>JASDDO010000024.1:276617204-277817204 GCA_030015575.1 Agapanthus africanus | reverse complement strand
TGACTATGATGTTTAGGAATCTGATTTAAGAGATCCTTCCGACGATGGTCCTGATGTAGATAATTGTGTTGCAAGTGCTCCAGAAGATAACAAGCTTGACCGAAATGGACCGCTCGCAATGCCTCTTGCAGCTCTTGGCTTTGTTACTAGATTTGCCACTGGGTTATTTGGCCAAGGCCGAAAGCAACCAGATCCAGATCATTTACTTGATGGAACTGAACCACATGAGATTATTGAAGCTTCAGACAGAGAAGCCTCCAATGAAGAACTTGGCCACGCTAATCTAGATGCCTTAAATGGTAAGAGAGTCGATACATCTGATCAGTTTCCTCATGTGGTAGAGACAGAGGATGAGATAAACGATGCTGAAATGACTGGGACTGATATGGACAGCTCAATACCTATCAGAATGAATATCGACAGTGAAGGAGAGGAGAATTGCTGTGGCTTTAAACACTTTGATGTAACAGACAATCCTTTGGACCATCATTTTCTTGATAGCAGTTCCCAGGTATCATTGGTTACAACTTGGTTCTTTCTTGTTGCTATGCCTATTCCAATCTATGTTTAGCTAGGCATTCTCCTTTACTAAAGAGTTTTTGCTTTGAAATTCTTCTTTTGGTTCTGCATTATCTTGGATTACTAAAGGATCAATTACATATTTGACAATTTTTAAAATTCTTTGACATGAACCAAACATACGAATATATTACAGGGTGCTGGGGGAAAGAAGTGGGTCAAAAAGGTTCAGCAGGAATGGAGCATCCTTGAGAAGAACCTGCCTGGTAATTGATTATTTCTATTTGCCAAACTAATATTCTAGCTTAATAACAATTTCATTATAAGCTAGATCATGTTGATAGTGTATTGAAAACTCACTTGTAAATGAACACAAGCTGCATTTGAATTAAAACTCCATTATTTATTGTAGATGCCATTTTCGTCCGAGTTTTTGAGGGCCGGATGGATATTTTAAGGGCTGTGATAATTGGAGCATCTGGAACGCCCTATCAAGATGGCCTTTTCTTCTTCGACTTTCACCTTCCACCAGAGTACCCTCAAGTTCCACCGGTAATTCAATATGCCTTCTCAAATCTAGAGTCAATGCTTGCACCCTAATCTCTTTTCTCATATTACACACTAGTAATTTGCATATGTGATGCATTAATGCATATATTAGATGCATGTATACATATGCTAGACATTATCTGAATAATTTGAGAAGAATTTAAAGCTTTCTATATAAAAGAAAAGAGATTTTCATATTAGATTTTTAAAGACCGAAGATATTTGAAGTGCTAGAATTAATTTTTATAATATTTTTCTCAAAATTATGTGGATTTTTGTTGCCACATGTCATGCTGAGAATTTTACTAGAATTTCAATTTGAGACCAATGTTGAAAACAATGATAGCCAATGTTTTAAACACGGGAAAAAAAATTGGAGCGGCCCAAGTGCTGATCTGCTTAAGCGCTTAAGAGGCTGCTTCAGCTGCTCATTAATCAGTGATGTGTTATTTTGGTTTAATTTTGTTATTTCTTACAAATTGTTTGATAAAGATTAATTCTGATAGGGTTTTCAATTGCTTTTAAGTACCTGAGCCTCTATCGAGTCGAGTTTCAAGAAAGTTGTTATTGCTCGAAGTCAAAATCAAAACCTGAAGTCGACGTTGCTCGAAGTTCGAAATCAAAACTTCTCGAAAACCCTAGCTTTAAATATCAAAATCAAAACTTGATAAGCCTAGATCTTCGATTCCTTACTTCAAAGCCAAAATCGAATCTCCTTCAAGTTCAAAGTTGAAGTCTCCAAATCGAATACCTACCTGCCTCGAGGTGGAAGCCTCGAATTCTTCAAGTCGAAGTGGGAGTCTTCAAGTTGAAGTCCGCAAAACCCTAGTTTGAAGTCTTGACTGAGAGAAAAAGAAGATGACATGAAAAAAATTGTGGATCTGAGGATAACTTGGTTGGTATTATCATACCGGCCGCGATACATACATACTTATTATAAGAATTTAGCGGTGTGTACACAAGGGTATGATAATAAAAGTACTAAAACCACACCCGTAAACCGTTAAATGCACACCCCAATCAAAGTTTTCCGATTAATAGGATGAATATACCACCCTCATAAGCGGTACAAAGTGAAGCGGCGAAGAGCGATCCGCAGCATAAGCGCTTAAGCGGCTCTATTTAAAACATTGACAATAGCGTAAACCGATAGCGCTCCGTCTCTGATTAGCGAAAACACAAAAAGCATTGTGCAAAACATAAGATACATGGATTATCGAAAAAAATTATTTAAATAATTATGTTATTCATTGTAAATTAGAAATATAAGGTAATTAATTTTAAGAGTTAAAAATTTTAGAAAATAATGCAAGTCTACCAACAATTAATGTAAAAAAATTCTAATTTTCAAGTTTACAAGTTTACATTCACTTCATAATGACATTATACCCGTCCAAAAGCAATTGAACAGTGAAATAATTGAGAAACCAAAATAATCAATAGAAAAAACAATAGCTGGGGATTAACAAAAAAGGATGATAGGTAAACAAATTACACGACAAGTCAGCAAACTTACGGTGAATATGAAAGGTATCGAAAGGACAAATAGATTGTTCGATTTGCGTGCTTCAAAAAGAAGAATTGAAGAGGATGATTGCTTAAACTAAAAGAGAGAAGATTTAAAGTGATGAATGTTATAATTAAAGAGTATTGAATTGTTACTTTGTGACCTTGTGATTTCAAGACGTTGACAGTATAAATCGGTACTTTGTGACTACATATAGTTTAGGATTACGCATCAAAGGCATAAAGAAGAATAAGGCATAAAGTCGACGACAAATAGGGATTGGGGTTAAGTCAACTTAGGTATTGAAAGTCAACGGGTTCGATTATGATTATTTATCTTGAGGTTATGGAGAATTGTACATATAATTATATTCACTTGATCTTGAGGTTTAAGTTAAGTTTGATAACAAAAATCCCGATGTAAAATCTTTTTTACAAATAGTGTAGGCTTTATCATTATGTATACCCAGCGTAAGGTAAGCTATTTGTAGAAAGCTGTGTTGAGCTACGTAACAAATAGGTTGCGTTATGCTATGTAACTTAAAACGAGCTATGTAGCGAGTTTCTTCAGCATTGTTATGATATGTCTTGCCCCTTTTTAGAAATATAAATTAGTTCTCAGCTATTGTATAGCATCAATCACACTGATGCTGGGTAGCCTTCAGTTTAAAGATGCTTGTTTCTTATTTCTAATAAATAATTACATCATTGCAGACAGCATACTATCATTCTGGTGGTTTGCGTCTAAATCCTAATCTATGTGGACGGGAAAGTGTGCCTAAGCCTTTTAAATACATGGACTGGCAAAGGAAATGAAGTTTGGGACCCATCTTCCTCGAGCATCCTTCAAGTCCTGGTCTCACTCCAGGGTTTGGTTCTCAATGCTAAGCCATATTTCAATGAAGCTGGGTATGATAAACTGGTTGGGACTTTTGAAGGAGAGAAGAATTCTTTGCCTTATAATGAGAACACATACTTGCTAAATTTGAAGTCGATGATGTACCTCCTGCGAAAGCCTCCAATGGTAAAAGAAACTCTTCTTATGCTTGTTAACTTTTGTTATTCAATTTACTTTCATCCTTCAATTTATGAACGTCTTTTATTTATGTTTGAGCTTCTCTGTGTTTTTATCCTTTCTCTTTTAAAGCACGCACAACAAAAGCACGAGCGCACACTATACATATAGAGGGCACAAGCATATAGTGCCACTTTATCTCTTTAAGTCTTTATTATTATTTTGGATATGACCCCTTCAGGAATCGAACCGGCCATCTCTCACTTTGGAGAGGAAATTCTTACCGCATGAGCTATGCCTAAAAGGTATAAAGTGTGACTTTGGGATATTCCCTACAATGCGGGTCCAAAAGTCAACCATTTGTCTATTTGTTTTCGACGATCGCCGCCGTTCATATTGATCTTCATGTCCTTATATATATGTGAGTGTGAGTGTGCGCGTGCGCCAATTTTCATGTCGTTTGGATACTCTTTGCGCATTGTTTCTAGCGTGTTTTGAAATGTTATATTGTCGGAAATCCTTTAATTTTATAATCATCTGATGCAATGGCAAACATCGTCCAAATCGAATAAAAATTGACGTGCACATATCAAAACATCATCCAAATCAATATGCACATGCATATATGTATATGCGAGCACGCACGCACAGAAAGAGAGAGAGACTCTCTCTCACACACACATGCCCCCCCGCCCGGCCTGAATATATATATATATATATATATATATATTGGAGAGTTGGTATTGGAGAGTTGGTCAAGGAATCTTTGGTAGTCAAAGCACTATTTTTTAACTTTTCTCTTTTTCCCTTGGTTTATGTATAATCATTTTCCTATCCTTTGCCTTAAGCCCATTCATTTGAAGCCCACAACAAAAATGAATAATGGGTAATCTGTATTTCCTTAATTATTTGGTTTTTATTTTTAATTTTTTTCTAACAAGTTCCAACCAAAGGGTTTCCCATAATGAACAATCAAACGAAATTTTGCCCTCATAAATTGCAATCTTTAGAAAATATTGATGTTTTCATTTTCTTGCAAAGATTTATTTGTAGGCTAAAATCAATGCTAAATTATTATCACATATGGAATTTTTGCAGTTTTTGTTAAGATTATTTTTAAATTTCTTTTATTTTTGCTAATTACTTTTTCTTTCTTTTTCTTTGCGAGTGTCCGATTATTTACAGAATTGATGATTATTACTGAATTGATTTTCGTCTTTTTATCCGATTCTGTATAAACTGTAGCTTGATTTACCGATATGTAGTACTTATAGCTTTTTTTATAGCCATATGAACTGCATATCCAAAATGGTAGAAAACAATTTCGTAAACCAATTGTATTGTTATCTTGATATAAAAAATAACAAAGATATCTTAATACCAAAAATAACAAAAAATTATAATATTTTAATTTTTTTCAGTATATAATATTATAAGTTTATTGTTGAATGTAATAAAGAGACTAACTATTGATTTAGTGACTTTTGTAAAATTTCTTATTAGATTTATACCTGTGCAGCTTACCTATTAATGTAAAGTTTTCTTACAGAATTAATTTTGTAGGTCTATGTGGCAATTTTAATCTTACACGGACTTATTAATTTATTTTTAAATTATAAATTCCTTTTATGTCTATAACTTTCTTTGCTCATGTGCGTCGCGTAGGGTTACTGCAAGTAATAATATGTGCATATCCTCATAAAATCGAATGTTTAAAGATTAATAATTTATTTGTGTGATTACCAATTAATTTCAAATGGCTAGATTGAACAAACAAAGAAAAGCTAGACTTAAATTTGAAGTCCGCAAAAATTTGCTCATTTCTTAAAACATAATGAGAATAGGACTCCAATGACTATGACAGGAATTTTGACATGAAGAGTAGCCCTAAAATACCTTCCCTGTCTCTCCTATGACTATGACAGAGGAATTATGATTTTAGCTTTTGCAACAACCCCTAAAATACCTTCCCTCTCTCTAGTGTGTGTGCACGCGCACACACGCCCCGGGCTGGGGTGCGGGGTGCGTGCACGCGCCCTACAACCAATTTGTTTGTAACATTCTTGTATATATGCTTTATTTGATTATTTAGTCCATGTAAGAGTTAATATAAAGATCAGTCTTAAAATAAGTTTATGGATAAATGTATCTGGTCTGTATTTTTGCTTTAGAAGTGATTTCATATTGCAAATTTATCATTCATCCCTTTCTACTAGACTTTGCCCGAGTATGCCAAATGGTCATTTAAGATAAATGGAACGCCTCAATTTGGTCCATAGTTTAATCTGACATGAAGTTGGCAGCAAGTACAGGAGGGCTTACATTAGATATCAACAAACTATTGTAAAACTACATCAAATCTTTCATAGAGCCTCGCTTCAGAACTCGATTTTGATGTTGATTATTAGTCAATATGATGATTATGTCTTTGTAAGTGTTAGTCTCTGTTGAGAGGCAATCCCTAACCTTAGATAATAGCATGCATATAAGCATATTATAGTTATCTTCGACTTCTGCCATTTGTTTACTTCTGTCACTATTTGGGCATAGATTCTCTTGCCATATCTCGTTTTTCCTTTGCTCGAGTGATTGAATAATGATAGCTCTATCCCTCTCCTCCAAGTTGGGAAGAAAATCCTCTTACTATGTGGTTCGAGGCCTTGTGGCCTCCACTTTACATGCTAATATTACTTAACCAACTCAGATTATTGGTATTAATAATTGAGGATACAATGTCAGAACTGGAGAAGATATGCTTCAACCTGAAAAATACTTCAAGGGGTAATTAGACTATATGAAGTTCATTGTGCATCATACTATAAATGATGATTGTTCATGATTCTTTAGCTTTTTACCCAAATACTATATTTCCTGTCAACCAAGACCAACGTAACAAGAATTTTTTATCCTAGCCCACAACTAGATAAATTTCTGATGCGCTCTATTTTTATGAACCATTTTAAAACTAAATTTCTTTTTTTGGTTTTCTGGTCATAGCATTTCGAAGGCTTTATAAAGGACCATTTTCAAAAACGTGGACATTACATTCTTAAAGCATGTGAAGCTTATATGGGTGACTGTATGATTGGTTCACTCACAAAGGATGCTTCAATGACCGAGCAGAGCAAAGAGCAGTCATGTTCTGTAGGGTTCAAGCTCATATTAGCCAAAATCTTACCTAGATTGATCTCGGCCCTCAAAGGAGGAGGAGTCGATTGCAGCCAATTTGAATATTCACAGAAATTGGAGAACTTGAGGATTTGACTCTTTCAGATTTGCTCATTGTGGTTTTGTTTGCAATTCGGGTGGCGATCGAGCACTTGGGAACTAATCGCAAAAAATTTGTTTTGCAAACCATCAGATATCAGGGGTTTTCTCAAATATTAAATATGGGGGCCTCGACGTTTCCAGGTGAAGTTGTGCAATAGATGAATTGGTCAAAAGACCAAAATATACAAGGCTTTGTATTTTTTTTTCCCTTTTTGCCGGGTTGGGTGGAAGTGGCAAAAATTAAAACTGACAGAAATTTATTGTTATCCATACTTAGATCATGTAAATTTAGTAAAACTAGACATTATTTTGCCTGAATGAATTCTTCGGGTTGGTTTGTGTTGGCAACCAATTTTTGGACAGCGGAATCAATTTGAAGCTCGTGTTTTTGTTTCTGTGAATTAATGCTTCTTAGGATGTTATTAAACAAAATGCATGTGAGCTGTCTGATAAAATTCTGTAAAAACAGTAACAGTTGCTTGTATTTTCAACATCAGGAATCAAAAGAGATGGATTTTATTACCCATCTTCCAATCGTTTTCATCCCAGAATCTTAGAAATTTCAATACGGTTGCATGTCTTGATAAATTACTGATGGCGAGGGTAAGTAATTTGTTCACATATAAATTCAAAACAACAATTATAACCCAAGCAATCATTTTATAGAGCACACCACATTCATGATAGAGATGTAAACTGAACTGTTGAGAATGAAGGAAATGAATTTGATGAACTTTCAGAAAAATCTGCTGCAGAGCTTATAACATTTGCTCTTAGTTTAGTATTCGGATCCGACCCGGGCTGCTTCATTTGCCTGCATGCTGCAATTATATATAAACCATTTCATCCAACAGTACAAGGACTGGAAGACCATAAATTCAACAATGGCAAGTATCAGTTGCATAGAAAGTTGCAATGTGTGAACTTCGGCTCTGGGATCTAGGAACATTATCTGATCAGGTATGAAGAGAAGATACTTGTGTTGCCATATTAATATCCGATGGTTATTAGCGGATTCGAATATGGATACAGATATAAATATGATATAAATATAGAAGAAAATATACCTGATAAACAATAAAAAAACCTAGCTACATCCCTACTCGGATCTCCACTTTATCATCAAGTTGTCTCGAAGCTTGGAACCAAGGTGGTTTAGGACTATATACATGTCTGATTGTTGTAAAATCATAGAATAACATATGACAACAATCGGGTTGTACACAAGAATGCATGCGTGTATGCACAACACGAAAAAAGAAAAGAAATTTTCAACTGCCAAATGTTTTAACATATCAGGAAAGAGGAGTTAAGATCTTAATTGTTGAAGTCATGGGAGACGCATTGATTATGGATGGCAGTAATACTACGGCTGCTACTCCTGTCGCTGTTACTCCTATTCCTACCGCAGCAACGACAGCATCAAATCTCTTCTATTATACCTCAAACACATGGGAGTATCACAAAAACTCTCCTGATTTTTTGTAGAATAATCCCAAAAAAGGAGGGGAAAACCATCCATTAAAGGATGGCTCCAAATCATGCCAACTCATCCTCTCAAATATTTTACCTTTATACCCTTTTGTAAAATTCAAATTCAAAAAGCTTCTTTCTACTTGGTTGAAGTGGGCCCACTTTCTGGAAAGCATAAATGCTTCCTCAATCACCACCACCACCCCAAAAAAAACCCAACCCAAATGTCATCCATGTTGACAATTATTTGTACATAGCATGTCATATGTATCGCAAATTAATCAGTATATAATTTTTTTAATTGCATGAATTAATGTTCCTGTACGTATCTTACATCCGCAAGGAATCTTTTCTAAATAAATTAAAGGGTTAATTTTTGAAAACATCAACTTTTCAGGGTTTTTGACATAACCCCATTGAACTTTAAAAATGTCATAAAGCTCCCGTGAAAGGCATTTTCGTCAAAAACTGAAAGGTATTTTTTCCTCCAAAAAATGCCATGTTCCATTCAATTTAAGGCTATTGAATCTATATACAAGACATTTTGAAGTTATTCAGTTCTATTGTGGCTTGCATGAGTTAAATCAAACTAACGATTGCAAACAGTATTGGTAGTTCAAGGAGTTTTATAACATTTTTAAATTTCAACGGGGTTATCTCAAAAACCCTAAAAAATCGATGGTGTCTAATAAAAATTAAACTACATTAAATTACATTGATCCTTTTCCGTTTTGTCATATATAATTTTATAACAATGCTAGGATGAAAGTTGTTAATTTATATTTATTTTCCTTGCCAAATATAGAATTGAACATGGATATGAAATAGCATACTAGTAGTAAATGTAACACTTTTTTCTTACAAAATGGAAGTTTCATATTCTTTCATGGCTTTACAAAATCATACATATGAATTTTGTATTTATTTTATTAAGCACATCTCTTTAAACACACAGGCACACACATGCATACACATGTGCATTAATCCAAGCTAAAATTCTACTTTAATCAAACATATTTCAACAAATTCAAGCTAAAATTTCCAGTTCCAGGTCTTCCACTAATGCGTAATTAGCAATTCTAGGAAACCTTGCTCCTATAACTTCTATTTGCAGACCCAAATTGATTTCTTTGCTATGATTGCAACTAGAGCAGCATTATTAGCTAGGTTATATATAGTTCTAAACCGTGTCAAATTTAATGACACTATCCAGTAGATTCTCTCTCCTAAAACTAAAAGTAAGAAGATCAATGACACTACCAATTACGCATGAATTAGAAATAGAAGTAAAAAAAGGATTTTTAAAAATTCAATGCTAAAATTTTGCTAATCAAAGGATTTGGACTAATTCAAGAGACTATTAATTTCCGGTTCAAAGCCCTACATTAATGCATAATTGCAGTTCTGGCCCTTCTGGGAAACCTTGCTCTTTTTTAGTTCTAATTGCAAACCTAAATTCATAGAAGAGGATATATTTGTGAGTTTTCAATAGGAGGTATCAAACTAAGATTTCTTTGCTATAATTGCAATTAGATCAGGAACTATCAGCTAGGCTATATATAGTTCTAAATATAATGTCATTATTTTATTTTTTCAAGAAAAACACACTTTCAAATTTAATGACAATATCCAGTAGATTCTCTCTCCTAGAGCTTGCATACTAGCAGTTTTCTCAAGCTAGGACAGTATATACATTACTTGATAGTACGATCATTATATTCCTTCAGGGATTCCACTTTCATGTATAAGCTTGAATATCTTCCCCAACCTCATATTCAAATTTTTCAGCAGACTTCACAAGCAGACTAAAGAGCTGCTGCTTTCATTCAGTATAATAAATGGGCAGCGGAGATCATACTCTTGTTTGTTCCCCAAATATCGGATATCGATTAATATATCATCATATGGGGGCACCCCACAGTACAATACAGACAATAAAGAGATGGATATTGTTTCGCCTAAATATCAGCTAATATTTTGAATGTCGGCAGATGCGTGGTTGGCTGTATTGTATGGGCCTATATGTTGCCAATAATTCACTATATAAGGTGTAATGACATTATTGGTAACAGGTTTAAACTTTCAAGGGTTTGAAACCTATTGCCAAAAGGATGAAGAAGGTGAAATGTATTATGGATTAGTTTGATCTTACATCACATACCAATAGCATAATGGCATATTCCCTCACATGGAAATGGAAATGCTCTTTAGAATATTTTAAAAGAAGATTAACAAAGGATATGAAACAAGTAGAACTTTAAGAAATTTACGTGCAAAGAAAACAAGGCATTAATATGTGAAGTTAGATAAACTATGAGGTAATTTAGAGCAATTTTGCCAAGAATTTTTTTTATTGTTTCGTTCTTTTAAGATATAACAGTGATAGATGACATGTTAGAATTACACCATGAATCTTATATGTATAGAAGTATACATGTACAAATATGTGAAATGCCCATCTGATAAGTAAAAACTATATATTTTCAGGAATCTCTAAGAACATCCAATATGAACGAATGCTATTGATCCATATCTTCGAAGCATCGTTCCATATCTACTAAAAATTACCCATCCTATCTCAATATCTGATTTGAAAAATTGAAAGATTGCATTTGTATGACTTCTAGGTTCTAATGGCTCCGTAAGCAAGCACAACTACCAGATATGACCAAATTCACTCTCAAAATCCAAGTCTTTTGGTAAAGGTACTACATAATCTTTTTAGAAAGATGATGACTGTTAATTAGAATGATAAATGATAATCATGAATTCCACCATTGATTCTACTACATTCTACAGCTGTTTCTACTACATGAGGGACTTGTTTCTCTAATGACAACAAACATGATTACAATCCTATAGAAGCCATTACAATTAAAACTTCGCTCCTTAGGGAACAAATCCAATGCATTTCTAATCTATCAGCACTAAAGGTTTTTACAATACGCAAAGCAATCCAATGAATTATAAACTTTACATCGTAGTCATAACAACTACCGCCAGATGAAGCAAAGCACGTGTCAACATTCCCAGGTCACAAAATTTTTCTCCTTTCCTTCTTTGACACCTAAAGAAACATTTACTTTAGATGACAGATATTTTTCTACATAGAAGATATATCCTGAACTATCAGTTGAACCACATCAAGGACCTCTAACTAAAGCAAGAATACATACCAACTCACAATTTTTCCACTTCTATCCATCCGACCTACAATACATGTCTCATCAACACGAACATCTCATCAAATCCTCAAGGATGAATCTACAAAGCATGTCAAACCAAATTCTCTATCATCCTCAATATGTTTAGTTTACTAGAAGTAAATTAAATTAACTGAACTTGCCAATACAAAAACAATATACCCTAAGGAGTTGTGCCCAAGAATCAACGGCAAGCCAACATTTTTACATTATATTTCTAACTTCCTAAGCCGAAAGGAAATAAAAATACAAAACAAGTCTATGTGCATCAAAACCACAACAATTCAATTCCTCCTTACCGAAGGAAGGAAACATGTCAAGTTTCAATCTTTGACAGTAAACAAGCAAACACTTATTCATTCGTAAACACCCATAAATTTCATTCCAAGATATAAGCTACTTATATATCCCATAAATATAAAACTACAAACCCTCAAGAGATTCAAAAGAGGAACTTACACAAACCAAAACTCATACATGATTCTTGATGAGGTTCCTCCTCGCGAGGAACCTCGCCACCGGCGGCGTGAGGGCGATCGTGATCGGGACCCTGACAGGAAACAGCGCCTTGTTGCACAGCAGCGCGAGGGCGAGGGCCCCGCCGCTCGACGCGGCCAGCTCCGCCGTCCGGTTCCTCCTCCTGTTCTCGCCGCCGTTGGCCGCCGGGGAATCGTAGGAGTCGAGGATGACGGTGGAGGGGTCGCTGTTAGGGTTGGGGGTGGGGGTGGGGTCCTTGGCGACGCCGGAGGAGAGGCCGACCTTTTGGAAGAGGGACTCGACGTCGACGTTGTTGTTGATGGCGACGTAGAGGCCGGCGATGGAGGCGAAGGAGACGGAGAGGTGGACGCCAACGGCGACCTTGCCGTACTTCTTCATGAGATCGCCCATGCGAGCCCTGAACGCCATTAGATGAGATCTAGGGTTTCGAGTGATGAGAGAGAGAGAGAGAGAGAGGGGTTCGGGGGTTGCTAGGGTTTAAGTGGGGGCTGGGGGTTAGATATTAGGATTGGGAATCAAGAAAAGAAAAAGGGGGCACTGTTGGGAGTTAATTTGATAATTTTTGGAGGTTTAACTTGTCAATTTACATGTACTTGCATATTTGCGTGTAAGGCTCAAGCCAAACCGGAGTTTGTTTATTTTTAGGGTTTTTTATGAAATAGGTTGGTTTTGATTTAAAATTATTAAAATGGGGGTGTTTGAATTTAAATTGTAAAAATAGAACGGTTTCTCGCCCCAAACCCCCACCCCAATATAGGGGGAAAACCCGCCCCCTATATAAATATAGAATCTTAAATTTAAATCTGAATAAAAAAATTTCAAAATAAATAAACGGAAAAAAAAAAAATTGAATAAAATAATAAAATTTTATTATATGAATGTGGTGTACAAAATGAATCCGTCAAATTTACAATACAAAAAATTCTATCTGTTTGTAAAATGTAAATTCTATCTCGACAGTCAAATTTATAATATCAAAATGAATCCGTCAAATTTACAATACAAAAAAATTCTATCTGTTTGTAAAATGTAAATAACTATCGTTTTCCTTTTCCCTTTCCCTTATGAAATCCGAGAAGACTTGACATAAGCCTATGCCTCCTGGGATGACTGGAGGACCCACCCGTTTCTTGGGTAGATGGCGGCGGCGGCGGCGGCTGCTCTTCTGCTTCGGTTTCAGCTTCAGCTTCGTCTTCAGCAGCGTCTTGGACAGGCTGTTATTCCGCAAATCCTGAATGTGGGACAGGTGTCGGATGTGTGCTGCCTCCCAACAACTGTACGTAGGACGAAAAATCCGTCTCCCAACTGGGCAGTTGTAGCGAAGAACCTGTCCCGGTTTCATGCGGCTGCTGTTGCACAAAACCTGGACCTCATGGCTGCGCAAATCTTGACCCCCAAGGTTGCTGTTGTTGCGCAAAACCCGACCCCCAAGACGGCTGTTCTGCAAAACCTGACCCCCAAGACTGGTGTTGTTGCGCAAAACCGATCCCCCAAAACTGTTGTTCCTCCGGTTGTTGCGCTTGTCCGGTATGCCAGGGTTGCTGCTGACGGTATGGTGATTCAAACCACTGATCCTGCTGCGCTGGATCTCCGTGATGCTGCGACTTTGGTGCCGGCTCATGCTGCGGCTCTGGTGCCGGTTCATACTGCTGCTCCGGTGCCGGCTCATACTGCTGCTCTGATGCCGGCGATAAATGTGGAAGAATATTATATGAACCGAATAAACCACCAATTAATTGGTCTACACTTGAAAATAGAGCCTGAGTTTCCGGACCAGCATCAGTCGGGTATGGATCCTCCACCATTGTTTGTATAAGATGCAACCCACGAGCCTGTCGTTACATTAGAAATAAGAAATAAGTATTGACTCATACCGCCGGATGTTAAAAAGTAATATAATATAAAGAATTCAACTTACCAAATCTCGTTTCTCGTGACCTCTAGGCTCGTACTGCGCGATATTTGGGAAGTCGTTAGGGGGAGCAGAAAGATATCTTATGGTAACACGCTTATACCACTGTAGATATGCTTCGGTAGCGTCGGTGGCTGTTTGGTCACCTATTTGCTGTAAGGCAATATTACGCTGCCTATCCTCCCATCTCAGCAAATATTGATGATGATGCTCTCTCCAATCACGCTTCGCTTTTCCTCCTCGCATGTCTCCCTCTATTGTCATAGGCGAAAGCGGCGGGACAGGAATATATTGCGATCTATTAAACTGTCGCAACACCCGGTCCGGGAGGTGCATGACAACGATATTAATGCAGAGGAGTGGGAATCGAGCCCGCCAAACCGGCTCTCCTTCGATACAGATGCCGGGTAATCTTTGCAGACGATCTGTTGTATAAGGCGTCCACGTGAACTGCGCAAATAACATAGTACAAAAATTGTGATGAAAGTATTTCAAACTTTTAAAACAAACTTAATTACCTAAGTTATGGTTACCTGAGTCGCCTCCATGCGATCCAACTCATCTCTATAATACCTAAGTACTCGACGAGTAGCCTTATACGTTTTCTTGCCATTCCACCAAGAGCCGAGCGGCTTTCTAGGGATATCCAAGGCGGTTATTTTAACTCGATCCGGTCTTCCCATACACATATGCTCTCATGACCAAATCTATAAATAAACTGTCAGATGATAAGAAAGAAAACCAATATTACAATTTTGCAAATTTCTAGCTGTGAAAAATAAGGAATTTACCTGAAGTAATGTAATGCAGCCATAAATTTTATTCTTCGTTGGAGCACATGCCTTATCAAGTTCCTTGTAAAGAAAGGCCAGGACCCCTGTGTAGGGTGTTTTTCGTCACCCCATTGAGATGGAAATACGCGCACGCTTCTCAGGCGTGCTACAGATTCCCCCTGCCTAGGGTAGGCCGGGGTTTAATGATTGTGGGGATCCAAATCTCCGGCAGCCGCGGACTAAGCTGCCGTTAATTACCCCTCGCCTTTGGGGCGAGGGAACCTCCGATTAACGGGTTAAACTGGTCATGCGAACTCAATGTGCAGTGTACGTGTGTTTTGTTTTGAAAGGGGGTTTTGGATATATCGGGAGCCACGTAGAGTTTTTACGGGGGTCCCGCTACCCGGATAGCGGGCTGGGGGTCAAGAGGGCTAGCAGCCCCCTTGCGGGGTTCGGGGCAGCGCCCCGGCCCGAAAATTTTTTTGGAGGGGGAAAATGTTGCGGAGTATGTATATGTGTGAGTTTGTATACATATATATATGTATATGTATGTACATAAAAAGAGGGGGAAACGGCATCCAAGGGATGCGTGGGGCCAGTGCCTTGAGCGCTGTGCGCTTAGGTGCTGTGCGCTCAGGCGCAAGCGCGCCACGTGTCGGCACGTGGGCGCTTTGCGCAAGAGCGCTGCGCGCAAGTGCGCAAGCGCGCGCGCGCGCCACGTGTCGGCACGCGGGCGCTTTGCGCACTTGCGCAAGCGCGCAGGTGCGCAAGTGCGCGCGCCACGTGTCGGCACGCGGGCGCTTTGCGCACTTGCGCTGCGCGCTGGAGCGCAAGCGCGCGCGCCACGTGTCGGCACGCGGGCGCTTTGCGCATGAGCGCTGCACGCCGGCGAGGATAAGAGGCTTTTAGCCTCGAAAAAAGATTTCTCAAGAGAGAAATCAAAGAGGAGTTGGACTCCTGAATGTGTTTTGGGGTTAATGGAAGGGGTTCTTCTTCTTCCTCCTGTTGCTTGCTGGATCTTGAAGATCAAGAGATGTGAAATCTCAAAATCTCTCCTTTTTGAGATCTGATGACAGATCCGAGTTCCCTTTTGTGGGTTTTGTGGTGAAAAACTAATTTGTTTTATAAAAAGAAGAGTAAAACTCTTGATTTAATTCAAGAGAAAGGAGAAGGTTTTGGAACCTTGAAGAAGAAGAATAGATCTCAGATCTGGAAACTTTTTTAGAGAGAGAAAAAGTTCTTTTTTTTTATTCATCATCATGTTGCCTTTTATAGGCTTACATATTTACATATAGCCCCTTGGGCTTTACAAAAATGGCATTTTAGCCATCCCATGGCTCATGTGCCATTTCATTTTTGCACATAAGCCATGGGCTTACAAAATATTGGCTTTATGCCCATTTTGCATACATTCATGTATAAAAAAATTACATAAAAATTATTTATTACATGATCTAGATTTTAGCATGGAGGAGGCTGGCCGCGGGCTCGACTTGGGCTTGGGCCCGCTTGACCTGGGCTTGGGCCCACCTGGCTTGGGGTTGGCCTTGACTTTGACTCGGTCAACGGGGGTGTAAATTGTTACCCCAACAAAGTGCCCCCCATCAATAAATGCACACCGCGCATTTGAGTTGTGTGCATGAAATTGATGGATCTTGAAGCTGAATTTCGAGGTGGAACATCATTCCGGAGGCGAAGCATCATCCCGAGGAGCATGATTCCCGAGGATCGGAGTATCATTCTGATTCGCGGAGCATAATTCCAACGTCAGAGCATCATTCCGAAGCACGGAGCATAATTCCAGGGGATCGGAGCATCGTTCCTATGGGCGGAGCATAATTCCAGAGATCGGAGGATCATTCCGATGATCGGAGCATAATTCCAGAGAGCGGAGCATAATTCCAGGATTCGGAGCATCATTCCGAAGGGCGGAGCATGATTCCAGAGAGCGGAGCATAATTCCAGGATTCGGAGCGTCATTCCGAAGGGCGGAGCATGATTCCAGAGTTCGGAGCATCTTTCCGAAGGGCGGAGCATGATTCCAGAGTTCGGAGCATCTTTCCGAAGAGCGGAGCATGATTCCAGGGATCGGAGCATCATTCCGATGAGCGGAGCATAATTCCAGAGATCGGAGCATAATTCCAGGATTCGGAGCATCATTCCGAAGGGCGGAGCATGATTCCAGAGTTCGGAGCATCTTTCCGAAGAGCGGAGCATGATTCCAGGGATCGGAGCATCATTCCGATGCACGGAGCATAATTCCAGAGATCGGAGCATCATTCCGATGATCGGAGCATAATTCCAGGATTCGGAGCATCATTCCGAAGGGCGGAGCATGATTCCAGAGTTCGGAGCATCTTTCCGAAGAGCGGAGCATAATTCCAGAGATCGGAGCATCATTCCGATGATCGGCAGACATTCTGACCGAAGCATGATTTCGATGCAGAGGTAGATTCCTAGGCGAAGTATAATTCCGACAAGGGAGGAAAATATTCCGAGGCGAAGCATGATTTCGACACGGGGTATATTCTGAGACGGAGCATGATTCCGGTGCAGAGCTTGTTGGCTGACTTGATTCCGAGACGAAGCATAATTTCGACAGGGAAGGAAGGTACACCGAGGCGAAGCATCATTTCGACACGGGGTGCATTCTGAGACGAAGCATAATTTCGACGCAGAGCTTGCTGGTTGACTTGATTCCGAGGTGGAGCATAATTCCGACGAGGAGGTCGTTGGTTGATTCCGAGCCGAATCATAATTCCGACAGGAAAGGCAGATAGACCGAGGCGAAGCATCGTTTCGACACGGGGTGCATATTCTGGAACGAAGCATAATTCCGACACAGAGCTTGCTGGTTGACTTGATTCCGAGGTGGAGCATAATTCCGACAAGGAGGTCGTTATCCCGAGGCGAGGCATGATTTCGACACGGGGTACACTCTGGGACGGAGCATGATTCCGCCGTAGGGATTGTTGGTTTGATTTGATTTGGGTTGACATCAGCATCGTTACACTGGAATATGGTACCAGAAGCGAATCATCATTTGTCCCGAGAGGATTTGGGATTGGTTTTTGTTTGGCATCAGCATTGCTGCACTGGAATGATGCCAGGAGCAACTCATCATTTGCCCCAGGAGGACTTGGGAGAGATTGGGATTGTTTTACGCCCGTGGATTGTATACGGTTTTGCAGGATGCATGATCCAGACCGTAGGGCCAGAAACATTTCAGGACTTTGTTGGCGTCTGCATCGCTGTACTGGAATATGGTACCAGGAGCGACTCATCATTCGCCGTTGGGGATTGGGATTTAGAATTTGGTTGGCGTATGCATCGCTGCACTGGAATATGGTACCAGGAGCGACTCATCATTCGCCACTTGGGGATTGGGGAGCGATGGCTTAGGAGACAGGTTTGGATCCCTATCACCTAAGACTTTTCAATTTTATGGGCCGTGAGGGTCCCATAAAAGCATTTTCTCCCTACGAGTCGTAAGGATCCCGCAGGTGTATTTTCTCCTTAAGAGTCGTGAGGACTCCTAAGTGTGTTTTTCCTTGGTGAGTCGTAAGGATCTCACGAAAGTTTGTTCTCCTCATGCATCGTGAGGACACATGAGTGGGTCTTTCCAATGAAGCATAATTCCAAAGGCGGAGACCAGCCGCGTAACTGGTGGTTGCGGTGGGGCATGGGTATGCTGAGAATTATTTGAGCCCGTGGATTGTATACGGTAGTCAATTTGGGGACTGGCCGTAGGGCTGAAAGAATTTTGGGAAATTGGATTTTGTTTGGCATCTGCATTGCTGCACTGGAATAATGCCAGGAGCAACTCATCATCCGCCCTTGTTTTTTTTTTGTTTTTTTGTCGTTTTTTTTTTTTATTTCACCGCGATTGCTCTATCATTTCAGCTTTTCTTATCGCGAAGGTCACGATCGCCCTATCATTTCGGCTATTTATTCGCGGTTGCCCCATCATTTCGGCTTTATTTTCATTTTCATTTTTACTCGCTGATTTTTATTGCGAGTTGCCCCATCATTTCGGCTTTTCTTTATTTTTCTTTTATTTACACATTTTTTTTATTTACATTTTTTTTTTTACATTCCCAGTTTAACGACTTAGAGGTCGATTGTTCCCAGTTTAATGACGTGGTGGTCGATTGTTTTCAGAGAAAGGCAGATGCCTGAGAGAATCGGTTTCACGAAGAACTTCGGTCTCCGTTTGTATGAAATTGGCGGTTGCAGCTTGACTGTTTGTTAACACGCCTTTGGATAGTTCTATCTCTCCTGCCTTGTATTGCTTTTCGACCCAATCTTTGAAGACGAAGCAGTCCTCAATGGCATGGCCTATCACTCTGTGATAGGGGCAGTATTTGGGGTCGTCGGTCCTATTCGCTTCCTGCGGTCTTTTTGACTCTGGCAGTTGTAGACCGTTCTTCGGGGCGTCTTTGAATATTTTACGGATTTTGTTCCTTCTGAAGGAATAGACCTTATCCAGCTTCTCTTTCAGTGGAGATTCTCCCCCCTCTCCGAACATTGGCTTCCGAAGCTGGTTGGCATTAGGCCCGCTCAACCCTTGCTTATTTCGGTTAGCCGAAGCATTGAAAGATTCAGAATCGTCGGGATCTCCGCCTTTGCGATTATCGTCCTTTCGGTTTCTCCATGACCTATTGTTATTTTGGGAATCCGAGGAGGACTCCTTCTTTGAGCGCTCCAGCATCTGAACTTTCCTGGTCAGCTCTTGGAATGTTTTGAGACCCGCGGTGCATAGAAACGGGGCCATCCAATTGTTGAGATTCCCGACGAGGAGACTGATAGATTGGTCCTGCTCTATCGGTGGTTCACATTTGAGGGAGAGATTGCGCCATCGGGTTATAAAATCCGTGTTGCTTTCGTTGTTCTTGGGCTTGGTCCTTACGAGCTCGGCAATGGTGATCTTATCACTGACGCTCATGAACCTTTGTCGAAACAAAGATTCCATTTGGACGAAAGTAGTAACGGAGCCATCTGGTATGCTCGCGTACCAGTCGAAAGCAACATCGGTCAGGCTATTAACGAACTGGCGGAGGAGAAGCGCATCATTGCCCCCAGTATTCCCGCAAGAGGCTTTGAAGTGGGCGATGTGTTGATTCGCATTTCCCGTCCCATCGAATCTTCCGAATTTAGGGATGACATAGCCGCTAGGAAATTCCACCAGATCATACTGAGCAGGATATGGTCTCCCACTACTGCTGATATCCTTTTGCGCTTCGGCTTCGGCCACCAATGTTTTGACTTTGCTGGCAACCATATCCATGATTTGATCTTGAGTTAGCGGGCTACTGTCATCGGTAGCCAAGACATTTCCTGAGATAGGATGCGATTGACTTTCATGAGGTCCGCCCACTTTTGGATTTGAGGGAATAGGCGTCGGTTGCTTTGGGACACCGTTTCCCGGTTCATGAGCTGAGCCCTGTGCTTGATTGGGCAGCTGAGAGGCAAGTTGGGCCGTAAGTCGTAAGACGACATTTGTCAAGTCGTCGATCTTTGAGTAGAGCTTGGCCATCTCCTTATCTTTGCTTCTGAGCTGTTTTCGGAGCTCTTGGAGAAGTTGCTGCTCTGTGGTCTTAGGACGGAAAGTTGGCTCATCTTCGCTTTCCGAGCCTGACTCCTCATGAATTGAGGGCTCTCTCTGCCTATCAGCCTCATCGAAAGGGTTTTCATCATCCAGCGGAGGCGGTTGTTCTTGGGAAGTGACAACCACATTAAAGCCAGATTGGATTTGAGATGTGGTAGCCCCGTCCTTGCTCTTGCTGCGTGTGCCCACCACGTAGATAGTGTGGATAACACATTCAGCCATCCCCTCATCTTTGGCGGGGTAACCCTGTTCTTCGAACCTCATGAGGTTTAGCCTGGCAGTAGCCCTAGCCCTTTTGTTGGCTCTATATCCGAGCCTTTTCTTCCTCAGCTTCTCGATTTTGAAGGCTTGGCCGGCATCTGCTACCCGGGAAGCCATTGTGAGTTGATCAGAGGGGAGCTTAGAGAAGACACTCGATCGAGCAGTGGTCAAGGGCACCGCTGGAGCTTGCTCAGGACGCGTTGTAGCTTTATTGGTGTTGATGGCCTTGCCCCCAGCTGGGGCCAAGGAAAATCGTTCAGACACCGACTTGCGTTTGGGTTGGGGCGCCCTTGAGATCACCACATTTGGTCTCCTGCCTTTCGAGACCAGTTTGTCTGCCACCGGGGCTTGAGGAGCTGGGATGGCGCCAACTGGCATGAACACAATAGAGCCGAATGGTAGCAGCGGCTCCTCCCATTGTCGTCCGAGACTGGCCGGAAGGACCGTCCTAGAGTCTATCCTCATCGTGTAGGAGACAGGAGTCGTGCTGAGAGCTGAGATCATCCTTGGAGACATTGTTGGAGAGTTTGAAAACCTGCATGAAAAGGCATTATTTTAGTTTAAATATAGACATGTATATTGATTGAGTTCGCATGAACGCTTAACCCGAAATATGGGAGGAGAGATTGGTCCCACCGGGCGTGCCAGAATCTGTAGGGTGTTTTTCGTCACCCCATTGAGATGGGAATACGCGCACGCTTCTCAGGCGTGCTACAGATTCCCCCTGCCTAGGGTAGGCCGGGGTTTAATGATTGTGGGGATCCAAATCTCCGGCAGCCGCGGACTAAGCTGCCGTTAATTACCCCTCGCCTTTGGGGCGAGGGAACCTCCGATTAACGGGTTAAACTGGTCATGCGAACTCAATGTGCAGTGTACGTGTGTTTTGTTTTGAAAGGGGGTTTTGGATATATCGGGAGCCACGCAGAGTTTTTACGGGGGTCCCGCTACCCGGATAGCGGGCTGGGGGTCAAGGGGGCTAGCAGTCCCCTTGCGGGGTTCGGGGCACGCCCCGGCCCGGAAATTTTTTTGGAGGGGGAGAATGTTGCGGAGTATGTATATGTGTGAGTTTGTATACATATGTATATGTATGTACATAAAAAGAGGGGGAAACGGCATCCAAGGGATGCGTGGGGCCAGCGCCTTGAGCGCTGTGCGCTTAGGTGCTGTGCGCTCAGGCGCAAGCGCGCCACGTGTCGGCACGCGGGCGCTTTGCGCGCGGGCGCAAGCGCGCAGGTGCGCAAGCGCGCGTGCCACGTGTCGGCACGCGGGCGCTTTGCGCACTTGCGCTGCGCGCTGGAGCGCAAGCGCGCGCACCACGTGTCGGCACGCGGGCGCTTTACGCATGAGCGCTGCGCGCCGGCGAGGATAAGAGGCTTTTAGCCTCGAAAAAAGATTTCTCAAGAGAGAAATCAAAGAGGAGTTGGACTCCTGAATGTGTTTTGGGGTTAATGGAAGGGGTTCTTCTTCTTCCTCCTGTTGCTTGCTGGATCTTGAAGATCAAGAGATGTGAAATCTCAAAATCTCTCCTTTTTGAGATCTGATGACAGATCCGAGTTCCCCTTTGTGGGTTTTGTGGTGAAAAACTAATTTGTTTTATAAAAAGAAGAGTAAAACTCTTGATTTAATTCAAGAGAAAGGAGAAGGTTTTGGAACCTTGAAGAAGAAGAATAGATCTCAGATCTGGAAACTTTTTTAGAAAGAGAAAAAGTTCTTTTTTTTTTTTTATTCATCATCATGTTGCCTTTTATAGGCTTACATATTTACATATAGCCCCTTGGGCTTTACAAAAATGGCATTTTAGCCATCCCATGGCTCATGTGCCATTTCATTTTTGCACATAAGCCATGGGCTTACAAAATATTGGCTTTATGCCCATTTTGCATACATTCATGTATAAAAAAATTACATAAAAATTATTTATTACATGATCTATATTTTAGCATGGAGGAGGCTGGCCGCGGGCTCGACTTGGGCTTGGGCCCGCTTGACCTGGGCTTGGGCCCACCTGGCTTGGGGTTGGCCTTGACTTTGACTCGGTCAACGGGGGTGTAAATTTTTACCCCAACACCCTGCTCCCCAAGCATATTGGCCACACACATCAAAGTCCATAAGGAAGCCAAGGTATAACGGATGGACATGCGTTGTCGATTGGTCCGGTATCAACCAAGAACCGATCATATACAGAATGTAGGCACGTGCATGTCTATCCAAGACTTCATCGGTGGATTCATCAGGGATATTAGTAAATGTATCTTTTAGCCAGTTTAAACTGATCTTATACCCCTTACTATAGCCTCCTGGTGCCCGATATTAGCATTTTTTGTGAAATATTAAAATTAGAAATAATGTACAACATGCAATAGATACACTAAAGAGGGGAAACAAAATGAATTTTTTTACCTGTCCGAGAGCAGACTCGGCATATGTATCCCAGTATGGGTGGTCGGTATCTGGACCAACAATTTTTCCTCCGACCAATACAAGCCCATTGACCCGTAAACCGAGTAAGAGGCCAATATCCTGGAGGGTGATAGTGGCATCACCCCATCTTAGATGAAAAGTGTGGGTCTCTTTTCTCCAGCGCTCAACTAGAGAGGTAACGAGGGCGTGATCGATTTGGATATGATGAAGCAATGAAGCTTCATAAAATCCGGCCCTTCGAATCCGCTCGGTTATTCGCTGGTCGGTAACTATCCACTTGTCAGAACTATGGGTAACGACGGTGAGATTATCTCCATCCAGCAAAATTAAATAACGTTATTTTGAAATATTAGAATTAAAGGAAAGGGGTAATTAAAAAAAATTTAATAAGTTTTGAATCTTTCCTCTCCGTGTAATATATTAAAAGATCTGTGTTCGTTTTGATCAACGAGCAGAGATTTGTCGAATGGTTGATTCTCCATTGAGACGATTTTAGATATGAGATGGGACTTTGAACAGAGTTAATTTGACGAAATAGTTAATTTGATGAAAACCACACTGAAGAGGGCGGGGTTTTAAAGGGAAAGGAGGGCGGGTTCCTGGAACCCGCCCTCTTCAACGATTAGTGTTGTCACATCAGTTTTTTATTTTTATGAAAAAGTGCGTGTTCCAGGAACCCGCCCTCTTCAATAATTAAATAAGGGCGTGTTCCAGGAACCCGCCCTCATATTTGTTGGATTCCCGTATTATAGTGTCTTGTCACATCATTTTGTGTCTTGTCACATCATTTTATCGAATGAAGAGGTCGGGTTCTAAGAACCCGCCCTTTTCAATAATTAAATGAGGGTGTGTTCCAGGAACCCGCCCTCATATTTGTTGGATTCCCGTATTATAGTGTCTTGTCACATCATTTTGTGTCTTGTCACATCATTTTGTGTCAGTTGTATTTTTGTGTCTTGTCACATCATTTTGTTATTGTTTTGTATTATAGTTGTATTATCAGAACGAAGAGAGCAGGTTCTTAGAACCTACCCTCTTCAATAATTAAATGAGGGCGTGTTCCAGGAACCCGCCCTCATATTTGTCAGTTGTATTATAGTGTCTTCTCACATCAGTTTTCAGTTGTATTATACGCGGGTTTTTAGAACTGTAGGGTTCCTAGGCACACTAATGAGGTCTCACAAGGCATCAACCATGCCAATTTCAAATTTTACGGGTGCCGAGAAACCCTAATACGGATCGTTAACTAGATATTTAGGCGAACACATGCAACTAGTTAACAACTTAACTACAAGAACAGAAATACAACCTTTGTAGGTCCGGTGCTCCACCTCCATAGCTCCGCAATGAAGTCTCCTCGCTGTCCAAATCGAATCCCGGGCTCTAGCGTCGGCTTCATCGGAGAAATGGGCGGGGAAGGTCGTCGGCTTCGTGCCGAAGATGATCTACGTCGAGGCATCACAAGATCAAGCTCCCACTTCACCAAGTCATGAAACTTGTGAAGAAAACACCCTATACTACTTGGAAAGAGGTAGAGAATGAAGAAATAAGAGGTAGGTTCACTTTAGAATTGGATTTCTTACTTATTTGCTCAAGTTGCCATTGATGGAGTAAGGTTTCTTCTTGAAGAAGAAGAAGAAGAAGGAGATAATATTATGAGAAGTTCTTTTCAAATAGAAAATAAAAACAATACTTATCATATGGCAACCATGGTCAAGTGTAGAGAATAAATCATGGTTAGATGGAATGGTTAGGATTAAGCATGAAGACAAAATGGTCACATAGTCAAAGCTTCATGAAGCTTCAACTTGAAAACAAATCAAGCCACCATTTTACCTTTTGCCAAAATAGAATAAATAAATAAATAAATAAAATCAAAACCCTAACCATCACATAACCATGGTTTAATCTAAACATACACACTAACACTCATGTATCATCAAACATGATACAATCTTGTGCACAAAAGTATATCACATATACAACTTGTGTACATCAAGTGAGAAAATCCATTTAAAGTGAACATATACTAGTTAATGTAAAGTAATATATCAAATATATAATTATACATTAAATCATTAAATCAACACTTGATTTAACGATCCGGTCATATCGCATGTGACCGACTAATATCCAATGTATCGGCTTATCGAATCAATCCTTGATTCGATAACTAGGTTATATCGCATACAACCTTTCGATACAATCATCGCGAGAATGGAATACGGTATCACATACACGTATTATTCTCGGTCCCGCACATATCTCATATGCGCTCCTATTTCGTTTCGCTTGAGCCAGGAAACCTCTGTGTAGGACTCTAAAGACTCGTCAATACGCCGGCAGCAGATGATGATCATATCAATCACCCACAAGCCGCAAGCGGTCTGCTAAACGTAACGGCCACCCGAGTATTGAGCGATCAGAAGATCGACGAGCAAGCCCGCTCACACTCCTGTGAATCCAACCAGTAACACTTACCGTACAGTCCGGTCTCGTCGTCTGATATGTCGCATATCTTGCCTAGGGGTGGTAAACGTCAGACCCCAATAGCTCGATAAGTCGTGTCGATATGAGGTCTATAACAGTGTAGGGTGTTTTTCGTCACCCCATTGAGATGGGAATACGCGCACGCTGGTCAGGCGTACTACAGATTCCCCCTGCCCAGGGTAGGCCGGGGTTTAATGATTGTGGGGATCCGAATCTCCGGCAGCCGCGGACTAAGCTGCCGTTAATTACCCCTCGCCTTTGGGGCGAGGGAACCTCCGATTAATGGGTTAAACTGGTCATGCGAACTCAATGTGCGGTGTGCGTGTGTTTTGTTTTGAAAGGGGGGTTTTGGATATATCGGGAGCCACGCAGAGTTTTTACGGGGGTCCCGCTACCCGGATAGCGGGCTGGGGGTCAAGAGGGCTAGCAGCCCCCTTGCGGGGTTCGGGGCAGCGCCCCGGCCCGAAAATTTTTTTGAGGGGGAGAGTGTGGCGGAGTATGTGTATGTGTACATTTGTATACATATGTATATATATACATGTATATATAAATAAAGGGGAAAAGGGCATCCAAAGGATGCGTGGGGCAGCACCTTGGGCGCTGTGCGCTTAGGTGCTGTGCGCTCAGGCGCAAGCGCGCCACGTGTCGGCACGTGGGCGCTTTGCGCATGAGCGCTGCGCGCAGGTGCGCAAGCGCGCCACGTGTAGGCACGTGGGCGCTTTGCGCACTTGCGCAAGCGCGCACCTAGCGCCCTTGCGCAAGCGCGCAGGTGCGCAAGCGCGCGCGCCACGTGTCGGCACGCGGGCGCTTTGCGCACTTGCGCAAGCGCTTAGGTGCGCAAGCGCGCGCGCGTGCCACGTGTCGGCACGCGGGCGCTTTGCGCACTTGCGCAAGCGCGCTGGTGCGCAAGCGCGCGCGCCACGTGTCGGCACGCGGGCGCTTTGCGCACTTGCGCAAGCGCTGCTAAAACAAATTTCTCAGAAGAGAAATCAGAGAGGAGTTGGACTCCTGAGTGTGTTTTTGGGGTTAATGGAAGGGTTCTTCTTCTTCCTCCTGTTGCTTGCTGGATCTTGAAGATCAAGAGATGTGAAATCTCAAAATCTCTCCTTTTTAAGATCTGATGACAGATCCGAGTTCCCCTTTGTGGGTTTTGTAGTGGAAAACTATTTAGTTTTGAAAAAAGAAGAGTAAAACTCTTGATTTAATTCAAAAGAAAGAAGAACCTTTTGGAACCTTGAAGAAGAAAGAAAGAAAGAGCTCAGCTCTGAAACTTTTTTGGAGAGAGAAAAAGTTGTTGGGATATTTCATTATCCTTGCCTTTATAGGCCATTCATTTTACACATAGCCCCTTGGGCTTCACAAAATGACATTTTTCCTATCCCATGGCTCATGTGCCATTTCTTTTTGCACATAAGCCATGGGCTTTACAAAAATTTGGCTTTATGCCTATTTTTTTCATACATTTATCCAAAAATAAAATAAAAGAAAATGCAACAAAATTATTTATTATAAAAATTTTATCTTGGCGTGGAGGAGGCCGGCCGCTTCATGTTCGGGCTCGACCCGGACATGGGCCCACTGGATCTGGGCTTGGGCCCACTTGGCTTGGGGTTGACTTTGATTTTGACTTGGTAAACCGGGGTGTAAATTTTTACCCCAACAAATTGCCCCCCATCAATAAATGCACACCACATATGTGGGTCGTGTGCATGAAATTGATGGATCTTCTTTCACGTGGAGGCGACTTGATTTGGTTCCCGCTTTTTGGGAAGCTGGCACCGCCCTTTTTACGTCATGGACGGTCGTTGCTTGACATGTCTCCGAGGCGGAGCGTCCGTGATAGACGTTTTCCCTGGCCCGGAGTTATCTGGTTCCCGCTTTGTAGGAATCCTGTGCTGCCCTTTTTGCGACTTGAACGGTCGGTGCTGCCCTTTTTGCGACGTGGACGGTCGATGCTGCCCTTTTTGCGACTTGGACGGTCGATGCTGCCCTTTTTGCGACTTGGACGGTCGATGCTGCCCTTTTAGCGACGTGGACGGTCGATGCTGCCCTTTTTGCGACTTGGACGGTCGGTGCTGCCCTTTTAGCGACGTGGACGGTCGGTGCTGCCCTTTTAGCGACGTGGACGGTCGATGCTGCATTTTTTGCGACTTGGACGGTCGATGCTGCCCTTTTAGCGACGTGGACGGTCAGTGCTGCCCTTTTTACGACTTGGACGGTCGATGCTGCCCTTTTTGCGACTTGGACGGTCGATGCTGCCCTTTTAGCGACGTGGACGGTCGATGCTGCCCTTTTTGCGACTTGGACGGTCGATGCTGCCCTTTTAGCGACGTGGACGGTCGGTGCTGCCCTTTTTACGACTTGGACGGTCGATGCTGCCCTTTTTGCGACGTGGACGGTCGATGCTGCCCTTTTTGCGACTTGGACGGTCGATGCTGCCCTTTTAGCGACGTGGACGGTCGATGCTTGATTTGACTTGCTCTGCTTCTTGTAGTGTCAGGGGTAGACTTGACTTGCTCCGCTTCTTGCGGTGTCGAGATTGGATTCTGACTTGCTCCGCTTTCTGTGGCGTCGGAGTGGAAGTTGACTTGTTGATTTTGATTTGGGTTGACATCAGCATCGCTATACTGGAATATGGTACCAGGAGCGAATCATCATCTGTCATGGAGAGGATTTTGGGATTTTGGTTTTTGTTTGGCATCTGCATTGCTGCACTGGAATAATGCCAGGAGCAACTCATCATTTGCCCCGAGAGGATTTGGGAGAAATTGGGATTGTTTTACGCCCGTGGATTGTATACGGTTTTGCAGGATGTATGATCCAGACCGTAGGGCCGGAAAAATTTCGGGACTTTGTCGGCGTCTGCATCGCTGCACTGGAATATGGTACCAGGAGCGACTCATCATTCGCCGTTGGGGTATGGGATTTGGAATTTGGTTGGCGTCTGTATCGCTGCACTGGAATATGGTACCAGGAGCAACTCATCATTCGCCGTTTGGGGACTTGGAATTTGAATCTTGTTTGGCATCAGCATTGCTGCACTGGAATAATGCCAGGAGCAACTCATCATTTGCCTTGGGAGGACTTGGGATTTGGGTTTTAGGTCGGCATCAGCACCGCTAACACTGAAACGAAATGCCAGGAGCGAATCATCATTTGCCGTTGCCCGTTGGAGAACGATGGCTTAGGAGATAGGTTTGGGTCCCTACCACCTAAGGCTTTTCAATTTTATGGGCCGTGAGGGTCCCATAAAAGCATTTTCTCCCTACGAGTCGTAAGGATCCCGCAGGTGTATTTTCTCCTTAGGAATCGTAAGGATTCCTAAGTGTGTTGCTCCTTTGTGAGTCGTAAGGATCTCACGCAGGGGTTTTCTCCTCACAAGGTCGAGAGGACTTTGTGAGTGTGTTTCATCTCTTTTCACGAGTTTGCGCCCTTTCGGGTTTTCACAGACTCGCCGGTAGTCCTGCTGTTTTTACTCACGGAGCCCTTTCGGGTTTTCATCCGTGCCCATTTTGCTTGTGGACATACCGTTTATTTCTTCTTCTTCTTCTTCTTTTTTCTTTTTCTTTCTTTCTTCTTTTTTTTTTCTTTTTTTTTGTCGCTGGTGGGACTTTAAAGTAGTCTCGCCGGCAGGATTTGGGAGAAATAGGGGTCATTTACGCCCGTGGATTGTATACGGTTTTGCAGGATGTCTGATCCAGACCGTAGGGCTGATGTGCTCAATTCGCCTGCGACTTGGAGCATTCATGTGTAGTATTTCTTGAGATATCGTCCATTGATGGGTGGCATGGGCCTTTCTCCCTCTGCACTTATTAGTTGGTAAGATCCTCCGTCGAACACTTTCTCAATGACGTATGGTCCTTCCCAGTTTGGCTCGAATTTTCCCTTGGCATGTCGATTGAGGATGATCGGTCTTTTGAGGACCAACACCAATTCACCTTTCTTGAAAGCGCGGAGACGGGTTATCTTGTCATAAGCCCGTGACATTTGGGCTCGGTATAGCTCCAGATTTTGTTGCACCGCGAGCCTCTTTTCTTCGAGGGCATCGAGTTCTTCAAGTCGAAGGAGCACGTTTTCTTCCTCCGTCAACTCATGTTGGACGGCCATTCTTAAGCTCGGAACTTCAACTTCGAGGGGGAGGACCGCCTCCACTCCGAAGAGCAATGAGTATGGAGTGGACTGAGTTGGAGTACGGTGCGTGGTACGATATGCCCATAATGCCTCGTGAAGCTTGAGATTCCAGTCTCTCTTGTTGGCTGAAGCATTTTTCCTCAGGAGCTTGCATAGAGTCTTATTGAAGGCTTCGGCTAGCCCATTGGCTCTTGGATTATAGATGGAGGAATACCTCCAGTCTATCTTGTGCTGAGTAGCGAATCTTGAGACATTGAAGCTCTTGAAAGAAGGCCCGTTGTCAGAAATGATTCTTCTTGGTGTACCGAAGCGGTATAGAATATTATGCTGGAAGAATGTCAGAATATCCTTTGTCTTGACTTCTTTTAGTGGGACAGCTTCAGCCCACCTGGCGAAGTAGTCTGTTGCGGCCAGTATGAACCGGTGGCCTTTAGATGACGGAGGATCAATTGGGCCAACAATGTCGGTGCCCCAAACTTCGAAGGGCCACGACGCCACCGTAGGATGCAATGGGTTGGGATGCTTGTGAATAAAATCACCATGAATTTGGCAGATATAACATTTCTTTGCATGCTCTCCGCAATCCCGTATCATGGTGGGCCAGTAATACCCAAGCCGTTTGATTTGAAGTCGCATCTTGGGGCCAGATTGGTGAGCACCGCAAACGCCCGAGTGGACATCTTTCATGACTTTTTGGGCTTCGGCCAATGACAGACACCTGAGCCAGAGTTGGTCATATGACCTGCGGTATAACGTGTCATTTACAAACACGTATCGGAGAGCTCTTTTCTTCAGCTGAATCCTCGCAGATTTTTCTCCGGGCAGCTTGTCGTATCGGAGGTACTCTATGAAGGGTTCTCTCCAATCGGGCTCGTCTTGGATGATCGAAGCTTCTTCGGCGGGACTGCTCTTCTGTTCCGCGCTTTCCTCTTCTCGTAGAGAGACTGGGGGCAGAATTTGCCGGCTCCTGACTGTGATCAGAATTTCGTCCATGTCAGGATCAGCCAGCTCCTTGGCCAAGCGAGCGAGTACATCAGCCTTTCCGTTCAACGCTCTAGGGACTCTCGTTAGTTCAATATGAGTGAACCGTTTCATGAGTTCCACCACTCGACCTCTGTACCGAGCTAACTCGGGTTTGTATATCTTATAGTCGCCGCTTACTTGGTTGACGACGAGCTGGGAGTCACCGTAAACTCGCAGCTGACGGATTTCCATTTCTATGGCGAGCTCCAAACCAGCTATCAGAGCTTCATACTCAGCTTCATTGTTTGTCCGAGGCTCGGTGAGAGCAAAAGAACGCCGTAGGGTTCCCATTGATGGTGTGATGAACACCAATCCTATCCCTGCTTTTATCTCCGGGACGCTTGATTTACTGGAGGTTCTTATCGATGAGGCCCCATCGAAGTAGAGCTCCCAACATGGCTCGTCATTCTCGAGGTGCAGCACTTGTTCGTCGGGTAACTCACAATTTAGCGGCGACCCTTCTGGTATGGGATGAGCAGCGAGAAAGTCTGCAAGAGCTTGCCCTTTTACTGCTTTCTGAGGAGTGTAAACTATGTCAAACTCAAGTAGCATGACAGCCCATCTTGCCATTCTGCCGGCTAGGCTTGCTTTGGTCATCAAGTGTTTGAGCGGGTCGACCTTGGAGATCAGCATAACCCGATGAGCGAGCAAATAGTGCCTCAGCTTCTTCACAGCAAATATTAGCGCCAGGCATTGCTTTTCGATTGGGGAGTAGTTGTGTTCCGCCCCGACTAGAGTTCGACTGAGGTAGTAGAGGGCATTTTCTTTTCCTTCCTCGTTATTCTGGGCAAGGAGCGCACCGAGTGACTCGTCCAGCGCGGCAGTATAGAGAATCAGTGGTTTATTTGGAATGGGAGCGGCCAGCACTGGAGGGTGCAACAAGTATTGTTTAATGCTTTCGAACGCTGCTTGACATTCGGCATCCCAGATAAAAGGAGCTCCTTTCTTCATGATCTTTGAGAAGGGCCTACATCTCCCCGATAAATTTGAGATAAACCTCCGTATATAAGCAAGCTTGCCTTGAAAAGATCTTAGCTGTGTCAGACTCTTCGGAGGGGGCATCTCCATGATGGCCTTTATCTTTGATGGGTCAACTTCGATCCCTCGATGTCGTACTATGAAGCCCAGGAATTTTCCCGATGACACGCCAAAAGCGCACTTCAGAGAATTCATCTTCAGATCGTATTCCCTCAGTCTGGTGAGAACGGTCCTGAGATCTTGGATATGATCGGCCTTGGTTTCAGTCTTAACGACCAGATCATCAACATAACATTCGACGACTTTATGAATTAGGTCATCGAAGATATTAGTCATCGCCCTTTGATATGTAGCACCTGCGTTCTTCAGTCCGAATGGCATTACCTTGTAGCAATATATTCCGATCGGGGTTCGAAATGCTGTGTGCTTCTCATCCTCAGGCGACATCTTGATCTGATTATATCCAGACGAGCCGTCCATAAAGGTGAACAGTTCGTAATTTGAGGTGTCATCAACCATCATTTCCATGACCGGCAGCGGGAAGTCGTCTTTAGGACATGCCTTGTTGAGGTCCCTGAAATCGACACAAACTCGGATCTGCCCATTTTTCTTCTTCACTGGGACTATGCATGCGATCCAGTCTGCATATTTCTCTTCCCTGATGAAGCCGGCATCGATGAGTTTCTTGGTTTCCTCGATGACCTTTTCTTCCAACTCCCTTCTCATTCTTCGAGGAGCTTGTTTGACTGGCTTAGCATCAGGAGATATAGCCAGCTTATGCACGGCTACCTCAGGGGAAAGGCCAGGCATTTCTTTGTACGTCCACGCGAAGCAGTCGACGAACTCACGCAGCAGGGCAACTATCTGCTCTTTCATTTCCTCTGACAAGAGTGAGCTGATGTAGGTCGGCCTTGGATTATCAGGCGTTCCTAAGTCAATCTCGGTTAGCTCATCAAAGGTTGCTTGTCCGCCATCTTCGAGCTCTTGAGGAGCTTCTTCTGGCTCGGCTATCTCGTCATCATTATTCGATCCTTCGCTGGCCTCACCAACATGGATCATGTAGCACACTTTGGAATCAGGTTGAATGTAGCCTATGCCCCGTCTATCTGGAATTCGTCCATCGATGAGTGCTTGGACCTGGGGCGGATACCATAGCCCTTCGTAAAACTTTGCTTCGGACTCCGTTTGATATAACCGGCATCCGCACTTCTTAAAGTATTCCCGCATCTCGGGCGCATAGTATCTGGGATTGAGGACGGCTCTTATGCCTCTCTCATAGGGAAGACACGCGACAGAAAGATCGTCCGGGTGCACAACAGGGTTGGACCTGTAAAACAGGATGCCCTTCTGTTCATTTTTCCTCCCGGGCACGTAGAAAGTTTTCAGCTGGTCCACGGTAGAGACTGACAATGCGTCGAGCTCTTTGCACATCCGTTCCAGCACCCTTGTGATGGCCAGGGACCCTTCAGCGACTTCGAAGGTCTCTCGTAGTTTCGCTTGCTGCATGGGGGGCCGATCTGCACAGCTGTTGCACGGCAGGTCCTCTTCTTCTGACTCTTCAGTGTCACTGCCAAGATGAGGGCGGACTTTGCTGCTAGATGGGCCTTCAGTAACAGATTCGTCCGTATCGCTGCCGAAACGTGGGCGGGTTTTACGGAAGGACGGGCTTCCAGCGTCAGACTCATCAGTGTCGCTGCCGAAATGCGGGCGCACTTGGGTATTTTTGCTTTTGAAAGTGACAGCCGGCGCAGATTTGCTCTTGTGTCTTGGGACCGGTCTATCCTCAGTCAGTTGTGGCTTAGCATTTTGGTGGTTCATAAAGTACCGAGAATCTTCATATCGGACTTCATGCACACCGAACGGCTGGATGTCTCCGTCAATGCGTCTTTCTTCGCCATTTTTAGTATACTTCATGCATTGATGGAGAGTTGACGGAATGATGCCGTAATCGTGGAGCCACGGCCGCCCTAAGAGAATCTTATAAGACGTGTCGGCATCGATTACGTATATCTTAGCTTCAGTTTGCAGATCCCTGAATTTGATTGGCAGAGCTATGGACCCCAGAACTTGCTGACAATTTTGGTTGAAGCCTTGAATGACAATCCTCTCCCTTGACAGGTGTCGGACGTCCATTGACAAACTCTTCAGAGTTCGCAAGTTCATGATGTTCACTGAGGACCCCGGATCAATCAATATGCGATTAATTCTATCTCCGTCGCTGTACCCGGTCACGTAAAGCGGCCGATTATGCTCAGCCGTTCCCAGTAGCAAGTCTTCATCCTTAAATGTGACTGCAGCGGCATGCAAAGCGTGTTGAGCTTCTTTCATATTAATTTCTGCGAAGTGAGCCTGATACCGCTCAGGGTTTTGTAGGGCGTGAATGAGAACATCTCTAAGCTCCTTAGATAGGACCAGGGCGTCGTAGATGCTCAGGAGAGACGGAAGCTTCCGGAGATGCGCCAAGACATTATAGTCCACCGAGGAAGGACTTATGTTTTCGTCGGCCGGTTCTCTGCCATCTTCTTCATTAGCGACTTGTCTTTCCTTCCCTTTTGGGGCGTTGCCCTGATTTTGCGGTAAAGCCCTGCCGCTTCTGAGCTGGATTTGATTGGCCTTCGTGGAGAGCTCCTCGTCCTCTTCGGGAAAACAGAGATCATCCTCGGAGTCGCTGCCAAGATGGATGGCGTAGCAAGTCACTACTGGGATCTCTTCATTGGAGTCTTCTTCTAACTCCTCCAGAATTTCAGCCGCTTGTACAGGGAAGAACTCCTTCAATTGAATCAATGTTCTTTCCCTTTGTTCATATTCTTCGAGGGAATCGATATATTTTTGAATGGTCGATCTCCCTGCAGACTCTTTTTCGCGCCTAGCTGCACTTTTCTTCTTCTTGAGCTTCTTGGATTTTGAGCCTGATGGAGCCGCATTGGCAGCTGGACTGGTAGGCTTCTTCTGTCCTTCCCATTCCATCCTGGGTTCTTTCCGAAGTAGCTTTATCATCTTCTTCGTCTTAATAGATATGTGCGTACTCCACGGAGGCCGCGATGAATCAGTTTCGTTTGTCAGGGCAGCGGGTTCGGCTGTCTGCTCCCAGAAGGCTTCAGCTTCCGTCTGTATAAAGTTGGCGGTTGCAACTTGATTGTTCACCAACACGCTTTTGGACAGCTCGATCTCTCCAGCCTTGTACTGCTTCTCGACCCAATCCTTGAAGATATAGCAATCCTCGATCGCATGGCTCACTACTCGGTGGTACGGGCAATACAGAGGATTGTCGGTCATTTTTGCTTCTTGGGGTCTTTTCGACTCCGGCAATTGTAAGCCGTTGTTCAAGGCATCTTTAAATATCTTACGGACCTTGTCCCTTCTGAAAGAGTAAACCTTGTTCTTCTTCTCTTCTAGGGAAGGCCCATCTCCTCCCAGCAATGGCTTTCGAGACCGGTTGGTTTTGGATTCGCCCGCCCTTCGCTTTTCTTCATTGTCGGAGGCATTGAAGACATTGGTACTGCTGGAACTCCCGCTTCTACGGTTGTCGTCCCGCTTGCTTTTCCAGGTTTTGTCTCTCTGAGAGTCCGGCGGGGACTCTTGCTTCGAGCGTTCCAGCATTTGGACTTTCTTGGTTAGCTCCTGAAATGTCTTGAGGCCCGCTGTACACAAGAATGGGACCATCCAATTGCTGAGGTTCCCAATGAGAAGGCTAACGGACTGGTCCTGCTCCAGCGGCGGTTCGCACTTGACCGTGAGATTACGCCATCGGGCGATAAAGTCAGTGTTACTTTCATTCTTCCCCGGCTTGGTCCTCACAAGGTCGGCAATGGAGATTTTATCACTGACGCTCATGAACCTTTGCCGGAACAGAGACTCCATTTGGGCAAAGGTAATGACGGACCTATCTGGTATGCTCGCGTACCAGTCGAAAGCAACACCGGTCAGGCTGTTGACAAACTGACGAAGAAGGAGCGCGTCATTGCCCCCTGTATTTCCGCACGATGCTTTGAAGTGGGCGACGTGCTGATTTGCATTCCCCGTTCCATCAAATCTTCCGAACTTAGGAATGACGTAGCCGCTTGGGAACTCAATCAGATCGTACTGCGCGGGATATGGCCGCCCACTACTGCCGATTTCTCTTTGAGCTTCGGCTTCGGCCACCAATGTTTTAACCTTGCTGGTGACCAAATCCATTATCCGATCCTGTGTTAGCGGGATAGTGCTATCTGGGGCCAAGGCGTCCCCAGAAGCGGAGTGTGGCCGGCTTTCATGCGGCTCGACCAGTCTTGGACCCAAAGGAACAGGCATTGGCTGCCTCAGATTGTCATCACCCGGCTGATTAGTAGCGGCTTGTGCTTGATTGGGAGGCGCTCGAGCAATTTGAGCCGTAAGCTGCATCACCACATTCGTTAAGTCGTCTATCTTCGAATAGAGCTTGGCCATCTCTTTATCTTTGCTCCTGAGCTGTTTTCGAAGCTCTTGAAGCAGCTCTTGCTCCGCAGTCCTGGGGCGGAAAGTCGGCTCCTCCTCGCTGTCCGAGCTTGACTCTGCATGGATCGAGGGGTCTTTCTGCCTATCATCCTCATCGAGAGGGTTTTCTTCATCCAGCGGGGGCGGCTGTTCTTGGGCAGCGGCAACCACATTCGGGCTAGATTGAGCTTGGGATGTGGTGGCCCCATCCTTGCTTTTGCTGCGAAGGTTGTCGCTGGGGCGTCCTCCCGCCATATAGACCGTATGGATGATGTATCCAGCCGTCTTTCTATCATTGGAAGCTGATTTCACGGATCGCTGTCTTGACCCCCTTACTTCGGTAGCTGGTAATCGATTGAAGGCGGCTGGCCTAACCAGGTTCTTAAATGGTGCTGGCGCTTCTTTTCTGGATTTGCCCCGCTGCTTTCGTGCGGCACAGAGCGCCTGATAGACTCTTGAAGAGACAGTGTCATACTTTTTATGTTGGGGCTGGGACACCTCTTTTTGTAGCACTGTTTGGACCGCTGTCTTCTTGATTCTGGCGGTCATGGCATTTTTCTGAACCCACTTCAGAGGCTCGAAGGAATTGCTGATTCTCACGTCCGACTTAGCCGTCGTCGCGGGGCAATCCAGCTCTTGGAACTTCACACGATTCCATTTGGCCGAGGTCTTGGCCCTTTTGTTGGCTCGATACCTGAGCCGCTTCTGTCTTAACTTTTCTGTTCTAAGCGCCTGGCGGACTTCGGCTCTTTGGGAAGACGCCGCAGACCGGTTGATGGAGGGCCTTGGAAATACGCCTAATTGTGCATTTGTTGGAGTCATCGCCTGAGCTCGTACGCAACATTTAATGTTGCCCTTCGCATCGGAAGTCTTGCCCCCAGCTAGAGAGCCATGGACTCGTTCAGACACCATCTTAAGTTTCGGTTGTGGTGCCTTGGCGATCACAACATTCGGCCTCTTACCCCTTGAGACCGGCTTGACCACCTGTTCCGCCGGGATTTCCGCCAGATGAGCGCTTCCAGCAGGGTAGATGATGACGGAGCCAAACTGGCGGGGTGGTTCCTCCCACTGTCGACTGAGGCTTGCAGGGAGAACCACCCGAGCGTTGATCTTGACCACGTATGGAATCGGGGTCACGTTGGATGCTGAATTCGTCTGGAGAGACATTGTCGTCGAAGGTTGATTGCTGCATAGAAAAGAAAATATCACTTCAGTATAGACAATAGATATGTATATTAATTGAGTTCGCATGAACGTTTAACCCGAAATATGGGAGGAGAGAAAGGTCCCACCGGGCGTGCCAGAATCTGTAGGGTGTTTTTCGTCACCCCATTGAGATGGGAATACGCGCACGCTGGTCAGGCGTACTACAGATTCCCCCTGCCCAGGGTAGGCCGGGGTTTAATGATTGTGGGGATCCGAATCTCCGGCAGCCGCGGACTAAGCTGCCGTTAATTACCACTCGCCTTTGGGGCGAGGGAACCTCCGATTAATGGGTTAAACTGGTCATGCGAACTCAATGTGCGGTGTGCGTGTGTTTTGTTTTGAAAGGGGGGTTTTGGATATATCGGGAGCCACGCAGAGTTTTTACGGGGGTCCCGCTACCCGGATAGCGGGCTGGGGGTCAAGGGGGCTAGCAGCCCCCTTGCGGGGTTCGGGGCAGCGCCCCGGCCCGAAAATTTTTTTGAGGGGGAGAGTGTGGCGGAGTATGTGTATGTGTACATTTGTATACATATGTATATATATACATGTATATATAAATAAAGGGGAAAAGGGCATCCAAAGGATGCGTGGGGCAGCACCTTGGGCGCTGTGCGCTTAGGTGCTGTGCGCTCAGGCGCAAGCGCGCCACGTGTCGGCACGTGGGCGCTTTGCGCATGAGCGCTGCGCGCAGGTGCGCAAGCGCGCCACGTGTAGGCACGTGGGCGCTTTGCGCACTTGCGCAAGCGCGCACCTAGCGCCCTTGCGCAAGCGCGCAGGTGCGCAAGCGCGCGCGCCACGTGTCGGCACGCGGGCGCTTTGCGCACTTGCGCAAGAGCGCAGGTGCGCAAGCGCGCGCGCGCCACGTGTCGGCACGCGGGCGCTTTGCGCACTTGCGCAAGCGCTTAGGTGCGCAAGCGCGCGCGCGTGCCACGTGTCGGCACGCGGGCGCTTTGCGCACTTGCGCAAGCGCGCTGGTGCGCAAGCGCGCGCGCCACGTGTCGGCACGCGGGCGCTTTGCGCACTTGCGCAAGCGCTGCTAAAACAAATTTCTCAGAAGAGAAATCAGAGAGGAGTTGGACTCCTGAGTGTGTTTTTGGGGTTAATGGAAGGGTTCTTCTTCTTCCTCCTGTTGCTTGCTGGATCTTGAAGATCAAGAGATGTGAAATCTCAAAATCTCTCCTTTTTAAGATCTGATGACAGATCCGAGTTCCCCTTTGTGGGTTTTGTGGTGGAAAACTATTTAGTTTTGAAAAAAGAAGAGTAAAACTCTTGATTTAATTCAAAAGAAAGAAGAACCTTTTGGAACCTTGAAGAAGAAAGAAAGAAAGAGCTCAGCTCTGAAACTTTTTTGGAGAGAGAAAAAGTTGTTGGGATATTTCATTATCCTTGCCTTTATAGGCCATTCATTTTACACATAGCCCCTTGGGCTTCACAAAATGACATTTTGCCTATCCCATGGCTCATGTGCCATTTCTTTTTGCACATAAGCCATGGGCTTTACAAAAATTTGGCTTTATGCCTATTTTTTTCTTACATTTATCCAAAAATAAAATAAAAGAAAATGCAACAAAATTATTTATTACAAAAATTTTATCTTGGCGTGGAGGAGGCCGGCCGCTTCATGTTCGGGCTCGACCCGGACATGGGCCCACTGGATCTGGGCTTGGGCCCACTTGGCTTGGGGTTGACTTTGATTTTGACTTGGTCAACCGGGGTGTAAATTTTTACCCCAACAAACAGTTCGAGAAACTACAGGTAACACTTACCAGTAAATCTCAGCAACCCTGGCCAAGGATTTCCGGTTATAGCCAATCGAACACAGCGCAACATCAACCCCCTATACCGGGAGAGACGAATCCCCTCCTATCGCTCATTGCCTCCATGTGACTCGGGACTGTACCCAAAAACCACCGTTTTGCACGCCCTCTTGGACGTGGTAAGGTGGAAATCAAAGCACAGTGGGAATCACACAAGACTCTACGACGATCTCGGGTCAACAGACTACTCTGTACCAGTGTCACCAGAGAACTGCCATCTGACGTAAGGTATAATACCATCTGGGAGTTCTCGGCGAGTCCGTCCAGTGTACCCAGTCTCCACTGAGCACCCGTATATCATCTCTGATGTCAAACACCAATGGATATGGGATCATCCATCGCCCATCTGTATGGGTCGAGAAGGTATACGCTAGTCTACTCTGGTATATCGATGCCCCGTCTCGATACACCCACGACTAGGGACTTTGAAGGATGTACTTATGGACTACCATGTCCCCACTAGTATGATCCGCATCATAGTCCAGGTAGTCAAGTACACATCCTAATGGCTTTACCAACATGTAACAGAGAGACAAGCAGTGTACACGTTAAGGTAAAGAGTAACCAGATAGCATACTATCATGTCGAGCAAGAAAGTCCTCCCTATATATGTTCCAGCATCCACTACAATATACATCCTATGTATAGCAATGGCCTCTAGGGCATACATATAACTAACAATCTCCCATTTGCACTAGGGCCATCTGTAGCAGTGGTTGTAGTATCTCATACTCAACCATCCCATAAAAGTCTCTCTCTGGGAATAGGCCTTCGTGAGTGGATCCGCCGTGTTGTCCTCTGAGTCAACTCTCCTTACCTCGATGCCTTAGAGATCAACCATCTCCATGATCAGGTTATACTGCCTTAGAATATGTCTGGATCACTGATGGGACCTGCGTTCCTTGGTATAAGCCACAACTCCATTGTCACACAATGGGAGGAACATAGTTCATCTCATGAACCAATATATACCCAAACAGCCTCTTTGGTAGCATCTTAAGTAGCGATGTATCCTGCCTTTATCGTCTAGTATGTCACGGTATCTAGCTTGGAACTCTTCCAACATATCGTCCCTCGATAGAGGGTAAAGACAATGCCTGTGACTGACATTCAGTCGTCTTTATCACCCTAGAACACTTCCAGTGATTTTCCCCAGGATCAACCGATACCATCTCACTACAACTAGTGAGTATCCTAACATCCATTTGGATCTATCTCATAGATCCAAAACCCAGGATTTAGTAGGTATTACTTTGATCCTATGTGGAGAATCCTTGTGATAAGCGGAGATTGACCGAGCGTAGCATAGGAAACTCCTTCCCTATCAAGAGTATGTCATCCACGTACTCTACGAGGATCGTCACCATACTCCCTACTACCTTTTTGTTTATACAAGGTTCATCTACCATTTTGATGAAGTCAAACTATTTGATTACTTCATCAAAACAGACGTTCCAACTCCGCGATACCTGCTTTATCCTATAAACCATCTTGTACACGTTAACGCTGCTCCCACTGTTTACGAAGCCCTCTGACTGTGTACTTATAGACTCTCTCTTCTAAAACATCATTTAGAAAAGCAGCCATGACACCCAACCACCAGATATCGTAGTTATGGTATGTAGCCGTGGCAAGTAGGATCTGGATGGACTTAAGCACAGATCTTTAGAAAAAGTTTCATCATGATCCACACCTGGTCAATGATGCAAACCTTTAACAAGTCTAGCTTTGAAAGTCTCAACTTTTCCACGTACACCAAGTAATCTTCTCAAGATATACTTGCTCCTGATGGGGATTTAACCTTTCAGATATAGCAACCAAAGTCCATACTTTGTTGGTGTATAAGGATTCCATCTCAGATCACTAAGCATCCAGCCATTCTTACAGAGTTCCACTCCTGATGGCCAGCTCGAAACTAGTTGGGTCATCATCTCATGATGCAATCCTCGCTCCCACTGTCATAGAGGAACCGAAGTATCTCTCAGGTGGGTGAGGAACCCTACTAGATCGGCGGAGAGGCTGAGGTTCGTTGGTTATTTACTGAATTCTTTGGTTCTACCAAATCATCTGCTGTAGTTTGTATAGCTGGAACCTTTCCAGTTCTATATAACAGACCTGGCCTCGAGCTTGTCCGGATTTTGCTTTTAGACATAGGCCGGACAACCCCAAATCTTAACTAGCTTAAGACATGGGCTCTTCCCTTTCCATATCACATATGAAATGGTAGGCAACTGATTTGATTGGAACCGTATTCAATAGGTATGCAGCTTCTCAAGCGCATAACTCCCAAAAGGAAATAGGTAACTCAGTAGTACTCATCATAGAGCACACCTTATCACATAGGGTGTTATTGCTCCGCCCCGATACACCATCGTGCTATGGTGTATACGGAGGAGTAATGCTGAGAGAGAATCTTATTCTCCTTTAGAATAGTCCAGGAATTCCGTGCTCAAGTATTCTCCTCCTTGATCTCATCAAAGGACATAATACTTATACCCGTATTGGTTCTCTACTTCTAACTTATATTCTGTGAATATCTCAAAAGGTTCAGACTTGTGTTTCAACAGGAACATATGTCTGAATCTTGAGAGATCATCAGAGAATGTAATGAAGTATAAAGAACCAGTCCTGGCATGTGTAGACAGGGGACCTTACATACATCAACATGTATCATCCCAAGAGTTTACTAACTCTTTCTCTGTTTCCAATAAACAGGGCTATGGTCATCTTATCTCTGTGACACGACTGGCAAGTTTCATAAGATGTAAATTCAAACTGATTTAAATATGCATCTATATGTAACTTCAGCTAGTCGGGTCGCATTGATATGACCTAGTCTACAATACCTTAAGAATGATTCGTTCATTTCTGAACTCCTCCTCTTGTGTGAGTTCTGTATACTAGGAACTGTAGTTTGATTTAAAACATCAATGCTTTTATATAACGTGCCTGATCCGATCAACTTTTGATATAGGAAATATTCAAAACATTATCCAACAATACAAAATTTTATCATTTCTTTACTAATAAAGAGAGTGATATGATTTTGTATATCAGGTTCGGTATCTAATAGTATTTGTTCAGAATTAATGTATTGGTAATACAGGGTGACAGTGACCAACAGACTTGGCTGCAACACTTGCCCCGTTTTCTGTCTCATGAAACTTATCACCCGTTCTCAGTTTTTCTACCTTTTTGTAGCCCTATGTAACAGATTACATATCTGGGATCCTGATCCGGTATCAAATACCCTGGATTCAGAGGATACTGAGAAACAGTTCTTTGTAATGAACACACCCGAAGATGATGCATCAGCATGCACTCTCTTCGTTTGGGCGGCACGGGAATTCAGGTAATCCCCAATTTCCTGCTCTGTCTTATAACAATTATAAGTTGGAGCGGGACCAGCGTTCCCCAGCTCAGTATAACAAGCGGGTTCGGTCAATAATCCGTATTATTATCTTGATTAAGGCGTGATATGGTCGCTACCTGGAGAGAGAGAAGAAAACACTCAGCGTGCGCTCTTACAAGATCAGATTGGTTATTATTTTATCTAATCAGGATGGCCCCCACTGTTTTTATCAAATCTTCCTTCAAACCCTAAAAGGAAATACTAGCCGGGATTAATTACACACTACAAGTTCGCCAATCTTTCAGCCAGGTCAGTGTCGGTACTTTGAGGGAGGTCCCCCGTGCTTTCGCACGAACCTAATTAATGTAAACCTCGTTTTCCCAGAGGCGTAACCCCGTTAACACCTTTCTAGACACCTACCTGATCGGCTAATTGTAATGTGTAAAACTCTCCCAGGAGTAACTCTTACTCGCAGCGGGTATCGGGATCCAACTATCTCATAGAAGGTATGCAATCTCATTGCAAATTTCAACACTTGAAATTCCCGATAATTTTTTTACCCCTAGCAGCTATATGACCTTAACATAGTCAACAAATCATAAGTGCTAGTCAAGTTCAACCCGTCATTTCCCGATTGAATTAAACCCATCCGCACGACCCTTAACATAGTCAACAAAGTCGCACGACTACCCTAATCCAATCGCATCATATGCTTATGCAGATAAGCACTAATTAGCTACCGTACACTACGCCTTAACATAGTCAACAAACGTAGCACGAATACTAACTAGTACTTATCTGAAATGACGGAGGGCTACGACAGGTTTTTCTGAAAACCTATTGCGTAATGAACTTGATATCGTTGTAGAATCAAATGATTTTAAAATGGAGTGTTTTTGAGGCTTTTCTAGTTTTGCTAAAGGAGTCACTCCCGGTGAAGGGATCGTCGGTCCTTTCCTCGTCGAATGAGGTGCGGGATATATCATATATATCGCTGTGCAAAGCATAAACTGTAGAAGCAATCAAAAGACAAACCGAGGGGTGTAGCATCTGCCAGTTATTGCTAAAGGAGTCACTCCCGGTGAAGGGATCTCGGTCCTTTCCTTATCGAATAAGGTGCAGGATGTTCTACAAGGAACACCGCGATGCAAAGCAAGAACTGTAGCTACCTGTTTATTTTGAAATTCGATTCTACAACATCTTTAGGTTTCTTTTACTTTCATTAATCACATTAATGAAGTCCCATCATTTAAGTACCTAAACGTCACAGATAAATACGACGTACACTTATGCCATCCGCATTCGCCTCGATGTCCCCTCGTGCACCGTTAGGTTAGGTAACTAACGGCAGAGCGGGGCAGGGCTAGCGCGGGTGTAAAACATAAGTAACGCCTATATAATATATCATATATACTATATACAGTATCCATCACAGAACATCACATGATCACATCACAGATATCGCAGCAGAAGAAACATATGAAATATTGGATATACTAGGATGTCCGTGTTTTCAATACGAGCCAGTATAAAACACGGATTCCACGGTCGCGATGAATAGCCAAACCCACACCCCTAGACCCCTACGAGAGCGGCAAGCAACCCTACCAATTCTAGAGTTAGGAGACCCGGACTCGACTCCCCGAGTTGGTCTCCCACTGGACTCCAGAACCCGGTTACTTGTGCTCCCCTCCTTGGGGCTATCCTAGTGCGGAAAAGTAAATAATATACAAAGGGTGACAACTTCCGCAACCTGGAAGTGTCCCAAATAAAAGAATATTACATACAAGTTTTTACATGAATGAAAATGAAAAACACTCATCTCACATAAAAAAACCCCGGCTATTCAAACACGACGATCCAATATAACATATCCAGCAACACATAACATCACATGTCATCAACGTAAGTAAATATGCGCATCCCAATTGTCGTTGACATATAGCAACGAAACCGGTGATATCACATATTACACTTACGGTCACAGAAAAGAAAGTGTAAAACTACAACAGTTGGAATCCGCAACCTGCATAGACATCGCATGCCTAATCAAATGAATTCCTTAGACATCGCATGCCTAACAATTATAAACCCCGCATTTTAGTCTCATTATCGAAAACACTTTTCAATATAAAGTCGGGCAATTCAACAGGATTCCTGACATTCAGATCGAATGCTCGTCGCAAACTTTAGTAGGCGGCTGCACCCCCGATACCGTCGACGAAGTGCACTAAGGCGGAACACCGCTACCGCGAGCACCCTTACGGATGCTTTCGGCGACGGGGTTCTCCTACAGTCACTTGGTCGGGGCTATGGAGTGAGGCTGTCTATTAAGTTTATCCGGCGAGTATCCGCGTACGCTACGTGATTGCGACGGACTTTTGATCACATCAAAATTCCGTGGCAACCGATCAAGTGAGACTAAAGTGCTATGTTTATAACATTCATTCAGTTATCTCATAACTATTTGTGAATTCCAATTATTGTATCACATTCCGGATAAATAGAAAATGTTAAACTTTCCGATCGAACATTCGAACACCCAAGTTTTCCCGATACAGATCAACACATGAAACAAGTCTAAAAACATTCAGTTCGTGCCTCAGTACCAACGGTCCAGCCGTAGAAGGGTCAAGCCAACGCCTCACATGTGGCACGCCGTACTGCCCCAAACCCGAAGGTTCAAAGGGCAGTTCAAGACGGTCACATAATCGAGTTAAGGTTTGTTGTCTTCTAGAGGGTCCACCTCGTTACTTGCACTATTTAGAACGTCATTAAACTACGGAAAAGTCCAACACTTGGAAATTTCCCGACAGGGAAAAAATTGGGTATTTATATCCGGTCGAACTTTTTAACATATTCAGAAATTATCCGGAAAACCACATAGACAAAATCTGATACTCCGATCGAAACACCGAGTCCCCAATACAACCCAGAAAATTCAACTCTTGAATAAATATTAAAAATTCCCATAAAACTCAGCATTTAAATAAAGAAGTTACTGTGCAAAAATGGTTGACTGAAGAGACTAAATGGGCGCGGAACCGCCGCAATAGGCGGCTAATGCCGTGGTTCCGCCGCGCTTTAGAAAGATCATTAGGTAATTTTTGCACCGTAATTCTTAGAATTTCCTGCTGAATTTTTTAAGCATTTTTAATTTGGAAAAAACCACTTTTTCAGAAAAAGTCCAGAGAGGGTTAAATGTTAGGGTTTCGGGGTTCGATCGGGTTTCTAACATCGTCTACGCATCGCCTAAGGCACTAGCTAGGCTCTGATACCACTGTAGGTCAGGCAGCCACCCCATCCAATGGGGTCGCCGTGGCACCAACGGGTCCCTCAGCCGCTACTTTTTACGCATGCCCCCTCGCGAGGACTACAACCCGCCGGAACACCTTCCGGTCTCGGGACACCCTGGGGGTAAGAGCCTATGCTTCGCCACACTGTCACACAGTAAGAACCCCCCATAGGTCGACATCCAATGCCTAGTAGCTCTGATACCACTGTAGGGTTCTTAGGCACACTAATGAGGTCTCACAAGGCATCAACCATGCCAATTTCAAATTTTACGGGTGCCGAGAAACCCTAATACGGATCGTTAACTAGATATTTAGGCGAACACATGCAACTAGTTAACAACTTAACTACAAGAACGGAAATACAACCTTTGTAGATCCGGTGCTCCACCTCCATAGCTCCGCAATGAAGTCTCCTCGCTGTCCAAATCGAATCCCGGGCTCTAGCGTCGGCTTCATCGGAGAAATGGGCGGGGAAGGTCGTCGGCTTCGTGCCGAAAATGATCTACGTCGAGGCATCACAAGATCAAGCTCCCACTTCACCAAGTCATGAAACTTGTGAAGAAAACACCCTATACTACTTGGCAAGAGGTAGAGGATGAAGAAATAGGAGGTGGGTTCACTTTAGAATTGGATTTCTCACTTATTTGCTCAAGTTGCCATTGATGGAGCAAGGTTTCTTCTTGAAGAAGAAGAAGAAGAAGGAGATAATATTATGATAAGTTCTTTTCAAATAGAAAATAAAAACAATACTTATCATATGGCAACCATGGTCAAGTGTAGAGAATAAATCATGGTTAGATGGAATGGTTAGGATTAAGCATGAATACAAAATGGTCACATAGTCAAAACTTCATGAAGCTTCAACTTGAAAACAAATCAATCCACCATTTTACCTTTTGCCAAAATAGAATAAATAAATAAATAAATAAAATCAAAACCCTAACCATCACATAACCATGGTTTAATCTAAACATACACACTAACACTCATGTATCATCAAACATGATACAATCTTGTGCACAAAAGTATATCACATATACAACTTGTGTACATCAAGTGAGAAAATCCATTTAAAGTGAACATATACTAGTTAATGTAAAGTAATATATCAAATATATAATTATACATTAAATCAACACTTGATTTAACGATCCGGTCATATCGCATGTGACCGACTAATATCCAATGTATCGGCTTATCGAATCAATCCTTGATTCGATAACTAGGTTATATCGCATACAACCTTTCGATACAATCATCGCGAGAATGGAATACGGTATCACATACACGTATTATTCTCGGTCCCGCACATATCTCATATGCGCTCCTATTTCGTTTCGCTTGAGCCAGGAAACCTCTGTGTAGGACTCTAAAGACTCGTCAATACGCCGGCAGCAGATGATGATCATATCAATCACCCACAAGCCGCAAGCGGTCTGCTAAACGTAACGGCCACCCGGGTATTGAGCGATCAGAAGATCGACGAGCAAGCCCGCTCACACTCCTGTGAATCCAACCAGTAACACTTACCGTACAGTCCGGTCTCGTCGTCTGATATGTCGCATATCTTGCCTAGGGGTGGTAAACGTCAGACCCCAATAGCTCGATAAGTCGTGTCGATATGAGGTCTATAACAGATCGAGAAACTACAGGTAACACTTACCAGTAAATCTCAGCAACCCTGGTCAGGGATTTCCGGTTATAGCCAATCGAACACAGCGCAACATCAACCCCCTATACCGGGAGAGACGAATCCCCTCCTATCGCTCATTGCCTCCATGTGACTCGGGACTGTACCCAAAAACCACCGTTTTGCACGCCCTCTTGGACGTGGTAAGGTGGAAATCAAAGCACAGTGGGAATCACACAAGACTCTATGACGATCTCGGGTCAACAGACTACTCTGTACCAGTGTCACCAGAGAACTGCCATCTGACGTAAGGTATAATACCATCTGGGAGTTCTCGGCGAGTCCGTCCAGTGTACCCAGTCTCCACTGAGCACCCGTATATCATCTCTGATGTCAAACACCAATGGATATGGGATCATCCATCGCCCATCTGTATGGGTCGAGAAGGTATACGCTAGTCTACTCTGGTATATCGATGCCCCGTCTCGATACACCCACGACTAGGGACTTTGAAAGATGTACTTATGGACTACCATGTCCCCACTAGTATGATCCGCATCATAGTCCAGGTAGTCAAGTACACATCCTAAGGGCTTTACCAACATGTAACAGAGAGACAAGCAGTGTACACGTTAAGGTAAAGAGTAACCAGATAGCATACTATCATGTCGAGCAAGAAAGTCCTCCCTATATATGTCCCAGCATCCACTACAATATACATCCTATGTATAGCAATGGCCTCTAGGGCATACATATAACTAACAAGAACCCGCCTTCTTCAATAATTAAACGGGGGTGTGTTTCAGAAACCCGCCCTCATATTATTAATTAAATGCGGCGTGTTCCTATAAATAGCTCGCTACTATACAGCAACTCTCCATTTACCCTTATTTTGTGCAAATGTGGAGTTTAGGAAGAAACAGCAACTCTTCATTTACTCTTATTTTGTTTAAGTGTGGAGTTTAGGAAGAAAATCAAGTTTAGTACCATAGTCATGAGGAGCTGCTGGATAGGATCAAGACGGAACCACGGCTTGCTGTAAATTTCTAGAGCAAATTCAGTGACCAAACCAAGGTTCAGGGGCTCTAATCAGGAAGAAGAGACCAAAACAAGTACAGGGAAGAAATTCAGAACCAAAAAGAGAGAAGAAAACAAATCTTCTGAGGTCTCCACTAATGCCATGTCGAAAGTAAAGTATATGGTATTTTACCGTAAAAACGCGATAAAAGTTGCATAATAAATTCTTTTGAGATGAAAGTTGTTCTAATGTGTTTGTTTATGATTTCTAAGCAATCTATTAAATTTTTTTAGGTTTGTTATTAAGAAAAATTAGATTTTTAAAGAAAAGAGAATCGGAAGCCGGAATAACTCCGATTCCGACGAGTTTTGAAAAGTGAAAGTGTTGGACTAGAGATTGAGAAGAGAAGAGGGGACTTACAGGTTAAAAAGAAAGAGGGGAGGTAGGGAAAAACTTTGGAACCGTTGGGGCGTCGTTTCGTCGCCGAAATCTTCTCGAAATGTCGTCGGAACTTCGCCCTTTGCTAACTCCACTTGCACAACTTGGGACTTGGAAATTTTATAGAGTTTTTGTTATGAAATTCTGAACGAGGAGGTGTGAAATGGAGTGCGGTATTTATCGGGAAAATTAGGGTTTATGGTAATGAATTTTGAGAATTAAAATGTGCATTAAAATGGATTAAAGAGGTGATTTTAATCCATCTGTAAACGTGCAGAAAAATCAAACAATATAAGGAAAGTGGGGTAAGTCAAGGGGTGCCAGGGGAAGAATTTGGGGACCATCCCCTACGGGGGGCCCCGGCGATGCCGGTCTTGGCAAGAACCTCGCCGGATTGGGATTTTCGCCGCCGGATTGGGATTTTCGCCACGTGTCCCGGTCGCTTCGACTGGGCTATTGCACATGTTTATTTAATCCGTGACTCTTCATTTTACGTGTAGTGCACATGTAAAGCTTTGGGCTTCTAATTTTTTTTATAAAAAATACAATAAAAATAATATATGGTTGATGGGATTCGAATACAGGGGCTACGTCACAGCAGCGCAAGGCTTAACCAATAAGCTACAAATGTTTTCTTATTGTTCAAAAGCAAATCAAATTTATAACTTGTGCTCAGGTTTATGTACTCCTTTCTGTATTTTAGAAAAATTTTGTTCAGAAAGTTTAGGGTTGTTACAGATTTGCACTGAACGTGTTCAATTGTTACCACTTCCCCTCTTATGGATCGATTCCCACGCATTCCTCGATAGGGGAAGTGCTATAACCAACCGAGCTATGCGTGTGATCGGGTATGGAGTTAGGATAACTAGAGTTTATAGCGGAGGCAGAGGTATGCAAACTATGGTTTGCAAGCTTTCCATTTAAAAACAAACTCTAATTATGTAATAAGAAATGTGTTTGGGAAAATATAGTTTTAAAAAGTTAGATCGGATTTTAGTTTAAATAGCTGCATATATCTTAACTTTAGAGTTGAGACAATTATAGTTATCTCAACACCAAAGTGAATACCAAACATAGTAAACTTAGCATTTTGGAGTTAGATTTGCTAACTTTATTAAACCCGGGGGAGAAAAACTTAACTCCACTCTCAAAAAGGGCCTAAAAGTCCGATTGCAACTTTTAAAATTTACACAATTTTTTTAATGTGTTTTTATGATTAGCCTATCTTGCTTCCTTTTTTCTATCAAAAAAAGAGAAAAATTTACACAATTTAATATATTACAAATTAAGTTTAACTCGTATCGTATATTTTCTTTTCCAACATGCGAGCGTTCGTTCGTAGAATCGATTTCCTGTTCCCAAAAAGTCCGCATCCAAAATCCATAGGTTTTAATAAAAAATCACCATAAACGAGCTTGAAACAGATTATTATTTTTCATTAAAAATGATTATTAACAAAACTCCTCTAATCTCTTTCCACATCTTTTGTCAACTTTCTTCGAGTGGTTCGCCGCCAAACTCTTTGCCCCTTCCCCTAATAACAAACAATGGAGGCTTCGATTATACAAGAAGAAACCCTAGAAAACAAATACGAATTCGAAGACGAAGACGAAGAAGACCTACGCTCTCTTGTAACCCCCGATCCCGCTTCTCTTCCCACTATCCCTCCTTCTGCGGTCGAATCCAACTTCGCTCGCTACTACGCTGCAGGTGCTTTTCTTTTCAAACTCTAAATAAAAATCAAATCTTGAAACAAAAGTATCAAACTTTATCTAATTTTTTGTTAGATTTTCTGAAGCCTGGACACGATCAGTACATCTACCGCCATGCCAATGGGTAATGTAACCATCCATGTTTTATTGCTACCTCCATTTGTTGAGAAATCAACTTTGATTGGAGTTATCTAGATCCCAACATGAGTGTTTTCTTCACCAATTTTGGAGTTTAGAAAACTTTGGTTGGATTGGAGTTTATGTAAACTCCGGTTATCTCAGTATTGGAGTTTAGATAACCGGAGTTTTTTAAACTTACAAAATCCTTGCCAAGCATGACATAGTCAGGATTTTGGAGTTATCTAAACTTAACTCCAGTCCCAAACAGGGCCTAAATTTTGTTTCCCCCCCTTCAGTTGTGTAATTTTGATTGACTAATAGATTATGTGTGATCGGTTTGGCCCCGACGCATGTGGCTTTTAAGGAAGAAGGAGGGATCACGGCCGTCGATTTCAATGTGGGAAGGTCCAATAAAAGTGAGATCAAGGTCACTGGAAAGAGGAAAAGGGTATGCATGCATGAGATTTCTTTAATTGATTTGATTGAAGCCCATTTTGATTTGTTTGTTGATGAAGTGGAGACTTGTTGTTGTTTTTTGTCCAGAATGCTCAGCATTTGGAACCCAATTCGGGTCTGTGTAAAGTTTGCGCAAATGGTGCTTCCTATATAGTGAGGTTCGACAGAAGTGAAATTTTGTTTTGAATATTATTTGTTATTTATTTTGGGTTTTGGAGTGGAAGGCCTCATTTTTTTGGTGTTTGTTGCAGGTGTTGTGTAAAAGGTTCTCTTTTGGAGGTCAATGACAGGCTAATTAAGCAGCCTGATTTGCTTAACTCTTTGGTGAGTAATATTATTTTAGCTTATATATCCATTGTGTCTTTATCTTCATACGACCAATAAATTTGTAACAGAATTACATGCTTAGGAGTGAACAATGTGTTTCGTAATAATAGAGTAGGTTCACAATATTATCTTGATAGATTCTGGATGTTTTTTTTTTTTGCAATTTGATTTATTGTTGTTTGGGCCATGTTTCCTTTGCTTGATGATTGTGGAAGCCATCTTTATTTGTTGATTAGGAGATATGTTAATTGATTCTATTAGAATTATCATGAGTCAGATCACCTGACAAAGTTTGGAGCCTAAAATCTATGCATCATTACAAATTAATCAGATAATATGTTTAGAAAACCAATTGCTTTGAAAAATAACCAGTGTTGGCGCATATCAATATAATTAGACCATTTTTGTATGTTACCATTCCACTTGTTTAGCTTATGAACCAGAAAATCGTTAAATAATTTGAAGCTTTGTAGGCCCGTTCCACTAACCGACCTTCAGAAGTTTGGTATGATTGTTGTTTTTATTGTAGCTTTCTTGTTGTCTTTACTACGCAACATAGATGCTTCTTCGTCATGATCTGTTTCTAACTAGGTTTCATGGGTTCTCATGCTGCTTATTGTTGGGATTTCACTAATTCCAAGCATATAGCAAATGATGCAATATATTAAGCACACATGATTTAATAATAATCAAATTGAATAAACGTTTTTCGCATGGATACATAGTAGATATTTAGTGGTTTAAAAAATACCATGTGACTTTTAACTATCGAGCATTTCAAATAAAGTTCTACAGATAACTCTAAAAAATAGAATGGCCTGGCTTAGACACCGGTGCCTAGATCAAGGTTTTTTTTTTTTGGGGTTGGGGTTGGGAATAGGGTGTTTTGAATTTAATTTAGGCAATGAAATTTTTTAAATAGGACGATGATGTGGATATCTTGAAATGAGAGAATTGATTAGGATTTTCTCTAAATTTTTTTTGAATTCTTTTATGAAGAAAAGTAGACCATCAATTGATGACAAAATCTACGTCTGTGAATGCGTTGAGCCAAGTGTAGTGTGGTGTAGTAATAGGCACTTCTAAGCCCCAGAAAGCCCCTTTCTGGCTACTGGATCACTCCAGTGCTTCAGGTACTATGGACCCTCTGCCATCCATTGTTTGGAGATTGCATTGTAGGCGTGGAGATAGGTCAGAAACTTGAAATCATTAAAAAAGATGTACAACTCCAAGGCAAAGAAAAAGCTAAAAGCAGAACTATACACATTATGATAATAGTTCATCTGACATCGATTTGCAAAAATGTAGGTGCAGCTTTGTGTATATTCTTGTCAAATTATATCACGGTAAGTACCATCCTCTTAGATGCTTTAAAAACCAAATTTGTTATCAATAAACTTAATGAGAATGTGCATGTGAAGGGTAAGCCTTAACAAGAAGTAAGAAATCAAAAGGATTGCCCTTGAGGAACTGCAATTACGAGCTCTTAATTTTATGCGCTAAACTACTAATATGTATTTTTATTTCTAGGCAGCTCGAGAAGGTTATATAGCAATTATCATGCCAAAACCAACAGATTGGCTCAAGATCAAGGATTCGTTACTGAGCCATGAAGACTATCAGAAATTAAGAGGCCTTTGCTGATATTGTAGGAGGTAATTTTTTACCCACATTAAATTCACTTTTCAGGCATAGTGATCCTTGATATTAACCCTGGATTCTTAATTTTCACTAGGAGGTATCGGATATTTATAATCATTGCCTCAAGAATTATTACACCAGTTTCAGAGTTCTGATTTCATAATTTGTTTTCTAGTAACTACAGCAAAATTAGGCCTTCCTTTTATTATTTGCTATCTCCGTCCAATTTGATTGCTATTACTTAATAGAACATGGCATTTGTTGGGAAGTAAAGCAGGGCTTAAAATAGCCTCTCTCATATAATTAAACATAGAAGAGTTCATTATACAACTGATTGATTGAAAAAAGAAAGGAAGAACAGAAGCAAAGAATACAAAAGATTTACAATTCTGAACCAAAAAGAGAGAAGAAAACAAATCTTCTGAGGTCTCCACTAATACAAACTCCATATTCAAAGTTACTAGACTAGGGAGTTTGGAGCCGGGGCTGACTGAGTCGAAGAAAGCCACAACAGTATTGAGCTTAAAACTGCAAATGCTATCAAGAGGACATGGTCTTTGCATAGAATGCAATCATATCGATAAGCTTCCAATGAATCAACAAAAGTAGGTCCTTACTATTGTTATCACCAAAATAGGTTATTACAAGTAGAAAGAATGACAATGAAGGAGATAGCTAACAGAGATTAGGAAGTGGGAAAGAGATTTGAACAGAAACAAGAGGATCTGGAAAAGTAATGATGAAGTAGGCGGGTAATATTTTTTAGTTTTTTTTATTTTGGCCATCAACTATTTTCATATTTTCAAAAAACCCACCAACTACTTCATATTTCTAAAAACAACACCATCTTTTTTACCGTTATCTAAAAAGGACACTTTGTATTAGGCTGCAGTTATTTAGGGTGAGTTAGTGAGTGAGTTAATGTAAATGGGGTTAGGTCATGGCAATTTTGACCCATTTACCTCTCATCTCTCTCTAATCTCTCCCGTTCTCTCACTGGGGTTAGGTCAGGGCAATTTTGACCCATTTACCCCGCATCACTCCCTAATCTCTCTCGTTCTCTCATCTCTCTATAATATCTATGGTTCTCTTATATCTTATCCATCTTTCTCTTCTCTCTTTCAATCTCTTCTCTCTCCTCTCTCCAAACACAATCCATGAAATAGACGCGTGAGGGCGAGGGCTGCATAGGCGCAGCTTGGACGGCGGAGGTGGTGAGGGCCAGATTGAATCGGAAGGTGGTGGTCGTTGCCGACAGTGGCGGAAGAGGAAGCATAGGTTTAGTGTCGTCATCGTGGCGGCGGCAGTGGCAGAGGAGGGAAAGGAGAGAGGAGGAGAGGAGGTGCTGAGCAGGGGGAGAGGAGGATGAAACAGAGGAGCTCGATGGGTCGGCGACGGAGGGGGGTGAGCATGTGGAGGAGAGCTGAGAGAGTTTGAGGGAGGAAGAAGACCCTTTAAACCCCTAAATATACCCATTACAGGGGCATTTTAGTCTTTACATGCCTGCAAATGGCTATAATTAGCAGCAGGATAATAGTGTACGGATGGAAAGTTGATGAAACTTAACCATGGTATCCATTTTAGATAAGTTTAAAGAATTTGGTGTGGTTTTTGAAATTAAAAAGTAGTTGGTGGGTTTTTGGAAAATATGAAAGAAGTTGGTGGTCAAAATAAAAAACCCTTTTATTTTATTTATTTTATTTTGGGGGGCGGAGGTTGAGTCTGCTGCCATTTTAGGTATTTAAAGGTACGTTTCATAGCGACATCGTAATTTAAAATAATTAATTGAGATCAATAATAAACCATCGATACATTGTAGTTCCAATGCTACACATATTAGCACAATTATAGCATAACCAATATAAAATCCATAATGTTAACACATAATATAATTTACATATTAGATATCAAGAAGAAAATCATATTTATGACTAATTAAAGTAAGCAGATATTAACATTCTGAATAATAGAAGATTCAAAAGAATGAGTAAATAAACAAATAACTAGTTTCATTGAGAAGAACATTCTAAGAGTATATTACCCAAAGACCAGAAAGAAAACAACTAATATCAATTTAGTTTCAATAACCAGGAACATGAGAAAAGGGAAAAAAAATCCAGGCATCAATAAAGATGTATAGAGATTTTCCTCAACGCTCATGGAAACAACATACTGTAATATTTCTAATAGAATAAGACAGGAAAGAACATACTAGAAAATAGTTTAGGATATAGCTTGCTCTCCCATAAATCTCATACCATTTGCTCTTCTTCAGGCACCATTACATTGATAGAGTATGCAAAGTAATTAAGAGATTGCGCTTAGTTACAAAAAGAACTTGTTTGTTCTCTGTGTATGGTTTAATAAATATTTTATTATAATATATAAAGACTATCTTCCATCAACGAGCACAGATCCTTTGTTCACAAAGACATTACCCGTTCGAAGCATTTGGTTCACTTTAAATTTCTTCACAACTGTTATCTATTTTTGCAAAAAGAAAATATAAAGTGGATATTTTTTATTTCAAAAAAATGTTAAATTCTACTAACCGTGTTGATGTGGATATGGACCTGAAGAGGTATGTCTTTATAAAGGAATTCGAACATATAAAAGCAAAACGCGTTGTTATAAACAAATTTTCCTAACTCTATTCTTGATATTGTTGGCAGTCACCGGGTGCGCTTTTGTTATCTCTGTATTTCTGTTATAGCCTAAAAAATGGAGTTAGCTTGGTAGGTGTTGATTGATATTGAAATAATTAAATGCTACAATAATCCACATGATTTTGTCCATAGGGATTTCAATGAATTGATGTAGCATTTAAATATTTCATTGTCATTCGACACCTACCAAAGCTAATTTCATTTTTGAGCTAGATAGGAGAGAAGAAAAGCGGCCACTAATGACTACCATTAATGTTGATGGGATTAAGAATTATGGAGTTGCATATCCATATTGGAGTTTCGTTAATATTCCTGTTTGCTTATTGTAAAGAATTAGAAGAGAGAGATTTATGAGAGAGAAAATATTGGGAAATGTAATGGATAGACTGACCTAAGCCTAATCCTTCTCTTTATATAGGCAAATCCATTTTGCTATTACACCCATATTAAGTATCTAATTATATATAATAAACCCGTATACACTACATGTATTTTAACACTCCCTCTCAAGCTGGAGCATACATATCAAACATGCCCAGCTTATTACAAATAAACTGCACTCTATTTCTTTCTAAGGGCTTTGTGAATAATCTGCTAATTGATGAGCAGATTGAATATGATAAGTATCGATGATCCCATCTTCAACCTTCTCCCTTACGAAGTGGCAATCCACCTTAATCTACTTCGTTCGCTCATGGAACACAGGACTAGAGGCAATATAGATTGCAACCTTATTATCACAATGTAGTCGCATAGAGGAAGTGGGCTCAGAGCCAAGCTCTCTCAGCAGAAAGCGAATCCATACAAGCTCACAAGTGGTATTCGTCATGGCCCGGTACTCTGACTCGGCGCTGGAGCGGGACACTACGCTTTGCTTTTTTACTTCCAAGAGACTAAGTTACCTCCTACAACAACGCAACATTCTGTATCAGATCTGCGATCGGATAGAGACCCGGCCTAATCTGCATCAGTGAGCCTGCTACTCGAGAATGTCAATGATCCGAGTACAATAGACCCTTCTCTGGAGCATTTTTCAAATAGCGAAGTATTCGAATCACCGCATCCCAATGAGCCACTCGAGGATCGGCCATGAATTAGCTCACAACGCTAATTGGGTATAAGATATCAGGTCGAGTGACGGTGAGGTAATTCAACTTACCGACCAACCGTTGGTGTCTTTCGGGATCTTCAACTGAGTTATCTTGTCTCGGAAGCATTTTAGTATTAGGATCCATTGGAGCCTTAATGGGGTTTCACCCAAACATCTTTACTTCAGTGAGCATATCAAGCACATACTTCCGCTGTGAGATGTAGATGCCATCTTTCGACTAAGCAATTTGGACACCTAAAAAGTATTTAAGACTCCCAAGGTCCTTAGTCTGAAACTTTGTTTGAAGTTGGTGCTTAAACTGTGCAATACCAGCTGCATCATCGCCAATAATCACTGTCATCGACATATACCATCAAAAGAATGCGAAGGCCATTGGTGTTATTACCGTAGAACACCGAATGGTTATGTGCACACTGTCTGAGACCAAACGAAATAACCATTTCAGTAAATTTTCCAAACCATGCTCGAGGAGACTGTTTCAAGCCATACAATGACTTCTTCAATCGGAAAACTAGAGCAGACTTTCCCTGTGCAACAAAACCAAGTGGTTGCTTCATATAAACCTCCTCGACCAAAGATCCATGAAGAAACAATTCTTCATATCAAGCTGATACAGTGGCTAATGATGGGTAGCCGCAAGAGACATAAGTAGACGAACAGAAGTTATCTTGGCCACTGGAGAAAATGTCTCCTCATAATCAATGCTGTAAGTCTGCGAATACCCTTTGGCAACCAAACGTGCTTTCAAGCGGGAAAGGGTCCTATCAGGATGAAACTTCACAGTGTATACCCAGCGGCACCCCACAATCTCTTCCCAGCCGGAAGATGAATGCTCGATCCATCTTCCGTGCGAGGGCAAGTATCTCACCAATCATAGGTTCGATCCATCCTTTATGCGACACATCAGAAAGGGACTTGGGTAGAGCCTGAGAGTCGAGGGAGAAGATAAATGCTCGATATGCCTAAGATAAGAAAGAAGTAGCCACATGATGAGCTATAGGGTGAGAAGTGCAGGTCCGGGTGCCTTTCCCTAAAGCAATAGGGAGGTCAATATCAGCCTCCGGCGGAGCTTAAGACTGGGAGATCAGCAGTAAAGACTGGGAGATCAGCAGTAGGAGGCTGAGGTTGAGGAGCTGTACGGGCTCGACGAGTATACTCTTATAACCGGTAGTGTGGAACCCAATAATGGAGAATTAGGGGTGAGAGGTGGGTCAGTAAGAACCACATGGATGATTTCCAATACAGGAGGTGGAGAATCAACCGACTCAGAAGAGATGTCGTGTGATGTAAAATATGAGAAATATAAAGGAAAGTCACCATCCATGTCTACAGGAGTGGGACGTAGAAAAGTATGGAGTGGACTTCTAAAAAGTCACGTCAGCCGATATAAATCGACGACGTAATCCAGGACTATATCAACGATGTCCCTTTTGAATCCGAAAATATCCAAGAAAAATGCACTTAATGGCCTTATGATCTAGTTTAGAACCTGGTTGTAGATCATGGACAAAATAAATACATCCAAATAACCGCGGAGGGACTGAAAAGGGACCACCGACGGGGACAATATGGAATGAGGAATCTGTCCAACTAGGACAGAGGAGGGCATACGGTTGATTAAGTAATCAGCAGTAAGGACTGCATCCCCAAAAGGATCTAGGCACTCGCACATGAAACAAAAGAGTTCGAGTGACCTATACCAAATGTTTATTCTTCCTTTCTGTCATCCCATTCTTTTGAGGGTACAAGGACAAGAGTATTCATGAATAATGCCAAGTTGCTCCATATATGTACTAAAGGGCATGCTAAAATATTTCTTAGCATTATCACTCCTCAAGGTACTCACAGTGACTTCAAATTAATTCTCAAGTTCTGAACAAAAGGTTTGGAAATTAGAAAACACTTCATTGCTAGAGTTCATCAAATATAACCACGAGTCTCGAGAAAAATCATCAATAAAAGTCACAAAGTAGCGAAAGCCTCTTTGGGCAATAACAGGGCATGACCTCCAAACATCAGAATGAACTAAATCAAAAAGTTTTTCAGCTCTCTTATTAATACGAGATAGGTGGTTAGAGTGATGATGTTTATCCATCTCATATGATTCACACTTTAGAGTAGACAAAGAACCAAGAGATGTAACTATTCTCTTCAACGTTTGTAAGGAAGGGTGATCAAAACGGCAATAAGCATCAAAGGCTGACGTAGGGCTCGATGTTGGACATGCTATAGGGCGTGGGTGCTCATCAGGGTGGTATAACCCATCAACCTCTGTCCCGGTGCCAATCGTTCGCTTCGTCTTAAGCTCCTGAAATACACATCCTTCAGGAAAAAGATGGCGCTACAATTCAATTGTCGAGTCAATTGGCTAATGGATAGCAAGTTGAAAGAAAATCGAGGCAAGTATAGAACAGAAGTTAGGGGTAATTGTGATGTAGCCAAAACCGAACCCACTCGTTTTATATTAGCTGTAGTACCATTTGCTAAAGTTACCGGGATGCTTCCATGTCTTGCCTTATAGGAATTCAATATATTTTGCTCCCCTGTATGTGATCAGTAGCTCTAGAATCGATAACCCAAGGACGTGGAGCATGTGTCGGTGAGAGGTAAGATATATGATCACCTCTTGCCTTAATCAAATTTGAAGTGAGTGAGGACAAAAAAAGATGGAGTCTCTATATTTCGGTATTTATCGATACTCCTTCTGAAATATGAGAAGATGCAGTTGACGTCATCATCTTAGCTACTCGTAAATACCAAAGGTGAAACATGCTTTTCAATCAATCTATCGAACACCTAATGGGGGTGGTTTAAGCTCATCAGTTCCAACAACCAAATAATAAGAAATAGATCTTCAAAAATCCAACTTAAAGAATAGTAGTTGATTTTTCAAGATCCAACTACCGATCTAATAACAATCTCTAATCTTCTTATAGAGTGTTTTTCGTCACCCTATTGAGATAGAAATACGTATCGCTTCTCAGGCGTAGTACAGATTCCTCCTGCCTATAAGCGGTCGGGGTTTATTGATTGTGAAGAAGAGAATCTCTGATTGACAGGTAAAACTAGTGATGCGAGCTCAATGTGCGGTATGCGTATATTGTGTTTTGGACGTATCGGAGGCCTTGCAAAGTTTACGGGGGTTCTGCTACCCGAATAACGGGTTGGGGTCAAGGCGACTAGCAGTCCCTTCAGGATGTCGGGCAGCGCCCCGTTAGAAATTTTTTCTAACGAGAGATGTGTTTTGAGTGTGGAGCGTGTGAGAAAAAGATGGGTGAGGAGTGTCCTAGGGATGCGTGAGACAACACGTAACCGCTGGGCGCCAGCGGATCACGTGCGGGGCGTGAGCGGGTCACGTGCGCGGCACGCGGCCGTCGGCCGCCAGCGGGTCACGTGCGCGGCTGTCGGGCGCCAGCGGGTCGCGTGAAACACCAGCGAAAGAAGGGGCTAAGCCCTTAGGCTTGGAGTTGAACTCCCGAACAGAAATTGGATGTAGATTTGGAGTTGAGCTCCCAAAAGATCTGGATTTGAAGTTAAACTCCTAAAAAATCTGGATTTGGAGTTAAACTCATTTGAGAATTTGGATCTTGGGGTTGAACTCCTCAAAAATCTTCAGAGTTGATCAAAGGGGACCTATTTTTTCTTCCTTGAGCCTTGAATCCTCCCAAAGTTAGATTTTTGGAGGTGGGTCTTCTTCCTCCTCTTTTTTTGCTGGATTTTGGGGAAAAAGGGCGGCGAGATTAAAAATCTCCCTTTTAGGGATTTGATGGGGAGATCTGAACCCCCTTTCAAGTGTTTTATGGTGAAAACTTTATTTAGTTTTGAGAAAAAGAGAGTTAAGCTTTTGATTTAATTGGAAATGAAGAGGAAGAGAAAAAAACTTGAGAAGGAAGATGGAGGCACAAACCTTAGAATTTTTTTAAAAGAATGAAAAATTGATTTTCTTATCATGTTTGTCTTTTATAGGCTACACACTTTACATATAGCCCTTTGGGCTTTTCTAAATGGCACTTGTGCCTCTTCATGTCTCATGTGCTTATTTCTTTTTGCACATAAGCCATGGGGTTTACAAAATTTTGGTTTTTTGCTCATTTTTCATACATTTATTTAAAAAAATTATATTAAACTAATTTATTCTTCATTCTTTTAGTCATGGGACCGGTCCCTTCCATGCTCGGTCTTGACTTGGGTTTGGGCCCACTTGGCTTAGACTCGGGCCCGCTTGGTTGGGAAGGTTGATTTTGACTTTGATTTGGTCAATCGGGATGTAATTTTTGACCCACTTTGACTTTGTCAATCGGGGTGTAATTTTTAACCCCAACACTTCTCAAGCTATAAGTTCGAAATCAATCATGATCTCCGATAGCAAAATAAGGAGAAGGAACATCGAGGTCATCACAAATAAGGATGATAATGAATGAGTAACTAATATCATAGATGAGAAAATTCAAACGAAATAACTCCTTGAGGCAACAACTTTTAGAATAATACTCGTATCTTCAAACGAGCTTGAATCCACACCAAAAGAAAGAGATCTCCTAAGATCTCACCCAAATACAACCAAGAATGCAAATCAAGAAAACGACCAACTCAATCAGATCCAATCATGGTCTCCGAGAGCATAAACTCCTCAACAACACAATCAATAGAGTAACTCATGAAGATAGACACATGAAGATATAAACAATCGACATCAAGATGTGTTAATAATAACCTCAAATCAAACTCTAAACATCCAAAATCAGTGAGAAATTGCCAAAAAACTGCAAGAAATCTGATCAAGAACTGATCGACCCAGCCCAAAATTACAAGTCGAGCTCAAGAATGCACCAACTCCCAAAGTCCCCAAGTCAAGCACTAACCTGAGTTCAAGAACATCACAAAATCCCCAAATCGAGCACTAAAATCTCCACTAGTAGCATCAAAATACCAGGTCGAGCTCAAAACTGAGCCAGGTCGAGGTCAAAGAGCAGTAGTCGAGGCAAAGGAGGGGATCGATCTATCTACTGAGGAAGGGAAGGGCAAGGAAGGGGCCGATCTCAAACCGATCGGATCTGATGCAGCACAGTGCTCCAGCAAGCTCCAATGCGGCTCCAACGATCATATCCGAGGGATTCGAACATACAACAACCAAGAACACTGTAAGATCATTAAATAGAAGGGAAAAGCATCAAGTCGACCCCTAATCGATGGAGGACGAGACCTAGTTCTTCATCGATTTCGAATCTAGGTGAAATTGACGAAGAATGAGGTCGATCTGAGAAAACCGGTGACGATCGGAGTTAAGGAGGCTCCGGCGAGGTCAGGTGAGGTGCAGCGAGGCTCCGGCGATGGTGGCAGCGGGTGGCAGCTGCGGCGGCGGAATTAGGGTTAGTTTTTTTTTTGTTTTGTGAATAGTGATGGTGATGAGATGAGTGGGTCAGATCAGGTCTCTGAAAATGAATGGCTCTGATACTATGTAAAGAATTAGAGGAGAGATTTATGAGAGAATGTTTAGGGAAATGTAATGGATAGATTGGCTTAAGCCTAATCCTCTTCTTTATATAGACAAAGTCATTTTGCTATTATACCCCTATTAAGTATCTAATTACATATAAAAAATCCGTGTACACCACGGGTACTCTACACCTACCATGAATTGTGGTTCCATAACTCCAATATTCATGGAATAAACTCACAGATTTGCAAATATAAATTTTAATTTCTTTGGTTAAGGGGTTAAAAATTCATGAAACTTGACAGTATGAAATTCTTAATCGAAAGTTGAGGGGAAAAGCAGGAGGGCATAAAATGTCGGAGTAATACGCAGTAGAACATAAATGGTAGCAAGATAGTGTGGGCACTTTAAATTTTGTGAAGTGAAATTCAAATGTTTTGTGAGCGAATTTCTAATTCTTCCTTTCTTAATTATAAAAGCGATATAGTGCAATTCTTCAAGGAATTGATTTTCCTCAATTACATTGACATAAAAATGAATTTTGATATACTCCCATAAACAACATTTCGTATAATTTCACTTGTATTTTAGCCTAATGAGTTTTACTGGATCCATGGCTTTTCGACATCAAAGCTAACGTGTTGTGTTGTATTGTCATTTTATGTTTTTGTTTGTGCTCGGCAAGCAGCCATCTAATTGAAAATATTGGCTAATCTCGATTTCCCTTACGGCATTCTGAGTAGTTTTTCATATTTGATTTCACTACGATATTCTCTTGGTTCATTTATTCTTATTGATGTGCGACGCAAATTCGATTCTTCCCCGTTATTTCTAGAATCACAAGCATGGAACTCAATTTCTCATAAATATTTCTTCTGCTGCAGGCCTTGGATCATCATCCTTTGTGGGGGCAAGCTACTGAATAATCACCATTGATTTCTACTTCAAACCATAAAAAACTTGGATCTCAAGCTGTCTTCATTCTAAGTTTAACAATCTAAGAATTTTCATGAAGCCCCATTCAGGATGGTGGTTTTCTGCTTGTGCTACGATCACAGCCGCAATTTTTGATTTCGATGAACTTTGTATATTTAATCGCTTCATGGAGAACTGGACATACTTCTGATTCATTATTTAATTGGAAGATGCAATAACAGTTTATCTTGTTTTATTAAATAGAATTTGTTTTGCGAGGACTATTTGCATCATAACAGTTGCATTAAGTATTGCTTATTAGAAATTACTTGTTAAGTAGTTCAAATCCTTGCAACTCAAGTCAATATCAGGTCAATGTCAACAAAAGAAAACAAGTAGGAATAGGCTCAAAATAACAATGAAAAACTTTGCATAAATGTTGGAAGTATGATGGCAAAATCTCTGAATTTTTCGAAACATGTATACCATACATAAAACATTATTGGCTGACAAATAATTCCAGGGAACATCTTGATTCTTCAAAACCTTGCTAACTGCTCATACGAGAGCTCCGTATTTATGATACATACAAGATGTCGTTCACACCCTCATTTTAGAAGCTTGAGAGCCAGCAGGTTCAGAAAAGCTTGCAACTTAAGTATTTTCAGGAATCTTGTCTTCTTACCGACGATGCGGTTATAATATTTGCCCGTTGCTGCTGATAATCAAACTTGTGGTACTCCGAGCAATTCACCTTCTGCTTCAAACAAAATGTAAGAAAGTAAATATGTACACCGTCAAGGGTAAATTTGAAGCAGTTCATAAACATCGTGTTTTTGCACTTTCCAAAAAATCCATGTTAACATTATAGAAGTAAGTGTTGAAAATGTAAATAAAATATCATCACCACTAATGCAAATATCATCACCACTTAATCCTTACATTGGTTGTTTAAGAATGGAGATTGTTGGTGAAGGAGCGTAATTTCCACTAGTTGAATATTTTCCCTGAAGGGAAGAGGCTTTGATTGGTGGCATGAAAGAGCAGCCATCCAAAAGTTTTATGCATTTCAATCTCCACTTGACCATCAAAAACTCGATGAGATGATGTCCGCTACAAATTAAAATCATTATTTCATAAGAACAATTCCCTGCTAATATCTTTATTCTATAAAAGGATATAGAACATAAATTGACATTCTAAAAAAATTTCCAGTAGTGACAATCAAAAGGTTAACACATCGCTTATTTCAATGATCCGCAGTGTCTTTCTTGATATCCGTGTCCTAAATTATACATATATTTATTTTAAAGAGCTTATGTGTTTTTTTTATACATTTATCCGTTGCATCAAATGATTGCAAAATTAATGTTTTGACACCATCAAAACACTTGAGCTTCTTGATCAATTAACAAAAAGCATATGAAAATCATAGAAAATTAGTTGCGGATATTTTAGGCAATTAATGGAATCAAGATAGAAGCATAGATATCGAAAAAACTGGTGGAAAGTAGACAGCATAATAAAGAGGGATAAATACCTCCGGTTATGATATGTAGTTATGAACACTGATCCAGGAGAGTTTTGTAGGAGAAAAGTAACCGTTGCAAAGAGATCATCAAAATCTTATCAAAGGAGATTGAATCGGTGTTAGTAGAAGAAGGGAAGATCCTTTTAAAAGTAAATATGCTAATAATCCCACCACTTGTGTCATAGAATACGTCGGATCCAAACACAATTTTAGGGTGCAAATCAAATAGAGGGGCATCCCATTCTCCCCAAGTGCGTCCTAATATCTAAGAAATGACGAGTATCACATTCACCAGATTTTGATGATTGCTGCTAATTATAAAAATGTAAAGTTCAGGCGAGTAAGATTACCTTGCAGCTGAGCTTATTTAGGTTGCAAATTTTCCGCATGTTTTCCAACACCTGCAATGCACAGGGGGAAAAAAATCAGTAATCTCCCTGGAAATAAAAAAACAAAAGTGTTGTTTTTCGTTCCCTTCCCTTTTTTTTTTCATTTTTTTTGGCGGGTGGGGGGGGGGGGCAGGGGGGGTGGTTAATTCTTGCAGACCATGAGCACAATATCCTAAACAAGAACCATATTACTCAATTCATACAATTATAACAAAAGCTACAATATTTTCCATAATAATTCAGTATTAGCAATGTAGCTTCAAATTTGGAACTGCGGTTTCCATGACTATGGCAAACCACATATGCTCTAAGATCTTTGAACGACCAAGACTCAACTACCAAGAGCAACTGCTCAGCACAAATATTATAACAAGCAGACATCAGTGTTGAGACGCCCTGCTTCAGCCGCAGCGGCATGGAGAACAATATATAAAGAAGGCTTAATTCCAAAAAACTACTAAATTCTTTGCCTCAGTTATGAAAAACTACCAAATTCTCTCAAAATTATGAGAAAGAGAGCCTACCATGCTTTGAAAGTTTTGTGATAGTTTCCTGCAAGCTGACGTGGCACCCTATTTATTGTAGTTTTTTTTATATAGTTTTAAAAGTTCTATGGTAGTTTCATATAGTTTTTGAAAGTTTTGCGGTAGTTTCTTGTGTATTTAATAAAAGATTAGTAGTTTCTCGTAATTAGGCCAAAGTACTTGGTAGTTTATTTTGGACTCAAGCCTATAAAAAAATTAGGGGACTCACGGAAACTACAAAGTGGAGGATTTGCAGTGGGAAATGAGTATCATTCTGAAATGAATAGTGGGTCTTTGATGCCCTTCTAGCAAGATATCCATGGACAATTGGTATCAATTAACTTGACAATTCCAAAGTTGTTAGTCACTGGTGTTGTGATTCGGATTGGAGACGAGATAAGCTGACTAAACTCCCTCAATTTGTGGCTCAGCAGATTCCCAGGACTGAAAGGAAGGAAGGAAGAGCTTTCCCTAGTTTAGCCGGGGTTTAAAAATGGCCGAAGACAATTCATGGTTGCCAAGGAATATGAAAAGAAAAATTCATATCGTTGTATTCAGGGGAGGGATCAACTATTTTTGGCACCTAACATTGACCAATCTTAAGTAACTTAAGAAATTCGAGGGACTTCAGAGCAGGTATAAAGTTTTGAAGGACTAACATGGAATTTAATTAAGAAGATTTGAGAGACCAAGATCTAAAATGCCTTGCATTAAAATTGAGTAAAAGGAAAGTAAAGGAGGTGGGTTGAGCCCTTCTTAACTTAAAACTAGAGGCCAGTATCCTCATGTTATACATTATTGTCGCAGCCTGATGGAGGCAGAAATCTTGTCCTCCGTCGATCTTACTGCAAGCGGTTCTGAACGGTTGTGATTGAGAGTGAGTATTGGACGTGTGGATTTCAATGGGTTGTTGGATGCTGTTGACGTCGGGCTACCTGTAAGGGAAGTCCCGGGGTGGGAAACCACCGTAGGACCCTCCGACGATCAAATAAGTACCGGAGAATAATGGCAGCGTAGCTGCATATTGGAATCAATCTGACTTACCTGAGTTGTCTGGTGGAGGGGGTTTATATAGTGGTCGCATGAGTTGGACCAGCGCGAGATTCTCGCCGTCCGTTATGCCTCTGCATCACGTTCGCGCTGATGACGGGACACACCTATTAATGGTGGGATGTGCTCATTAATGGCGAGATACGCTAGCGCAAGATGCGGGTCGTGGAGCGGCGGAGATTTCGTCATGGCGAGATACACGGAGCCGTTACGGGGACGCTTAGGCTCCGTGCTCTTGGTTGAACAGGGAAGCCGAGGAAGCTCAGCTCGGTGGCCGAGAGAGCTCGGCTGTAGGATTGCTCGGAGGCGAGCTGTCGGATGGCTGTTTAGGCGAATAGGATAGGCATTTCGGAGAGGTCTCCAAAAGGTCGGATGCAATCTAGGAGACGAGGTGCCGAAGAATGTCCCCAACGCATCATACTTGTCCCAGTTCCATAGCCCCCAGAAGTCTAGCGGGCTTAGCGGATGACACGTCATCTGCCACGTGTCGTGATCTGGGGAATACTCGTTTATGAGCCTCATCATTAGCCCCCACTCTCGCCCTGACCTATTTATGAGTCAGGATTGAGAGTGGTAAGCCCGGTTTTTGACGATTCAGCCTAAGATTCCCCTGCAATGGGTTGTCGGATGAAGACGCAACATTTGGCGGTTACTCATCTTGAATCCCTAGATCCACATGGCGGCTCGCGAAGCGCCTCAGTTCCCATGCGTATCTTTGGTGACGTCAGTGTATCAGTGAAATGATTGCGCTTAAAAAGGGGGGGGCGCCATTTCGTTCACTCGGTTGGTTGGGCTACGCAATGTGTCTTCCATTGGGTGTCAGGACGTGAGTGGTTGTCACCCGAATCCTGGTGAGAGGGGACGTGTCTAATGGCCAGCTGCCACGTGGAGTCTCTGTGGCCGCTTGGTGCGACGCTTCGTTTTGGCAGGAACAGATGTGGGCCGTTGGATGCCTTCTTGCTGAGTGTATAAATAGAGGGGTCATCCCACGGCCGTTAATTTACCCTAGCCATCTCTTGTCGTCTGAAGATGGCCCGGCGCACATTCGCTTAGGTGGGAACTTCAGCTGTCAATACTTTTCCTCGGCCAAACCTTTCTTGAATCAGGTTAGATGTCTTCCTCCGAAATATCTATTGACGTAGTAAGGATTGAGTCGGGCGATGAGGCTTCAGTTTCTGGAGCCGAGCCCAGCGGGTCTTCTTCCTCCTCGGCTTCCGATAGCCGAGAGAGTTCTTCTTCTTCTTCATCCTCGTCCTCATCTTCTGTGTCGGGCTTGCCCCCAGGAGGAATGACGCCCTCATCCTTCGTTGTCGGGGGGAGAAAAGGGCCCCCAAGGTGCGCATCGGGAATACCCGTGATGCGCCTTCAGTTTTGAACCATCTGGATGAGCTTTCCGACATCCGGGCCCGTTTTCATATACCCTCTGGCTATTCACTCCGTTTGGCCAGGGTGGGCGAGCGGGCAGACCAGGTGCAGGGCAAAGAGATTGCTCTGTACTTGGAAGCATTCCCGGCAGGAATGAGTCTGCCCTTCTCGCCTGAGGTTTGTGCCGTGCTTCATTGTTTCCGTCTCGTCCCGGGCTAGCTAGCGCCGAATTCGTGGAGAATCATCCTCGGGTTTCTGGTCCGGTTGAAGATTGATCGGATCCTCTTCGATTTGAGCCTACTCCTTTCTTTTCTTTGTTATAAAAATCATCCCAGTACCAGTAAGGACGAACCGAGCTGGGTGCATCTTTCGTTCAAAAAATATAAGGGTAGGGCGGCTGGGTCGGGGGTAGTGGTCGTCCCTTTTTCCATCCATGAATGGAAGGAGAAGTTTGTCTTCGTCGGGCCACCGGAGGGTGAGGATTGGCCGGTGCCCATCAAGTGGCATAGGGCCGACTGTCATAGAGTTAGGCAGTCGAATGCCCCCGAGGCAAGAGTGGTGTCTCAATGGGAACCGATCCAGCGGGCCGATGTCCTGCTTTCCGAGTAGACTTTGAGCTGGGCGGGACTTAGTCCCGCGCGTTTTGTGGGTAAGTTAGGGCTTGTGCCGATCTATTTATACTTGTCTAAATTTAGTTGCTGGTTTTGGTCGCTGACCTTTTTCTTGTGGTATCTTACAGAGCCGATGGATCGCTCGAAGATTATGGTTGCTATGGCCGCCAAGGCCCAGGGGAAAAAGAGCGGCGGCGCAAGCTCGTCTTGATCTGCTCCGGGCGTGGCTCCCCGCCAAGTACCTCCAGCCAATGCTCCCGTAGAGCCCCCCGTTCAGGAAGAACGCCGCGGGGGAGGGCAGAAGCACACGCGAGATCCGGCCCCTCGGACTAGGACGGAAGCCTCGCCCCCTGCCGAATCCCCACTCAAAAGGCAGAAGAGGGTGGTTTCTCGGCCCCCTCAGGCCGGGATTCAGGTGCAGGAAGGCGACTTCTGCATCGAGGTGCCCTTGGGGCTCTCTATGGCCGACAGTTTACTGGCGGACATGGAGAAGGCAGCGGGGACCAAGATCCCCCGGAGGCTGTTCAGGTCGGTAACTCTCCCAGGATTTCTCCGAGTATATATATATTTTTTATCTCCTAACGCGGCTCTCGTTTTCCCAGGTCCTCCAGCATTGCGCCCTCCTTCCTGTTATAGAGTTCGAGGAGGTGGTCCCGGCGATGAAGAAGGCGGGCGAATCTTCCTCGCGAGAAGAAGATCTCCTTACCCAGCTGCAACAGACGGAAGAGAAGGCGGCCCTCCTCGACTCGAGGTTGGTCGTGGAGAGCCTGACAGTCGCCAAATTGAAGGAGTCCCACCGGCTCCTGACCGAATCTAATCGGGCTATCCAGGCCCAGATAGGGGAGGTCAGCGGGCTCTTTGATGCTATGAAGAGGCAGAGGGAATCGTTCAAGCGGGATGCTCAGGCGTCTTGCGAGGCGGCAAAGCTTGCGGAGGGTAGAGCAGAAAGGGCTGTGGAGGAGTACAAGACATCCGACCAGTTCTATCTCGACCTCGCCGACTCCGCGGCCGTAGGGTGGCACAACGCCCTCGATACCGTTAAGGAAGCCATCCCTGGGTTCGAAGATCAAGAGCTTCATGCTAGGTATCCCCTAGCTGAGGAAGCACCGTAGGGGAAGGTGCCGAGCCGGCCGAGGGAGGCGAGGTGGCGGGCGGAAGCACCAAGTCGGACATTGCGATCGTAGCCCCAGAAGGAGGCGCCGATCAATGGGAAGTGGTTGCCGAGAAGACAATTTGAGCTACCCCACCTCGGTTACTAAATTTTGTAAGCCTCCGGGCATTTTGTAAGGCTGGGGAGCCCATAGTACCTTGTATAAATTTTTTGGATATAAATAAAGTACTTTTAGCTCGCAAGTATCTTTAGCTCGCCAGTATTTTCATATCGCAAGTATTTTTAGCTCGCAAGTATCTTTAGCTCGCCAGTATTTTCATCTCGCAAGTATTTTTAGCTCGCAAGTATTTTATCTTGCCTTCGGAGTGCTTCTATTTTCGCAAGTGCATATAGGTCGGTGTCCAGTGGACGTCCAGAACATGCAAAGTTGAGTGTAGAGTGCTGGGCGTGCGCGACGTACGAGCTAGCGAAAGCCAAGCATAGGTAGACCGACACCTGCCATCACCCGGAACCGAGGCGACGATCGTGCGCTGCGTATATAAATCGAATGAACGCCAAGTATAGGTAGGTCAGCATCCTACTCACCCCGGAGTCGAGGTGACGATCGTACGTCGCGTATATAAATCGAACGAACGCTAAGTATAGGTAGGTCGGGTCCCACTCACCCCGGAGTCGAGGTGATAGTTGATCGTGCGCCGCATTTGAATTGGACTTTGAAAGAGCCGGGTAGGAAGCTGCTCGGTCGCCTCTAGACGAGGGCTTAGGATTCGCGGAGTGGCCGGGAAGGAAGATGCCTTCAGCGGATGAGCCGAGCAGGAAACTACTCGGCCGCCCCTTGGCGAGGGCTTTGGATCCGCGCAGTGACCGGGCATGAAGCTGCCTTTAGTGGATGAGTCGAGCAGGAAATTGCTTGGTTGCCTCTTGGTGAGGGCTTTGGATCCGCGGAGTGGCCGGGCAGGAAGCTGTCTTCAGTGGATGAGTCGAGCAGGAAACTACTCGGCCGCCCCTTGGCGAGGCTTTGGACCCGCGCAATGGTCGGGCAGGAGGCTGTCTTCAGCGGATGAGCCGAACAGGAAACTACTCGACCGCCTCTTAGCGAGGGCTTTGGATCCGCGGAGTGGTCGGATAGGAAGCTACCTTCAACGGATGAGCCGAGCAGGAAACGGCCGCCCTTTGGGGAGGGTTTCCCAGATTCTATGTTTTTCTAGGAAATGTCGTTCAACCTTTTTTGACCCGTATTTTTAGGAAAGCGCGACATGCAATCGGGTGCCACATGGTCGTGCCTTATTGGGAAAGTACGATATCCCGTGATTTGCGTTGTAGTGCGAGAAGATCTCGTCCGTTGGAAGATTTCTTGTTGAGGCTTGTTCAGTCGAAAATATCGCACTTTTGATATGACATTTTCCTTACTTTTCTTAAATAGCTAGAGATGTTTATTATAAATATAGAACATATTTGGGTTTATGTTCACCACCGAAAACGAAGACGGAACCGGGATGGATCGTCTTCCCTGAATTTGGGGGAAGATACTATTTGGGTTTATCCGTCCACCTCTCCGAAGATGCCAAGTTGATTTATGGCGCCGTGTATCGGAGGTTTGGACGAATGCGGCCGTTGTAGTAGACTTCGTCAAATTCCCCCTCGTTTGTGAGGGGTTTTTGATTGTGGTGACGTTCTTCCCTGCAGGTGCAAGTCTCTGCAGTTAATTACATTATCGTATCGCGATAACCATTTTCTCCTGCTCCAGAAGTTCACTTCGTATCGTGTGTGTTTGTTTTAGTTTTGGTTGCCCGTGGATTTTATACAGAGACTAATTTATGTTGTTGCCCGTAGGGCGTGGATTAGTCCAAATCCGTATGTTTTTAGATTTGGGTTTGGTTTACTTTAAGGATCGTTAATCTCGTTTGAGATTAAGATCAACTTAAATGTTTGTTAAGGATACGTTAGTCCAATTTGAGACTAAGATCTACTTAACGGGATATTAGGATCATTTAGATCCAACAAAAGAGCATTTGGGCTCCATTGTTTTAGTTTAAGAACGTTTCGGTCCGTTGTTAGTTTAAGAACGTTTCGGTCCGTATTGATTTGAGAGTGCACCAAAGAGTTGTTGGTTATTGGGAGCTGCCACCTCTCTGGAGACGTTGAAGAATTACAACGACATTATCAGAGGTATGGAGAGATGTACCCTTGAACCAAATTCCAGATTGAGGGGAGAGATCATGGTGGACAATCTAAGAATCATTAGTCATTTTTGGGAGACAAAGATTAACTTAAGAGATGTGGGATGGACATCGTTCTAGTCATTATCATAGAGGCTCGGTCTATTTGGAGATCCAAGATATTTTAATCTCTGGAAGACTTAGCCAATTTAGGGCTGAAATTGGTTTCTTATAGTGTTAAACACTAATATATGCTCGGTGCTCACGTGCTCCCACGTGAGACTCTAAAGCAGTGTTAAATACTGAAATTTGGGGCGCTCACGTGTGGCATGTGAGGCGTCTGAAAGTTGGCGCCGTACACTTGGGTCCAAATCCCCGTCTGTATATAAGTGTTAAACACTTAATTCTTTTGGCCCTCACGTGTGGGCACGTGAGGCGCCCCAAAGTTGGGCACCGCCTCTTTAGATTTATTCCCTCTTCCTTTTATAAATATTAAGCACTTAGCTCATATAATGCTCACGTGCGGACACGTGAGGTGCTCAAAATATGAGTGCTATCTTTGGATTTTTCCTCTTTTTCATATAAGTGTTAAGCAATTATTTGGAGGTCACGTGAGAACACGTGATTCGACCTCAGTCATTCCTTTTTGTTCATCAAAAGTGCTCACGTGGGAACACGTGAGCTTTCTTTATAGCGTTGAACGCTAATGAATCACCAGTCTCTTCTTTTATATGCATAGAGATTTTGATCTGAGTTTTGAGAATTTCATCTCCCTTATTTTATAAGAATTAAATTCTTTTACAGGGTTAAACCCTAGTTTTATCAGAGAAATTAAATTCCTATATACTTTTGGAAGAATTAAATTCTTTGAACTTAGTTCTTTCTCCTAAGTTTTGAATCTGCATAACAGAATCTCCCCGATGAGAATTAAATTCTCAATTTGTAGGAAGATTTGCTTCTGCAGACCTCAATCAGAGGAAGAACTAAGTTCTGTTTTTGAAGGATTAAACCCTTGGAGAGGCGAAGAAGAGATAAGATAATCTCTGTGTCTTTCTTCTTACCTATAGTTTCTTTTTTTCTAAAAGGGAGATCTTCTTCCTTTTAGAGAATTGAATTCTTTTTTTTTGTACTCTCCCTTCTCTGTATTTTCTGTGTGTTCTTATTGTCCCTTTTTTCTCCTCCTCTCCTCTCTCCTATTGATACGAGAAGAACAAGAATAAATTTGTTAAGAGAATCTCTCATTGAGAGATCATGATTGATTCCATGATCTTTTAGATCGATCGGTGAGTTTTATTCACCGTTGGATTTTTAATTCAAAGGCTCTCTGTTTAACAGAGAAGATTTCTTATTTTTTAACCAGATTAGGAAATATTTTTCTAAGATAGAATTTTATTTTATCAGACGATCACCATTGGATCTTTGATCCAAAGGTCTTTCGTTTAACAACAGAGAGGATGTTTCTGTTTTAATGAAGATCAGGGATATATTTCCCATATATATAGAATTTAATTCTATCAGATAGTTTAGAAAGATTTAAGGAAATATTTTCCAAATAGGATTTTGATCCTTTTATTTAGAATTTAATTCTATCAGCTTGGAAGGTGTTTAGGAACACTCACGTGTAGCATGTAACCTCCACGGAGTTAAACTTGTATGCTTATATGCAATAGCCTAAAAAGGGCATCACGTGTTAACACATGAGCTTCTCTGGCCTGCTATTTGTTTTAATATGGAGCCTATATACTTTGTATATAGATGTTCACATGCTTACACGTGAGGCTCAATTTCAGCCTGCCAATTGTTTAAATGCAGCGTCTATAATCTTTGTATATAGGCGCCCACGTGTGGGCATGTGAGGCTCCATTAGTGAGGAATTTTCTTCATCCCCTTTTCCCTTTTTTTTAATAAGGGAACAAATGCCCCCCAGCGTTGTTCTCACGTGGCTTCCACGTGAGTGCAACGCTGTCGCCTTTACAGCCGTTGGATCTGCCTAGGGGAACGGGGAGATGAACCGCTCCATCATGTCTTATGAATGCAGGGCTTTTCGCCTCTGGAAAGACCCTGTTCCTTCATCTTATTCTTTTTTTTGTACTCATTCACGAATAGAAGTATCTTGTATTCATTTTGATTTATAAATAAAAGACATATTTTTCTTCATACTAGCGCTTTTCTTTCTTTTGCTGTCTTTATTTTGTATATAGTAGTTTATATACTCATCTCAGAGTCTCTAGTTTATGAACTCATTTCAGAGCTTGTTTAGTTCATTCACCCATCCCGGAGTCTCTAGTTTATGAACTCATTTCGGAGCTTGTTTAGTTTACCTCCGTTAGGCTTATAGGCAAACCTGTCCTAACGTCACAGTTAACCCTTGCTCTTTACGACAGAGGCCCGTTAGGGTCTGTGGTACTAAGGTTTTTGTCCGTCGTACCGTCGCGTTGGCTAATGCATTCCCCGATACGCAGTCTTGCTGTTCGAGTAGCCCTGCGATTTTGTGTCTCTGATCCATTCAGGGCTGGACAAGACGTCCTCAAATAATCTCCCAGGTCGTATTACCGTCGGGAGAGCACATTCTTCTTAGAAATCGTGAGGATTTCTAAGTGTTCATCGCCTTCGTGAGTCGCAAGGATCTCACTCGGGTATTTTTTCCTTACGAATCATGAGGACCCGTAAATAGCTTCTTTATTTCAGTGGCAGGTAACTTTGGCAAATGTAGCCCGTAGATAGTCCGTCTTGACCTCCCTGTAGGGCATCGATGGCTTAGGAAACAGGTTTGGATCTGTCGCCTAAGACTTTTCAATTTTATGAGCCGTAAGGGTCTCATAAAGTCTTTTCTTCCTACGAGTCGAGAGGATCCTGTAGGTGTATTTTCTTCTTAGGAGTCGTAAGGATCTCCTAAGTGCGTTTTCTCTTGAGAGTCGTAAGGATCTCACAAGAGAATTTTCTCCCCTACAAGTCGAGAGGACTCGTAAGATATTTTTTTCTTCTTCCAGTATTTGACTTTGGAGAATGTGGCATGTAGATAGTATACAATAGTCCATCTTGGACCTATTTGCAGGGCTACAATGCTTAGGAAATAGGTTGATATCCCCGTTGCCTAAGGCTTTCCACCTTCATGATCCATGAGGGTTTCATGAAATTGTTTTTCCCTACGAGTCGAGACGAGTCGAGAAGTTCTCGCAGGAACATTGTTTTCCCTACGAGTCGAGACGAATCGAGAAGTTCTTGCAAGAATGTCCTAACGTCACAGTTAAGCTCTGCTCTTTACGACAGGGGTCCGTTAGGGTCTGTGGTACTTGGGTTTTTTTCGTCCATCGTACCGTCGCGTTGGCTGATGCATTCCCCGATATGAAATCTTGCTGTTCGAGTAGCCCCGCGACTTGCCGTGTCTCTGATCCCTTCGGGGGCTGGACAAGACGTCTTCAAGCAATCTCCCAGGTCATATTACCATCGGAAGAGCAAGCGTTAGGGATATTCCATGCTGCTTTTTACTTGAGGTTAGGCTCAGTTTGGAGAGCCCCGATGAGTCATGACCACTCCGCGCTGGTGTGGGATGATCTCCGATAGTCTTTCATGTTTTATTTGAGTTGCCGTCAAGACCCTGAAGCTAGGGATCTTTCTTTGCTTCGTTTGTTGACATTGTGTCTGCTATATTGCGACGAATGTCGAGGTTGTCTCTAGGTTGTCTGCGAACCGTCGAGGCTTGGAGCTATATGGTTCCCTTTGTTGATGTCGCGTCTGCAACTTGCTGGAGTGAGGAAAAACGCTGCTGGTGATCTCTAGGCTGTCTGTGAACCGTCGAGATTTGGAACTAGGGACTTTGCCATGGCTCCGTTTTGTTGACGTCGCGTATGCATCCTGCTGGAGTGAGAAGAAACGTCGTTGTTGACTTCTAGGCTGTCTGTGAACCGTCGAGATTTGGAACTAGGGACTTTGCCATGGCTCCACTTTATTAACCCTGGGGTCGCTTGTTGACGTCGCTTCTGCATCTTGTTGGAGTGAGAAGAAACGCCGTTGTTGATCTCTAGGCTATCTGTGAACCGTCGAGATTTGGCTCTCCCTTTGACGGAGCCAGGTGGGAAATGTGGCTCCCTTTTTGTTTGTGCCCATGGATTGTATACAGGGGTTGATGTGGACTCACCTGCAGGGCAAAAGTTTCATTCATTTTTTTTGTTTCTGCGATGCTCCATCATTTCAGCTTTTTATATCACGAAAGTCGCGATTTCCCAATCATTTCGGCTGTTTTTATTTTTACTCGCTGCCTTTTATTGCAAGTTGCCCAAACATTTCGGCTGTTTTTATATGCATATATTTTGCTCGCTGATTTTTATTGCTAGTTGCCCCATCATTTCGGTTATTTCATATGAGTTTATTTTTGTCCGCTGATTTTTGTTACGAGTATGGAACTTGAGATCTGATACCAATCTTGGCATCAGCACCGCTGCGACTGGGATATTGCCAGGAGCGAATCATCATTTGCCGTGAAAGGATTCAGAATTTGATACAACATCGCTACTACTGGGATATTGCCAGGAGCGAATCATCGTTTGCCTTTGTCGTTTTGAACAAAGGTGGCTTAGAAAACAGGGTCATGATCCTATTGACTAAGGCTTTTTGACTTTACGAGTCGTAAGGGTCTCATAAAGGTATTTCTCCCTACGAGTCGTGAGGATCTCGTAGGTGTATGTTCTCCTTAGAAGTCGTGAGGACTTCTAAGTGGTGTTTTCTCTTATAAGTCGTAAGGATTTTACAAGAGTGTTTTCTCCTTATAAGTCGAGAGGACTTACAAGTGTCGTTCACCATATGAAGACATTCCTCGTGATTGGTGGAACTTGTTGGGGTAAACGTTTATTTGTGCCCGTGGATTGTATACAATGGCCAATATCGGACCGCCTGTAGGGCAACTTGTGGAGTGTGATGGCTTAAGAATAGGTTCAGGTCCCTGTATCTTAAGGCATTTGAATCCTATGAGCCGTGAGGGTCTCATAGAGGGGATTCTCCTTACGAGTCATGAGGATCTCGTAAGTGTAATTTCTCCTTAGAAATCGTGGGGATCCTTAAGTGTGTTGCTCCCTTGTGAGTCGTAAAGATCTCACGCAGGTGTTTTCTACTTACAAGGTCGAGAGGACCTTGCAGGTGTTTTTATTTTAACGAGATTGCGTGCTTTCGGGTTTTCACAAACTCGCCGGTAGCCTTGCTGCTTTTATTCACGGAGCCCTTTCGGGTTTTCATCCGTGCCCATTTCGCTTGTGGACGTACCTGTTTCCCCCAATCAGAGCAAAGCTCTGTTTCAAAATTTAAATTTTAAATAAATGAAGCAACGCTTTAGATCTTTTGCGCTGCGCGCAGAGCGCCACGTGTCAACAGTAGACATGCCAGCGCAAGGAGCGCTGCGCCCAAGGCAGCGCATCCCAATCAGAGCAAGGCTCTGTTTTAAAATTCAAATTTTAAATAAAGGAAGCAACGCTTCAGGTAATTTGCACTCTGCGCTGCGCGCCACGTGTCAAACAGTGGTGCGCTAGCGCAGTTGCGCTGCGCGATACGTGTCAAGCGCAGACGCGCTAGCGCAGTTGCGCTGCGCGACACATGTCAAGCGCAGGTGCACTTGCGCCAACTGCGCCAGCACTAAAACTTAAATAATAAATTATTTAATTAATCAGAATTAAAATTCTAGAAAGATCTTTCCAATCTTATTAAAATAAGAAGATTGTCTTCTGTAAAACAGAGGCCTTAGGATCAAAGATCCAACGGTGGGGAAATATCCCCAGATCAATCAGAGAAAGATCTCTGTAACTAACTCAACAAACCAATTGGTCCTATATAAAGGCCCCTAGATTCCAAGTCTCACATATACACACATACAGAAAAGAGAGAGCACTCTGAGAAATTTGAAAGGCAAGCCTTTGAAGAAAGAAGATCATCTTCTTCAAGGTAAAGAATTTGATTCTTGAAGAACAGGGATGAAACCATCTCATTAAAAAAGAAGAATTTCTTCTAAAAAGATCAAAGATCTAAGAACAAGATCAAGATCTTCAATAAAAAGAAAAAAGATCATAAAGATCTAATCATAAAAGATTAAAAAAGAAGTAATTTACTTCATTCTTAGATCTTTTGATCTATATAAAGGCACAGCCTTTTGATGAACCATTGGTTCTTGAATTTTGAGGTAGAATCTCTTTTGAGAAAACAAAGAACCTGTTTCTTTGATCTTAATTGGATCAAGATGCGCTCTGCGCTATTGTACAGCGCCTTGCACTTTTGAATTGCGCCCTTGCGCTTCTTGGATTGGCGCACTGCACCAGAACGCGCCACGTGTCAACCACAGAATGATCTGCGCTTTGCGCTCCTAAAAACAGAGCACTGTGCTCTTGGCGTGGTGCATTGCACCAGAGCGCGCCACGTGTCAGCAGCGCATTAGCGCAGCGCACTGACGCAGCCCACTGCGCCAACAGACTTGCGTTTAGCAGAGCGTGACACGTGTCACCTCCACATGCGCTAGCGCCTTGCGCTCTTTAATTGGCGCAAAGCGCCTGACAGGCCACGTGGTGCACTGTCAAACCATTAAATGCTGTGCATTATTAAGAAAGGGCAGAGCCCAATTAAAAGGCCTAACAGGCCAAATTTAAATGCTGTGCATTATTAAAAAAGGGGCAGAGCCCAAATAAAGGCCTAACAGGCCAAATATAAATGCTATGCATTTAACTACAGAGCCCGATGCTATGCATTATAAAATGGCCAAGCCCAAATAAAAGCTCAACAGCCAGAACAATAAAATATTCAACTCATATCAACTGAGCCCATATGCTCATAAACCTTCAAACGGGCTTTAGTCCCAAGTTGGACTATAAATCTCCCAACCAACTTTGGTTCAAGGGTACATCTCTGAACTCCTCTGATATCTGTTGTTGTAATCCTTCAACGTCGTCAGAGAGGTGATGGGTCCCGACGGCCATACATTCCATGGACCACCATGTCCCTAAACTGGCAATCGACCGCAATGTCTCTAAACTAAACAATAGAGTCCAAATGCTCTTTTGTCGGATCTAAATGATCCTGTTAAGTTGATCTTAGTCTGGAAATTCGACTAACGTATCCTTAACAAACGTTTAAGTTGCTCTTAGTCTCAAATGAGACTAACGTATCCTTAAACCATAATCCCAAACCCAAATCTAAGAAAATACGGATTTGGACTAATCCACGCCCTACGGGCGACCACATAAATTAGTCTCCGTATACAATCCACGGGCAACCACAAACAAAACAAACACCCACGACACGAAGTGGCCAGCTGGAGAAGGAGAAAGTTGTTACCGCGATGCGGTAGCGTAATTAACTGCAGGGGCTTACGCCTGCAGGGAAGAGCGTCCCCACAATCAAAACCCCCTCAGACGAGAGGGAATCTGACGAAGTCTTCTACATCGGCCGCATCCGTTCAAACCTTCGATACACGTTGCCATAAATCAACTTGTCATCTTCGGAGAGGTGGACAGATAGCACCAATTAGTATCTGCCCCGAATTTTAGGCAAGACGTTCATCGCGTCTTCGTAGCGTCCTTCGGAGGGGAACGATACCATTTTTTTTGCGCCACGAGATCGCCCCTTTTCAGGTTTTCGCAAGCTCGTCGGTAGCCTTACTGTTTTTACTCACGGTGCCTTTTCGGGTTTTCATCCGTGCCCATTTCGCTTGTGGACGTACCGTTTTTTTACCCTTCCGTTCGCCAATGGAACTTATGGAGGACTTTGTCACCGGGGCAGCTGTGGAGCCAACGGGACTTAAGTTATAGTCTTTGCCGCTGGGACTTGTGGACTTGAATTCCACTATCACCGTGTTTAAGGCGATGTATTTAGTTTAGGGACATCTCGGTCCATTGTTAGTTTAGGGACATCTCGGTCCATTGCCAGCTTCGGGGTGAAGTTTTGCCGGATACTACTTATAAAGTTTAGACTTAGGAAGACAGCGAGCGGATACGAGTGTCGTCATCTATCATTAACTTGAGCCATGACTTGTCAAGCGTAGTATTTTTTAAGGAACCGGCCATTTATTGGTCGGAAAGGTCTTTCGCCATGCATATCCATGAGCAAGTAGGCCCCACCTTGGTAGACCTTGTCTATGATGTATGGACCCTCATAGTTCGGCTCGAATTTCCCCCGCTTTGCACTGTTGGGGATCATAGATCTTTTGACAACTAGCACGAGTTCGCCTTGGCGGAACGTTCTTGGTCTAGTTAGTCTTTCATATGAGCGCTTCATCCTTGCTTTGTAGGCTTCCAGGATTTGCTGTGCTATGAGACGAGTTTCATCGAGGGCATCGAGCTCCTCAAGCCGAAGATGGGCATTTTCTTCATCTGTCAGCTCGTATTGAACTGCTACTCGTAGAGAGGGTAGCTCCATCTCCAAGGGAAGTACCACTTCCGTTCCGAATACCAACACGAATGGCGTTGTATTCGTGGACATTTTGAACGTGGTTCGATACGCCCAGAGAGCTTCATGCAGTCTCTTGTGCCAGTCCCTTTTATTTATGGACACCGTTTTCTTTATGATCTTCATCAAGGTCTTGTTGAAAGCCTCAGCTAGACAGTTAGCTCGGGGATTATAGACTGAAGAGTATCTCCAATCTATATTATGCTGCTGTACGAAGCGGCTGATCTTATGGCTTTTGTAGGCCGGCCCATTATCCGAGATGATACGTCGCGGAATGCCGAACCGGTAGATGACATGTGTCCTGAAGAAATGGAGGATGTTCTCCGTCTTCACATCCCTTAGTGGCACTTCCTCCGCCCACTTAGAGAAGTAATCGGTTGTTGCCAATATGAACCGATGTCTCTTTGACGATGCTGGCTCGATGGGCTCGATTATATCGGTTCCCCACATTTCGAACGGCCAGCTAGCCAACGTTGGGTGTAGCAGATTTGGATGTTGGTGGATGATGTCCCCATTAATTTGGCACGCGTGATACTGCTTCGCGTATTCGAGGCAGTCCTGAATCATTGTGGGCCAATAGTAACCCATTCTCTTGATTTTCAGCTTCATCTTTGGCCCAGCTTGATAGGAACCGCAGAGTCTGTCGTGAGTTTCTTGGATGACCCTCCTTGCTTCCTCCGGTCCCAAGCATCTTAGCCACAAACTTTCAAACGATCTCTTATATAGAGTGTCATTGACGAAGGCAAAAGACAGAGCTTGTTTCATGAGCTGATGTCTTGCTGACGCGTCTTCGGGCGTTTGATGGGATTTGAAGTAGTCTATGAATACTTCTCTCCAATCCTTAGCCTTTTCTTCGCTTTCTATTCGGCAGGCTGCTTGCTTGGTCGCTTCCTTTCCTTCAGACGGCTCTGGAGATATTTCTGCTGGCGTGAGAATCTGGCGGCTTTGCACAATGATCCTTACGTCATCGAGGTTTTCATCGGCCAATTCTTTAGCGAGCTTGGCTAACGCACCCACCTTGCTATTTTCTGCCCATGGTATGCTTTCCAGGATGTAGGAGGGAATTTGAGTCAGCAGTTGCCACACTCTTTCGCCATATTTTACCAACTCTGGTTTACGCGTCTGATAGTCGCCATTTACTTGGCTAACGACTAGCTGAGAGTCTACATATATGAGGAGGTTTTTGATGCCCATGTCAATAACAATCTCAAGACCTGTTATCAAAGCTTCGTACTCAGCCTCATTGTTCATTCTCGGCTCTGTTAATGAAAGGGCGAAACGCATTATCCCTCCTTGCGGAGTCACGAAGATAAGGCCCATCCCGGCTTTAATCATGGGGGTGTTTTGCTTTCGCTTTTTCATGGAAGACGCTCCATCGAAGTAGAGTTCCCATCGGGCATTATTTCCTTCCTCCTTGTCGATTGCATCGAACGCGTGTTCATCTGGCAATTCGCAATTTAAGGGAGAGTCGGCTGGTATTGGATGTTCAGCAAGAAAGTCAGCAATGGCCTGGCCCTTCACTGCCCTGAGGGGTTGATAAATTATCGAGAACATCATCAAGAGGAGGGCCCATTTAGCAAGCCTTCCCGTTAGTATGGCTCTTGACATCAAATATTTGAGAAGATCCACATTTGATATGAGATGGACCTCATGCGCCAAGGCATAATATCGAAGTTTCGTTATCGTGAAGATCAGTGCCATGCAATACTTTTCGATGGGGGAGTAGTTGTTTTCTGCCCCCAGGAGAACTCGACTCAAATAATAGAGAGCTCTCTCCTTTCCCTGATCGTTCTCTTGTGCCCATAGTGCGCCTAGAGAACCTTCAAGGGCTGTTGTTTACAGGATGAGGGGCTTTCCCTTGACCGGAGCGGTCAGTACTGGTGGATTCTGCGGATATTGCTTGATTTCGTTCAGTGCACTTTGGCATTTACGATCCCAAACGAACGAGGTCCCCTTCTTCATTAGATAGCTGTAGGGGCGGCATTTGCCGGAGAAGTTAGCTATGAACCGTCGGATATACGCGAGCTTTCCTTGGAGAGACCACAGTTGCTTAAGAGTTCTTGGCGAGGACATTTCCATAATCACATTGATCTTTGATGGGTCTACTTCGATACCACGGTGTCGTATGATGAATCCTAGGAATTTACTTGAGGAGACTCCAAACACGCATTTTAGAGGGTTCATCTTCATATTATATTTCCGAAGACGCTGGAACACTATTTTCAAATGCTCCCAGTGCTCTTCGTACAATTTGCTTTTCACTACGAGTTCGTTGATATAACATTCGACAATCTCGTGTATGAGGTCATCAAAGATCTTCATCATGGCCCTCTGGTAGGTAGCGCCAGCGTTCTTCAAGCCGAAGGGCATCACCTTATAGCAGAATATGCCTAGCAGAGTCCGGAAGGCGGTGTGCTTTTGGTCTTCAGGATGCATTTTTATTTTATTGCAGCCTGAAGATCCATCCATGAAGGAGAAGACCTCATGGGTGGACGTGTTATCGATCATCAGCTCGGTAACAGGCACTGGAAAGTCATTTTTCGGGCAACCTTTGTTGAGATCCCGAAAGTCCACACAGATGCGTACTGTCCCATTTTTCTTCATCACTGGAACAATGTTGGAGATCCAGTCAGGATATTGAAATTCTTGGATGAAGCCGGAGTTGATTAGTTTCTTGATTTCGGCGTTGATACTCATATCAAGTTCGAGCCGCATTCTTCTTAGCGTCTGTTTGACTAGCTTGACGTCCAGCGATATAGCCAGTTTATGCACTGCTATTTCTGGATCTAGTCCCGGCATCTCGGAATAATTCCACACGAAGCAGTCTTTATATTGCGTAAGTACGTCCTTTAGCGTGGCCACCTGCTTTTCAGATAGCAGCTTACTGACGAACGTTGGCCTCGGTTCATTTTCCGTCCCCAAGTCGATTTTTCTCAGGTTGTCCGCTGTGGTGTGTATCCCATCTTCCAACTCTTTTGGCGCCGGTGGAAATTCTAAAACTACCTAGTCCTCATACTCATTTGCGAAGCACCGGAAGAGGTCATTCAGATTCTCGTGCTCTCCTTCTTTTGATAGTGTTATCACGTGGCAGGTACGAGCTCGTTTCCAAGCTCGATGCTGATCTAGGCTTTCCCTCACAGTGTAGGTTGCTCTTGGCTCATGCTTTCGTGGTGGGGCTACCCTCCAATTGTCGGATAAAGCAAACCTACCTTGCTGATACTGGTCTTCGACCCAGTCTTTGAAGGTGAAGTAGTTTTCAAGAGGATATCCTATTGCTCGGTGGTAAGAGCAATAAGCCGGATGTTGGACCTCATTTATTTGCTCGGGGTGCCGAGACTACGGGAGCATCATCATTTGGTGCTTCATGACAAGGTCGAATATATTCCTCGTCTTGTCTTGAGGGAATGAGTATTCCCGACCCATCTTCTTCATAAAAGACGGATTCCAACTGACTTTTTCTCGATCGCGCGGCTTCTTGGATCCGCTTTGCTGTTTTCGAACGTCATTCCCATTCTTTACCTTGTTGTTGCTTCTGCGTCGGGCTTTTTCCTTGCCACGAGAGCGCACAGCGGGCTGAGAGTGAAAGGCATCATAGTCTTCTCTTTCCGTAGACTGTTGAACGAGACGTTGCATCCTGGCTTGCTCGTAAATGGCTATTTCGCGGCTGTGGTCATCCCGAACCTTTTGACCCGCTTCCTTTATTAGCTTGTCAATCTGTTCTTCGAATGACGCACTTGGTATCCTTATGGCGGGATTTCGTTCTGGTTCAATATCAGCGCTATCTGGAAGAGCATCCCCTCTTCCATCGGAGTCATTTATAACATGGCAGCCATGGAATCGCTCCCGTTTCTTGGACCGAACATATCCAAGATCAGTCGTCTCCATTCTCCCGTTAGGCGTCTTTCGCCGAGTCCCGGGAACGTCCTAAATCTTGTTGTAGAACTGGGCTTGTCGAGAATTTGCTTGAAGGGTACGCCTTGGCATCTTAGTAGCCTTTTCAATCCCTCTGCGTAATATCTGGGTAGACGGATTGGTTGAAGCCTGTCGAGCGCAAGTTCGGCACCATGCCAGACTTCTTTCTCCACTTTAGTCTCCGTAGATCGATAGAAGAGGATCGCCTTTTCACCTCTTCGTCTAGGAGGAACGTAGAAGGTCTGCAGCTCTTGCACGCCATATGTATCGAGCGCATCAAGTTCCCTGTAATGCTGCTGCGGAACCATGGTGATTTGTAAACTTTGATCAGCCTCAGCGAAGGTCTGCATTGACGGGCGGATGGAGAACACTACGTTGGCATCGTCCTCAGAGTCACTGCCAAAGACCAAAATAGGAGTAGATGGTCCTGGCCTGCTGCTTTAGGATTGCCCCGAGTAGACTATCTCTTCATCTTCCTCGATATCGCTCCCAAAGATCGGGATGGCGGCGACGGCTTTTTGTCGGTTCTCGGGTTTACGACACCTTTCCGTATCTTCGAAGTCTGATAGAAAGTACTTGGTGTCTTCATATTTGCGGACTTCATTTACAAAGAATGGGTTTAGCTCCCCTGTAACTGTGTACTCGAGGCCGTCTTTGAAGTACTTCATACACGGATATTGTGTAGAAGGGATGATGTTGTACTCATGTAACCAAGGCCTGCCGAGCAAAGCGTTTTAGCAAGTCTTGGCCTCGATGATATGAAATTTGATGTCGGTGACGAGCATCCCATAGCGTAATGTCAGTATTACGGACCCAAGCGCCCGTGATGACTGCGAGTCGAACCCAGAGATAGTAATTTTGTCCCGGGCCAGGTGCTAAATGTTCCTGCAGATATCCTTTAGCACCTTCATATTGAGAAGGTTGACGGAGGACCCGTTGTCAACCAGGATCTTCCCTATCTTGATGTTGTGGCAGTATCCAGTCACATATAGTGGATGGTTGTGCTCGTACGTTCCAAGGAGGAGGTCTTCATCGCTGAAGGTGATGTCACCTGTGTGAACTTCTTCCAGTGCGTCTTTCATCTTTTCTTTTGCAATGAAGGCTTGAAACTGATCAGGCTCTTGCAACGCCCTGATCAGAGAATCTCGTTCCTCTTTAGACAGGAGAAGGGCATCCAAAATGCTCAATTGTGAGGGTATCTTCCTCAGATGTGCCAGAACATTGTAATCCATCTTGTTTTTCTTAGGCGGTTCCTTAGCTGCGAGCTCTTTGACGACTCTATCATCGAGGCAATTTCCTTATGGACTTTTTCCTTCCCCTTGTTTCTTTTGCTTGGACCTTTGTTTATAGGCCCGAGGTTCTTTTCAGGAAACGTACGGTTACGTAGCTGAACGTTCTCGCATTTCTTCGCCTCTTCTTCTTTTCCATAGGTGGATTCTTTGAAGAGAGGGTCGAGGGTTATTTCTTCCTCAGAATCGCTCCCGAATGTGAGAACTTGAGTTTTCCCTTTTGTCGAACTGGTATCAACCATATAACAATTGCCAGTTATTTTTCCACGCTCATTTGACACATTTTTTCGCTGTCGACGAGCTTCAGGCTTCATCCTCTTGAAGTGTTGTCGGTGGGAAATGTATCCCTGCCACCATTTCTTGAAAGCACTGCACTCTTCGGTGGGGTGTGTAACCCTCCGATGGTATAACCAGTAGTTCGGGTGTACATCTGCTTCATCGAGGCACGCACCCCCGGGAGTATTTCCTTTGAGAGGAGGCAGCTTCATTCCCATTGATAGGGCTTTGGCGAACCTTTTCCCTGTATTAAACCTGCTTTTGTCTGCATCGGGTGTGCTTTGAAGTACTTTGTGACTCTTCTTCGTCGCAGCTTCTTCATTCTGACGCCGATGCTTGGCCTTTTCGTATATGTCTGTTTGACACTCTCGGTTGGTTTTGCTCTTTTGAAGGGCTTCGTTTACCAACCTGTCAATCAAGTCGTCTGACGGCTCCAGGGATTTTTGCACTGGTCTGCCCCCAGCTTCTCCACGCCATTTTCTGACTCCGAGAGGGTTTCTTCATTTTTAACGATGAATGAGAGACCATGTAGCAACTCGCTACATAATCCTCGGGTTCTTCTGACAAGTCATTCCCCTCATCATTGTCACCGTCTTCGATCTCAAGGATATGGTTGAGAAACTCTTCGAGAGTGACTGGGGTCCGCACCTTCTGGTTGTACTTCTCCGGTGCGTCGATGTATTTTTGCAGGTCCGTGCGCTTGTTATCAGACTGTACAGGCCTCTTGGTCTTCTTCTTTTTCTTCAAAGACTTTGAAGGCTTGACCTGAGTGTTTTGCCCATCGTTACCATCTTTCAGCGTTGAGCGCGGTTTAAGCATCCCCTCAATGATCTCGGGCTCCAGCGGGCTTTTCCACTTGATCGCCAGACATGCTTGAAGGTCCTTCAGCATTCTTTTAGTTTTAGCTGAAATGACAACTTCCCACGGAGCTTCTTCTACAAACGAGCATGATGCCCATGGCATGTCCACCTTTTTAGGAACGTGCTTCTGTGGCGGGTTAACCTTCTAATTTTCGGACAGCGCAAACTTGCCTTGCTGGTACTGGTCTTCGACTCAACTTTTGAAGACGCAGCAATCCTCAATTGGATGGTCCAATACTCTGTGGTAGGAGCAGTAGTTGGAACTGTTGACGTCACCAGGCTGCAGTGGATGTCTCAGATCCGGAAAAGTGATAAGTCTGTTGCGCACTGCCAGTTCGAACAGTCTCCTCATTTTATCCCGGGGAAAGGAGTAAGGACGTCCTAGCTTCTCTTCGAGGGATCGGTGTGGGCGTGTGTCGCTTTGGCGAGCAACCGGTTTCGGGTCAATTGGTTACTGTTGAGCGTTGGCAACGAAGGCCGCTTTCCCTTTGCCCTTTTCATTCCGGGATCTGTCTTCGAAGAGGACGGACTATGGCCCATCTGGTCCATTTGGGCCAGCTTGTCGATCAAGGCCTGGAAGGTGGTCGGCTTGAAGAACATCATAAATTAGGATATAATCGCCTAAGGATCAAGGGTCCCTACGAACATGCCCACGGCGGGAGCTGCTTCTATGCTTTGTTCGCATTTTGACCATAGGTTCCGCCACCGAATTGCGTATTGAACCCGGGTTTCTCCTGGCTTCACCTTGGCATTGATTAATGTCGTGATCGGGGTGCGCTTGCTTGTGCTTGCAAACCATTGTGTGAATAGTAATTCCATCTCCGTGAATGTTTTGACAGAGTCATTTGAGAGCTCAGAGTACCATTCAAATGCCTTTTCTGACAAGCTGCCAACAAACCGGCGAAGCAGCAGTTTGTCGTCGCCTCCAGTATTACCACATAGAGCTCTGAATTGAGTAACGTGCTGGTGTGGATTGCCTGTCCCCTTATACACATGGAATTTAGGGATCGTATATCCTGGCGGGTACTTGATTTGATCATACCAGCCTGGATAAGATCTCCCGGTTCTGATGACTTGGCCAGCCGCTTCACTCGATTGATGAGCTCGTATTTGTTGAGCTATGTAGTCATCAAGGGTAGCCTTGAAGATTGTCTCTTCCTGGGCCATTGAGACAGCCGGAGGAGGGTTTGGCGTTTCCTCTCTGTTGTCTTCGATGATTATTGGCGGGTCTTCAGCTGGAGGTTCTGGTTGGATTATCATTCCAACCATGTCTTGGAACAGAAGCGTCATCTGTTTTATATTAGCGGCCTGTTCCGCGGCCTCCTTATCCTTCTTTTCTAACACCCTCCTCAGGAACTCGGTGTCGGTCTCTTGTTCTTGGCGTTGCTCAGACGTTGACTCCAGGCTTTTCTTTCTGCCCGGTGAGTGCTGACATTTTCATCAGCATTTCTTGGAGCTTTTGTTGCTGCTCCTGAGCTTTTGTCAACGACTGAGTGAGTGGTCGATGACCTACGGAAGCACGGCTTTCCTCTTTCCCGGAAGCCATGTACACCGTGTGCACGATCATGCCCCCAGACTTGGGGGCGTTTAGGTCCAGTGCCTTTGGAATTCGCCGCAGGCAGTGGGGTTTTCTCTGGCCTTCTCCTTTTGTGGAAGGTTGAAGTTGGAGGGACCGTTGTAACAGGCCCCATATAGACGATGCCTTCCGTGGTACGATAGAGGGATGGTCCTCCTCTTGCCGAGCCTTCTTTTTCTTTAGTCGGCGAGAGTAATCTTTATCGATCACAGAATCTTGGACCTTCTTCCAGACTCTGTGGATTTTGGAGGACAACCACTGAGGGGGTTGCTCCGGGTTTGCCTGCATCATGTTTTCAGCAGATGGGGGAGACTTCTTTAACACAGTGCTTGGGGAATTCTTTCGCACCCTCCTGAGCGGATCGAAGCTGTTCCCAGTTGGAACAACAACGTCAATTTACACCATTGGAGCTGGTGGGGTAGGTCCAGAGGGGGAACTGCCCCCATCTTTCCTCACTCAGCGCCAGTGGCGACGTCGAGCATGCCTTGCAGACGGGACTGCCTCAGTTGTGGAAGCGGCTTTGTCATACCCCCTGCTCTGATGACAGGATACTGCTGGTGCCATCCTGTTGAAAAATGACGTCCGTTGAGAGGGGACGTTAATCTTTTGAAGGCCGACCTTTTGGTAGGGGAAGCAATCTTGATAACTTTGCCGGAAGCAGGGGTTGGAACGGCCAATCTTGCGAAGACTGATCCTTTATCAGGAGAAGCCTTGTCGATGACTTCTCTTGTCGGAGCCGGAACGATTATCCATTTCAGGATAACCCCCTGAGGTATTGCGAGCCTCTTTGCGGGCTCACTTGAGCTGTGGCTCAGCCTGTTGAAGACTGAGGCGTTAGAATTGGACGACTCATTGAGAGGGGCCGTGGAGATTGCAAGTAGATCGAAGACCGACTTCTTAGGAGCTTTTTGTGATGGCACCGGGGTGCCAAAGCTTGTCGGCGGGAGCATGGTCCCGAAAAATAATCCAGTGGTGGCTTGAGTCACCTGCTCCCCTGGCATTGCAAAGATGGAGGCCGCTTGGGGCCCATAAGTCACTTCACCATTTGGGGTGGAGCGAGAGTTGCTGTTGCAGGTGCAGTTGGAAGCCATCGATTTCTCTTCTTTGCACAGGAGCAAGACACTAAATCTTAGTATATCGAATCAAGGGCAACCATAGTAAACCGCGATTTGTTTGCGAACACGACACACGAAGTGTGGAGTGGAAAGAGGAAAAGGTCCCACCGGGCGTGCCAGAATCTGTTCACCGCCGGAAACGGAGACGGAACTGGGATGGATCGTCATGCCTGAATTTGGGGGCAGATACTATTTGGGTTTATACGTCTACCTTTCCGAAGATGACAAGTTGATTTATGGCACCGTGTATTGAAGGTTTGGACGGATGCGGCTTTTGTAGTAGACTTCGTCAGATTCCCCTTCGTTTGCGAGGAGTTTTGATTCTGGGGATGCTCTTCCCTGCAGACGCAAGCCCCTGCAATTAATTATATTATCGCATCGCGATAACCACTTTCTCCTGCTCCAGAAGTTCACTTCGTATCGTGTTTGTTTGTTTTATTTTTGGTTGCCCATTGATTGTATACGGAGACTAATTTATGTTGTCGCCCGTAGGGCGTGGATTAGTCCAAATCTGTATGTTCTTAGATTTGGGTTTAGTTTGCTTTAACGTTAATCTCGTTTGAGATTAAGATTAACTTAAATGTTTGTTAAGGATACGCTAGTCCAATTTGAGACTAAGATCTACTTAACAGGGTTTTAGGATCATTTAGATCCAACAAAAGAGTATTTGGGCTCTATTGTTTTAGTTTAAGGACATTACAGTCCGTTGTTAGTTTAAGGACGTTTCGGTCCATATTGATTTGGGAGTGCACCAAAGAGTTGTTGGTTATCGGGACCCGCCACCTTTTTGAAGACGTTGAAGAATTACAACGACATGTATCAGAGGTGTTGAGAGATGTAACTTTGAACCAAATTCCAGATTGAGGGGAGAGATCATGGTGGACCATCTAAGAATCATTAGTCATTTTTGGGAGGCTAAGATTAACTTAGGAGATGTGGGATGGACATCGTTCTGGTCATTATCATAGAGGCTTGGTTTATTTGGAGATCCAAGATATTTTAATCTCAGGAAGGCTTAGCCAATTTGGGGCTGAAGTTGGCTTCTTATAGTGTTAAGCACTAATATATGCTCGGTGCTCATGTGCTCCCATGTGAGACTTTAAAGCAGTGTTAAACAATGAAATTTGGGCCGCTCACGTGTGGCACGTGAGGCGCCTGAAAGTTGGTGCAGTACACTTGGGTCCAAATCCCCGTCTGTATATAAGTGTTAAACACTTAATTCTTATGGCCCTCACGTGTGGGCACGTGAGGCGCCCCAAAGTTGGGCACTGCCTCTTTGGATTTATTCCCTCTTCCTTTTATATATGTTAAGCACTTAGCTCATATAATGCTCACGTGCGGACATGTGAGGTGCTCAAAATGTGAGCGCTATCTTTGGATTTTTCCCCTTTTCCATATAAGTGTTAAGCAACTGTTTGGGGGTCACGTGAGAACACGTAATTCGATCTCAGCTATTCCTTTTTGTTCATCAAAGGTGCTCATGTGGGAACATCTAAGCTTTCGTTATAGCGTTGAACGCTAATGAATCACCAATCTCTTCTTTTATATGCATAGAGATTTTGATCTGAGTTTTGAGAATTTCAGGTCCCTTGTTCTATAAGAATTAAATTATTTTACAGGGTTAAACCTTAGTTTTATCAAAGAAATTAAATTCCTATATACTTTTGGAAGAATTAAATTTTTTGAACTTAGTTCTTTCTCCTAAGTTTTGAATCCGCATAACAGAATCTCCCCAATAAGAATTAAATTCTCAGTTTGTGGGGAAATCTGCTTTTACAGACCTCAACCAGAGGAGGAACTAAGTTCTTTTTTTGAATGGTTAAACCCTTGGAGAGGCAAAGAAGAGATAAGATAATCTCCGTGTCTTTCTTCTTACCTAGGGTTTCTTTTTTTTTTTCTAAGAGGGAGATTTTCTTATTTTTAGAGAACTGAATTCTTTTTTTTTTGTACTCTCTCTTCTCTGTGTTTTCTGTGTGTTCTCTCTGTCCCTTTTTTCTCCTCGCTCCTATTTATACGAGAAGAACAAGAATCAATTTGTTTAGAGAATCTCTCATTGAGAGATTATGATTGATTTCATGATCTTTTAGATCGATCGGTGAATTTTATTCACCTTTGGATTTTTAATCCAAAGGCTCTCTGTTTAACAGAGAACATTTCTTATTTTTTAACTAGATTAGGAAATATTTTCCTAAGATAGAATTTTATTCTATCAGACGATCACCGTTGGATCTTTGATCCAAAGGTGTTTCATTTAACAACAGAGAGGATGTTTCTATTTTAATGAAGATCAGGGATATATTTCCTATATATATAGAATTTAATTCTATCAGATAGTTTAGAAAGATTTAAGGAAATATTTTCCAAATAGGATTTTGATTCTTTTATTTAGAATTTAATTCTATCAGCTTGGAAGGTGTTTAAGAACACTCACGTGTAGCATGTGACCCCCACGGAGTTAAACTTGTTTACTTATATGCAACAGCCTAAAAAGGGCATCACGTGTTAACACGTGAGCTTCTCTGGCCTGCTATTTGTTTTAATATGGAGCTTATATACTTTGTATATAGATGCTCACGTGCTTACACGTGAGGCTCAATTTCAGCTTGTCAATTGTTTAAACGCAGCGCCTATAATCTTTGTATATAGGCGCTCACGTGTGGGCACGTGAAGCTCCATTAGTGGGGAATTTTCTCCATCCCCTTTTCCCTTTTTTATAAGGGAACAGTTTATCTGTAAAATATATATTACCATATATTTATATGTTATAATTAACATTATGAAGAAAAATGTATGCATATAATATTTATATAATATTTTTATTATGCATATCATATCAAATATTCTAATCAAGATTCTTTAAAAGATATAACATCATACAAATGGTTAGAATAATATCTCTATAACAAATATTACTAACATTATTCATGGAGATATTGTGCAAGATTTGGCTCAGGTCAGGAGATCGGGATATCGAGATATCGGGAATCAAAAATCTGCCGATGAAGTTAAATAAAATCGAAGAATCAATACTGGCAGAGACTCAGGAAATATTTTCAAATTCTAGATATCTAGAAGATCTCCACGTGTCAATATGTATGAGCCCCAGAAAATTGAAACCCTAACTCCACCAAACCGCGGTGGAAGGGTGGCCAAATAGGGGTAAACACAGCGGATCCATGGCGCTTTGGTGGCCTTATGATGTGAGATTTCAGGATCATGATCTTAACAACATATTTTAACTTACAGAATCTAGGGTTTCTGGTTTTGGGACTATATAAAGGACCGAGGGCTAAACTTAGAAATCATCACTTTTTCACGAAACAAATCACCGTCAAAGAAGAACCAATCCACGACAGGTCCGCGATTCGACGTGATAAAGCGACGCGAGATTCGACGGAACATTTACTTCCTACGAGGCAGAGATCGAGAGCAACTTCTTCTTTCTCTTGTAATCTAAACTCATAGGATGTGTACTTGTGAAGTTGATTAATAAAGGTAGATCATTAGATTAATTATTTAGTATTTAATTTCTGCATTATGATCTCATTCTCTATCCGTTTTTCTTCTATCTCCATCATGCACGATTAATTCTCCGCTTGATAGGGTTCGTAGGATTATGGTAGAACAATGGATGAGAAAATACTTTAACTTTTTAAAATCTTATGAAGTTTATAAACTTTAGCAAAAGAATCGTTAACATCCTTATCAGGCACGCTACCAATTTATTGCTAGTCTTAGCCGTGATTTAAGATTAGATTAACAATTGTTTTGTTAAGGGCTAGACATGAATAGAGACCAATGAAAGGACAAGGGTCAATAGTGTGGAAACCCTAATTTCTTCCAAAGAACCCTAATCATCATTCATCACTGTTCCCCTCCGAAAGACGGCGCGACGGGGACGTCTTGCCTGAGATTTGGGGCAGATGCTAATAGGTGCTATCCGTCCACCTCTCCAAAGATGCCAAGTTGATTTATGACACCGTGTATCGAAGGTTTAAACGGATGCGTCCGATGTAGCAGACTTCGTCAGATTCCCCCTCGCTTGAGGGGTTTTTGATTGTGGGGACGCTCTTCCCTGCAGGCGCAAGCCCCTATAGTTAATTACGCTACCACATCGCGGTAACAACTTTCTCCTTCTCCATATGGTCCCTTCGTGTCGTGGGTGTTTGTTTTGTGTTTGGTTGCCCATGGATTGTATACGGAGACTAAGTTATGTTGTCACTCGTAGGGCGTGGACTAGTTCAAATCCGTAACTTTCTTAGATTTGGGTTTGGGGTGTGTGTGTTTAAGGATACGTTAGCCTCATTTGTGGCAAAGATCGACTTAAACGTTCGTTAAGGACACGTTAGTCTAATTTTAGACTAAGGTCGACTTAACGGGATCGTTTAGATCCGAAAAGAGAGCAATTGGGGGCTCTATTGTTTAGTTTAGTGACATTGCGATCGATAGGTAGTTTAAGGACATTGCGGTCCAATATTAGTTTTAAGACATTGCGGTCAAGGTTAAGGACGTCATAGTCCATGGATTTAAGGACTCCACGGTCCGGTGTTAGTTTTAAGACATCACGGTCAAGGTTAAGGACGTCATAGTCCGTTGTTTAGTTTTAAGACGTCACGGTCAAGGTTAAGGACATCATAGTCCATGAGTTTAAGGACCCCACAGTCCGTGAAATGTATGGTTGTTGGGACCCGTCACCTCTTTGAAGACGTTGAGGAATTACAACGACAAGTATCAAAGGAGTGAAGAGATGTACCCTTGAACCAATGTAGATTAAATGATCTGTAGCCCAATTTGGAACCAAGACCAATTAATTATATCGTGAGCTCATTGGCTCAGTTAAGTCTGGATTGAGGACTTATGGCCAACTTGGGCTAAGTCCAATTAAGTCTGGGCTGTTTGACATTTGTCTGATTCCAGTCCACAAAAGTTTTGAGGGGCTTGATAACATTTCTGTTATACCTCTGGATGTTATTCAATTTCGAGGTTCAATTGAAGGGGAGGCTTTGCCTCTGAAAGATTAGCCAATTTGGTTAGAAGTAGTGTTAAACACCAAATAACAAAAGTTTTAAACACTAAAGACAGAATTCTCAAACTAGTGTTAAACACTAAAAGAACAATCAGTGTTAAACACTGGAAATATAGTTTTCGATTTAGTGTCAAACACTAGAAAATAATCAGTGTTAAACACTGCAAATAGGGTTTTCAAATTAGTGTTAAACACTAAGAAAAATCAGTGTTAAATACTGGGAATAAAGATCTCTAATTAGTGTCAAACACTAAAGGAATAGGGGTCACTTATGGACACGTGAGAGCGCCCAGATTCCCCTTATTTTTCTCTGCAAAAAGTGTTGAATACTTTTTTTATATTTGATTTTGGAGCATCACGTGCTGACACGTGACGGGGATTTGTGTGCTGATTTGCCAAGGGGTCACGTGGTAACACGTGAGAGCGTCCAGAGCTCCTATTTCTTTTGCTTTTTCTTTCTGTGCTTCAGGGGTCACGTGGAGCACCTGAGGCGTTGCTTCTGAGTTCTTTTCTGCGGATCTTTACAGGGGTCACGTGGGGACACGTGACCCTGGTTTTTGCCTGTTTGAAGATCTCTTTATCTTTTTAAGAATTAAATTCTTCATAGGGTTAAACCATAGCTATAACTTTGGAGGAATTAAATTCCTATTTTCTTTGGAAGAATTATATTCTTAGGTAGGGTTAAATCCTAATTTTCCTTTTGTGGGAATTAAATTCCCATGTATGTAAATAATCAAGTTTTGGCATAGGGTGAAACCCTAATTTCATTTTAAGAGGAATTAAATTCCTGCGAGCTTGAGAGAATTAAATTCTCAATTAGGGTTAAACCCTAGTTCTGTCCATCTTGAAGGAATTAAATTCCTATAATTTTGGAGAATTGAATTCTCATATAGGATCAAACCCTAATTTTATCTTGGAGGAATTAAATTCCTATAACTTTGGGAGAATTAAATTCTCCAAACTCAATTCTTCCTCTAAGTCTTAGATCTGCATGGCAGGATCTCGACCCGATGAGAATTAAATTCTCAACTTATGGGGAGATGTGCACTTTGCAGATCTTCAACCAGAGAAAGAACTAAGTTCTTTGCAAAAGAGTTAAACTCTTAGATCTTTGAGGATTAAATTCTCTTTTTTCTGAAGTTTTGATCCTCTTTCTTTTTCTCACCTAGGGTTTTCTTTCTGAATTTTCAAAATGCTAAAATTCTCTTCAAAGTTCTCTCCAAAATTCCGTCTCTCCTCTTTTTTTTAATTCTCCCTTCTCGACTTCTATTTATAGGAGGAGGAAAATAATCAATTTGTTTAGTAAATCTCTCATTGAATGATTTGATTTGTTTTTCATCATTAATCTGAGCTTTTAGATTATTAGGTGAATTTTATTCACCGTTGGATGTTTTAATCCAAAGATATTTTATTTGTTATTTCGGTGAGATTTAGGGGAAATCTTTCCTTTCCCAAGATTTTTCCATAAATTGGTGATATTTAATTACCCTTGGATTCTTATTCAACGGTTCTCCTTAATTCTCCTCCATTTTGGAAAGATTTAAATGATCCTTTAGAATTTAATTCTATTAAACCGTGAGGCTTTTAAAGCCAGTCACGTGTTGACACGTGACCCCGGTCACGTGTGAACACGTGACCCCGGTCACGTGTAAGCACGTGACCCCTCGAATGGACTCCTCTTCTGTGCTCTGTTTTGTGCCGCTGCTTTAACCATCACGTGCCGACACGTAACCATTGGTCACGTGTGAGTACGTGATGTCTATTTTTAAGTTTTTTTCCTGATTTTTAATCAGGGAACAATCACTATCTATCTAGTTTTGAATCTATCAAAAGATAAAAAGAGTAATTTTTATTAGTCATCCATGACTACTAAATCCTAAAGAACCCTACAAGCCATCTTCTTATAGATTCTACATCCGTATTTAAACTTGATCTTAAAACTATAAATTATACATCCGTGTTTAACATAGATCTAGACACTATTCTCCTTATTCTTTTATTCTAATCAACTTGTCTAAAACAAGATTAAAAGTTCCACATATCCCTGCGGACGACCCGTACTCATGTCGGCTAGCTACACGCGACACCGTTATTGATTGCGGTTATTACTACACTCTCAAACAGATCAATCAAATGGCGTCGTTGCCGGGGATACGTGCGTAATTTTTTTTCTTGCTATTTGTGTTGAATTCTTATTCGATCCATATCATAAAAATAAAATAAAACAACAAATTGTGTATTTAACGATTAGTGTGTGATTTTTGCGAGGATATCTAGAGTCAGTTTAGCGAGGGGATAAAGTTTCAGTGGCATCAAGTAAATCCCAGAGGAGCAAGGGAGGCCACCGTAGCAAAAATTTTCAAACGATCTCTCAACTCCGCGGCGGAACCGCGGCAACAAGTCCATTTTAGCGGCGGAACCGCGACATAGTTGGGGACTTAGGGTTCCAAACTTCTCTGGTAACTTTCCTTTCTCTTTCTCTCTCCTTTGAAAAATCCAATAATATATTTTTCTGCAGGATTCTTTGCAAAATATCGCCGCTCAAAAAATCTTTTTGCATGTTTTGTTTTGCGGGTTGTTTTTGCATATTTTAATACGGACTTTATGGGGCAAGACCACAATTCAGATTAGGTGAAGATTTCATCACCCTTCCTAGGCCCCACAAATCACTAAACGTGCATGCGCATAACCCTATATTAATTAAAAAATATCTATACCAAGACTCTAACGACCGTCGCGCTAAATTAGGACAGAGGAAGGTCGTAGGTAATCTATTGCTTATCCGCATTTCTTTTGTGGTGTCTAGGGAAGTGTGTCTAGGAAAGCGGTTACTTAATTAGACCCGCTATTTTCGATGATTCGTATAGCGGATACCTCCTACTTATCTGGCACTTACCTGACCACAAGAGTGATAAATAGGTGGTAGAGAATTGATCCTGCGGCTTGTCCTTTGGAAGTCTAGGAGCGTTCTAGTGCTTGACTTAGGTGACCTTAGTTTTAGGGTTTGCTTATGCATTTTGTGATTTGTTGAGTCAACCCTCAAGTCCCAATTTCAAAACAAAATAATCCAACCAGAGATTAAATCTTTCCTCTTCTTCTTTTCTTTTCACCTTCTTATAATGGGTAACCCAAAAAGACGAACTCTTGCCGAGTTTTGCTATCCAGAACCAGATATTTCTTGTTTTCGTAATTGCTTTGGTCAAAATTCTGACTCTACCATGTCTTTAAGAGATCGGATAGAGCAAGCGGAAAGAAACAGTTGGACACCTCACTCCAGGTCCTATCAACCGAATCAAAATTCTACATCTTCTTATGTTGATACTCCATTGCGTGTGAGGGAACTCCTAAACGCATGTCCATCGCCGAGCATATGACAAGGGCTAAAAGCCATAGTTTCAATCCGGTCAAACCGTTAGGACAACAAACACCATCACTTTTTAAGGAAGATATTGCTACTCGTTTTGTGGCGTATATGATATCTGTTGCGAGTCGTCAACCAACCAACCAATATCAATATTCTTCTTATCACAATATTGATCCTACTCCTGTCCAATTTTCACAACCATTTCATTCCTATCAATCCTACCTGACTTTTACACCTTCTCCAGACATTTGTTTTGAACAGTCATTTGGGTGTTTTACCTATCCACAAGAATTTCAATTTTCTGCTGAAACCCCTTACCGACCCATGTCTAGTCTTGAACGGACAGTGGAAGAATTTCGGGTAGCGTCGCGCCGCCACATAGAGGAATTGAATGCGTCTATGGCTGCCCTCATACAACCCAACGAACGAGCAACTAGTTTCTAACTAGCCCAAATTTTTTCAATGTATGATACGGCAATAGGACAAGTTGAGAATTTGGATAGTGAAAAAGAGCATTATACCCTTCCAAATCAAACCTCCCCATCCTAAATTGAAATCCGTAACTCCAATTTCACAAATCTATCGAGTACACCAAATGATTCACTAATTGAAGATAGAATATTTGATGAGTTGTGCGACTTTGTAGTGTTTAATTTACCCGATTGTGAAGGGTCCATTTCAAGTGAAACAACACCCAATTCTTGTGATTTCTACACCTCTACTCTAGAACTGAAATTTCTTGAAAACCATACTTTTGATGAGGTGTCTGAGAATTTTAACTTCACTTGATTGAGGATATTGACGTTAGGAATATATTGGATGATGAACCCACAGTTTTGGTTGAGTTTTTCTCACCAATTCATCAGGTCCTTTCACTTTCCTGTGGACATCATCTCGAACCTTTAACTATTTTTCCCGAACCCCATATGCGTCTGGAAATTGATGATAAATGCATGACTGAAAAGCAGAAAAAAATTCAGCCTTCATTTCCCATATCTGGTTCAGCAATATCGACACCCCAATCTGTTTACCCATTTCATCACCCATTTTCTTTGGTTCTTCTTCTAATCTTCCTTTAATTTTATCGAGTGTTGATGACTCACACTCCCATATTTTGAGTTCGATAATTTTAGAAAGACAACTTGATTTAGACTCCTTTGAGAATGAGGTAGATGAGTTTTTCAAGACTTCTACCTATATAATTTTTGACAAATCAAGTGTGTTGAATTCTGACGCGACACTTATTGACATTGAAACGTTCAATCGGACCATCGATGCAAGTTTCGATGATATTTTGGCCGATGAACTCGCATTCCTAAATGACACGGATTTTGTGATTAATCAACCTTCACCCAAAGAAGTTGAACCACCACCATTTCTTCTTATCCCATACGAGAATGTGACTATTCTACCCATTCCTAATCATTCACATTCTCGTTTTCGTTCACCTTCGCTATTTTGTCTCTACCAACCGAGACGTAAACCCGATTGATTCCGCCTCCTATCTCCCCACTTCAAATCTCTGATCTTCCACCAACTATATTGTTACATTGATAAATTCTTTGAATGGTTGGTATTGACTTTTGGTCTTTGTAAAACTTTGCATAGACCAATAATTTTAACCCCCTTATAATTTTAAAGGCTTAATACTATTTTACTCAAGTTTGGGGGGGGGAATCTTTTGGCTCTTGAAAGAAAATAAATTTTTACAAAACTATGAGCCAAAAATAAGTTTGGGGGAGAATTTCACTTTTATTATTTCTTATCCCCTTTGATAACTTTTCCTCTCAAGTCTATAGGTTTTTTTTAAGCTTAACAGATGATATCAGTGAGGACACTGCTGCAAACAGATTTGGGGGAGGTTTGTGCTTATTTACGTATTATTTTGCATTATCATAAATATAAGCACAATTTTTTTTTTTGATAATGAAAGTTTGAAAATAAAAAATTACATATGAAAGATAGGAATAGTTTAAGAAAAGCAAGAAAATTAGATGTTTTCTTAAACGAAGCTTGTAATATGTAGTCATGAGCCGTTGTCCCAAGGGTTAGTAAGATGAAGGAAATTACTAATATGAGGATAAAAATAAGTTTGAAAAAGAGTTCCTATTCTTGAGGCCAAACATTTGAACGTTGATACGCTACTATACACACTTATACACATTTTGAAACTTGGGATAGTAGAGGATGCCTTGAAATGCTCTTGTCTAAAAGCCTTAGTATGGAAAATAAAATAAAATAAAAATATATATAAGTGGTGAAGAAAAAAATGAACACTTGTTTTGTAATTACTTAAGGCAGCATAAAAAAAATATAGCGAGGGTGCTTTATCACCTAGTGCCTTAGACCAACTGGTTTAGGAGCCACTGCTAAGCCTTAGGTGTTGCAAGACGAGGAATTACGTCTAAATGTATGAGCAAATTTGGTAGTCGGTCGGTTAGTATCTCAAGAAGTACTGACGGTCACATGAAGAATGTGTGAGCAATTTCATCAAAATTATTCACCAACTAAAAAGTACTAAGGAAGATAGACAAGAGTATGATAGCTTGAATTCAATTCTCTAAGTATAGAGATGTCTTTTACATACACGTATGAGTATATGATCGATATTTGGATGAATGGTAGGGAGGAAGGCTAAAGGCGATATTTTATTGAGGGATGATGTGATTTTTAACATTTTTTCATGACCATTAAGATGGGGCTCATGGCAACTGAAAAACTGGTGTAGTTGGAAACTCTTATCTTCAAGTTCTTTCTTTTATAATTCTTATCTTTGTATGTAACTTTCATCTTCTTTATTTTATTATAGAATTTTGTGGGTGTAATCCGCTGAAAACCCTCAGGAGACAATACTCCTCCTACTAGGGACACCTAGAGCTTTAACGGCTTGTTGCACGTGCTCAGTGCAATCGTGTTGCCTACGAAAGTGTGCTACTTAGGTTTTTCTTTTTCTTTTTCTCCCTCTCTTGAATAAATAGTTTGCTCGGGACGATCAAAATTAAGTTTGGGGGTATTTGTTTAGTCGAAAATATCGCACTTTTGATATAACATTTTTCTTACTTTTCTTAAATATCTAAAGGTATTTATTATAAATATAGAACATATTTGGGTTTATCTGCAAAATATCTATTACCATATGTTTATATGTTATAATTAACATTATGAAGGAAAATGTATGCATATAATATTTATATAATATTTTTATTATGCATATCATATCAAATATTCTAATCAAGATTCTTTAAAAGATATAATATCATACAAATGGTTAGAATAATATCTCTATAACAAATATTACTAATATTATTCATGGAGATATTGTGCAAGATTTGGCTCAGGTCAGGAGATCGGGATATCGAGATGTCGGGAATCAAAAATCTGTCGATAAAGTTAAATAAAATCGAAGAATCAATACTGGAAAAGACTTATGAAATATTTCAAAATTCCAGATATCTAGAAGATCTCCACGTGTCAACATATATAAGCCCCAGAAAATTGAAACCCTAACTCCACTAAACCGCGGCGGAAGGGCGGCCAAATAGGGGTAAACGTAGCGTATCCACGGCGCTTTGGTGGCCGTACAATGTGAGATTTCAGGATCATGATCTTAACAACATATTTTAACCTATAGAATCTAGGGTTTCTGGTTTTGGGACTATATAAAGGACCGAGGGCTAAACTTAGAAATCATCACCTTTTTCACGAAGCAAATCACCATCAAAGAACAAGTGATCCACGACAGGTCCGCGATTTGACGTGATAAAGCGACATGAGATTCGACGGAATATCTACTTCCTACGAGGCAGAGATCGAGAGCAACTTCTTCTTTCTCTTGTAATCTAAACTCATAGGATATGTACATGTGAAGTTGATTAATAAAGGTAGATCATTAGATTAATTATTTAATATTTAATTTTTGCATTATGAACTCATTCTCTATCCGTTCTTCTTCTATCTCCATCATGAGTGAGTAATTCTCCGCTTGATAGGGTTCATAGGATTAGGGTAGAACAATAGATAAGAAAATACTTTAACTTCTTTTATGTTTTATGAAGTTTATAAACTTTATCAAAAGAATCGTTAACATCCTTATCGGGCGCGCTACCAATTTATTGCCAGGCTTGACCGCGATTTGAGATCAGATTAACAATTGTTTTGTTAAGAGTTAGACATGAATAGAGATCAATGAAAAGATAAGGGTCAATAGTGTGGAAACCCTAGTTTCTTCCAAAAAACCCTATCCTCATTCATCACTATCTATCTAGTTTTAAATCTATCAAAAAATAAAAGGAGTAATCTTATTAGTCATCCATGACTACTAAATCCTAACGAACCCTACAAGCCATCTTCTTATACATTCTACATCCGTATTTAAACTAGATCTTAAAACTATAATTTTTACATCCGTGTTTAACATAGATCTAGAAACTATTCTCCCTATTCTTTTATTCTAATCAACTTGTCTAAAGTAAGATTAAAAGTTCCACATATCCCTGCGGAAGACCCGTACTCATCTCGGCTAGCTATACGCGACACCGTTATTGATTGTAGTTATTACTACACTCTCAAACAGATTAATCAAGGCTATAAATGTCGAAGGCATGGTCTAATTCCTCCTAGATGCTACGTTTCTTGAAGATGATGGGCTGCACATACTCCATCAGGGAGATCGTGTCCCGAGACGATGTGTACCTTTATGGTCTTGACCGTTCCGAGGCGATGTATGAGGTTGTGATAAGTCGTTTGGATGGGCACTGCGGGCGTCTTCTTCCCCGACGATCTCCTCTCTTGCAAGTGTTGATCTACATGATATGGAGGTCGTCCCCGGGTCTTTATAATATTCTGTCCCCGCAGGCAATGGATGAGGCGTTTGATAAGATGCATACGGCCCATGAGCTTGGCCTTATCTCGAAGAGCCGGAAGGATCGCTCGGTAGACATTCTTCTCGAATGTTTTCAACAGAGGTTGGTTGTGGCATCATGCTCGGTGGTTAGGGATCTCGGTGAATCCGTAGCTTCTAGGGTCCACGGGCACCGTCAGAGGGAGCAGGCGGAGGTTGCCTGGGCTCGGCTGGAGGAGCTCTCTTCTGAGTACCATCGTCAATATTTTCTTAATTCTATTCCTCCTTTACTGTAATGGTTGTATGGCTGTGGATCCAAGAATACCTTCGAGTAAAGTATAAATAAATTTTTATTTTTTCTTTTGGTCAAGGTTGCCGTGTATTATCTCTCTCTTCCCCACCCCTCCCTTTTTTTGCACCGGCCAATCTGTGCCCCTTCCATGTCCTCTAACTCGGATCCGAGGAAAGAAGAAAGAGAGAGGTTACGGGTCGGTGTCGAAGTATAACTTGCGTGAGGACTTTGCTTGGAAAATTTAGCCGATGTAGAAAGAAGTTACATTATTCGAAAAAAGGGAAAAAGGGGGGTACATTTTTATCTGTACAACTTAAGCTTTTCGGCGTTATATGGCCGAGGGAAATTGTGCCCTTTGGAGTCCTGGAGACGGTAGGCTCCACCGGGCAGTCTCTCTGTCACGAGGAAGGGCTCGTCCCATTTTGGGAAGAACTTATGTAGCTTTGCTTGGTCTACGAACTTGTTTCGTCGTAAGACCAGGTCTCTTGTCTTGAAGGCTCGATGCCTGACTCGGGAGTTGTAGTAGCGGGCGGTTTGCTGCTGATAGGCGGCCATCTTGATTTGTGCCCGATCTCGCTTTTCTAATAAGATGTCCAAGTTGCTTCGTAAGGCCAAGGTGTTAGCCTCGTCGTCAAAATGCTCGACTCGATAGCTGGGCAATCTGATTTGTATGGGGATCATCGCCTCGGTACCATAGCAGAGGCTGAACGGGGTTTCTCCCATGGGTGTTTTTCTCGACGTCCGTAGTGCCTATAGTACCCAAGATAGTTCCTCAACCCAGCCGCCTTGCCTTCCTTTTAGGCGAGTTCGGAGCCTTCGAATGACGCTTCAGTTTGCTATTCCGTTGCATTGGGGATGGGCGACCGCGGGGAACTTCATTAATATGTGATATTCATTGAAAAATTCCTTGACTTTGTCGTTCTTGAAGTTGGTTCCATGGTCGGTGACGATGCACCTCGGAATCCCGAATCTGGAGATCACGTTATTCTGCAGAAATTTTATCGTAGAGGCGGCGTCTGGTTTCCTGATAGGCACAGACTCAATTCACTTTGTGAAGTAGTCTACGGTGACAAGAATGTTCCTATGTACACCCGTGCCGGCGAGAAGATGGCCCACCATATCCATCCCCTACTGCGCAAATGGCCAAGGGGAACTCATTGGCGTTAGTTCGGTGGCGGGGGAGACGAGGGATGCTGCCGAAGAGTTGGCAGCTCTTACATCTTCTGACCATTTTCTCGGCATTTTGATGTATTCCCGGCCAATAGTACTCCTGGAGCAGCGTATTTTGGACCAGGCAGTGAGCCCCTTGATGCGCCCCTCCGACCCCTTCATGTATTTCTCGTAAGACGTAGTCTGCTTCATGGGGGTCGACACATCGGAGCAGAGGTTGAGTGTATGAATTTTTGTATAGGTTTTCTTTGCTCCATACGAAATGACGAGCTTTTGCTCGAAGTCGACGAGTCTCGGCCTGGTTATCCGGAAGAATCCCATCTTTCAGAAATTCTACAATGGGCTTTCTCCAATCCGGGGCATCTTCTTAAGTCGTGTAGATTTGGAGCATTGCCTCTCCATCTTCCACGATGGGTCGTGGCAGGACTTCGAAGAAGTTGTTTCTCTTATGATTGGTTGAATAGGAGGAGGCAAGTTTTCTCAGGGCATTGGTCTCGGTGTACAGATTTCTGGGAATCTGCTCCACTTGGACTTCGTCGAATTTTTTCTGAAGCCTTCTTACCTCTTCCAGGTATTTATCATGAGTAGTTCTCAGGCTTCAAAACGCCCGGTTACTTGGCCGACGACCAGCACGGAGTCGCTACGTATCCGGATGGTTTTCAGCTCTACTCCGGAGGCGACTCGTAGCCCGGCTAACAGGGCCTCGTATTCTGCCACGTTGTTTGACGCTTTAAAACCAAGTTTCAAATAGTACTCCATTTCTGCTTCGTTTGGGCCGCGGATGATCAAGCCGGCCTCGCATCCCTCCTCGGTGGAGGATCCGTCTACATAGAGCACCCAGTCCGGGATTAGGCCGGGCACCTCCTCGACCGAGGGCCGTGGGCCGGGGCCCTGAACCGTTGTTCCTTCCTTAATGGGAATGGTGCACTCGATAATGAAATCGGATAAGGCTTGTACTTTAATTGCCCGTCTGGGTCGGTATTTGATGTCGAACTGGGATAACTCCCATCTCCATTTCTCTAAGCGGTCTGATGATTCAGAGGAGGTGAGGATATTCCCTAAAGGTTGTTCAGTGAGGACGAGGATTGTGTGTGCCTGGAAATAGTGTCGCAGTTTCCTGTACGTGATGACAAGTGCGAGGACTATTTTTTTTATGGCTGGGTATCTAGTTTCCGCGTCCTTGAAGATATGGCTTACATAGTAGACCGGTTTCTGCGTTCCTTTGAACTCTCTGACGAGCACTGCACCCGCGGCTTGGTCGGAGATGGCCAGATATAGTAACAGCTCGTCGTCTTCGACTGGTCTGGTGAGGAGTGGTGGGGTCGCGAGGTGTGCATTGAGTTGTTCTAAAGTGTCTTGGCATTCCTTGGACCATTCAAACCTAGGAATTTTCCTTAGGGCTCTGAAGAAAGGGAGACATTTTCCCCCAGATCTGGACATAAAGGGACTTAAGGTAGCCACCCTCCCAGTGAGTTGCATGATATCGACATTGCTTTTGGGCATTGCCATGTTGATGATGGTGCTGATCTTCTCTGGGTTCGTCTCGATTCCTCGGTGGGTGACCATGAACCCAAGGAATTTTCCGCTTGTGGCACTGAACGCGCATTTGGCTGGATTCAGCTTCATTTTGTATTTTCGCAGGACGTCGAATGTTTCGGCGAGGTTTGTTGTGTGTTCGGCCGATGAAGCGGATTTCACGAGCATGTCGTCGACATAGACTTCCATGTTTCTCCCAATTTGCGGTCTGAATAGTTTGTTGACCAGTCGCTGGTACGTGGCTCCGGCGTTCTTGAGTCTGAAGGGCATTACCCTATAGCAGTATACTCCCCGATCCATGGTAAAGGCTGTCAGCTCTTCGTCGGTCGGGTTCATTCGGATCTGATTATAACTGGAGAAGGTATCCATGAAGCTCAGTAATTCATGATCGGCTGAGCTGTCTACTAGCTGATCTATTTGAGGAAGCGGGTAGTTGTCTTTAGGGCAAGCCTTGTTCAGGTCCGTGAAATCGACGCACATGCGCCATTTCCCATTCGCCTTTTGACCATAACTACGTTCGACAGCCAATCTGAGTAGTCCAGATTCTTGATGAAGTCGGCAGCGAGCAATTGGTCCACTTCCTCCTCTATCGCCCTTTATTTTATTGGTGCAAAACTTCTTTTCTTTTGTCGGATTGGCTTGGCTTTCGGGTCGACCCCAAGCTTATGGGAGATCACCTTGGGATCGATTCCGGGCATGTCCGTCGGAGTCCAGGCGAACACATCTGAATTGCTCCAGAGGAATCGGACCAGGTCATCGCGGATGCTCCCTGTCAAGAGAGAACCGATCTGGACAGTCCGGCCGTCGACCCCTTCTATGAGGGGAACCTCCGCTAATGCTTCCACCGGTGCGCTGCGGATTTCCTTTTAGTCGTCGCATGTGTCCAAGGTGCCTTGGGGATCATGCGTTTCTTCAAAGTCGTCGCTCTGCTCCCTGGAGGGCGATGTTGAGGCGAGGCAGATCCTGGAAGTTTATTGATCTCCATAGGCGTGGCTTATCCTCCCATTATCTAAAAGGAATTTAAGCACGAGGTGGTAAGTTGAGATCTGAGCCCGAAGGGCGTTTAAGGCGGGGCATCCCAGAAGGATGTTATAGGACGACGGAATCTTGGCAACAAGGAAGTTTATCGATATGGTTTGTGTTTTTCCAGCGTCCCCAATGTTGAGTAGGAGGGTGATCTAACTCTCGGCCGGGATGGAATGGTTGGTGAACCCGGAGAGGACATGAGAGGTCGGTTGGAGATTAGAGGGACCTAATCCCATACGTTGGAAACAGTCGTAGAACAGGATATCCGTTGAGCTCCCTGAATATACCAATCTTCTCTGGACCTCGTATCGGTGAACTCGGGCTGCTATCATAAGGGGGACATTGTGAGGGAGTGATATGCCGTGAAGGTATTCCTCGGTGAAGGTGATCGGGTCATCCTTCCTGTGCTCCTTATGGGGTGGGTCACTTATAGCCATGATTGGTACGGGGTGGCGGTCCCCCTCACTGTCCAGAGTCAGAGGCATCGAGATGACCACGATCTGACTGATTGTTAACTCCCAGGGAGGGGGTTGGTCTTTCTGCTCTTGTTCCGCTTGCCTCTTGTCTCGTAGGTATTTCGTCAGGTGGCCTGAGCAGATCAATTCCACAATATAGTCACAGAGTCGCTTACAACTCTCAGTCGGGTGCCCCTGCAACCTGTGGTAAGCGCAATACGGGCCCCGGAGCCGTTTGCCCGCCCTTTGGGTTGTCGGCGGGAGCGTGAAAAACCTTTTGCCTTTAGCTTCCTCTAGCAGTTCTGTCTGGGAGATGTTCAGAGGAGTGTACTCATGGAATCTCGGGGCATTGGTTTTTGGACGGTCGACTTTCTTTTTGTCCTCTCTGTCCCGTTTCTTTCGGTTTGCTTGGTCACCACGGGGCAGGTTGGCGTTCACCTCCGACTCGAGTTGAATCTCTCGCTTGGTCCATGCTTTTACTTCAGCCATGGTCCTAGGTTGTGCTAATGCAAAAGAGTGGAGCCACTCTTTGTGCGACCTGACCTCAGAGCGGTGATAATCGTCTTGTCGTGATGCTCGGGTACCTCGAGAAGGGCATTGTAGAAGCAGGTGACGCACCCTTTAAAGGATTCCTTGTCTCCGCTTTTGATGGTGAACAGATAGTCGACCGTCTTTTTCTGCCGACGGTTACCGACGAAATGACCGAGGAATTGGGTAGCCAGCTCATCAAAGGTCTAGATTGAGCATGGCGCGAGCCCTCGAAACCAATCTCGGCTAGCCCGGATTAGGGTGGTGTGGAAGGCTCGACATTGAGCCGCGTCTGAGTTGTCTTGGAAACTCATGCCTGCCGTAAATACGTCCAAGTGGTCCTGCGGGTCAGACTTTCCATCGAAGAGGGCCACTTTGGGCGGTTTGTTTCTGGATGAGACACACTCAGCTAGTAGCTGTTCGGTGAAGGGCCTTGTGAGTGAGTCAGTGGAGTACCTCGCGCCTTCCCAACCGTACGGTCATCCTGTAGTATGCCTTCGATTTTCCTTTCGAGGGCCTTTATTTGTTGTTGGTACCCCGAGGAATCTTCACAGTTGGAGCGCCTGCTACCTTCGCTCCTGGCTTGCGCGATGAAACGGCTCCGGCTCCGCTCTATCACGTTCCATAAATCTTCGGGGCGGACCCTTCGCAGCTAGCCCCGGCGATTTGACCGACACTTCCTCAGGGGTGGCACGGGTCTAGCCTGGAATCATGCGATTTGACTGACACTCCCTCAGGGGGTGAGAAAGCGCGGCGTGCGTTGAAGTGATAGCCCAGTCCCCCTGTGATCTGGGTGTCGAGCTATCCAGTACCCATCGGGTCATGGAATCATTTTCCGGACGCGGGCCATGACTGCCGGAACCGGCACGTCGGTGTTCAGCCACATCAAGATGAGCGTGAGTGAGGTTAAGAGCCTGAGTGTCTCCTTCTATTTCCCTGCAAACGTTGTCACCCCGGGGAAGGGATGCTGCGGTCTGGCGGGTATGGCTGGCCGCTTGGACGCGGGCAAGTGCGTCCACCATCTCCGTGAGCCTGTCGATTCGAGCGGATAAGGCATTGATGACGTTAGCAAGAGGAGTAGGGTTGTTTCTGCCCCCGTTGTGGAGGACGGGACGGCTCGTGCTGGGATCGTCGCGGTTTTCGCTTGTCATTGAATCGGAGGCGGAAGATCAACTTTTTGGGTGGAGAAGAAACCTTCCCACAGACGGCGCCAACTGATAGAGGCAGAAATCTCCCCCAGATGTTGTCCTCCGTCAATCTTGCAGCAAGCGGTTCTGAACGGTTGTGATTAAGAGTGAGGATTGGGAGTGTGGATCTCAATGGGTTGTTGGATGCTGTTGACGCCGGGCTACTTGCAAGAGAAGTCCCGGGGTGGGAAACTACCGTAGGACCCTCCGACGATTGTTCATCACAGAAAACTGCATTTTAATACCACTCATTCATTATCTATTTTGTTATTTATCGGTACTATTAACCAGTGTCTGCTCAGTAAATATGGATAACATGTATTCATGACAAAACACTGGAAAACATACTCAAAGTCATGGATATAACATTTTTGAGCCAACACTGCAATCAGAACGGAGAACCGATCGATATTCAAAGAGCTTTTTTGCAAATAAAAGTGCACATAATTTTGGTCCAACACAATACAAGTGTGCACATGCTCTTTGATCCTTGGACCATGGTGGGGCTGCCTTGGCACTTGTGGGCATCATGACTTGGGCACAAGTGGGTGTGATGTGTGATAAATGCAAAAAGTTGTGATGTGAAAGAAAGTGCAAGTTTCCTTCCAATTCTACTGAACACAAACTAGGGCTTTATTATAAAATCAAACAATACCAGTAAACTTGTTGAGTATACTCGAGACCACCACACCAAAATGAGCCACTTTGCTTAAGTTTGGACCGGCGAAAACCCCCCCATGACCTGCACCACCTGGTCCCCTAGCTCCAAATGTCCCCATTTTTCTTCTGGTCCTTTATTAGGGTCACATCAGTCTATCTATATTATTTATTTATTCTGAAGTTGAGCCTATAAATACCAGAACAGATTTTGAGCAAGAGGGCCTCATATGTATATGCCCATTTCTAGTTTTGTTTTTGTTTTAGCTTGAGAGTTGTGTGAGCCTAACTTGGTTTCTTCTTCTTCTTCTTCCCTCATAAAGCTTTCTTTTGAGAGCTTCATGATGGAGGTTGAACAAGTAACCAGCACTTTGTATCTCAACTCATTCAAGTGTTAATATATTTGTTTGTCTTTTCTTTGTTTATTTGCTTTCTTTTGTGCTTTCATTTCTTTGTTATAACGTGTAACTAATCTTTTGGTGGTGGTTATGGTGAGGATGTGAGATGAATGGTTTTGCCTTCCTCCTCCTCATGTTAATGTTTAATGTGTTATAATGTGACTCTAAACTTAGTATTGCAACTTGGATTGGTTTGATATGGTATGTTGATTCCATGGTTACTTTGTAACCTCATCACATTCCATTTTCTCTCCATAAATCCCATCTTGCAAGCCTAAGATTAGAATCAATTTAGTGTTGAGGTTGCTAGTATTAGATATGGTATTTTGTGATCAAGTGACTTGACAGATCTCTTGGTTTCATATACCATATACTATCATAAACACTTAGAAAACTTAACTCTAAAACTATTTGCTGTCACTCACTAATTTGTGTTTTTGATGTTGCAGTATGCTTGCTAACCCTTGTGCTTAGTGTTGATACCTCAAGCTTGGACACACAAACGGTAAGTGAACAAAACGGCCTCGTTTCATGTTTGCATCGAATATTGGCAACTTGATGATTTGTGCTTCGCAACAGCCTTGACAAGTCATGCTTAACGCTGGGATTGATACAAGGACGGACAAATCATGATCAAGGGAGCGTCGAAAGAATCGCCGCGATTCAACCATCCGAGCCAAAGCCACGATCACTTCTTCTCTAACTTGTTTCTTGTTTTCGTATTTTTATTTTTTCGTGACAACAAACCCTATTCTTTTATTCTCGAACCTTAAGCAACAATCTCTAATACATAATTCCCTGTGGATCGACCCGTACTTGCCGTCTCGCTACAACGCGCCGTGCACTTGCAGTTTATAAATTTTAAAACGAGACCAAGCCCGCGTGCGCATTATTTCTAAAATCATTTTCTTTCAAAACCGTAAAAAAGCACGCGGGTAAAGTCCCAACAAGTTTTTGGCGTCCTTGCCGGAGAGTTGGTATTCATTAGGTATTGTTATTTGTGGTTCGTACTAACAAACTAACTATTAACTCAAAATTTTCCCCAAAACTAACAAAACACACATTTTTCTAACTTTGCTCTTTGTTATTGCAACCTGCTATCACCATGTAATTAAACCGAAAAATCAAAGTATACCAGAAGAATCCTAATATAGCCTAGAGAATCCACCCAAAATTTGAACACCCAAGCTTTCAACTTGGCCGGCGAAATTAGACAAAAACCCGATTTCGCCGGGCCCCTCAAAGTGTTTTTGAATTTTTTCTTCTGTGGTGTCTCCAGTGCATTGTTAGTATTCTAGTGGTATTGTTCAGTTGATAAAACTGCACATTTGTTATTACATTTTTCCTACTATTTCCATATTAAAAAAGGTCTTTATTATAATATATCATACATATGAGAGTTTATATGTAAAAATACTATTTTCCATGTGTTGATATATTATAATTAGCATTTGGTAGGAAAATGTATGCAAAAAATATCATTGACCAAATCTTAAGAAAACAAACTCTACTAAATATCATTTGAGTTGTTGTGCAGAATTTTCAGGATTAAAATCAAGGAAATCAAGTTGTTAAAGCAAACCTGCCTAATTAAGAAAGTAAAATTTAGAAATCAAGTCTGGCAGCAACTACGAGAAGATTTCCAAGTTCCAAAGGTCTCAGGGATTGCCACATGTCACACAGAGGAAGCCACAGAGAAATGATCAACAAACCAGATCATTAGGCCGCGGATCCGCGGCCAAACCCCCCTGTTGGCCGCGGATCCGCCGCATGACAGAGGAGATAGGAGATGTAAATTTTTCTGTTGGATCTTAACTACCATTCCCCAATTTAGGCATCTAAATTTCTGGCTTTGGGACTATAAATATGGATCGAGAGCCTCTTGGAAAAATTATCAAGCCGACGCGATCACGAAGTCCAAGACGGCTCACGCATCCAGGCTGGTCATCAACGGTTCATCTACCTCCTTAGAAGAGATCGAGAAGCAACTAGTACTTGTAATCATTTTCTAAGGAATCAAAGTGTAATGAATATTGTTGATTAATAAAGGTATCTTTTTCTTATTCTATTTCTTCGTAGTTTAATTATGCATTTTCTCTCCATCTCTTTTTCTCCCAACATGCGCGAATAATTCTCCGCTTGTTAGGGTTCGTAGGATTAGGATAGGCTAATGGATGATGAAAATCTCTAAACTATTTTTAAGTCCTATAAAGTTTATAAACTTTATCAAAAGAATCATTAACATCCTAATCGGGCGCACTACCAATTCATTGTTAGCCGCGACCGCGATTAGAGATTAGATTAATGATTGTTTTGGTAAACGCTAGATATGAACGGAATTCCGTGTCGAGATAGGGGTTAAGAGTGGGATTCCTTTTCCCTCCAAAAACCCTAATCTACACGCATCACTGTCATTCTAGTTTTAAATCTATTAAAGGATAGAAAGAGTAATTTTTAATTAATCATCCATAACTACTAAATCCTAATGAACCCTACAAGCCCTCTTCTTATATAAACTTACATTCATAAATAATCTAGATCTATGTTTTGCATTAGTGCTTAACGTAGATCTAGAAACCATTCTACAATATTCTTTATCCCTCATCTCTTTTTCAACACATCTAAAGTAAGAATAAAAGATTCAACGTTTCGCAGAGGATGACCCGTACTCATCTCGGTCTAGCTACACGCGACACCGTTATTGATTGCGGTTATTCTACAAAAACACTTTTTCACAACAATCAAATGGCACCGTTGCCGGGGATACGTGCGTAATTTTTTATTCTTACTATTTGTGTTGAATTCTTATTCGATTCATATCATAATTAAAACAAAACTGCAAATTGCATATTTAACGATTTGTGCGTGAATTTTGCAAGGAGATCTGGAGTCACAGAATTAAGGAAAATAGAAGACATAGACATTCTTAGAAATACAGAGGAGCACATAAGGGCACAGAAAAAATTTCATTAATAGATCCTTCTCTCCTGCGGCGGAACCGCGGCAAAGGAGAGCATCTGCGGGGGAAGCGCGGTGCAATAGGGGATCTAGGGTTCGACACTTCTCTGGTATCTTTCTCAACTCCTTCTCTCTCCTCTCAAATCCAATAAAATCTATTTTCTGTAGGATTCTTTGCAAAATAGCGTCGCTCAAAAATCTTTCTGCAAAAGTTTTGTGATTGGTTTTGTTTTGCATATTTTAATACGGACTTTAAGGGGCAAAGACCAAAGCAAGATTAGGTGGGGATTTCATCACCCTTCCTAAGCCCCACAAATCACAAACCGAGCATCTGCATCAACCCTACATTAATTTAAAAAATATCTAGACCAGACTCTAAGGACTGTCGCGCTCAATAAGGACAGAGGAAGGTCGTGGGTAATCTATCGCTTATCCGTATTACTTTTGTGGTGTCTAGGCAAGTGTGTCTAAGGCGAGTGGTTACTTAATTAGGACCACTACTTTCGTAGTGGGGAGCCTCCCACTCACCTGGCACTTACCTGGCTACACGGGTAGTAAAGAGGCGGTAGAGGATTGATCCTGCGGCTTGTCCTTTGGAAGTCTAGGAGCGGTCTAGAGACTGACCTAGGTAACCTTAGTTCTAGGGTTGTTTGTGCATTATATAGTGATTTGTCTTGAGTCCCACTTTTTCAAAATAGACCAATTTTAAATCTCACACACGCTGCCACTTGCACTAAACCCGCTTAGTGCATGCTCGGCTGGACACGGGATCCTAGTGCCCGTCTTGTCCGCGTTCCTGCTATCGACGCTGAAGTCGGTATTTCTTCATCTTTTTTTCCCCTACCACACACCACGACCGAGATGGACGGCACTCCATCAGAATATAACACCACGTTGCCACCGCCCGTAGGTGCGTAGAATCCACCGTGCATCTCTCTCCAAGAGAGATGCTATCCTATCCGTGGCCCCCTTCCTACTTGTCTATCTCTTCCACCAGCTAACGGGGATAATTTCGAAATTAAACCCCATTACATCAATCTGCTGCCTAAATTTCACAGACTTGAGTCTGAAGACGCATACGTTTTCATTACCAAATTCGAAAACGTATGCGCAATGATGGGTACTTCACAATTGACTGTGGATGCTATGCGCTTGCGTCTTCTCCCATTCATACTGTGCGACTTGGCAGAAAAATGGCTTTATAATACTGCCGCACACTCTATCACTAATTGGGATGAATTCGTAATTGCATTTCTTAAGAAGTTTTACCCAAAAAATAAGACTGCCCGTGTTAGAAGCGAGATCAAACAGTTCACCCAGCTTCGCAATGAACCATTTTGGAAGTGCTTTGAACGTTTCAAGGATCTTCTTGTCCATGTCCTCATCATGGAATCAATAGATGAGATTTATGCTTATATATGAGGGCATTAATCCAGAGACAAAGCAGATGCTTGAAACAATGTGTCAATGCAATTTCATGTCTAAAGATGACGGTGAAGCTTGGAAGTATCTGGAAGACCTCGCTGAAAACACTTTGCAGTGGGAAAGCGTAAGACCACCTTCATCTAGGGGAGGTGTTCACCAGCTCGATGTTTCCATCGCAGTGAAAGCCGAAATGGCAGCGATGCAGAAGAAACTCGACGCTATTGAGAACAGATTGTCATTAGTCTCCCTAAATCAGGTCACGCTTCCCAAAACCGTCTGTGGTTGCTGTTCAGATCCTTCACATTTAACGGAAGAATGTCCTATGAATGCACCGTTTCAAGGTCACGAGCAAACTAATGCTGCTTTTCAGCAGCGACCTAGAAACGATCCTTATTCTTCCACGTACAATCAAGGATGGAGGAATCATCCTAACTTTGCTTGGAACCAAAACCAACAAAGCAATTATCAAAGACCTCCTCCATAGCAACCACAACCACAAAATCAGCTCCCCTTTCAGTCATAAAATTTTCAAAATCTGGCCAACACTTCTACACCACAAGTAGCCGGTACTGATAACTCTTCACTCGCACAAACTTTGGATTTGTTCATGAAACATTCCATGCAATTGTCGGCTGAGATGAAGTCTTCTATTGATACCATAAAGAAAGACTCCACCTCCCATGGTGAGAGTATTAAATCAATAGAAAAACCAACTCGCACAGTTAAACGCCGCAATAAGTGCAAGAGAAAAAGGGAAACTCCCATCTCAACCCCTACCGAATCCTGGCCATTCACAAAATCATAATGTGAATGCCGTTACTACGTTGAGATCGGGAAAAGTGCTGAATAACCGAGTGGGTGAGCAATTTGATGTGAGTGACACCATCGATACCCCAGCTTCTTCTTCTTCTTCTTTCCCTAATTCGTCTAGTCTCCCACCTTCGTCCGAGCCTATTCTCCGTTTTTCCCAAGGCTCGAACATTTTGCCAAATCTATCTAAGTCGATTCCTACTCCAATTTTGGGATCGAATCCTTCACCACAATCTTCTCCACAAACGTTGGACCCAAAACTTATTGATCAAGCTCCATTTCCAAACAGATTAAGGGCCAACCGACCTAACCCGCAAATGGAGAAGATTGTGGAAATGTTTAAGCAAGTTAGCGTGAATATTCCTCTCCTAGATGCTATTCAACAAGTCCCATCTTATGCAAGAATCCTTAAAGACTTGTGCACTAGGAAGAGAAAAACTCAAGTGCCTAAGAAGGTTTTCATGACGAGTAATGTTAGCACAGCTTTTACCCAACAAATACCAAAGAAACGTAAGGATCCTGGCTGTCCTACAATCTCTATTTCTATTGGGCGTAAAAATATTAATCGTGCTTTACTCGATCTTGGCGCTAGCGTTTACTTGCTTCCTTATTCAGTATACGAGCAGTTAGGAATTGGAGAGTTAAAACCCGCCCATTGTACTCTCCAGATGGCAGACCGATCTATCACCAAACCTCGGGGTGAACTATAGGATGTGTTAATTAAAGTCGGGGAATTCATATTTCCCGTGGACTTTATTGTTTTAGATACACAACCTGTGGCAAACCCACGCAATCAAATCCCGGTGATACTTGGTCGACCCTTCCTAGTAACTTCTAACGCTGTAATTAATTGTCGTAACGGTTTTATGAACTTATCCTTCGGGAAAATGACAATTGAGCTTAATATTTACATGCTAGGAAGTCAGCCATCAGAACCTTCTGCTCATTTGCTGGATGTTTGTTCCATCCACGAGATAGCTCCCGAAAGCTGCATGGATGAGGAACTTTGCTTTGATGATCTCGACAACACTAATGAGACATCGTTTGATCTTGCACCACATCATAGTGAGGATATGTTCAATGAGTCCGTCCTTGAGATTGAACTCGTTGACTCGTTGCAAAAGTCAGCAGCACTTTCCGAGTCAATATCTTATGCAAGTTTTGAACCTCTTTGGGAGTCCGAATATCATTCCCTTACCCCACCTTCTATTGTCTCTCCGCCTATTCTTGATCTCAAACCGCTACCTTCTCATCTTAAATATGCATATTTAGGAGAGAATGAGACTTTGCCAGTGATTATATCCGCTTCTCTAGCCTTTGAGCAAGAGAACGCACTTTTGGCAGTATTGAGATCGAATCGGCAAGCATTTGGTTGGACAATGGCCGACATCAAAGGGATTAGTCTCTTAATTGTTGAACATCACATACATTTGATGGATGAAGCCAAACCATCCCGAGACCCACAAAGACGGTTAAATCCCGTTATGAAGGAGGCGGTAAAGAAAGAAATCGTCAAGTGCCTTGATAGTGGAATAATTTACCCTATATCTGATAGCCAATGGGTAAGTCCAATTCATGTGGTCCCTAAAAAGTCTGGCATCACGGTCATCACTAATGAGGCTAATGAGTTAATCCAAACACGCACCCAAACTGGGTGGCGCGTATGTATTGATTACAGGAAACTCAATGCCGCGACGAGGAAAGATCACTTCCCTCTACCTTTCATTGACCAGATGTTAGAACGATTAGCTGGACACGAATACTACTATTTCTTGGACGGATACTCTGGCTATAACCAGGTCCCCATCGCCGAAAAGGATCAAGATAAAACCACTTTTACTTGTCCTTTCGGAACTTTTGCTTATAGACGCATGCCCTTTGGGTTATGCAACGCTCCCGCTACATTTCAGCGGTGTATGATGGGGATATTTTCAGATATGGTGGAAAATTTTCCAGAAATTTTTATGGACGATTTCTCCATTTTTGGGGACTCCTTTGAGGACTACCTTCGTAATCTTGACGCGGTTCTTACCCGTTGTAAGGATAAGAACTTGACTTTGAATTGGGAAAAATGCCATTTTATGGTCTAAGAAGGTATTGTACTTGGACATATAATTTCACGAAAAGGCATTGAGGTTGACAGAGCTAAAATAGATGTCATTCATAACCTCCCTCGTCCCAAATGCGTCAAAAATATACGATCCTTTTTTGGCCATGCAGGATTTTATAGGAGATTCATTAAGGACTTTAGCAAAATTGCTAGACCCTTAACCCTTTTATTGGCCAAGGATACTATATTTCACTTCGATTCGGATTGTGAGGCTGCTTTTGAATCGCTAAAAAGATCGCTCACTACAGCCCCCGTTCTATCATCTCCGGATTGGAACCACCCGTTCGAGCTTATGTGTGATGCATCAGATTTTGCTATTGGTGCTGTCTTAGGACAACACATTGATAAGATGCCACATGTAATTTACTATGCAAGTAGGACCTTGAATGATGCACAAATAAATTACACAACTACCGAGAAAGAACTTTTGGCAGTTGTATTTGCATTAGAGAAATTCAGGCCCTACTTGATTGGCTCGCCTATTGTGGTTTACACAGATCACTCCGCCCTACGACATCTTTTATCGAAGAAGGATGCGAAGGCCAGGCTAATACATTGGATCCTATTGTTACAAGAATTTGATCTTGTCATCCGAGACAAGAGTGGATGTGAAAACGTTGTAGCCGACCATTTTTCACGCATCACTTCTTCGCCAACTTTGACCGTGCCGATAAATGACTCATTTCCTGACGAACAGCTCTTGACTGTATCCTACGAACCTTGGTTTGTGGATATCGTGAATTATCTTGCGACGGGACTTATTCCTAGCGATTGGTCGAAACGAGACAAACTTCGATTTCTATCCCAAGTAAAATACTTTTACTGGGATGAACCTTATCTGTTTAAGTATTGTTCCGATCAAATCATTCACAGGTGTGTCCCTAACGATGAATTCAAGAGCGTGTTATCCTTTTGTCATGATCAGGCATGCGGCGGTCATTTTGGTCCTCGAAAAACGGCGGAAAAAGTTTTGCAATGTGGTTTTTATTGGCCAACATTATTTAAAGATGTATTTGAACATTGCAAAACTTGTCCGCGATGTCAGCATTTGGGTCGGATTTCACGAAGGAACGAGATGCCGCTCCAACCTATATTGGTTGTGGAAATATTCGATGTGTGGGGTATTGATTTTATGGGCCCTTTTCCTAACTCCTTTGGGAATTTATATATCTTGTTAGCGGTTGATTATGTCTCGAAATGGGTGGAAGCTATACCGTGTCGCACTAATGACAACAAAGTTGTCATTAAGTTCCTTAAAGAGAATATCTTTTCGCGATTCGGACACCCTCGCGCTATAATTAGCGACAACGGGACACATTTCTGTAATAGGTCTTTTGAGGCCTTGATGCGGAAATATTCAATCACTCACAAGTTTTCTACGCCCTATCATCCCCAAACAAGCGGGCAGGCTGAGATCTCAAATAGGCAGATCAAACAAATCTTGGAGAAGACGGTTTCTAAGAACCGTAAGGATTGGTCAACCAAATTGACGGATGCTCTTTGGGCATTCCGCACTGCTTATAAGACCGATCTTGATATGTCTCCATACCGCCTTGTGTTTGGGAAGGCATGCCACCTTCCTGTCAAGATCGAACATAAAGCAATGTGGGCTATTAAAGAGCTTAATTTTGATCTTGATCATGCAGGCAGCTATCGGAAGCTGCAGTTGAATGAGCTAAGCGAACTCCGCGATGAAGCTTACGATAATGCGGTGATAGTAAAGAACAGGACTAAAGTGTTCCACGATAAAAATCTTTTTAGAAAAACCTTCACATCGGGGCAACAAGTCCTTCTTTACGATTCCCGTCTCCATTTTCATCCGGGTAAACTTAAATCTCGTTGGAAAGGACCTTTTGTGGTGCGGTATGTACACCCGCACGGGGCAGTAGAAGTTGAAAATTTGAAAAACGGTTCAATTTTTAAAGTAAACGGGCATAGATTAAAACCGTATTTTTCTGCTGACCCCGCGGAGGAGCTCCTGTTTTTACAGGAGCCGCTTTATCAAAACTAAATTTCCTCCGCCTCACCTCCATGTTTTGGTAACATTTTCTCATTTTAAGAATGGAGGTGAGTGAAAATGGATTTAAATGAATATCTATGCGTGCCAAAGAACAAGTTTGGGGGTAGTTTTTGAAAGGTTCCTAGGCACCCTAGTGGGTTCTCTCAAGGCATCGAACATGCCATATTAAAATTTTTAGTGCCGAGAAACCCTAGACTACGGATCTTTAACTAGATGTTTAGGCGAAATAGAAAGCTAGTTAACAGTTAACTACTATGATACGGATATACAACCTTTGTAGATCCGGATTTCCACCTCCACGGCTCCGCAACGTCATGTCCTCGCTGTCCATCATGAATCCTCGACTCGATCATCGGCTTCATCGGGAAAGCAAGCGGAATAGCTCGTCGGCTTTGTGTCAAAGACGATCTACGTCGAGGTTGCACAAACTCAAGCTCCGACTTCACAAACTTGTGAAACTTGTGAAGTAACCACCCATAACAACTTGGCAAGAGGTAGAGGGTGAAGAAATAGGAGGTGGGTTCACTTTGGATTTGGATTTAACTCACTAAAGCTCAAGTTGCCATTGGAGTAGCAAGCTTGAAGAAGAAGAAGAAGATGAGCTCTAGAAAAAGTTATGATAAGTATTATATTAAAAATAAATATAAAACAAATACTTATCATAACTTGAACTAGGGTTAAGTGTAGAGAATTAACCATGGTCACTTTGATGGGTTAGGGTTAAGCATGAAGATAAGGATGGTTAGCAAAGTCAAAGCTTTATGAAGCTTCAACAAAATGACAAACTTAGCCACCATTCTTATCATAACATATTTCAAATAAATAAATAAATAAATAAATAAATAAATAAATGAAAATGCAAAACCCTAATTATCATATTAACCATGGATTAATTTTATACACTTAACTAAATGATCAAGTATCATCAAACATGATACAAAAAAGTGCACGAAAGTATATCACATATACAATGTGCAATCCAAGTGAGAAAAATCCGTTTAAAGTGAACCAATACTAGTTAATGCAAAGTAATATATCAAATATATAATTATACATTAAATCATTAAATCAACACTTGATTCAATGATCCGGTCATGTCGCACATAACCTACTAGTATACAATGCATCGATTTATCGAATCAATGATTCGATAACTAGGTCATATCGAATATAACCAATCGAAACATATATCGCGAGAATGAAATGTGGTATCACATACACGCATTATTCTCGGTCCTGCACATATCTCATATGCGCTCCTATTTCGTTTCGCTTGAGCCAGGAAACCTCTGTGTAGGACTCTAAAGACTCGTCAATACGCCGGTAGCAGATGATGATCATATCAAGCACCCACAAGCCGCAAGCGGTCTGCTAAACGTAACGGCCACCCGGGTATTGAGCGATCAGAAGATCGACGAGCTAGCCCGCTCACACTCCTGCGAATCCGACCAGTAACACTTACCATACAGTCAAGTCTCTTCGTCTGATATGTCGCATATCAAGTCTAGGGGTGGTATACGTCAGACCCCAATAACCCGATAAGTCGTGCTGATGTGAGGCTCGTAACGGGTCGAGAAACTACTGGTAACACTTACCAGCAAATCTCTGATCAGCCCTGGCCAGGGACTTACCTGTTACGGCCAATCGAGCACAGCGCAACATCAACTCCCAATACCGGGAGAGACGAAACCCCTCCTATCGCTCATTGCCTCCATGTGATTCGGGACTGTACCCAAAGACCACCGTTTTGCACGCCCTCATGGACGTGGTAAGGTGGAGATCAAAGCACAGTGGGAATCACACAAGACTCCATGACGATCTCGGGTCTACAGACTAATCTGTACAAGTGTCACCTGAGAACTGCCATCTGACGTGAGGTATAATACCATCTGGGAGTTCTCGGCGAGTCCGTCCAGTGTACCCAGTTTCCACTGAGCACCCGTATACCATCTCTGATGTCAAACACCAATGGATATGGGATCATCCATCGCCCATCACATGGGTCGAGAAGCATATACGCTAGTCTACACTGGCATATCGATGCCCCGTCTCGATACACCCACGACTAGGGACCTTGAAGGAGGTACTTATGGACTACCATGTCCCCACTAGTATGATCTGTATCATAGTCCAGGTAGTCAAGTACACATCCTAAGGGCTTTACCAACATGTAACTATAAGACAGTATAAAGAGACTAGTGTACATGTTAAGATAAATGGCAACCAGATAGCATACTATCATGTCGAGCAAGAAAGTCATCTCTATATATGTCCAAGCATCCAATATAATATACATAATCTGTACAATACTGGCCTCTAGGGCATACATACAACTAACAATCTCCCACTTGCACTAGGGCCAGCTGCTGTAGTATCTCATACCGAGCATCCCGAAGAGTCTCTCAAACTGTATCTGGGGAATGGCCTTCGTGAGTGGATCCGCCGTGTTGTTCTTCGTGTCAACTCTCCTGACCTCGATCTCCCGGCGATCAACTATCTCCCGGATCAGGTGATACCGCCTCAGAATATGCCTGGACCGCTGATGGGACCTGGGTTCCTTGGCCAAAGCCACCGCTCCATTGTTATCGCAATACAAAGGTATTGGATGCTCAATGGATGGAACCACTCCAAGTTCAGTAATGAACTTCTTGATCCAGACAGCTTCTTTAGCAGCATCGTTGGCAGCGATGTATTCAGCCTCCATCGTCGAGTCTGCCACGGTTTCCTGCTTGGAACTCTTCCAGCTAACCGCCCCTCCGTAAAGGGTAAAGACAAAGCCCGACTGCGACTTAGAGTCGTCCTTATCACTCTGGAAGCTCGAATCGGTAAAGGACTCCACTTGGAGTTCTCCGTTACCATACACCAAGAACATATCTCTAGTCCTTCGCAAGTACTTGAGAATGCTCTTCACAGCTGTCCAGTGACTCTCTCCAGGATCAGCTTGATACCTGCTCACTACACTTAGTGAGTATGCTACATCGGGTCTGGTACATAGCATCGCATACATGATAGAGCCTACTGCCGAAGCATAGGGTATCCCTTGCATGCGAGCTCTCTCCAAATCAGTCTTGGGAGACATCTCTTTGGAGAGAGTGACTCCAGAGATCGTGGGCATGTTCCCACGCTTGGACTCTTCCATACTAAACCTCTTTAGTATGGTGTCAATGTACCTGGATTGGGACAATCCCAAAATCCGTTTGGATCTATCTCTATAGATCCTTGTTCCCACCAAAAATTTCTGCGCAAAAGAGTCCAAGGTATCAAATGGCAGCGATACGCTTAAGGAAATACGAACCAGTATCTTCCGGGCTGTTTTTTGACAAACTCCCGAATGAGAAATGGATAAATTCTATTTGTATCGAAAGCGTCTCGATAAAACCTTCGATTTGATATATTATGGGCCTCATAATTCATCCGGGATCAAAAGTTATGAGCAAATGTCTATGCACATGTGATTTAAGGAAGAAGATGCGAACCAGTATTTTCCGAGCTGTATTTTGACAAACTCCGGAACGAAAAACAGATAAATTCTGATGATATTGAAAGCATCTCGAAAAGGCCTTCGATTTGATATATTATGGGCCTCATAATTCATCCGAGATCAAAAGTTATGAGCAAATGTGTTATACACGTGTAATCTAAAGTAATGCTCTACTACATGGGGAATGCATTTTTTAGTCCCACATCGGGAAAAGGAGAGCTGGCTTCTCTACCACTCCCATATAAATAAGAGGGGATACCTCTTAGAAAGGGTAGAGTAAAAATCCTCAAAGGATTCAATACTCAAAGGAGCTTAGTTCTCCAAGATAGGAGCATGCTCCTCCATAATGCGCATATGCGCAAGCGCCATGTGCGCTACGTGCAACGTACGTGTGCCTGCCATGCGGCACTACGTGCAACGCACGTGCGCACCACATGAGAATATTTAATAATATTAAAAGGAGCTTGTTCTCCATATATAGAAGCTTTGCTTCTCCTCATAATGCGCATGTGCGCCACGTGCAACGCACGTATGCCCGCCATGCGGCACCACGTGCAACGCACGTGCGCACAACAGATAGTGCCTTGCACTTGCTATGAACCTCTGGTTCTCAGATAAATAAATAAATAAAAATAGTGCCTTGCACTTGTTATGAACCTCTGGTTCTCAGATAAATAAATAAATAAAAATAGTGCCTTGCACTTGCTATGAACCTCTGGTTCTCTGTGACAGAAAGAAAGAAAAGATTTTCTTTTCTCTTCTTTGATCTAAATTTAGATCATTAAAAAGTGCTCTGCACTCATTTTCTTGAATCCAAAAGATTCTTGGTGCTTTGCACTATTTGAAGGGCCAGGCCCAAATCAAAATGACCTGACAGGCCAAAATAAATTGCAAGGCAATAAATGGGCAGAGCCCAAATAAATTGATGCTTTGCATCCTTTATATAAGGGCAGAGCCCAAATAAAATTGATACCTTGCATCATTCCTAAAAGGGTAGAGCCCAAAACAAATTGATACTCTGCATCCTTTCTGGGCAAGGCCCAAATAAAAAAAAAAGAAAAAAAGAAATGCAATGCAAAAGCAAATAAAATGTTGAACATTTCAACTGGACTTAGCCCAATTTTGGCCATAAGTCCTTAAATTAAATTGACTGAGCAAAATGGCTCTCCTAAATCAATCTACATCCGGTTCGAGGGTACATCTCCGAACTCCTTTGACATCCGTCGTTGTAATTCCTCAACGACGTCAAAGAGGTGACGGGTCCCAACGACCACACATCGATATGGACTGCGGGGTCCTTAAACTCGTGGACCGAGATGTCCCTAAACTAATATCGGACCGAAACGTCCTTAAACTAATATCGGACCGAGACGTCCTTAAACTAATATCGGACCGAGATGTCCTTAAACTAATATTGGACCGAGACGTCCTTAAACTAATGATGGACCACTACGTCCCTAAACTGGCATCGGACCGAAATGTCCCTAAACTAATGACGGACCACCACGTCCCTAAACTGGCGATGGACCGAAATGTCCTTAAACTAATAATGGACCACTACGTCCCTAAACTGGCATCGGACCGAAACGTCCCTAAACTAATAATGGACCACTACGTCCTTAAACTGGTATCGGACCGAGACGTCCCTAAACTAATAAGGGACCACTACGTCCCTAAACTGGAACAATAGAGCCAATTGCTCTTTTGCCGGATCTAAACGATCCCGTTTAAGTTGATCTTAGCCCCAAATACGGCTAACGTATCCTTAAGCACTTAAATGGACTATAAAACCCTCAATCAGCTTTGGTTCAAGGGTACATCTCTGAGCTCCTCTGACACCTATCGTTGTAATCCTTCAACGATGTTAGAGAGGTGATGAGTCCCGATGGCCATAAATTAAATGAATCACCACGTCAGGTTGATCTTAGTCCAAAGCAAGACTAACGTATCCTTGACGAATGTTTAAGTTGATCTTAGTCGCAACGCGACTAATGCATCCTTAAACTAAAAACACCAAACCCAAATCTAAGTAAATACGGATTTGGACTAATCCACACCCTACGGGCGACGGCATTACTCAGTCTCCGTATACAATCCACGGGCAGCCACAAACAAAACAAACACACACGACACGAAGTGAAATTCCGGAGAAGGAGAAAGTTGTTACCGCAAAGCGGTAGCGTAATTAACTGCAGGGGCTTGCGCCTGCAGGGAAGAGCGTCCCCACAATCAAAAACCCCTCAAGCGAGGGGGAATCTGACAAAGTCTGCTACATCGGCCGCATCCGTCTAAACCTTCGATACACGGTGCCATAAATCAACTTGGCATCTTCAAAGAGGTGGACGGATAAAAACCAAATAGCATCTGCCCCGAACCCCAGGCACGTGACGTCCTAACGTCGCAGGCCGCCGTTCGGAGGGGAACAGATTCTGGCACGCCCGGTGGGACCTTTTCCTCTTTCCACTCCACACTTCGTGTGTCGTGTTCGCGAACGAATCGCGATTTGCTGTGGTTGCCTGTGGATTCGAGGTACTAAGATTTGGTATCTTGCTTCGTGCAGGAAACAGAAGATCAATGGCTTCAGACTGCACTACCTGCAACTGCATCTCTCGCTCCATCCCGTCCGGAGGAGTGACTTATGGGCCCCAAGCGGCCTCCCTTTTCAAGATGCCAGTGGAGCAAGTAACTCAGGCCACCGCTGGATTGTTCTTCGGGACTATGCTCCCATTGATAAGCTTCAATGCCCCAATAACATCGCAAGAAGCTCCAAAGAAGTTGGTCTTCGACCGACTTGCCACTGCCGCGACCCCTCTCAACGAGTCATCCAACTCCACTGCTTCAGGTTTTAATGGATTAGGCCAGAGCTCCATCGGGCCCATGAAGAAGCCTGCCATACCAGAAGGCGTTATCCCGAAACGGATAGCCATCCCAACTCCCGTTCCTGGCAAAATCACCAAGGTTGCTTCCCATGTTCAGAAGTCCGCTTCTGACAAGTTGGCCGTCCCCGCTCAACGGACGTCGATCTTTAAAAAGCTGGTACCGGTATATTCTGACCAACACAGGGGACATGAGGAGGTCACCCCTATAGCTGAAACAACTCCATCAGCACGACATGCCCGACGTCGCTACTGGCGCCGAGTGAAAAAGGCTGGGGGCAACTCCCCCTCTGGACTTACTCCTCCAACTCTAATGGTGGAGATCGATACTGCTGTTCCAACCAAGAACAGCTTTGAGTTGCTGAACTCGGTGCGCAGAAACTCTCCTACTGCGGTGCTAAAGCGAACTCATTCATCTGTGAAGAATATTCCAGAGAAGAAGCTAGAGCAGCCCCTTCAACGGCTGTCCTCTAAAATTTACAAAGTCTGGCGACAAGTTCAAGAGTCGGTGATCGATCAAGACTGCCTCCGACGACAGAAAAAGATGAAGGTTCGGCAGGGGAAGGATTACTCTGTCAAAGCACAAAAAGCAAAAGCTACTTGGGTGCCCACTACAACGGCTCCCTTAACTCCAATCACTCAAAAAAGGAGGCCGCAAGAAGCCCCTGTGTCTTCGGCAAATCGCAAAGACACCGAACACAAACGCCCCAAGTCTGGGGGCATGGTGGTGCACACTGTTTATATGGCTTCTGGAAAGGAGGATAGCCGCACTTCTATGGGCCACCGACCGCTCACCCGATCCGTGACGAAAGCCCAGGAGCAACAACAAAAGCTTCAGGAAATGATGACTACAATGGCTGCACTCACCGAGCCAAAAGAAAGCTCTGAAACGTCTTCGGATGAGCGTCAAGAACAAGAAACCGACGCTGAATTTTTACGCAGAGTCCTCGAAAAGAGGGACAAAGAAGCTGCAGAGCAAGCGGCTAACATAAAACAGATGGCGTTCCTCTTCCAAGATATGGTAGGGATGATGTTACAGCCGGACCCTCCTGCCGAAGATCCTCCGATCGTCCTTGAAGACGACAGGGGAGAAACGTCAAATCCTCCGCCGGCTCTATCAACAGCCAAGGAGGAGGCAATCTCCAAAGTTGACCTAGACGAATATATAGCTCAGCAGATCCGGGTTCATCAGGCGAATGAAGCGGCTGGGCAAATTGTTAGAACCGGACGACCGTATCCGAGCTGGTATGACCATATCAATTACCCGCCAGGATATACGATCCCTAAATTCCACGTATATAAATGGACAGGGAATCCGCATCAGCATGTCGCTCAATTCAAGGCCTTATGCGGCAATACTGGAGGCGGTGACAAATTGTTGCTACGTCAATTCGTCGGCAGCTTAGCAGAAACAGCCTTTGAATGGTATTCGGAGCTACCTAACGACTCTGTCAAAACATTTGCAGAGATGGAACTGCTGTTTACACAAAGATTCGCAAGTGCTAGTGAACGCACCCCGATTACAGCACTGATAAATGCCAGGATAAGGTCAGGCGAAACATGTGTCCAATACGCAACACGATGGCGGAACCTATGGTCGAAATGCGAACAACGCATAGAAGAGGCTCCTGCGGTAGGCATGTTTGTGGGCACTCTCGATCCGCAGGCGACCATCTCGCAATTCATGATGTTCTTCAGGCCGACCACCTTCCAGGCCTTGATCGACAAATTAGCCCAAATGGACCAGATGGGCCATAGACCGTCTCCTCCAAGACCCGATCCCCGAAATGAGAAAGGAAAAGCGATCATCGTCGCCAACGCTCAGCAACAGCCGAGCAACTCAAAGCCGGTCGCTCGCCAAAACAACGTGCGTCCACGTCCATCCCTCGAAGAGAGGCTAGGACGTCCTTACTCGTTTCCTCAGAATAAAACGAGAAGACTGTTTGAGCTGGCAGTGTGCGACAGACTCATCAATCTGCCGAATCCAAAACGTCCATTGCGGCCAGGCGATATTAATAATCCTAATTATTGCCCTTACCACCAAACGGTAGGTCATCTGATCGAGGATTGCTACGTCTTCAAGAACTGGGTTGAAGACCAATACCAACAGGGCAAGTTCGCGTTGTCCGAAATTTGGAAGGTGAACCCGCCACAACCGCATGCTCCGAAAAATATGGACACGCCGGGGGCATCATGCTCATTCATAGAGAAAGCCTAACGGACCACTACGTCCTAAAACTGGATAACGGACCGAAACGTCCTTAAACTAACAACGGACTGAGATGTCCTTAAACTAACGACGGACCGCAATGTCCTAAAACTTGCAAATGACCGAAACGTCGTTAAACTACTCCCAACCCGCAGCATCTTCAGGCTGACGTGTTAATAAAAAAAAAGGGTACGTCCACAAGCAAAATGGGCACGGATGAAAACCCGAAAGGGCTCCGTGAGTAAAAACAGCAGGGCTACCGACGAGTGTTCGTGAAAACCCGAAAGGGCACGACCTCGTTAAAAAAAAAAGAATAAAATAAAAGATAAAAAAAAACGGTATGTCCACAAGCAAAATGGGTACGGATGAAAACCCGAAAGGGCTCCGTGAGTAAAAACAGCAGGGCTACCGGCGAGTGTTCGTGAAAACCCGAAAGGGCGTGACCTCGTAAAAAAAAAGAAGAAAAAATAAAGGTATGTCCATAAGCAAAAAGGGCACGGATGAAAACCCGAAAGGGCTCCGTGAGTAAAAACAGCAGGGCTACCGGCGAGTGTTTGTGAAAACCCGAAAGGGCGCAACCTCGTTAAAGAAACACTTATAGAATCCTCTCGACCCTGTAAGGAGAAACCACCCGCGTGAGATCCTTACGACTCACAAAGGAGCAACACACTTGGGGATCCCCACGATTCCTAAGGAGAAAATACACTTGCGAGATCCTCACGACTCGTAAGGAGAACTCTCTTATGGGACCCCCACGGCCCGTAAGATTTGAAAGTCTTAAGTTACAGAGGCCTAAACCTGTGCTTAAGCAACCCCCATAACTTTCGACATTGCCCTACAAGTAGTCCAATATTGACCCTTGTATACAATCCACGGGCATGAATAAATATTTCCCTAACAAAGTCCCATCCGTGACTAGGGATATGCTTGTACAGCAAACAACACTTGTAAGTTCTCTCGACTTATAAGGAGAAAACCCTTTTGTAAGATCCTTACGACTTACAAGAGAACATGCACTTAGGAATCCTCACGATTCCCAAGGAGAAAACACACCTACAAGATCCTCACGACTTGTAGGGAGAAATACCTTTGTGAGACCCTTACGGCTCATGAAGTCAAAAGCCTCAGTCGACGGGATCTTAACCCTGTTCGCTAAGCCACCTTTGTTCAACATCGACGGTGGCAGATGATGATTCGCTCCTGGCAATATCCCAGTTGCAGCGATGCTGATGCCTAGACCGGTATTAAATTCCAAGTCCTTTTACGGCAAATGATGATTCGCTCATGGCAATATTCCAGTCGCAGCGATACTGATGCCAAGATTGGTATCAGATCCCCAATCCCCTACTCGCGAAAAAAATCAGCGAGCCAAAAAAAAATGCATACGAAATAGCCGAAATGATGGGGCAACTTGCAAACAAAATCAGCAAGTAAAAATGTATGCATACGAAATAGCCGAAATGATTGGGCAACTCGCAATAAAAAACAACGAGTAAAAATAAAATAAACAGCCGAAATGATTGGGCAACTCGCAATAAAAAACAGCGAGTAAAAATAAGATAAACAGCCGAAATGATTGGGCAACTCGCAATAAAAAAAACAACGAGTAAAAAATAAAATAAATAGCCGAAATGATTGGGCACCGCGAAAAATAGCCGAAATGATTGGGCAATCGCGACATTCGAGATATAAAAGCTGAAATGATAGAGCATCGCGGAAAGAATAAAAAAAATGAAAGAATGAAATTTTTTGCCCTACAGGTGAAATCACATCGATCCCTGTATATAATCCACGGGCACAGATAAAAAGGGAACAATACCTTCCCAACAGGCTCCACCAGAAAGCGAAGCCAAATCTCGACGGTTCATAGATAACCTAGAGACCATCTCGACATTTGTCGCAATATTACAGACACGATGTCAACAAATGAAGCAAAGGAAGGTCCCTAACTTCAGGGTCTCGACGTCAATATCGACAACTTAAAGATCACCAACGGCGTTTCTCCTCACTCCAACTAGATGCAGACATGACGTCAATAACTGACCTCAGAATCGCAACGAAACGGAACCATAACAAAGTCCCTAGTTCCAAATCTCAATGGCCACGTCTACAGCCTGGAGACCAACAACGGTGTGCCTCCTCATTCCAACAGGACACAGATGTTACACCATCAAGCGGAGCGATGGCAAAATCCCAGCTTCACCTCAGCATTCGTCTCGATACAGTAGACGCAATGTCAACAACAGCGTTCCTCCGCAGTCCAGCTGGAGGCAGATGCAACGTCAACAAAAGACCTCACGGTCGAAACAAAGCGGAGTAACGGCAAAATCCCAACTCCACCTTAGCATTCGTCTCCTTACAACAGACGTAATGTCAACAACAGCGTTCCTCCGCAGTCCAGCTGGAGGCAGATGCAACGTCAACAAAAGACCTCACGGTCGAAACAAAGCGGAGTAACGGCAAAATCCCAACTCCACCTTAGCATTCGTCTCAATACACCAGACGCAGTGTAAGCAAACGAAGCGAAGGCCACATTCCTAGCTTCAATGTCTTTACGGTAACTCACATAAAACTGGAAAGACAATCGGAGACCATCTCACATGAAGTGGTCACCTCCGTGACGTTCGTCTCGATACAGTAGACGAAATGTCAACCTCAGCGTTCTTCCTCCAGCAGGGATTCAGACATGACAAAGCAAATGAAGCGAAGGCCACATTCCTAGTTTCAACGTCTTTACGATAACTCACATAAAACCGGAAAGACAATCGGAGATCATCTCGCATCAGCACAGAGTGGTCACCACCTTGATGTTCGTCTCGACACAGCAGGCGCAACGTCATCAAACGAATGGAGCCACGGCAAAATCCCTAGTTCCAAACCTCGGCGGTTCACCAGTAACCTAGAGACAACCATGACATTCGTCTCGATACAGAGGACGCAATGCCAGCAAACGAAGCGAAGGCTAAATTCCTAGCTTCAGGGTCTTAACGGCAAGTCATATAAAACCGGAAAGACAATCGGAGATCATCTCGCACCAGTGAGGAGTGGTCACCACTTCGACGTCCGTCTCGATACAGCAGACGAGATGTCACCCCAACGTTCGTCTCGACACAGCAGACGTAACGTCATCAAACAAACGGAGTCACGGCAAAATCCCTAGTTCCCACCGCGACATTCGTCTCGATACAGAGGACGCAATGCCAGTAAACGAAGCGAAGGCTAAATTCCTAGCTTCAGGGTCTTAACGGCAAGTCATATAAAACCGGAAAGACAATCGGGGATCATCTCGCACCAGTGTGGAGTGGTCACCACTTCGACGTCCGTCTCGATACAGCAGACGAGATGTCACCCCAACGTTCGTCTCGACACAGCAGACGTAACGTCATCAAACAAACGGAGCCACGGCAAAATCCCTAGTTCCAAACCTCGGCGGTTCACCAGTAACCTAGAGACAACCACGACATTCGTCTCGATACAGAGGACGCAATGCCAGCAAACGAAGCGAAGGCTAAATTCCTAGCTTCAGGGTCTTAACGGCAAGTCATATAAAGCCGGAAAGACAATCGGAGATCATCTCGCACCAGTGTGGAGTGGTCACCACTTCGACGTCCGTCTCGATACAGCAGACGAGATGTCACCCCAACGTTCGTCTCGACACAGCAGACGTAACGTCATCAAACAAACGGAGCCACGGCAAAATCCCTAGTTCCCACCGCAACATTCGTCTCGATACAGCAGACGCAATGCCAGCAAACGAAGCAAAGGCCAAATTCCTAGCTTCAGGGTCTTAACGGCAACTCATATAAAGCCCGAAAGACTATCGGAGATCATCCCCACACCAGCGCGGAGTGGTTATGACTCATCGGGGCTCTCCAAAATGAGCCTAACCTCAAGTAAAAAGCGGCATGGCAAATTCCTAGCGCTTGCTCTTCTGACGGTCAAACTGCCAAGGAGGATTGCTTGAAGACGTCTTGTCCAGCCCCCGAAGGGATCAGAGACACGGCAGTCGCGGGGCTACTCGAACAGCACGATTGCCTATCGAGGACTATATCAGCTTATGCGACGGTACGATGGCCAAAACCCTAAGTACCACCAACCTTAACGGGCTTCTGTCGTAAAGAGCAGAGGTTAAATGCGACGTTAAGATGTTCTTGCGAGATCTGCTCGATCCGTTTCGACTCGTGAGGAAATTGATGTCTTTGCGAGATTTTCTCGATGCGTCTCGACTCGTGAGATAAAGCCTTAGGCAGTAGGGATTAAAAAAACCTGTTTCCTAAGCACTGGGACCCTGCAAGTCGGCCCAAAACGGTCTCTTGCATACTATCCACGGGTCACACTCTCCAAAGTCGAATCTCGATAAGGAGGGAAACAACCGCTTACGGGTCCTCTCGACTCGTAAGAGGGAAAACTCTCTTATAGGATCCTTACGACTTATAAGAGAAAACACACTTAGGAATCCTCACGATTCCCAAGGAGAAAATACACCTACGAGATCCTCACGACTCGCAGGGAGAAAAGTCTTTATGAGACCCTCACGGCTCGTAAAGTTGAAAAGCCTTAGGTGGCAGATCCTACCCCTGTCTCCTAAGCCATCACTGCCCTGCAAAGAAGTCAAGATGGGCCGACCATCTATGGGCCACACTTGCCAAAGCTACATGCCACTGAAATGGAGAACTTACTCATAAGCGTATGAACTACTCCACGCCAGAGTGAGACAAAAAAAGAAATAGAAGGATGCGGCTCATGGAGTTAAGGGTTGGAACTATATCCCTTAAGAGTTGAGATTTGAGTCAAAGATAAATGACGACGCTTGTGTCCGCTCGTTATCTTCTCAGATCAAGATTCTGAAAGTGATACATCAACCCAAAACTGGCCATACGCCATGCATAACTCTGCATAACTCTGCACTACTTCACCCACGTACATACTTACGTGGGCAAAGTAGTGGGGGGCATTTGTTCCCACCAAAAATTTCTGCGCAAAAGAGTCCAAGGTATCAAATGGCAGCGATACGCTTAAGGAAATACGAACCAGTATCTTCCGGGCTGTTTTTTGACAAACTCCCGAATGAGAAATGGATAAATTCTATTTGTATCGAAAGCGTCTCGATAAAACCTTCGATTTGATATATTATGGGCCTCATAATTCATCCGGGATCAAAAGTTATGAGCAAATGTCTATGCACATGTGATTTAAGGAAGAAGATGCGAACCAATATTTTCCGAGCTGTATTTTGACAAACTCCGGAACGAAAAACAGATAAATTCTGATGATATTGAAAGCATCTCGAAAAGGCCTTCGATTTGATATATTATGGGCCTCATAATTCATCCGAGATCAAAAGTTATGAGCAAATGTGTTATACACGTGTAATCTAAAGTAATGCTCTACTACATGGGGAATGCATTTTTTAGTCCCACATCGGGAAAAGGAGAGCTGGCTTCTCTACCACTCCCATATAAATAAGAGGGGATACCTCTTAGAAAGGGTAGAGTAAAAATCCTCAAAGGATTCAATACTCAAAGGAGCTTAGTTCTCCAAGATAGGAGCATGCTCCTCCATAATGCGCATATGCGCAAGCGCCATGTGCGCTACGTGCAACGTACGTGTGCCTGCCATGCGGCACTACGTGCAACGCACGTGCGCACCACATGAGAATATTTAATAATATTAAAAGGAGCTTGTTCTCCATATATAGAAGCTTTGCTTCTCCTCATAATGCGCATGTGCGCCACGTGCAACGCACGTATGCCCGCCATGCGGCACCACGTGCAACGCACGTGCGCACAACAGATAGTGCCTTGCACTTGCTATGAACCTCTGGTTCTCAGATAAATAAATAAATAAAAATAGTGCCTTGCACTTGTTATGAACCTCTGGTTCTCAGATAAATAAATAAATAAAAATAGTGCCTTGCACTTGCTATGAACCTCTGGTTCTCTGTGACAGAAAGAAAGAAAAGATTTTCTTTTCTCTTCTTTGATCTAAATTTAGATCATTAAAAAGTGCTCTGCACTCATTTTCTTGAATCCAAAAGATTCTTGGTGCTTTGCACTATTTGAAGGGCCAGGCCCAAATCAAAATGACCTGACAGGCCAAAATAAATTGCAAGGCAATAAATGGGCAGAGCCCAAATAAATTGATGCTTTGCATCCTTTATATAAGGGCAGAGCCCAAATAAAATTGATACCTTGCATCATTCCTAAAAGGGTAGAGCCCAAAACAAATTGATACTCTGCATCCTTTCTGGGCAAGGCCCAAATAAAAAAAAAAGAAAAAAAGAAATGCAATGCAAAAGCAAATAAAATGTTGAACATTTCAACTGGACTTAGCCCAATTTTGGCCATAAGTCCTTAAATTAAATTGACTGAGCAAAATGGCTCTCCTAAATCAATCTACATCCGGTTCGAGGGTACATCTCCGAACTCCTTTGACATCCGTCGTTGTAATTCCTCAACGACGTCAAAGAGGTGACGGGTCCCAACGACCACACATCGATATGGACTGCGGGGTCCTTAAACTCGTGGACCGAGATGTCCCTAAACTAATATCGGACCGAAACGTCCTTAAACTAATATCGGACCGAGACGTCCTTAAACTAATATCGGACCGAGATGTCCTTAAACTAATATTGGACCGAGACGTCCTTAAACTAATGATGGACCACTACGTCCCTAAACTGGCATCGGACCGAAATGTCCCTAAACTAATGACGGACCACCACGTCCCTAAACTGGCGATGGACCGAAATGTCCTTAAACTAATAATGGACCACTACGTCCCTAAACTGGCATCGGACCGAAACGTCCCTAAACTAATAATGGACCACTACGTCCTTAAACTGGTATCGGACCGAGACGTCCCTAAACTAATAAGGGACCACTACGTCCCTAAACTGGAACAATAGAGCCAATTGCTCTTTTGCCGGATCTAAACGATCCCGTTTAAGTTGATCTTAGCCCCAAATACGGCTAACGTATCCTTAAGCACTTAAATGGACTATAAAACCCTCAATCAGCTTTGGTTCAAGGGTACATCTCTGAGCTCCTCTGACACCTATCGTTGTAATCCTTCAACGATGTTAGAGAGGTGATGAGTCCCGATGGCCATAAATTAAATGAATCACCACGTCAGGTTGATCTTAGTCCAAAGCAAGACTAACGTATCCTTGACGAATGTTTAAGTTGATCTTAGTCGCAACGCGACTAATGCATCCTTAAACTAAAAACACCAAACCCAAATCTAAGTAAATACGGATTTGGACTAATCCACACCCTACGGGCGACGGCATTACTCAGTCTCCGTATACAATCCACGGGCAGCCACAAACAAAACAAACACACACGACACGAAGTGAAATTCCGGAGAAGGAGAAAGTTGTTACCGCAAAGCGGTAGCGTAATTAACTGCAGGGGCTTGCGCCTGCAGGGAAGAGCGTCCCCACAATCAAAAACCCCTCAAGCGAGGGGGAATCTGACAAAGTCTGCTACATCGGCCGCATCCGTCTAAACCTTCGATACACGGTGCCATAAATCAACTTGGCATCTTCGAAGAGGTGGACGGATAAAAACCAAATAGCATCTGCCCCGAACCTCAGGCACGTGACGTCCTAACGTCGCAGGCCGCCGTTCGGAGGGGAACAATCCTGATTCCCAATATGCAGGAGGCATCACCAAGATCTTTCATTGAGAATCTTTGTGATAAGAAGAGCTTGACCGATTGCAGCATAGGAATATCATTTCCTATCAAGAGTATGTCGTCCACGTACAATACGAGGAAGACAACCTTACTCTCTGCCACCTTCCTGTAGATACAAGGTTCATCTGGATTTTTGACGAAATCAAACTCTTTGATAACGACGTCAAAGCAGATGTTCCAACTCCGCGATGCTTGCTTCAATCCATAAATGGATTTAAGCAGCTTGCACACCTTCCCGCTGCTCCCACTGTCTACGAAGCCCTCTGGCTGAGTCATGTACACGCACTCTTCTAAATCACCATTTAGAAAGGCGGTCTTAACATCCATTTGCCAGATTTCGTAGTCATGAAAGGCAGCAATGGCAAGCATGATTTGGATGGATTTAAGCATAGCCACTGGAGAAAAGGTTTCGTCATAGTCCACACCTGGTCTTTGACGAAAACCCTTTGCTACAAGTCTAGCTTTGAAAGTCTCCACCTTCCCATCTACACCAAGTTTCTTCTTAAAGATCCACTTGCTCCCAATGGGTTTTACCCCTTCAGGAGCAACTTCCAAAGTCCATACTTTGTTGGTGTACATGGAATCCATCTCGGACCGCATAGCATCCAGCCATTTCACTGAGTCCCCACTCGTGATGGCCTGCTCGAAGCTAGTTGGGTCATCATCCTCCATGATGCAATCCTCACTTCCACCATCAATGAGAAAACCATAGTATCTCTCAGGTGGACGAGAAACCCTACTAGATCGGCGGAGAGGCTGGGGTAAGTCGGGCACCACTGAATCCTCTGGTTCTACTAAATTGTCAGTTGCAGTTTGTGGTGCTGGAACCTCTTCCAGTTCTACCTCTTTGCCATTAGTTTCTTTCGCAAGAAATTCCCTTTCCAAAAAGGTGGCATGCTGAGCAACAAACACTCTTTGTTCCTCAGCTTGGTAGAAAAAATATCCTTGAGAATTCTTAGGATATCCCACGAACTTGCATAGGACTGACCGTGCCTCGAGTTTGTCCGGATTTTGCTTTTTGACATAGGCCGGACAACCCCATATCTTAATTCGCTTAAAATATGGTCTCTTCCCACTCCATATCTCATATGGTGTGGTAGGTACAGATTTAGACGGAACCAGATTCAATAGGTATATGGCTGTCTCAAGCGCATACCCCCAAAAGGAAATAGGTAACTCAGCATTACTCATCATTGAACGCACCATATCTAATAGGGTGCGATTCCTTCGTTCCGATACACCGTTGTGCTGTGGTGTATAAGGAGGAGTAAGCTGAGAGAGAATCCCATTCTCTTTTAGATAATCCAGGAATTCACTGCTTAAGTATTCACCTCCTCGATCAGATCGAAGAACCTTAATACTTTTGCCCGTTTGGTTCTCTACCTCGTGCTTATATTCTTTGAATTTCTCAAAAGCTTCAGACTTGTGTTTCAACAGGAACACATGCCCGTATCTAGAGAGATCGTCAGTGAATGTAATGAAGTAGGAAGAACCATTTCTGGCGTGTGTAGACATTGGACCGCATACATCACTATGCACCAGTCCCAAGAGTTCAGTAACTCTTTCTCCGTGTCCTTTAAACGGAGTTTTGGTCATTTTTCCTTTGAGACATGAATGGCAAGTGTCATAAGATGATAATTCGAATGAATTCAAATATCCGTTCTTATGCAACTTCGCTAGTCGTGTCTCATTGATATGGCCAAGTCTACAGTGCCACAAGAAGGATTCGTTCATTTCTGAGCTTTTCCTTTTGTGTGTGTTTTGTATATTGAAGACTGTATTTTGATTGAGAATGAATATGCCATTATGTAGCGAGCCTGATGCAATCAACCTTTGATCTAGGAATATGTTCATAACATTATCCTTTACTACAAAATTATAACCTTCTTTACTTAATAAAGAAACTGATATAATGTTGCACATCATGTTCGGTATATAATAGCACTCATTCAGGACTAGTGTATCACCATTTGGTAATACTAGGTGATATATGCCAACTGCTTTGGCTGCAACATTTGCCCCATTCCCTACATGAACGGAATGTTCACCTTTTCTCAGTTCTCTACCTTTTCGCAGCCCATGTAACATCTTACATATGTGGGATCCTGACCCGGTATCTAATACCCAGGACGTAGGGTGAACTGAGAAACAGTTCTCAATGACAAACACACCCGAAGATGATACATCAACATGCATGTTCTCCGTTTGGGCGGTGTGAGAATCCAGATATTCTCCTGTTTCCTGTTCAGTCTTATAACACTTATAAGATAGAACGGGTTCAACGTTCCCCTGCACAGTATTACATGCGGGTTCGGTCAATACATCCATTTTATTATCTTTATTAAGGCATGAAATGGTCGCTACCTGGAGAGAGAGAGAAGAAAACACTTTAGCGTAAGCTCGTGCAAGATCAGATTGGTTTTTATCTTATCTAATCAGGATGGCTCCCACTGCTTTTTATCAAATCTTCCTCCAAACCCTAAAAGGAAAGACTAGCCGGGATTAATTACACACTACAAGTTCGCCAATCTTTCAGCCAGGCCAGTGTCGGTACTTTGAGGGAGGTCCCCCGTGCTTTCGCACGAACCTAATTAATGTAAACCTCGTTTTCCCAGAGGCGTAACCTCGTTAACACCTTTCTAGACACCTACTTGATCGGCTAATTGTAATGTGTAAAACTCTCCCAGGAGTAACTCTTACTCGCAGCGGGTATCGGGATCCAACTATCTCATAGAAGGTATGCAATCTCATTGCAAATTTCAACACTTGAAATTCCCGATAATATTTTGCCCCAGGCGATCTATGACCTTGACTGAGTCAACAAACCATAGACCGCAAGTAAAGTTCAACCCGTCATTTCCTGATTGAATTAAACCCACCCGCACGACCCTTGACTAAGTCAACAAGGCCGCACGACTACCCTAATCCAATCTGCATCATATGCATAAACAGATAAATAGTAATTAGCTACCGCACACTACGCCTTGACTGAGTCAACAAACGCAGCACGAATACTAACTATTACTTATCTGAAATGACGGAGGGCTACGTTAGGTTTTTTAAGAAAACCCTTTGCGTAATGAACTTTATATCGTTGTAGAATCAAATAAAGTTTTGAAATGGAGTGATTTTGAGGCTTTTCTAGTTTTGCTAAAGGAGTCACTCCCGGTGAAGGGATCTCGGTCCTTTCCTCGTCGAATGAGGTGCGGGATATATTATATATATCGCTGTGCAAAGCAAAAACCCAAAAGCAGTCAAAAGCAAACCGAGTGTGTAGCATCTGCCAGTTATTGCTAAAGGAGTCACTCCCGGTGAAGGGATCTCGGTCCTTTCCTCGTCGAATGAGGTGCGGGGTATATCATATATACCGCTATGCAAAGCAAGAACTGTAGCTACCTGTTTTATTTAAAATCTGATTCTACAACATCTTAGGTTTCTTTCCTTTCATTAATCACATTAATGAAGTCCCATCATTTAAATACCTAAACATCACAGATAGATATGACGTACACTTATGCCATCCGCATTCGTCTCGATGTCCCCTCGTGCACCGTTAGGTTAGGTAACTAACGACAGAGCAGGGCAGGGCTAGCGCGGATGTAAAACATAAGTAACGTCTATATAATATATCATATATACTATATACTATATCCATCACAGAGTCACATCAAAAATATCGCAGCAGAATAAACATATGAAATATTGGATATACTAGGACGTCCGTGTTTTCAATACGAGCCAGTATAAAACACGGATTCCACGGTCGTGATGAATAGCCAATCCCACACCCCTAGACCCCTACGAGAGCGGCAAGCAACCCTGCCAATTCTAGGGTTAGGAGACCCGGACTCGACTCCTCGAGTTGGTCTCCCACTGGACCCCAGAACCCGGTTACTTGTGCTCCCCTCCTTGGGTCTATCCTAGTGCAGAAAAGTAAATAATATACAAAGGGTGACAACTCCCGCATCCTGGAAGTGCCCCGAATAAAAGAATATTACATACATGTTTTTACATGAATGAAAAAAAAAAAACACTCATCTCACATAAAAACCCCCGGCTATTCAAACACGACGATCCGATATAACATATCCAACAACACATAACAACACATGTCATCAACGTAAGTAAGTATGCATACCCCAATTGTCGTTGATGTATAGCAACGAAACCGGCGATATGAACATACTACACTTACGGTCACAGAAAAGAAAGTGTAAAACTACAACAATTGGAATCCGCAACTACTTTAGACATCACATGCCTAACAGTTATAAATCCCGCATTTTAGTCCCATCATCGAAAACTCTTTTCGATATCTTGTGAAACTAAACTGCTAGATCTATAACATTCATCCAGTTATCTCATAACCTTTTGTGAATTCCAATTATTGTATCCAATTCCGGATAAATAGAATATATCAAACTTTCCGATCGAACATTCGAACACCCAAGTTTTCCCGACACCGATCAACACATGAAATAGGTTCAAAGACATTCACTTCATACCTCAGTACCAACGGTCCAGCCGTAGAAGGGTCAAGCCAACGCCTCACATGTGGCACGCCGTACTGCCCCAAACCCGAAGGTTCAAAGGGCAGTTCAAGACGGTCACATAATCGAGTTAAGGTTTGTGTCTTCTAGAGGGACCATCGCGTTACTTGCACTACTTAGAACGTCTTTTAACCACACAATAATCCAACACTTGGATATTTTGGCAGGGGAAAACCTGGGTATTTATATCCGGTCGAAGTCTTTAACATATTCTACAATTATCTGGAAAAACACTTAGACAAAGTTTGATATTCCGATCGAATTCATCGATTCCCAATATAACTCCAGAGCACTCAACACTTAAATAAATTTAAAAATATCCAGAAAACTCAGTGGAATTTATCAGGTATTACTGTGCAAAAATAATGGGATGACGTCACTGTTTGACCGCGGAAGGGCGGCATAAAGCATGCTTATGCCGCGCTTACGCGGCTTAATGAACAGTTGATGGGATCGTTTTGCACAGTAATGCTTAGAATTCTATGCTGAATTTTTTAGACATTTTAAATATTGAAAAATCCCAGATTTATGAAAATGTCCAGAGAGCTCTAAAATTCTAGGGTTTCGAGTTCGTTCGGACTTCAAACGTCGTCGGGACTTCGCCTAAGGCTCTAGCTAGGCTCTGATACCAGTGAAAGGTTCCTAGGCACCCTAGTGGGTTCTCTCAAGGCATCGAACATGCCATATTAAAATTTTTAGTGCCGAGAAACCCTAGACTACGGATCTTTAACTAGATGTTTAGGCGAAATAGAAAGCTAGTTAACAGTTAACTACTATGATACGGATATACAACCTTTGTAGATCCGGATTTCCACCTCCACGGCTCCGCAACGTCATGTCCTCGCTGTCCATCATGAATCCTCGACTCGATCATCGGCTTCATCGGGAAAGCAAGCGGAATAGCTCGTCGGCTTTGTGTCAAAGACGATCTACGTCGAGGTTGCACAAACTCAAGCTCCGACTTCACAAACTTGTGAAACTTGTGAAGTAACCACCCATAACAACTTGGCAAGAGGTAGAGGGTGAAGAAATAGGAGGTGGGTTCACTTTGGATTTGGATTTAACTCACTAAAGCTCAAGTTGCCATTGGAGTAGCAAGCTTGAAGAAGAAGAAGAAGATGAGCTCTAGAAAAAGTTATGATAAGTGTTATATTAAAAATAAATATAAAACAAATACTTATCATAACTTGAACTAGGGTTAAGTGTAGAGAATTAACCATGGTCACTTTGATGGGTTAGGGTTAAGCATGAAGATAAGGATGGTTAGCAAAGTCAAAGCTTCATGAAGCTTCAACAAAATGACAAACTTAGCCACCATTCTTATCATAACATATTTCAAATAAATAAATAAATAAATAAATAAATAAATGAAAATGCAAAACCCTAATTATCATATTAACCATGGATTAATTTTATACACTTAACTAAATGATCAAGTATCATCAAACATGATACAAAAAAGTGCACGAAAGTATATCACATATACAATGTGCAATCCAAGTGAGAAAAATCCGTTTAAAGTGAACCAATACTAGTTAATGCAAAGTAATATATCAAATATATAATTATACATTAAATCATTAAATCAACACTTGATTCAATGATCCGGTCATGTCGCACATAACCTACTAGTATACAATGCATCGATTTATCGAATCAATGATTCGATAACTAGGTCATATCGAATATAACCAATCGAAACATATATCGCGAGAATGAAATGCGGTATCACATACACGCATTATTCTCGGTCCTGCACATATCTCATATGCGCTCCTATTTCGTTTCGCTTGAGCCAGGAAACCTCTGTGTAGGACTCTAAAGACTCGTCAATACGCCGGTAGCAGATGATGATCATATCAAGCACCCACAAGCCGCAAGCGGTCTGCTAAACGTAACGGCCACCCGGGTATTGAGCGATCAGAAGATCGACGAGCTAGCCCGCTCACACTCCTGCGAATCCGACCAGTAACACTTACCATACAGTCAAGTCTCTTCGTCTGATATGTCGCATATCAAGTCTAGGGGTGGTATACGTCAGACCCCAATAACCCGATAAGTCGTGCTGATGTGAGGCTCGTAACGGGTCGAGAAACTACTGGTAACACTTACCAGCAAATCTCTGATCAGCCCTGGCCAGGGACTTACCTGTTACGGCCAATCGAGCACAGCGCAACATCAACTCCCAATACCGGGAGAGACGAAACCCCTCCTATCGCTCATTGCCTCCATGTGATTCGGGACTGTACCCAAAGACCACCGTTTTGCACGCCCTCATGGACGTGGTAAGGTGGAGATCAAAGCACAGTGGGAATCACACAAGACTCCATGACGATCTCGGGTCTACAGACTAATCTGTACAAGTGTCACCTGAGAACTGCCATCTGACGTGAGGTATAATACCATCTGGGAGTTCTCGGCGAGTCCGTCCAGTGTACCCAGTTTCCACTGAGCACCCGTATACCATCTCTGATGTCAAACACCAATGGATATGGGATCATCCATCGCCCATCACATGGGTCGAGAAGCATACATGCTAGTCTACACTGGCATATCGATGCCCCGTCTCGATACACCCACGACTAGGGACCTTGAAGGAGGTACTTATGGACTACCATGTCCCCACTAGTATGATCTGTATCATAGTCCAGGTAGTCAAGTACACATCCTAAGGGCTTTACCAACATGTAACTATAAGACAGTATAAAGAGACTAGTGTACATGTTAAGATAAATGGCAACCAGATAGCATACTATCATGTCGAGCAAGAAAGTCATCTCTATATATGTCCAAGCATCCAATATAATATACATAATCTGTACAATACTGGCCTCTAGGGCATACATACAACTAACAGTTTTCATTTAACTATTATTTTACCCCTTATATCTCTCCCATAGTATACAGGTCCATGCTCTCAAAAGGCTACATCAGTGAGGACACTGCTGAAAACAGGTTTGGGGGGGGGGGAAGGTTTGTATTCACTGAATTATCTTTGACACTGGGCATTCAAAATTTTTTTTTATAACAAAAGAGTAGAAAGTGAAAAATTATATATGAAAGATAGGAATAGTTTAAGAAAACCAAGAAAATTAGAAGTTTTCTTAAACGAATTGGTAATCAGTAGTTATGAGCCGTTGTCCCAAGGGTTAGTAAGATGAAGGAAGTCACTAATCTGAGGATAAAAATAAGTCTGAAAAATAGTTTCTATTCTGGAAGCCAAACATTTGAATGTTGATACCCTACTAAATGCACTTACACATGTCTTGAAACTCGGGATAGTAGAGGATACCTTGAAATGCTCTTGTCTAAAAGCCAAAGAATGAAGGAAATAAAAAATGAAGAAAATATAAAAATGGTGAAAAGAAAAAAATGAACACTGGTTTTGTATCGCCAAGGCAGCAATAAAAAAATATAGTGAGGGTGCTTCATCACCTAGTGCCTTAGACCAACTGGTTTGGGAGTCACTGCTAAGCCTTAGGTGGTGCAAGACGAGGAAAATACTATCATCTAATTAGCAAGCACATGAGTAATCGGTCGGTTAGTACCTCAAGAAGTATTAACGGTCGCATGAAAATTGTGTGAGCAAGTCTAAATATTCATCAAATTAAAAAGTACTAAGGTAGATGGACAAGAGTATGATAGCTTGAATTGAATTCTCCGAGTGTAGGGATGTTCTATTCACACACGTAGGGGTATATGATCGATGTTTGGATGAAAGGTAGGAACGAAAAATAAAGACGATGTTTTATTGAGGGATGATGTGATTTCTAACATTTTTTCATGACTATTAAGATAGGGTTCATGACAACTGAAAAGCTAGTATAGTTGGAAACTCTAAATTTTCAAAGTATTTTTTTTATGGTTCTTATCTTTATATGTAAATTTCACCATCTCTCTTTTGTTATGGGATTTTGTGGGTGTAATCCGCTGAAAACCCTTAGGAGACAACACTCCTCCTACTAGGAACACCTAGAGGTTTAACGGCTTGTTGCACGTGCTCAGTGCAATCGTGTTTGCCTACAAAAGCGTGCTTAGTTTTCTCCTTTCTTTTTCTCCTTCTCTTGAATAAACTAGTTTGCTCGGGACGATCAAAGATAAGTTTGGGGGTATTTGTTCAGTTGATAAAACTGCACATTTGTTATTGCATTTTTCCTACTATTTCCATATTAAAAAAGGTCTTTATTATAATATATCATACATATGAGGGTTTATATGTAAAAATACTATTTTCCATGTGTTGATATATTATAATTAGCATTTGGTAGGAAAATGTATGCAAAAAATATCATTGACCAAATCTTAAGAAAACAAACTCTACTAAATATCATTTGAGTTGTTGTGCAGAATTTTCAGGACTAAAATCAAGGAAATCAAGTTGTTAAAGCAAACCTGCCTAATTAAGAAAGTAAAATTTAGAAATCAAGTCTGGCAGCAACTACGTGAAGATTTCCAAGTTCCAAAGGTCTCAGGGATTGCCACATGTCACACAGAGGAAGCCACAGAGAAATGATCAACGGACCAGATCATTAGGCCGCGGATCCGCCGCATGACAGAGGAGATAGGAGCTGTAAATTTTTCTGTTGGATCTTAACTGCTATTCCCCAATTTAGGCATCTAAATTTCTGGCTTTGGGACTATAAATATGGACCGAGAGCCTCTTGGAAAAATTATCAAGCCGACGCTATCACGAAGTCCAAGACGGCTCGCGCATCCAGGCTGGTCATCAACGGTTCATCTACCTCCTTAGAAGAGATCGAGAAGTAACTAGTACTTGTAATCATTTTCTAAGGAATCAAAGTGTAATGAATATTGTTGATTAATAAAGATAGCTTTCTTTTTCTTATTCTATTTCTTCGTAGTTTAATTATGCATTTTCTCTCCATCTCTTTTTCTCCCAACATGCGCGAATAATTCTTCGCTTGTTAGGGTTCGTAGGATTAAGGTAGGCTAATGGATGATGAAAATCCCTAAACTCTTTTTAAGTCCTATAAAGTTTATAAACTTTATCAAAAGAATCATTAACATCCTAATCGGGCGCGCTACCAATTCATTGTTAGCCGCAACCGCGATTAGAGATTAGATTAATGATTATTTTGGTAAAGGCTAGATATGAACGGAGTTCCGTGTCGAGATAGGGGTTAAGAGTGGGATTCCTTTTCCCTCCAGAAACCCTAATCTACACGCATCACTGTCGTTCTAGTTTTAAATCTATTAAAGAATAGAAAGAGTAATTTTTAATTAATCATCCATAACTACTAAATCCTAATGAACCCTACAAGCCCTCTTCTTATATAAACTTACATTCATAAATAATCTAGATCTATATTTTGCATTAGTGCTTAACGTAGATCTAGAAACCATTCTACAATATTCTTTATCCCTCCTCTCTTTTTTCAACACATCTAAAGTAAGAATAAAAGATTCAACGTTTCCCAGAGGACGACCCGTACTCATCTCGGTTTAGCTACACGCGACACCGTTATTGATTGCGGTTATTCTACAAAAACAATTTTTCACAACAATCAGGTATTGTTTGATTTTTATAATTTTGTGTGTGCAGGAATTAGGGCATATATATCGCTTTTGGCATTAAATATCGTATTTTCCTACATTTGCAGATTTTCACGGAATTACGACTAGCGATCATGCGGAGCAAGCTTCAAATTCCAGTGCAAGACGTTAGTGAAGTATAGTGCCAAAGATCCGGATAGTTTGCCCCACGCAAGCGAACATTCAAATACACGTAATCACTTCAAAGGGGTTTTTAAACCCAAAATCGCATTAGTACGTAATTTTCTAACACCTTCGCTCAAATCCGACGTATTCCAATATTCTATCTTCTGCAGGATTCTTCGTACAAACTTGCCACCAATTGCACAGAGAACTAATCCGTATTTGTCGCAGCGCTTAAACTTAAACCGAAAAAGAATTGCTTGATTGATTGATTTATTAAATTCTTTTATTGAATTGCGCATTTGCATCTTAATACGGATATTAAGGGCACAAAACCAAAACAAGATACGGTAAATGATTTCATCACATTTCTCCGTAGCCCACAAATTACAAAACTGTATTCTTGCATACCTCCAGTAATTTTAAAATCAACTAGAACTTTGACTTAAAGGACTTCGCGCTCATTAGGAGAAGTTAACTGTGTTTAGAATACTGCTTAACGGTATATTGTTCATAGGGTGTCTAGGCAAGTGTTCATGAGAAATGGTTATTCTAATTAAGGAACTTCGCGAAAGCGTTGGAAAATCTCCCCTTATCTCTGCACTTACCTGGATTTGTGATCTGTATATCTTGAGCCCGTTTCTCGACACAGTTTTACTTCGACAATCAGGTTCTTGAGCAGGTCTAGTTGACTTAGCATAACATAGACTGCTAGGGGTGTGATATTCTTTGTTTTTGTGATATTTGTGAATTCTTGTAGATATGGGTGATACACAATTCATTTCAATTTTTCACGATTCCTATTCTTTTGTTTATACTCAGTCCCAATTCGTTTGTTCAAATTGCCACAATTCTTCGCACATTCATGAGAACTGTCCTTCCTTAGTGGGTGAACAACCGTCCCAGAGTTTTGATAATGGTCACCCACCTAACATTCATGAACGCAGTCCCACTTCAAATATAGACCAAATGATTGAAAATTTAGAGAAAGAGGTCAACAGGGTAATGGCTTTAGCATCACCACCGTCACAACCCTCCCTTCCTGAAACAACTGACCCATCATTAAGGTATGATAGTGAGATGGATGCTAGGTTAACCGCTTTAGAGAAGGGTATTGAAGTGATGACTGCGGTCGAGAATCAAACAGCTGCGACCCTAGCCCTGTTCATATAACAGTCTGAGCAATTGTTTCACGCTCAAGCTCAATCTTTGGCTAGAATCGAAGAGCATGTAGCTGTGAGGATTCTAGGGAGTGAACACGGTCAATTAGAACCAAATAATGTCAATGTCTGTCATCTAGGAAGTCACCCGAGTGAGATAAACGATCAAATGAATTTTGATGATTTCATAGATGATGATACGATTAAATTGACCGAGTGTTATCTGGACACACATGAAAACCCTCTAAGTCAGTCCAACACTTTCCTTCAGGTACCAACTGAACCTCTTTTAGGGGTTGATTTAATTGAAGTACTACTTGAAGAGGAAATTCTTGAACCGACTGATTTTTGCACTCCAATTTTAAAGGAGGGAGCTTGTGAATTTTACGGGTATGGTTGGGATAGATTATTAGAGGAGATCAATGATCAGGAACCCACAATTTTTGTATCATATATTGATATTGTTTCGGAAGAAACGTTAGTATGGGAACCTACCTTTTTAGATGACATGAATCTACCCAGATATGAATGTGATGAAGGAGAACTCGTTTTGGGAGATTTAGTGAGTTGTAGCAATGAGAATAGGATTGTGGAGGATCCTAGGGAGGAAGGCAGCATTGAAAAATATTCTTTTATATCGAGTTTTGAGGAGATATTTGCTGATGAACATGATATTCTTGGTGAGTTTGAGTCAGGATCAATTTGGGATCATCCTATGAACCTTTCTTTTTCTGAACTTTTTGCGGATGAACTCTAGTTTTTGAACGAACTTGACTTCGAAACTCAACACGTACGTCTTGAACATTCGATTCATTCGAAAAACAATTATTTGGCCTTTTCAAAACTTCATCTTCAACTTCAACGCCTTCTGATCCTTACTTTCACACACCCACGCCCTTCACTAACATCTAACTTATTCATTTTCATTTTCTTTTTTATATACATATTTTTTACTAGCATTTGCACTATATAGACAAAATTTTTAAATGGCTGGTATTAATTTCTGGACTAACTCAATCTTTTAACCTGTATATGCTGTAATTAGTCTTTTTTTTAGAATAAGATCTCACCAGTTTGGGGGTGAGCGCTGCATTGTGGGGAGAGCACATTATTAAAATTCAGGTTTGAGTGTGTGCATATATGTAAAGTAGGGATTCTTTTTTTTTTATCAGGAGTTTTTTTGCAAAAATTCCTTTATAAGCACCAGATCCACAGACCCGACCCCTTTATCTCCTCACTCAAACAAATCTATTAGTTTCCTTTCCTTTCCCCAAAGTCTCTACAAGAACCCTAGATCCAACCCATTTGTTTCGACCGGCGAAACCCTCACCAAATCCGGCGCCACCTGTCTTCCCTTCTCCAAACTACGATTGGTTTCCTTCTCGCTGTAAGATTTTCCTTCCCCTCTTCTTCACTGTTGTTTAATTTTCCAGAAATTCGAAAACCCACAGATAATGGCTCCCTTTGATTTGGAGAAAAATTTTGTCGATGTGTTCACCAACGAGATGTTTGGGAGTTATTTTATGATGCTATATGACAAATGGGTTGGGAATTTTTACTATATGGGGATGAGGGGCTATGTGCTATCGAGCAATTGGTTGATGAGTTCTACGATACTCTACGAAAGGGTGAAATACTCCAGGACCGTATTCGTTTTCATTTTCGGGGTAGAAGGAGGGTGTTTTCCGCTGACACGATTTCAAATGTTACAAACATCCCTACCCGACTTGGTTTCCAATATCCGTTAGAACTAGTCGTGTATATGATGATCGTGGGGTCAAGATGCGAGTTACGTGATGCTGGGCTAAATGCCCAGCAGATTTACCGAAACGTCTATACGGCTTGCCGCTAGGTTTACCGCAATGTCAGGAGGATCATTCGAGTTTCCTCATTTCCAGCGATTGTGGGACATGTTGTCCACTATTTGATGACAAAGAACTATCAGTTCTGCATGGCGACCATGGTATTTACCACAATCAAGGAAGGTGTCGCAGGGCGCAGATTATTACTTCCAGTCCTCGTTACTCAGATTTGCCATTACTACATGGAGGAGGAGGATTTCGACGCTTATGTCACCATGTGTGACACTTACCTGGTTGAGGTTGAGAGGATCTCACAGGGTTACACTGAAAACATGAGTGAGCAGCAGATCTAGTCACCCTCTGACCTTAGCGAGCACGCGGCACCACAGACTTCATCTGAGATTTACTTGGGAGAGGATGTTCCAACTGATCCATACGAGCTACACAGGATGGAGGTCCGTGGCATCAAGACTTTGATCCGGCAGAATAAACAGATAAAAGAACAATTGAGCCAGATCTTAGCAAATCAAGATGAGGCAAGCAGGAGCAGCAAGAACAAAGGGAAGGGCAAGGCCAAGCGACGATGAGGACATCGTCAATTTAGTTTGAGGGTGAATCCTGAGTTTGGGTGTATCTTGTATCAGCATATAGTTTTGCATGTGCATATTTCTTGTATTTCAGCACTTTATATCATGTATTTTTTATTTTTATTTTTCATATAGTTGTATTTCATATTTGCTTTTGTATTGCATTCTGCTATTTGTATAAAGCTAAAAAATTCATAAAAATTGAAATTTTTTCCAAAACATAAAAACTTTTTCTTGTTAGCTAGCAGGGGAACTTAGACTCAAAGTTTGATGGTTCGGTTGATAAGATAGAAATAACTAAATCTTTTTCGAGAGATTGGTAACCCGAAAGATAACCCTCCTTTGAGTTTAACCGTAGCTGATATACGTCTTTTATAACACTTTACATGTGTCATGAGTTCTTGAGAATTAGATGAATGTCTGACATGTCTTCAAACATTTTGAAAGTTGATAAACATTTTTAGGATTAAACAGGTTTGTTCTGAGTTAAATAATATCAAGAAGAGTTCACAAAGTGAAGTAGATATGAAGGATATTATTGAAGTTTTAATAGAAGCTAAAAGTCTGAAAAATAACCCATCTGGAACCTTGTTGGAGTGATTACACACCTTATCCACATGATCACGTCTTCAAGATTTAAAAGAAAAACTGGCTATATCTCCATTTTTACCGCTTTCAGAATATTTTAAACGCAAACAAAATGAGTCTTTTGCATTGTGGCCCCGGTAACTTGGGTAATTAAGTCCTTGGGGTGTCTCCACACCTAATGCCCTAAAACCATCTGGTTTGAGATCCATTGACCCAAAACTCGCTAAGTTTCCAATCGCCAAATAAAACAAGCTAAGCAAGTGTTCTCTCCGAGTTAAAAGTCCTCACGGTTCTTTGTGAGAGAATATTCTTGGCGGAGACGAGTTTTCGATTATAAACAGTTTTTTAGCGGAGATATGAAGGTTTATATTTATAAAGACGTTTTGCACGATCACGAAAGGGGTGTATGAATAACAACGGGTAAAAGGTAGGAGTGAAGAATAGGACATGGTTCTCTGTTAAAAATGATATAAATTCTGACTTGAAACCTAACCGGAGAACAAAACTTGAGAAAATCTTAAGTCTTTTCAAACTCGTACGATCCTTTAGAAGTCTATCCTGGTCCATATTTATGACATGATGACCCTAATCAAGTTCTTAAAAGCTTGTTGACACTATTCACACAATCACGAAAAAGCGTGTATAAGCTTATGTTAAATGAATTGAGAGGAGTGAAAAATAGGGTTTGACATGTCTGATAAGGGTGATAGAACTTCTAGCTTTGATTCTTAACCTCAAGATTAGAATCAACAATTTCTTTGCGACACTAACTTGACGGGATTTTGTGGGTGTAATCCGCTGAAAACCCTCACGAGACAACACTCCTCCTACTAGAGACACCTAGAGGTTTAACGGCTTGTTGCACGTGCTCAGTGCAATTGCGTTCCCTGCGAAAGTGAGGCTAGGATTTTTTTTTGCTCGGGACGAGCAAAAGATAAGTTTGGGGGTAGTTGTTCATCACAGAAAACTGCATTTTAATACCTCTCATTCATTATCTATTTTGTTTTTTATCGGTACTATTAACCAGTGTCTGCTCAGTAAATACAGATAACAGGTATTCATGACAAAACACTGAAAAACATACACAAAGTCACGGATATAACATTTGTGAGCCGACACTGCAATCAGAACGGAGAGCCGATCGATATTCAAAGAGCTTTTCTGTAAATAAAAGTGCACACAATTTTGGTCTAACACAGTACAAGTGTGCACATGCTCTTTGATCCTTGGACCATGATGGGTCTGCCTTAGCACTTGTAGGCATCATGACTTGGGCAAAAGTGGGTGTGATGTGTGATAAATGCAAAAAGTTGTGATGTGAAAGAAAGTGCATGTTTCCCTCCAATTCTACTGAACACAAACCAGGGCTTTATAATAAAATCAAACAATACCAGTAGACTTGTTGAGTGCACTCGAGACCACCACACCAAAACGAACCACTTTGCTCAAGTTTGGACCGGTGAAACCCCCACATGACCGGCACCACCGGGTCCCCTAGCTCCAAATGTCCCCATTTTTCTTCTGGTCCTTTATTAGGGTCACATCAACCCATCTATATTGTTTATTTATTCTGGAGTTGAGCCTATAAATACCAGAATAGATTTTGAGCAATCGGGCCTCATATGTATATGCCCATTTCTAGTTTTGTTTTTGATTTAGCTTGAGAGTTGTGTGAGCCTAATTTGGTTTCTTCTTCTTCTTCTTCTTCCTTCTTAAAGCTTTCTTTTGAGAGCTTCATTATGGAGGTTGAACAAGTAACCAACACATTGTATCTCAACTCATTCAAGTGTTAATATATTTGTTTGTCTTTGCTTTGTTTATTTGCTTTCTTTTGTGCTTTCATTTCTTTGTTATAATGTGTAACTAATCTTTTTGTGGTGGTTATGGTGAGGATGCGAGATGAATGGTTTTGCCTTCCTCCTCCTTTTGTTAATATTTAATGTGTTATATTGTGACTCTAAACTTAGTATTGCAACTTGGATTGGTTTGATATGGTATGTTGATTCCATGATTATTTTGTAACCTTATCACATACCAAATTCTCTCCACAAACCACATCTTGCAAGCCTAAGGTTAGAATCAATTTAGTGTTGAGATTGCTAGGATTAGATATGGTATTTTGTGATCAAGTGACTTGACAAATCTCTTGATTTCATATACCATATACTATCACAAACACTCGGCAAACTTACCTCTAAAACTATTTGCTCTCACTCACTAATTTGTGTTTTTGATGTTGCGGTATGCTTGCTAACTCTTGTGCTTAGTGTTGATATCTCTAACTTGTTTCTTGTTTTCGTATTTTTATTTTTTCGTGACAACAAACCCTATTCTTTTATTCTCGAACTTTAAGCAACAATCTCTAATACACAATTCTCTGCGGATCGACCAGTACTTGCTGGCTCGCTACAACGCGCCGTGCACTTGCGGTTTATAAATTTTAAAACGAGACCAAGCTCGCATGCGCATTATTTCTAAAACCATAAAATAGCACGCGGGTGAAGTCCTAACAACGATCAAGTAAGTACCGGGGAATAATGGCACCGTAGCGGCGTATTGGAATCAATCTGAGTTACCTGAGTCATCTGGTGGAGGGGTTTATATAGTGGTCGCATGAGGTGGACCAGCACGAGATTCTCACCGCCCGTTACGCCTCTGCATCACGTTCGTGCTGATGGCGGGACACGCCTATTAATGGCGGGATGCGCTCATTAAAGGTGAGATGTGCTAGCTTAAGACGCGGGTCGTGGAGCAGCGGAGATCTCGTCGTGACGAGATACACGGAGCCGTTACGGGGGCGCTTGGGCTCCGTGCTCTCGGTTGAACAGGGAAGTCGAAGAAGCTCAGCACGGTGGATAGCTCGGTGGCCGAGGGAGCTCAGCTATAGGATTGCTCGGAGATGAGCTGTTGGATGGTTGTTTAGGCGAATAGGGAAGGCACTCCGGAGAGGTCTCCAAAAGGTCAGATGCAACCTCGGAAACGAGGTGCCGAAGAATGTCCCCAACATATCATACTTGTCTCAGCTCCGTAGCCCTCAGGAGTCTAGCGGGCTTAGCGGATGACACGTCATCCGCCACGTGTCGTGATATGGGGAATACTCGTTTATGAGCCTCATCACAACCATTTGGACCACGGACGACCACAACCCCATTTTAACTTAGGAGTTCGTTTTTTAGACGGTAGACATAGAGAAAGTGTGTCCATTTCTAGGCCAATTTTTGAACAAACTTGAGAAAAAGTGTGTTTGCATCATTAAGGGGAAAACCCCCTTGTGATTTGGTTTTATGTGTATCAAGTTTTTTAAGAAACAAAATCGTATTGTACGACGAAGTTTGTGTTAAGCGTAAAGAAAATCGTGTAAATATCTTATCTCTTCATTTATAATACATTGCATTCGGAACAACGAATAATTTCTACCGATTCAAAAGAAAGAAACTTGAGATCAAGTGAGTTATAGCGTACGCTTTCAACAGTCATGAAAAAGAAACAAAATCTTCTACATAGATAAAATCTTAAGCTCCGTGAAGTTTACGCTAAGTCTTAAGAAAATCGAATAAACGTTAGTGCTATTTTTATCTCTTTGTTTATAATACATTGCACTCATAACACTGAAAATTTTCAATCGACTCAAAAGAAACGAAACTTGAGGCCAAATGAGCTATAGCGTGCGCTTTTGTCATACGTGCAAAAGAAACAAAATCTTCTATATATATTTCTTGGATATAAATTATTATAATACATTGCATTTAGAACAACGAATAATTTCTCTGGACTCCAAAGGACGGAACTTGTGCCCAAATTAGATTTAGCGTGCGCTTCCTTCTCGTCATGAAAAAGAAACAAAATCTTCTCCATATGATGGAGGCTATGATCTCCCTCAGATGTTGTCCTCTGTCGATCCTGTGATGGAGGTTTTTAGTGGCTGAGATTTGTTTTGGGGGTTGTTGAGCGTGTGGATCTCAATGGGTTGTTGGAAGCTGCTGAGGCCGAGCCACCTGCAAGGGAAGTCCCGGGGTAGGAAACCATCGTAGGACCCTCCGACGATCAAGTTAGTGCCGGGGAATAAGAGCAGCGTAGCGACCTATTGGGTTCAGTTCGAGTTACCTGAGTTGTCTAAGAGAGGGGTTTATATAGCGGTCGTGTGGAGCGAGCATGCGCGAGATCATCGCCACCAGTTACACCCCTGCGTTATCCTCGCATTAATGGCGGGATACGCCCATTAATGGAGGGACGCACTAGCGTGGGGGCATGGAATGTAGGGAGGTGGATATCTTGCCTTGGCGAGATACGCAGAGCCGTTGCGGGGGCGCCTGGGTTCCGCACTCTCGGTTGATCGGGGAAGCCGAGGAAGCTCGGCCTGTCAGTAGGCTCGAAGACAAGCAGGGAGGTTAAGGAAGTTCAGCCTGCCATATAGCTCGGAGATGAGCAATGAGGCTGAGAAAGGTAGGCCTGTCAGATGGCTCGGAGACGAGTAAGGAGGCTAAGGAAGCTCGCTGGACTGCTCGGAGGCGAGCCGTTGGTTGTTTGCTAGGTGAAGGTGGAGAGTACTCAGGGAGGTCTCCGAAAGGTCGGATGCGTCCTCAGAGACGAGGTCCCGAAGAACGTCCCTAAGGCATCTCATTTATTCCACCTCCGTAGCCTTCAGGACACGTCATCCGCCACGTGTCGTAATCTGAGGAAATACCACTTGTGAGCATCATCATTATCCCCCCACTCTTGTTCCGACCTATTCATGGGTTGGGTCGAGAGTGGCCTGCTTGGTTTTTCTTTTGCTCAGTTTGGTGCCGAGAATCATAATGCATATCGCCCGGGAACGGCATGGCATTTGGCGGTTGCATCATTTCGATCTTTGAGTCAGCGCGTCGTCTCGTTGTGCGCCTAAATTTTCACGCGTATCCCCGGTGGCGTCATCGGATCAGTGAAATGATGGCACTTTGAAAACAGGGCGCCGTTTCAGTTGATCGTCAGTTGGGGTACGGGCCACGTGTCGGACGTCGGTTGGCGGGCGAGACAGGCTGTCTTTGACTCCTTCAATCGAAGGGACGTCCCCAATGGTCGACCGCCATGTGGAGCTCCGCTTGCTGCTGGGCACGACGTTTTGTTTTGGCGGGAATCAATTTGGGCTGTAGGATGTTCTCTTTGGGGAGTATAAATAGGAGGGACCATCCTAGGGCCAACACTTTGCCTTAATTCCCTTTCGTTGTTGAAGATTGCCCGGTGTACCTCTATTTAGATCGAATCTTTTGTTGATCTTTTCTCGGTGACTCCCTTTTCTTTGAATCAGGTTAGATGTCTTCCTCCGAGGAGTCTGTAGATGTTGTAAGGGTAGAGTCGGACGATGAGGCTCTACTTGCTGGGGCCGAGTCTAGTAAATTTTCCTCCTCTTCGGTTTCAGATAGCCAAGAGGGTTCTTCTTCTTCTTCGTCTTCTGTGTTGGGTTTGCCCCTAGAGTCAGGGCCGCCCTTGTCACTCGCCGTTGGGCGGCGACAAGGGCTCCTAAGGTGCGCATCGGGAACACCCGCGATGTGCCCTCCGTCTTGAAGAGTCTGGACGAGCTTTCCGACATTCGAGCTCGATTCCATATCCCCTCTAGCTATTCACTCCGTTTATCCAGAGAGGGTGAGCGGGCAGACCAGGTGCAGGGCAAGGAGATTGTTCTGTACCTGGAAGCACTCCGGGCAGGAACGCGTCCGCCCTTCTCACCCGCGGTTTGTGAGCTGCTTCATTGCTTCCGTTTAGCCTCGAGCCAGCTAGCTCCGAACTCGTGGAGAATTCTCCTCGGGTTTCTGGTCCGGTTAAAGCTTGATCAGATCCCTTTCAGTTTGACAATCCTTGTGTCTTTTCTTTGTTATAAAAATCACCCTGGTACCAGCAAGGAAGAGCCGAGCTGGGTGTATTTTTCGTTTAAAAACGTAGAGGTTGGGTGGCCGGGTTGGGGGTAGTGGTTGTCCCTTCTTTCATTCATGAATAGAAGGAGAAGTTCATTTTCGTCGGGCCACCGGAGGGCGAGGATTGGCCTGTACCCACACAGTGGCACATGACCGACTGCCCGAGGGTGAAACAGTCGACCTCCCCCGAGGCGAGGGTGGTGTCCCTATGGGAACCGATCCAGCGGGCTGATGTCCTGTTTTTCGAATAGGCACTGAGCTGGGATGGGCTCAGTCCTGCGCGTTTTCTGGGTAAGTTAGGGCTTTCGACGATCTGTTTAGATTTTGCTAAATTTCCTTTGCTGTTTCAGTGTCGCTAACCCCTTTTTGTTTGTGTGTTCTTTTTTGCAGAGCCCATGGACCGATCAAAAATCCTAGCCGCCATGGCTTCTAAGGCTCAAGGAAAGAAAGCTAGGGGCACAAGCTCATCCCGCCCCTGTCCGAGCTCGGCCCTGAGGCAAATACCTCCGGCCAAACCTTCCGTAGCACCCTAAGTCCAGGAGCAGCGTCGGGGGAGGGGGGTCAGAAGCACATGCGGGACCCGGCACCCTGAACGAGAGAGGAGGAGGAGCCCGCCGAGGTCTCCCTTAAGAGACAGAAGCAGGTGGTCTCTTGGCCACCCCTATCGGGATTCCAGTGCAGGAGAGCGATTTCTGCATTGAGGTGTCCTCGGGGCTATTCGTGGCTGACAGCTTACTGGAGGACATGGAGGCGGCAGCCGGGACGAAGATTCCCCGGGGAACCATGAAGTTCTAAGTGGCCGCAATAGCGCAAGAGGCCGTTCAGGTCGGTATCTAGCCTTTCTTAAAAATCCCTTAAGTTTTATTTTCTCGGTTTTTAGCTTTTTAACTCGTTTGTTGTCTTCCTTAGGTCTTTCATCACCGCGCTCTCCTCATTGCCATGGAGTCCGAGAAGGTAGCCCCGGCCAAGAAGAAGGCGGGAGAATCCTCCTCGCGGGAGGAAGAACTTCTCCTCCAATTGCAGCAGGCGGAGGAGAAGGCGACCATTCTTGACTCGAGATTGGTCGCTGAGGGGCTGACGAACTCCAAGATGAAGGAGTCCCGTCTTCTTCTCACCGAATCCAACAGGGCTATCCAAGCCAAGATGGAGGAGACGAGCATCCTCTACAGTGTTATGAAGAGGTTGAGGTATGCCATGAAGAAGGATGCTCGGGTGGCCTCAGAAGCGGCGCAGCTAGCTGAGAGCCGGGCGGTGTAGCTTGCAGAGAGCTGGGCGGCGAAGGCCGTGGAAGAATACAGGTGTCCGATCAATTTTACCTTGATCTTGTCGAATCCTTGGCCGTCGTATGGTATAACGCCCTCGACGCTGTCAAGGAGTCTATGCCGGAGTTCGTCGACCGTGAGCTCCGCACGAAGTACCCTATCGCCGAGGAAGCGCTGCAGGGGGGAGGCACCGAGCAGGCCGTAGGAGGCGAGGCCGTCGGCGGGAGCGCCGACCATGAGGTCACCATTTTGGTCCCCGGCGATGGCGTAGAGCAGGGGGAGATCCCGGCCGAGCGGGCAGCCTGAGCTATCCCCCTTCTCCCTTTTTTCTTTTTAGGATTTTTGTAAGCCTCCGGGAATTTTTGTAAGGCTGAGGAGCCCACAATACCTTTGTTCCTAATTTTTTATCATGAATAAAGTGTACCTTCTCTTCACCTAAATATCGGATCATTATGCAAGTACTTTAGCTTGTATACTTTTCATTATTCGAATCTTTATTTTGCAAGTATAATGCCGGTGTTCACCCTTTCTGGGTGACGATTGTTCATTGAGCATGAGTCGAACGACAGCCAAGTGTAGGAAGGTCGGTATCCTCCCTTTCCTCAGAGTCAAGGTGGTGATCACGTATCGAGTATGAATCGATAGATTGCCAGGTGTAGGAAGGTCAGTATCCTTATTTTCCCCGAAGTCGAGGCGGCGATCGCGCATCGAGTACGAATCGATTGATGGCCAAGTATAGGAAGGTTGGTATCCTTTTTTTCCATGGAGTCGAGGTGGTGATCGCTTATCGAGTATGAATCGATAGTTTTCTAGGTGTAGGAAGGTCGGTATCCTCCCTTTCTCCATAGTCGAGGCGGCGATCACGCATCGAGTAGGAATCGATTGATGGCTAAGTGTAGGAAGGCCGACGTCCCTCGACTCTACCCGGTCGCCTCATGATGAGGGCTTCAGATCCACAGTGTTCGTTGGGCAGGAAGCTACCCGCTGTGAATGGGCCGATAAGGAATCTGCTCGGCGGCCTCATGATGAGGGCTTTAGATCCACAGTGTTTGTTTGGGTAGGAAACTACCCCTTTATGGATGAGCCAAGCAGGAAGCTACCCGGCCGCCTCATGATGAGGGCTTCGGATCCACAGCGTTCGTTGGACAGGAAGCTACCCACTGCGGATGGGCCGAGCAGGAATCTGCTCAGCGGTCTCGTGATGAGGGCTTTAGATCCATATCTTTGTAGGGCAGGAATTTACCCTTTGTGGATGAGCCGAGCAAGAAGCTACCCGGCCGTCTTGTGGTGAGGGCTTTAGATCCACAGCGTTCGTTAGGCAGGAAGCTACCTACTGCGGATGGGCCGAGCAGGAATCTGCTCGGCGGCCTCATGGTGAGGGCTTTAGATCCACATCTTTGTAGAACATGAAGCTACCCTTTGTAGATGAGCTGAGCAGGAAGCTACCCGGCCGCCTCGTGATGAGGGTTTAGTTAACTCTCTGGTATCTTCTCAGGGCGTCGTTCAACCTCCCTTGACTCGTAAAATAGGGGAAAGGTGACCATCATGGGTGACATGTGGCCGTTCCTTATCGGGAAAGTGCGATATTCCGTGATTCGCGTCATTTGCGCGAGTAAATCTCGGCCGTTGGAAGATTCTTGTTGAGGCTATAAATACCGAAGGTATGTTGGTTTCTTCCTAGTCTTGCATCCTTTGAAGATGACCGGCTGCGTGTATACTATCAGGGAGATCGTTTCTCGTGATGATGTATACTTTTACAACCTTGATCATTCCGAGGAGACATACGAGGCGGTGATAGGACGTCTAGAAGGCCATTGTGGGCACCTGCTTCCTCGGCAATCTCCCCTGCTTCAGGTGCTAATTTATACGATATGGAGGACTTCCACGGGTCTGTATAACATGCTGTCTCCGCAGTTAATGAACGAGGCGTTTGAAAAAATGCACACTGTCCATGGGCTTAGTTTGATCTCAAAGAGTAGGCGGGATCGCTCGGTGGACCTCATTCTTGAGAGTTTCCAGCAAAGGTTGGTCGTCGCATCTTGCATGATGGACGGGGTCCCCGGTGAGTCCATGGCTTCTAGGGTCCACGGGTACCGTTAGAAGGAGCTGGCCGAGGCTGCTTGGGCTCAGCTAGAGGAGATTTCTTTGGTGTACCATTGACAATGTTTCCTTGATCCTCCCCCTCTTTTGTTGTAATTGTTATAAGGCTAGGGAGCCCACAATACCTCTTAGTAAATAAATTTCTCTTTTATTGAGGTGAATCGTCTCTTTTTACCCCTTCGGTACATTTTATACTTTTTCTTAAAAAAAACCTAGGAGTCTCGGAACCGAGAAAAAGAAAAATAGGGTCTCTTCTGCGAGAGGACCTAGTCTAGGAGACTTGTTTAAATGCCAACAGGAATTACATTATTTCAAAAGAGAGTACATGTTTATTTATACAACTTAAGTTTCTCGGCGTTGTAAGGCCGAATAAAATTACGCCCTCCGGCATCCTGCAGGTGGTACGCTCCACCAGAAAAAGCCTCTGTTATGAGGAAGGGTCCGTCCCACTTTGGGGAAAACTTATGTAGTCTCCCTTTGTCTATGAACTCGTTTCTTCGTAAGACCAAATCTCCCGTCTTAAAGGCTCGATGTTTAACTCGGGTATTGTAGTAGCGGGCGGTTTTCTGCTGATAGGCGGCTGCCATGATTTATGCTCGATCCCGCTTTTCCAGTAGGACGTCCAAGTTGCTTCGGAGCGCCGAGGTGTTAGCTTCATCGTCGAAGTGTTCGAACCTATAACGGGGCAGTCCGATCTCCGCGGGGACCATCGCCTCGGTGCCGTAGCAGAGACTGAATGTGGTTTCTCCCGTGGGTGTTTTCTTCGATGTTCGTAATGCCCATAGTACCCATGGCAGTTCTTCAACCCAGCCGCCCTGCCTTCCTTCCAAGCGAGCTCTGAGACCACGGATGACACCTCAGTTGGCTACCTCAGCCTGTCCGTTGCATTGGGGATGCGCGACTGCAGCAAACTTCGTCAATATATGGTAATCACTGCAAAACTCCTTGACTTTATCATTTTCAAAGTTGGTCCCTGTTCCCCTCCGAACGGCGGCCGAGACGCGACTACGCGAGGACGTCTAGCCTGAGGTTCGGGGCAGATGCTATATGGTTTTATCCGTCTACCTTTCCAAAGATGCCAAGTTGATTTATGGCACCGTGTATCGGAGGTTTAGACGGATGCGGCCGATGTAGCAGACTTCGTCAGATTCCCCCTCGCTTGAGGGTTTTTTGATTGTGGGGACGCTCTTCCCTGCAGGCGCAAGCCCCTGCAGTTAATTACGCTACCGCATCGCGGTAACAACTTTCTCCTTCTCCAGAATTTCACTTCGTGTCGTGGGTGTCTGTTTTGTTTGTGGTTGCCCATAGATTGTATACGGAGACTGAGTAATGCCGTCGCCCGTAGGACGTGGATTAGTCCAAATCCGTATTTACTTAGATTTGGGATTAGTGTTTTTAGTTTAAGGATACGTTAGCCGCATTTGAGGCTAAGATCAACTTAAACGGGATCGTTTAGATCCGACAAAAGAGCATTTGGGAGCTCTATTGTTCCAGTTTAGGAACGTAGTGGTCCATGTTCCAGTTTAGAGACGTGGTGGTCCGACATTAGTTTAAGGACGTTTCGGTCCAACATTAGTTTAAGGACGTTTCGGTCCATATTCCAGTTTAGGGACATGGGGGTCCGTGTTCCAGTTTAGAGACGTGGTGGTCCGTATTCCAGTTTAGGGACGTGGTGGTCTATGTTCCAGTTTAGAGACGTGGTGGTCCGACATTAGTTTAAGGACGTTTCGGTCCAACATTAGTTTAAGGACGTTTCGGTCCACGAGTTTAAAGACCCCGCAGTCCATGTTGATGTGTGGTCGTTGGGACCTGTCACCTCTCTGACGTCGTTGAAGGATTATAACGATGGGTGTCAGAGGAGTTCGGAGATGTACCCTCGAAGCGGTCGTAAATTGATTTAAGAGAGCAAACTTGCTCAGTCAATTTAATTTGAGGACTTCGGCCAAAATTGGGCTAAGTCCAGTTGAAAATGTTCAACATTTTATTTGCTTTTGCATTGCATTTCTTTTTATTTTTAATTGGGCTATGCCCAGAAAGGATGCAGAGCATCAATTTGTTTTGGGGCTCTGCCCATTTATAAATGATGCAAAGCATCTATTTTGTTTGGGCTCTGCCCTTTTTATTATAATGTAGAGCATTTGTTTTGGTCCATTGGACCTCTCAATTGGGCTCTGCCCCTTTAAATAATGCATAGCATGATTATTATTTCGTTTGGGCTCTGCCCATTTATAAATGATGCAGAGCATCAATTTAATTAGGCCTGCTTGGCCTTTTGACTTGGGCCTGGCCCTTTAAGAAATGTTTTGCATTTATCAGGCGCTTTGCGCCAATCAGAGAGCGCAAGCGCTTGTAGTGTCGACACGTGTCATGCAAGCGCAGTGCGCTGCACTAGTGCGCTGCGCTTGCGCTGCTGACACATGGCGCGCTCTGATGAGTTGCGCCAATTTCACAGAGCAAAACTCTATTTCAAAAGCGCATAGCGCAAATGGTTCAGACGCTGACACGTGGCGCTCTCCCAAGAGCGCAACAGCGCAGTTTGCAAGTGCAAAGCACTCTAAATTTGAGAATCTTTTAGATTCAAGAACCAAAGGTTCATAAAAGAAGTGCAAAGCACTGTTTGCTTTCTTGATCTAATTTAGATCAAAGAAAACAAGTTTCTCTTGTTTTTCTTATCTCAGAGAACCAAAGGTTCATAAAAAGTGCAAAGCACTAATTTTTTTTATATTCAAGATCATTGATCTTGTTTTTAGATCCATGATCTGTTCATAAGAGAATTTTCTCTTTTTTTCTAAAGGCTTTTTACCTTTTTTGTTCTTGAGGAGTTCTTCAGAGTTCTCTCTGTTTGATTTCTTTCCAAAAATGTTGATGCCTTTGAATTGAGGTCTAGGGTCCTTTTTATAGTGCCCATAAATTAGTTAAATTTGTTAAAGAGATCTTTCTCTGAGTGATTTGGGGAATTTTCCCCACCGTTGGATCTTTGATCCAAGGGCTTCTGTTTTACAGAAGAAAATCTTCTTGTTTTAACAAGAACAGAAAGATTTCTTTAAAATCTTAATCCTGTTTGGCGCAAATGCCCCAGCGCGTGACACGTGAGCGCAACGCAACTGCGCTAGCGCATCTGCGCTGACACGTGTCGCGCAGCGCAGCACAACTTCGCTAGCGCATCTGCGGTGACACATGTCGCGCAGCACAGCGCTTGCGCATCTGCGCTGACACGTGTCGCGCAGCGCAACGCTTGCGCAACTGAAGCGTTGCTTTCTTTGATTTTGCTTTATTGGGTGCGCTGCCTTGGGCGCTATGCTGATGCATCTGCGTCTGACACGTGGCGCGTTGTGCACAGCGCAAAGAATCTGAAACGTTGCTTCATTTATTAAAATTTAGATTTTCAAAGTAGAGCTTTACTCTGATTGTGGGAAGATGAAGCGTTGCTTCATCTCCCGCCTTGGAACTTGAACAGAGTTTTGCTCTGATTGGGGTAAACAAATGCCCCCCACCGTTGCGCTTACGTGGCCCCAAATGTAAGTGCAGCGGTGGCAGAATTCCAACCGCTGCGGCAACTTTTTGGAAGTTAAAAGGGCACTTGATGCCTATATATAGGACCTTTGTTCCTCAGTAGATGATTATCATCTTTAAGATTTTTACTTTCAAAACTCCAGAGCTCTGCTTTTGCCTTTAGGAACTCTCATAGTTAAATTTTCCTCAAAAGAAACTTTTTAGGTAAAAAATTAACCTTGAATTAAATTAATTTCAATTAATAGAGCTTTGCTCTCATAGATCTTTGATCTAAAGAAAATCCTTTTGGGGTTTCACCAAACAGAGCCTTGCTCTCAAGAATCTGTTTCAGGGTTTCTCAACCCATGAACAGAACCTTGCATCTTTGGCAAAACATAGATTCCTTTGGTCTAAAAAGAGATGAACTCTTAAGAGTTTGAGTATGGATAATGAAAATTAAAAATGGAGTTTTGTATTTAAAGGATTATATCATCTTTTAATAATAATGATCTCAGAGTTCTTGGGGGACTTCTTCAAATTTCCATTATTATGGAATTTGATAGGCGTCACCCCTATTCGTAGAGCATTGCTCTCGAGGAGTTTGACTCTCTGTGCTTATTTTTTAACAAGAATTCGCCTAATCATTTGGTCTGCTAATTTTGCTAATCTTCTTTCACAGGAACAATGGACGCCCATATGTATGCTCTTAATGAGATCATCTCTTACGGGGACATCCGCCGACTTGGCCGCTCTCAAAATCGAGAGTTCACAAACGCGGAGTGTGCTGAAATCATGAGCCGCTTCAACGCGTACAACGGTCCCCTGCTTCCCCGGCGTTCCTCCCTTCTTAAGCTTATCGTGTGAGCCATCTGGGAAGCGCTTCCCTTGTTCTGTTCCGGTGTGCCGCTCAGGGCGCTGGATGCCGCTGAGGATAAGGTGCACTCGGTGTACCTGTTGAACTTTATCTCAAAGAGACGGCGAGACAGTCTTATCGATCTCTTGCATGAGGTCTTTCAACAGTCTGCCATACTTGCTGCTTATCGGAGGGTGGAAGACATCAGGGGAGACCCTGACGCTTGTGCTCGCGAAAGAAAGCACACCAGAATGGTCCGTGAGGCTTGGAAAGTCATAGATAGGGTCGCTTTCGAGTTCCTCAATCCATGTCCTGGGTTCGAAGTTATTCCTTTGTAATAATGTTTTTCGTTTATTTCTTTTATGATTGTAAGAACTTCTGGCAAAATTAATGGAAATTTTTGTCTTTCCTAGCCTGTCTTATCTTTTGTTCTGAGTCTTTTGCTTATGCATGACTGAATGTGTCTCGAACGCTTGATCAAATGTAAATCGGATACTCTTTCTGTTGCTTTCTTCTTCCCCTTATTATCAGCATGATGTCTTGATAAACATAATTGGTGTTTCCTGATTTAAAATCAGAAAAGCTTATGGAAAAAGCTTCAGAAAAGGGTCACGTGCTTACACGTGACCAGCAGTCACGTGTTGGCACGTGACATCTAAAAGCATCGGCGAGGCAAATTCAGTTTCCCAACTATATCGAAGAAAAGGGCTTCAGAAAGGGTCACGTGCTCCCACGTGACCTGGGTCACGTGTTGGCACGTGACAATTACAAACGGCTTCAAAGGCAAACCGGTTCCCTGATCAAATCAAGGAAAAGGGCTCCAAAAGAGGTCACGTGCTCCCACGTGACCAGGGTCACGTGTTGGCACGTGATGATCAAAAGCAGCAGACTTGTTCTCTAGTGAAATCAAGGAAAGAGGCTTCAGACAAGGGTCACGTGCTCACACGTGACCAGTGGTCACGTGTTGGCACGTGATGACCAAGCAGCAACCAGAAGACAGAGCGTAAAAAGAAGGAAGAAGGCTCGTTCCAAGGGGGTCACGTGCCCACACGTGACCATGAGTCACGTGGTCACACGTGACCGGCTTTCAAAGCCCATTTTGTTAACAGAATTAAATTCTGAAAGAGATTCAAATCTTTCCAAAAGAAAGCGATTATCTGGAACCAACCGAATTAAAGATTTAAAGATGATTGAATATCATCTATCTATGGAAAAATCCTGAACTTGGAAAGATTTCCCCTTTTAAATCTAACAGAAATCACAAAGGAGAATCGCTGGATTTGAAATCCATTGGTGAATAAAATTCACCTAATAATCCAAAGGTCCAGAACGAATGATGGATGCAAATCAAATCTCTCAATGAAGATACGTCAAAAAACTAATTGACTCGGCTGCTTCTCCTATAAATAGGAGCCGAGACACAAAAAAAAAGATATATACACGCAGAGGGAAGAAAAGGGAGAGAGCCTTGATACTTTGAGGAATCTGGATCTTCTGCAAAAGAAAACCCTAGGTAAGAAAAGGAAGGCTTTTTGAAAGAAAGAGAATTTAATCCTCAACAGAGTTCAACTCTGATGTAAAACAGAAGAACATATTTCTTCTCTCTTAGATGGAGGATCTGTAAAGCGCACACCTCCCCTTGAAGTTGAGAATTTAATTCTCAATGGGTTGAGATCCTGCCATGCAGTTCCAAAGCATAGAGAGGGAATGGAAGCACGAGAATTTAATTCTCACAGAACTATAGGAATTTAATTCCTTTAAAATAAAATTAGGGTTTGACCCTGTGTCATGGGAATTTAATTCCTTCAGAATAAAAAGAAACAGGGTTTAACCCTAATTAAGAACTTAGTTCTGTTAAAACAACAAGAACGTAATTCCCTTAATCTTACTCCCCACAATAATTCTCTAACAGAGAGTGGGAGTTTAATTCCTTAAAGCTTTTATTAGGGTTTAACCCTATTCAGTTCTTCATATATATGAGGAATTTAATTCCTACAGAAAATTCAGGGTTCAACTCTTCAAAAGGAACTAGGAATTTAATTCCTCTGGAATTATTGTCAGGGTTCAACCCTACGAGGAATTCAATTCCTGAAAAGGATTAACAGATCTTCTAAACAACTACAGAAAAGAAGGGTCACGTGTCACCACGTGACCCCCCCAAAAGATCTACAGAAAGCCATCTGGAGGCAGTGCCTCACGTGACTCACGTGACTCTTGACAGAAGCTTTAACACATAAGCGCTTGAATCCCCGTCACGTGATGGCACGTGATGCTCTAAAAGATGCATAGTCTCAGAAGAACAAGTGAAGGGAGGGCGCTCTCACGTGTTGCCACGTGACCCCTCTTGCCTTAGTGATTAAACACTAAAACGGAACCCCTGAATTCAGTGACAAAACATTGTTTGGCCTTAGTGTAACACTAAGCACATAACTATATTTGCAGTGTTCAACACTGATTACCGTAGTGTCCAACACTAGTTTGGGACTCCTGTTGCCAGCATTTAACACTGGACTGTTTTAGTGTTCAACACTAATCTGAAAGCCTGATTGCTGGTGTTTAACACCAGCTATCTTTTAGTGTTGAAACACTAACTTATCAATCTTATTCCCAGTGTTCAACACTGATTCGTCTTTAGTGTTTAACACTAGACACTGGCCCAATTGGCCGAATGGATAGAGGCAAAGCCTCTCCTTCAAGGGACCAACAGGAAGTCAATATTCCAGACATGATTGGACTTAGCCCAAGATGGCCATAAGTCCTCAATTCGTAATTAACTGGGCTAATGGGCTCATAACATAATTAATTGGTCTTGATCCCAAATTGGGCCAAAGACTACTTAATCCACTCCGGTTCCAGGGTACATCTCTTCACTCCTTTGATACTTGGCGTTGTAATCCCTCAACGTCTTCAAAGAGGTGACGGGTCCCCATGACCACACATTGATACGGACTGTGGGGTCCTTAAACCCATGGACTACGACGTCCTTAACCTCGACCGAGATGTCTTAAAACTAACAACGGACTGTGGGGTCCTTAAACCCATGGACTACGACGTCCTTAACCTCGACCGAGATGTCTTAAAACTAACAACGGACTGTGGGGTCCTTAAACCCATGGACTACGACGTCCTTAACCTTGACCGAGATGTCTTAAAACTAACAATGGACTGTGGGGTCCTTAAACCCATGGGCTACGACGTCCTTAACCTCGACCGAGATGTCTTAAAACTAACAATGGACTGTGGGGTCCTTAAACCCATGGACTACGACGTCCTTAACCTTGACCGAGATGTCTTAAAACTAACAATGGACCGCAATGTCCTTAAACTACCTACGGACCGCAATGTCCTTAAACTACCTACGGACCGCAATGTCCTTAAACTAGCAATGGACCACTATGTCCTTAAACTGGAACAATAGAACCCAAACGCTCTTTTGTCGGATCTAAACGATCCCGTTTAAGTTGATCTTAGCCTCAAATATGGCTAACGTATCCTTAAACCTTCAAACAGACTGGACTATGAATCCCCCCAATCAACTTCGGTTCAAGGGTACATCTCTGAACTCCTCTGATATTTGTCGTTGTAATCCTTCAACGTCGTCAGAGAGGTGACGGGTCCCGACGGCCATACATTCAATGGACCACTATGTCCCTAAAATGGGGTAATAGAGCCCCAAATGCTCTTTTGTCGGGTCTAAACGATCCCGTTAAGTTGATCTTAGTCTCAAACTAGACTAACGTATCCTTAACAAACGTTTGAGTTGATCTTAGCCTCAAATATGGCTAACGTATCCTCAAACCAAACCCCCAAACCCAAATCTAAGATAAATACGGATTTGGACTAGTCCACGTCCTACGGGCGACGACATAACTCAGTCTCCGTATATAATCCACGGGCAACCACAAATAAAACAAAAACACACGACACGAAGTGACCATCTGGAGAAGGAGAAAGTTGTTACCGCAACGCGGTAGCGTAATTAACTGCAGGGGCTTGCGCCTGCAGGGAAGAGCGTCCCCACAATCAAAAACCCCTCAAGCGAGGGGGAATCTGACGAAGTCTGCTACATCGGACGCATCCGTTTAAACCTTCGATACATGGTGCCATAAATCAACTTGGCATCTTCGGAGAGGTAGACGGATAGCACCAATTAGCATCTGCCCCGAATCTCAGGCATAGACGTCATGTCGCGCCGTCTTTCGGAGGGGAACAGATTCTGGCACGCCCGGTGGGACCTTTTCCTCTTCCCACTCCACACTTCGTGTGTCGTGATTCGCGAACCAATCGCGGTTCGCTAATGGTGGCCCTTGGGTTTTAAGATACTAAGAATCGGCGTCTCGCTTATTGCAGAAAGCAAAGGATCGATGGCTTCTACTTCCGTGAAATTCTCCAACTGCTCAGACTGCAATTGCGACCAACGCTTTGCCTCGCCAGGAGGTGTAGCCTACGGACCCCAAGCTGCTTCGTTATTCACAATGCCGGTGGACCAGGTGACTCAGGCCACTACCGGATTGTTCTTCGGGACTATACTCCCACCAACAAGCTTCACGGCGCCAGTGCTGACAAAGGAAGCTCCCAAGAAGTCGGTCTTTGATCGTCTTACCCCTGCCGCGGCTCATCTCAACGGGTCGCCCAACATCAGCGCCTCGGTCTTCTCTAGATTGGGCCAGAAATCCGGTAGACCCATCATGAGGTCTGCAATCCCGGAGAAGGCTGCTTCTAAGAAAGTGGCTGCTCCTGCTCCCGAAATCGCCAAGGCGGCTTCTCTGGCCAAAAAGTCGGTCTTTACAAGATTGACGGCTTCAGCTCCCGCCCCTGCTACCCAAAAGACGTCGGTCTTTCACAGGCTAACACCAACAGCGACCCCCCACCTACACAGGGGGCAAGACGAAACCATTCTTACCGCTGACCCAACGCCGTCCGCTCGACACGCTCGACGTCGCCATTGGCACCGAGTAAGGAAGGCTGGGGGCAACTCCCCCTCCGGGTTAACTCCATCAGCCCTGATGGCAGAAGTTAATGCTGCTGTTCCAACTGGGAACAGCTTCGAGATGCTAAATAAGGTGCGAAGGAATTCTCCCACTGCAGTGCTAAAGAGGTCTCCTCCCCCATTAAGAAAGGTTGTGGAAATAAAATCAGAACAGCCCCGATCCCCTCAACGGCTGTCTTCCAAAATCTATAAGGTTTGGCGACAGGCCCGAGACTCGATCATCGATCCAAACTTCTCCCGCCAGCACAAGAAGCTGAAAATCCAACCAGAAGCTGGTCACCAGGCTAAACCCCGAAAGGCTGTCTGGACGCCCACCTCAACGGCCCCCTCAACCTCCATGGCTCATGAAAGGAGGAAGCCAGAGAAGATCCCCCAGCCTGCAACGACAGCTAATAGCACTAAGCCCAGACGTCCTAAGTCTGGGGGCATGATGGTCCACACCGTATACATGGCGTCAGGAAAAGAAGACAGCCGCGCGTCCACAGGTCATAGACCGCTTACACGGTCGGTGACCAAAGCCCAGGAGCAGCAGCAAAAGCTCCAAGAAATGATGAATGCTATGGTCGCACTTACTGGGCCAAGAGAAAGCCCAGAAACGTCCTCAGACGCACGCCAGGAGGAAGAAACCGACGCTGAATTCCTTCGCCGGATACTGGAGAAAAAGGACAAAGAGGCTGCCGAACAAGCAACCAACATACAGCGTATGGGCCTTCTCTTCCAAGATATGATAGGAATGATGATCCAGCAGGACCTACCCGCCGAGGATCCCCCAATCGTTCTTGAAGACGACCGAGGAGAAACGTCAAATCCACCGCCAGCCCCCTCAACGGCCAAGGAAGAGACGATCTCTAAAGCTGACTTGGTCGACTATATAGCCCAGCAAATCCGGGTTCATCATGCGACTGAGGCAGCTGGTCAAGTCGTAAAGACGGGCCGGCCGTATCCAAGCTGGTACGACCAAATTAAATACCCGCCAGGCTATACGATACCGAAATTCCACGTGTATAAGGGGACCGGCAATCCCCATCAACATGTTGCCCAGTTCTGGGCCCTCTGCGGTAACACCGGCGGTGATGATAAACTGTTGCTTCGCCAGTTCGTGGGCAGCTTATCAGAAATAGCGTTCGAATGGTATTCGGAACTCCCGAACGATTCTATCAAGACGTTCGCTGAAATGGAGTTGTTATTCACTCAGCGATTCTCCAGTGCCAGCGAACGCACTCCAATAACAGCACTGATTAACGCCAGGATAAAACCAGGCGAAACCTGGGTCCAGTATGCTATACGCTGGCGGAATTTGTGGTCGAGATGCGAACAACGCATTGAGGAGGCACCCGCAGTGGGCATGTTCGTGGGAACCCTAGACCCCCACGCAACTATCTCCCAGTTTATGATGTTCTTTAAGCCAACCACATTCCAGGCTTTAATCGATAAGTTGGCTCAGATGGACCAGATGGGTCATAGACCACCTCCCCCGAAGTCGGAACCTCGGAATGACAAGGGTAAAGGAAGGGCAACCTTTGTCGCAAATGCCCAACAGCAACTTAACGCCTCGAAACCGGCAGATCAACTGGAAGAAAGACGCCGGTATTATAATGAAAAGATGAAACGTCCTTACTCGTTCCCACGAGACAAGACGAAACGGTTATTCGAGCTGGCAATACGCAACAGACTTATAAACCTACCAAATCTAAGGCGACCGCCGCAACCCACGGAGGTGAATAACTCTAATTATTGCCCTTACCATCAAACGGTAAGTCATCCGATCGAAGATTGCTTCGTCTTCAAAGGATGGATTGAAGATCAGTACCTCCAGGGGAAGTTTATACTGTCCGAAAAGTGGAAGGTGAACCCACCACAGCCGCATACTCCTAGGAAAGCGGATACACCGGGGGCAACCTGTTCTTTTATTGAAGAAACTCCATGGGAGGTCGTGCTATCAACTAAAACCAAAAGAATGCTGAGAGACCTTCATGCGTGCCCTACGATCGAATGGAAGGACCCTCTTGAACCTCAAATTATCGAAGGAATGTTGAAGCCTCGCCCAACTACGAAGACTCGCGATAAGGGCCCAAATACTCACGCCCAACCGTCAAAATCTTCGAAGAAAAAGAAGAAGAAATCCAAGAAGTCCGTGAAGCTTGGAAACGAGCACACGAACTTGCAGAAGCAAATCGACGTGCTGGAAGAATACAATCAAAAGGCGCGAACTCCTGTCACACTGCAAGAGTTCCTCAACCACATCTTTCAAGAGGAAGATGATGGAGAGAGCTCGTCGGATGAATCCGAAGGATATGTGGTGAGTTGTAACGTAATCTCCCACTCGTTTACCGATGATGGGAAAACTCCTGGCACTAAGAAGCTGGAGGCAGAGCCTGTACCAGAGCGTGCATGGCCAACAGACGAAATGATCGACGCTTTCCTAGACGAGATTCGTCTGAAGAGTAAAGCGGATCAGGAGCGTGAGATAGCCGCATCGGAAGGAGCCAAATGTAGGCGACTGAACGAAAGAGTTGAACTACCCCTGCCAGAGCGAAAGGCATCCAAAGTAGACAAGAAGATATTCAAGACGAGGAAAAGGTTTGCCAAAGCCATGTCAATGGGAATGAAGCTACCACCCTCGGAAGGAAACACGCACGATGGGGTGGAGAGGCACCCTGATTATTGCGCATATCATCGGAAAATCTCACACCCCACGGAGGAGTGCGACACCTTTAAGATATGGTGGCAAGGATATGTTGCTCATCGGCAACATTTTAAGCGCATGAAACGCAAGATCCGTCGGGAGCGAAGAAGTACCGTCGATGGGCACAACAGAACGACTGGCAACTGTTACGTGGTTAACGCCAGGGGGTCACAAGTTCTCACCTTTGGGAGTGACTCTGATGAAGAAATGGCTCTGGGCCCTCTCTTTAAAGAATCTGTTTTAGGGAAAGAGGAGAAATCGGAGGCCTGCGAGAACATTCAGCTGCGCAATTGCACACTCCCAGAAAAGAATCTCGGGCCCGCGAGTAGGAAAGATAAGGGAAAGGAAAAGGTCACTGAAGATATCACTTTAGATGACCAAGTCATGAGAGAGCTGGCTGCCAAAGACCCTCCTAGAAAGGGTAAAGTGGACTATAACATCCTAGCGCACCTAAGGAAGCTACCTTCTCAGCTTAGCATTCTCGATGCCCTCCTATTATCAAAAGAGGCGCGAAACTCACTAATTAAGGCGTTACAAGAACCTGAGCAATTTCAAGCCTTCCTCGCCACTGAAAGGATGAAGGATGAACTAGAGGAAGTGCATACGGCCGACATCACTTTCGGTGACGAAGACCTCCTTCTCGGGACGTGCGACCACAACCGTCCCCTATATGTCTCTGGATACTGCCATGATATCAGGATAGGCAAGATCCTGGTGGATAATGGATCCTCCGTCAATCTCCTTAATGTTCGGGTGTTGAAGGAAATCTGCATGAGTGTGCAGCACCTCGCTCGTGACAAAATCACTATCTCCGGTTTCGATTCACAGTCGTCACGGACTCTCGGATCTATAATACTAACATTACGCTTCGGACTTCTCGTCACAGACGTCAAATTCCATGTCATTGACGCCAAGACCTGCTACAACGCCTTACTCGGCCGTCCTTGGCTACACGAGTACAACATCATCCCTTCTATGCAACATCAGTGTATGAAGTACTTTAAGGATGGTTTCGAGTATACCGTAACAGGTGAGTTGAACCCATTCTCCATGAACGAATTCCGCAATTATGAAGATGCGAAGTACTTTTTGCCAGATTTCGAGGATACAGAAAGGTGTCGCAACCCGGAAAACAAAACCGCCGCCACCATCCCTGTTTTCGGGAGCGATACCGAAGAAGAGGGAGAGATAGTTTATGCAGGGCCATCTCAACGCAACAACCTGGGGACGCCCGCCCCTATGTTGGTCTTCGGAAGTGATTCAGAAGATGAAGTTAACGCCGTGTTCTCCAATCGGCTGTCAATACAAACACCCCCTGGCAATGGCCATAGTTTGCAAATCACCATGGTACCGCGAGAACACTACAAGGATCTCGACACACTTCAAGCTCACAATGTGCAGGACCTGCGAACATTTTACGTCCCTCCCAGGCAAAGGGGTGAGAAGGCGATCCTATTCTACCGATCCTCAGAGTCGAAAGTAGAGAAAGAGATCTGGCATGGCAAGGATGCGACTCGAGCTTGAAATGAGCATCAACGCCGAAGTCAAGAAGCTGATCGATTCTGGATTTATCCAAGAAGTCCAATATCCCGACTGGATCGCCAATATCGTCCCGGTAATGAAGAAAAATGGGACGGTACGCATATGCGTGGATTTCAGGGATCTCAATAAAGCTTGCCCGAAGGACGATTTCCCAGTACCGGTAACCGAGCTAATGATAGATAACACGTCCACTCATGAGGTTTTCTCCTTTATGGACGGCTCATCAGGATACAATCAGATAAAGATGCATCCCGAAGACCAGAAGCACACCGCTTTCCGGACCCCTTTGGGTATATTCTGCTACAGGGTTATGCCCTTTGGTCTAAAGAACGCCGGTGCTACCTATCAAAGGGCCATGACAAAGATCTTCGACGATCTCATACATGACATCGTCGAGTGCTATATCGATGACCTTGTAGTGAAGAGCATGTCGTACGAAGAGCATTTAAAACATCTGGAGACTGTCTTTCAACGCCTTCGTCAATATAATTTGAAGATGAATCCCCTCAAATGCGCGTTTGGAGTCTCCTCGGGTAAATTCCTGGGATTCATCATCCGACATCGAGGTATCGAAATAGATCCATCTAAGATCAAGGCGATCATGGAAATGCCTCCGCCAAGAACCCTCAAACAGTTGCGGTCTCTCCAAGGGAAACTCGCATACATCCGGCGGTTTATCGCTAATCTTTCAGGCAAATGCCGTCCTTACAGTCACCTGATGAAGAAGGGAACCCCATTCGTCTGGGATCAAAACTGCCAAAGCGCGCTAGACGAGATCAAGCAATACCTGCAGAACCCGCCGGTGTTGGCTGCTCCGGTTAAAGAAAAACCTCTCATTCTTTATACAACCGCCCTCGAAGGTTCTTTAGGCGCATTATGGGCACAAGAGGACGACCAAGGGAAAGAAAGAGCACTATACTACTTAAGTCGAGTTCTGCTGGGGGCAGAAAGCAACTACTCTCCCATTGAAAAACATTGCTTGGCGTTAATCTTCGCGATAACAAAGCTCAGGCACTATGCGTTGGCACATGAAGTCCGTCTCATCTCGAAGGTGGACCCTCTTAAATATCTGATGTCAAAGGCTATATTGACGGGTCGACTCGCTAAATGGGCTCTACTCCTGATGGAGTTCTCAATAACGTATCGACCTCTTAAGGCAGTGAAAGGCCAGGCCATTGCCGACTTCCTCGCTGAGCATCCAGTACCTGCCGGTTCTCCTCTGAACTGCGAGTTGCCAGACGAGCATGCATTTGATGCGATTGGCGGCGGTAGTACCCGATGGGAACTCTATTTCGATGGAGCATCCTCCGTAAAGAAACAGAAACAGGGTATCCCAATGATCAAATCGGGGATAGGCCTCATCTTCGCAACTCTACAAGGAGGGATAATGCGCTTCGCCTTCTCCTTAACAGAGCCGAGGACAAACAATGAAGCTGAATACGAAGCTCTGATAGCAGGCCTCGAGATCGCCATCGACATGGGAATCGAAAATCTCCTTATATACGGGGATTCCCAATTGGTCGTTAGTCAAGTAAATGGTGACTACCAAACGTGCAAACCAGAATTGGTGAAGTACGGCGAAAAGGTGCAACAACTATTGATCCAAATTCCCTCCTATACTTTGGAGAACATACCGCGTGCGGAAAACAGCAAAGCAGACGCGTTGGCCAAACTTGCTAAAGAACTGGCTGACGAGAACCTTGATGACGTCAGAATCGTGGTACAAAGCCGTCGAGTGCTCGCCCCGGCAGAAATACCTCCGGAATTATATAAAGGGAAGGGAGCGACTGAGCAGGCGACCCTACAAATAAAAGACCGCGAGAAGGCTGAAGACTGGAGGGAAGTCTTCATAGACTACTTTAAGTCCCACCGAATGCCCGAAGAAGCGTCTTCAAGACATCAGCTCATCAAACGAGCTCTATTTTTTGCTTTTGTTAATGACACTCTATACAAAAGATCGTTTGATTCTCTATGGCTGAGATGCCTAGGACCTGACGAAGCAGAAAGAGTCGTTCAGGAAGTTCACGACGGACTCTGCGGTTCTCACCAAGCAGGCCCAAAGATGAAGTTAAAAATTAAACGGATGGGTTACTATTGGCCCACGATGACCCAGGACTGCCTCGAGTATGCGAAGCAATGCCACTCTTGCCAGATTCATGGAGACTTTATCCACCAACATCCGAACCCACTACACCCAACGGTGGCCAGCTGGCCATTCGAAATGTGGGGGACTGATATAGTTGGCCCCATCGAGCCAGCATCGTCCCGGGGACATCGTTTCATCCTGGCGACAACTGATTACTTCTCCAAATGGGCAGAAGCAGTACCGCTGAGGGAAGTGAAGACAGAGAATATCCTCCACTTCTTCAAGACGCACGTCATCTATCGGTTTGGAACCCAACGGCGGATTATATCCGATAACAGGCCAGCCTACAGAAGCCATAAGATTAGCCGCTTCGCGCGGCAGCACAATATAGACTGGAGATATTCTTCAGTTTACAACCCACGAGCTAACAGTCTGGCCGAGGCCTTCAATAAGACCTTGACGAAGATCATAAAAAAGACCGTTTCCCGGAATAAGAGAGACTGGCACGAGAAGCTGCAAGAAGCCCTTTGGGCTTATCGAACTACATTCAAGACGGCCACGAACGCAACGCCGTACGCGTTGGTATTTGGGACGGAAGCAGTGCTCCCCCTCGAGATAGAGTTACCCTCTCTACGAGTGGCAGTCCACTACGAGCTGACGGACGAAGAAAATGCTCACCTTCGGCTTGAGGAGCTTGATGCCCTCGATGAAACCCGGCTCATAGCGCAACAACATCTAGAAGCCTATAAAGCAAAGATGATGCGCTCGTACGAAAGATTGACCAGGCCGAGGACATTCCGCCAAGGCGAACTCGTACTAGTGGTCAAAAGACCTATGATCCCCAATCGTGCCAAGCGGGGAAAATTTGAGCCAAACTATGAAGGCCCGTACATCATAGACAAGGTCTACCAGGGTGGAGCCTATCTACTCATGGACATGCACGGTGAAAGGCCTTTCAGGCCAATAAACGGCCGCTTCTTAAAGAAGTACTATGCTTAATGAGCCACAGCCTGGGTCAATAATAGATGACGACGACTATGTCCGCTCGCTATCTTCCTAAAGCTCAAAGAGTAGTAGCTGGCCCTCTTTTCGAACGGACCGAAACATCCTTAAACTAACGACGGACCGAAATGTCCTTAAACTAATAACGGACCGAAACGTCCTTAAACTAATACCGCAGCATCCTTAGGCTGACGAGATAAAAAAAAATATAATAAATAAAAACGGTATGTCCATAAGCAAAAAGGGTACGGATGAAAACCCGAAAGGGCTCCGTGAGTAAAAACAGCAGGGCTACCGGCGAGTGTTCGTGAAAACCCGAAAGGGCGCGGCCTCGTAAAAAAAAAGGAGAAAAAGAAAATGAAAAGAATAAAAAAAAACGGTATGTCCATAAGCAAAATGGGCACGGATGAAAACCCGAAAGGGCTCCGTGAGTAAAAACAGCAGGACTACCGTCGAGTGTTTACCCGAAAGGGCGCAACCTCGTTAAAGGACACTTACAGAGTCCTCTCGACCTTGTAAGGAGAAACCACCTGCGTGAGATCCTTACGACTCACAAAGGAGCAACACACTTAGGGATCCTCATGATTCCTAACGAGAAAATGCACTTGCGAGATCCTTACGACTCGTAAGAAGAATTCTCTTATGGGACCCTCACGGCTCATGAGATTTGAAAGTCTTAAGTTACAGAAACCTAAACCTGTTCTTAAGCAAATCCTCCACAACCTTCGATATTGCCCTACAAGCGGCTCAATACTGACCCTTGTATACAATCCACGGGCGCAAAAAAACATTTCCCCAACAAAGTCCCACCCGTGACTAGGGATATGTCCATATGATGAGCAACCCTTGTAGGTCTTCTTGACCTATAAGGAGAAAACCCTCTTGTAAGATCCTTACGACTTGCAGAGGAACATACACTTAGGAATCCTCACGATCCCTAAGGAGAAAATACACCTGCAAGATCCTCACGACTTGTAGGGAGAAATACCTTTGTGAGACCCTTACGGCTCATGAAGTCAAAAGCCTTGGTCGACAGGACCCTTAACCCTGTTTACTAAGCCACCTTTGTTCAATATCGACAGAGGCAAATGATGATACGCTCCTGGCAACATCCCAGTTGCAGCGGTGCTGATGCCGAAATCGGTGTCTAAAATCCAAGCTCGCGGCGAAAAAGCTAGCAAGCCACACATGCCTACGAAATAGCCGAAATGATGGGGCAACTTAAAATAAAAAGCAGCAAGTAAAAATGTATGCATGAAAAATAGCCGAAACGATGGGGCAACTCGCAATAAAAAGCAGCGAGTAGAAAATAAATAAATAGCCGAAATGATTGGGCACCGCGAAAAATAGCCGAAATGATGGGGCAATCGCGACCTTCGCGATATAAAAGCTGAAACGATAGAGCATCGCGGAAAAAGAAATAAAATAAAAATAAAATGTATGCCTTACAGGTGATGTTCCATCACACCCTGTATACAATCCAATGGCATAAACAAAAAGGGAACATACCTCCCTCCCCCAGGTTTCACCAAAGAAAGAAGCTAAATCTCGACAGGCCACAAGCGACCTAGAGATCATCCCAACACTCGTCTCGCAACAACGGACACAACTTCAAGCTAAGCGGAATAGCGGCAACTCCCAGTTCCATGGCTCGGTGGTATACATATCGCCAACAGTCAAACCTCCATCCCGTGAAATGCGGATACAATCAGCAAAATTCCTGGTTACGTGGAACGCGGATAACGTCACTCTTTGACCCCGTGGAAAACGTCCAGAGCGAATCCTGGTCCTCGCAGAGCACGGCAGTGAACCCGTGTGAAGCATCCAGAGCGGAGCCTAGTCCTCGCCGAGCACGGCAGTGAACCCGTGTGAAGCATCTAGTGCAAAATTCCCGGTTACGTGGAACGCGGATAACGTCACTCTCTGACCCCGTGGAAAACGTCCAGAGCGGAGCCTAGTCCTCGCCGAGCACGGCAGTGAACCCGTGTGAAGCATCTAGTGCAAAATTCCTGGTTACGTGGAACGCGGATAACGTCACTCTTTGACCCCGTGGAAAACGTCCAGAGCGGAGCCTAGTCCTCGCCGAGCACGGCAGTGAACCCGTGTGAAGCATCTAGTGCAAAATTCCTGGTTACATGGAACACGGATAACGTCACTCTCTGACCCCGTGGAAAACGTCCAGAGCGGAGCCTAGTCCTCGCCGAGCACGGCAGTGAACCCGTGTGAAGCATCTAGTGCAAAATTCCTGGTTACGTGGAACGCGGATAACGTCACTCTTTGACCCCGTGGAAAACGTCCAGAGCGGAGCCTAGTCCTCGCCGAGCACGGCAGTGAACCCGTGTGAAGCATCTAGTGCAAAATTCCTGGTTACGTGGAACGCGGATAACGTCACTCTTTGACCCCGTGGAAAACGTCCAGAGCGGAGCCTAGTCCTCGCCGAGCACGGCAGTGAACCCGTGTGAAGCATCTAGTGCAAAATTCCTGGTTACGTGGAACGCGGATAACGTCACTCTTTGACCCCATGGAAAACGTCCAGAGCGGAGCCTAGTCCTCGCCGAGCACGGCAGCGAACCCGTGTGAAGCATCTAGTGCAAAATTCCTGGTTACGTGGAACGCGGATAATGTCACTCTTTGACCCCGTGGAAAACGTCCAGAGCGGATCCTGGTCCCGCAGAGCACGGCAGTGAACCCGTGTGAAGCATCCAGAGCGGAGCCTAGTCCTCCCCGAACACGGCAGTGAACCCGTGTGAAGCATCTAGTGCAAAATTCCTGGTTACGTGGAACGCGGATAACGTCACTCTTTGACCCCGCGGAAAACGCCCAGAGCGGAGCCTGGTCCTCACCGAGCACGGCAGTGAACCCGTGTGAAGCATCCAGAGCAAATACCGGACTGTGGAGTCCTTAAAATCCACGGACTATGACGTCCTTAACCTCGACCGCAACGTCTTAAAACTAACGATCAACCACCCCGATTCCCTACGGATTCTCCCTTGGTTAAAGGGTACATCTCTTCACTCTTTTGATACTCGGCGTTGTAATTCCTCAACGTCTTCAAAGAGGTGACGAGTCCCTGCGACCAAACATCGGATTGTGGAGTCCCTAAATCCACGGACTATGAGGTCCTTAACCTTGACCGTGATGTCTTAAAACTAGCATCGGACTGTGGAGTCCCTAAATCCACGAGCTATGAGGTCCTTAACCTTGACCGTGATGTCTTTAAACTACGATACCTTGAGCGACCCCTGACCCCGTGAAACACGGATAAGGGCGACCACATCCAACACTTGCAGGTCCTCACGACCTGCGAGGAAGAAAAACTCTCTTGTGAGATCCTTACGACTTTCAAGGGAAAACCCACTTAAGAACCTTCACGATTCTTAAGAAGGACTTACACCTATGGGATCCTCTCGACCTGTAGGGAGAAACGCTCTTTATGAGACCCTTGTGGCTCTTAAAATGCAAAAGTTTTAGGAAGCAGATCTTAACCCTGAGTCTTAAGCTATCGCTGCCCTACGAGGAGATCAAGATAAATTGTCCACAAACGCATTCAATGAAAGGGGACACATCGTTAAGAAGAAAAATGTATCTTTTATTCATAAACCAAAATGGATACAAAGTACAATTCATGAAAGAAACAAAAAAGAAAGATGCTCTTATCCATGAGTACGTACAAAAAAGGGGAAAAGATACAAGTCCTCAAGCCGGCGGGTGGTGCAGTAATTTCACCAGCTCATCGTTCTGCTGCTGAGCCACGGCTTCATGACGCAAGATCTCCAGAAGACGAGCCTCCGCCTGAGCTTGCTGAGCTTGATACGAAGCAAGCCGAACTTCGAGCTCTTTCTCGGTGGCTTTATGAGCCTCGACCCTCTCACGAGTGAACGTGGCAGCTTTATCGAGAGCCCCCACCTCTTTTGTGGACTCCTGGAGCACTCGCCAGAGTTCATATGCTTTGTTGGCCTTGGCTGTGAGGCTGGCATGAAGCTCGCTCAGCGCCTTAGCAGCTAGCTCTCTCTCCGAAAATTTACGGCCGAACCCTTTTCTCGCACAACAATATGTTCGCTACGTGTCGCTCTATCAGGCCACGTAAGCTCGCTTTCGTGACCACAGCCTTGGAAACAAGACATTTACAAGACCGTATAAATGGACTTCCAGTCGACGGGAATAATCGATCTAAAACGCGCTCACATCACCTGACGTGAAAGGCAACAAGAAAGATTTCCGACATATTTCAAGCATGCGTTCGCAATCATATGAGTATTCAAAAAGAAAATAATAATAATAATAGCATTTGCAATCGCATGAACGTTCATAATACCCAAAAAGGTCTGATGCGCAGGAAAGTAATGATAGCATTTGCAACTAAAGAAAATTCTCATGAGAAGAATATGAAGTTTATTTATGCAAGCGGAAACATACATACTAGTGCCAAGCCTACATGGAAGTTCGGCATAAAGCGTAAAAAAAAAAGGGAGGGACTAATTTAAAAATGTTCTACGCTAACGGAAAAGGTCACCAAACATGGGATCAACGGCACAGGGGTTAACGAAGCAGAGGACAAAATTCTCCATCTCTCTCTCTGCTTTCTCCAGCACATCAAAGCGACGGTTCTCACGAGGAGTCGCTCCCCATCGATTGGCGCCGTGTTCGTCTGCGAAAACAGACATAATAGCTCGCCGGGCCTTGATCTGGCTCAGCAGATGAATTGAGCAATCCTTCAAAGCCTGAGTAATCAGGCACGCTTCATGAAAGCCCTCGAGCTTTTCTTCCGCCGCGTCGAGCATCGCCAGGGTCATCTCCGCTGGGTGAGGAGGGATGTCGGCAAGCACGACCGTGAGAATCATCCGGAGCCAGAAGGAACCCATCGGGAGGGGGGACCCCCTACGGATCGAGAGTTCATGCATGGCTGAGTCGCATTCGTCGTCGGTAAGAAGTGGATCCACTAACCGAGCAGCAAAGCGGGGGATCATCTCCTCGATAGGCACTTCCCATGGCTGTCGACGAGCGTGTGGACGGTTGCAGGCCATAGCACTCAGATACTCCTCGAATTAAATCACGTCAATATGGGAATGAATTTCTCTGTGAGGAGAAAATAGGCTATGGCCTCAAGAATATAAAGAAGTGCATTAAGTGCTGTGCGCGGAAGATCTTGCATGGTGAAGCTATTTCCAAGGCCCAAAAAAGGAAAGGCATCGAAAATCAAGGAGATGGAACTATTTCCAAGGCTCTTTTTTTCTGCGTCTGATATTGTGCACTGAAAATAGGGCATGGGAAGATTTTGTGAACAGCTCCGTCAAGGGACCCCACGTGCAGAATACGTGAGGCCTAAACCTGATGTACACTAAAACAAGAGAAAAATGGAGTAACACCCTGCATATTGAAAGCACCAACAACAACAGTAGCAAAATGATAAAATCCCAGAGAAAGGCATGCAAACATGGAAAAACATAATAAAACTTGTTACTGAATCTTTCAAGAAGTTCATACAAAATAAAGAGGACACGTTTACAATGGTAAGACTTCAGACGCGGGGCATGGGTTGAGAAACTCAAGATTAACTTTGTCCAAGATTCTCCAAGCATTTCGAACCTCCCGAGTGTGCTTCCTCTCGCGGTCGCAAGCGTCGGGATCCTCACGAATGTCCTCCACCCTCCGATAGGCGGCAAGTATGGCTGACGGCTGAAAGACTTGGTGCAAGAGATCGATGAGGTGATCTCGCCTCCTCTTTGAGAACAAACCCATCAGGTACACCGAATGCACCTTATCCTCAGCAGTGTCCAAGGCCCCGAGAGGTATGCCAGTGCAAAAGAGAGGAAGTGCCTCCCGGATCGCCAGCACGATCAGCCTCAGAAGAGAAGAGCGACGGGGGAGTAGCCGATGGTTGTACTCGTCAAAGCGGCTCATGATCTCGGCACACTGAGCATCGGTGAACTCCTGGTTCTGACTGCGGCCCAGTGCACGAATATTCCCATAGGAAATGATCTCGTCAAGACCATACAGATGGGCATCCATGATACCTGAAATAAAGGTCATGAGAATCATTAGAAAACTCCTGTTCCATCAATTGCAGAAGGACAACCTCGGGCCAAGAGGCCCCAAGAAGGCTCCATGTGAAGAAACTGAGTTCTTCACAGGAATTAAATTCCTTTTAGAAAAGGGAATTAAATTCCCATAAGACATTTTTGGAAGGAATTAAAATCCATAGATTGTCATCATCATTTCCTTAAGGACCGCTTAAACCCTAAGAGAGCTACAGTTTGAAGATTAAATGGCTTTCTGCTCCTGTTGATGAATTTGAAGGAAATGGGTTCATATTAAAAGAGTAAAACTCTTGTTTTGAATTTAAAATCCAGAAGAATGTGAAAGTCCATCGTTTGCCCAAGAACATTACCTAAGGGAAAGAAGTCCTTTCAAACAGAGTTAAACTCTGAAAATTGTTTCAAGGCAGAGAACTAAGCTCTGAAAGAGGAGAATTAAATTCTCAGAGAAAGTTTGCAAGGAGGAAGACAAGCAAAGTGGAGGCGTCCCTGAGATGACCCCTATATTTATAGGTGTGATGGAAACGATTCATCTCCCCAAATCCCTAAAGGAATCCAACGGTCATAAAAGGTGACAGCGTTGCACTCACGTGCGGACACGTGAGAACAACGCTGTGGGGGCATTTGTTTCCTGATTTAAAATCAGAAAAGCTTATGGAAAAAGCTTCAGAAAAGGGTTACGTGCTTACACGTGACCAGCAGTCACGTGTTGGCACGTGACATCTAAAAGCATCGGCGAGGCAAATTCAGTTTCCCAACTATATCGAAGAAAAGGGCTTCAGAAAGGGTCACGTGCTCCCACGTGACCTGGGTCACGTGTTGGCACGTGACAATTACAAACGGCTTCAAAGGCAAACCGGTTCCCTGATCAAATCAAGGAAAAGGGCTCCAAAAGAGGTCACGTGCTCCCACGTGACCAGGGTCACGTGTTGGCACGTGATGATCAAAAGCAGCAGACTTGTTCTCCAATGAAATCAAGGAAAGAGGCTTCAGACAAGGGTCACGTGCTCACACGTGACCAGTGGTCACGTGTTGGCACGTGATGACCAAGCAGCAACCAGAAGACAGAGCGTAAAAAGAAGGAAGAAGGCTCGTTCCAAGGGGGTCACGTGCCCACACGTGACCATGAGTCACGTGGTCACACGTGACCGGCTTTCAAAGCCCATTTTGTTAACAGAATTAAATTCTGAAAGAGATTCAAATCTTTCCAAAGGAAAGAGATTATTTGGAACCAACCGAATTAAAGATTTAAAGATGATTGAATATTATCTATCTATGGAAAAATCCTGAACTTGGAAAGATTTCCCCTTTTAAATCTAACAGAAATCACAAAGGAGAATCGCTGGATTTGAAATCCAATGGTGAATAAAATTCACCTAATAATCCAAAGGTCCAGAACGAATGATGGATGCAAATCAAATCTCTCAATGAAGATACGTCAAAAAACTAATTGACTCGGCTGCTTCTTCTATAAATAGGAGCCGAGACACAAAAAAAAAGATATATACACGCAGAGGGAAGAAAAGGGAGAGAGCCTTGATACTCTGAGGAATCTGGATCTTCTGCAAAAGAAAACCCTAGGTAAGAAAGGGAAGGCTTTTTGAAAGAAAGAGAATTTAATCCTCAACAGAGTTCAACTCTGATGTAAAACAGAAGAACATATTTCTTCTCTCTTAGATGGAGGATCTGTAAAGCGCACACCTCCCCTTGAAGTTGAGAATTTAATTCTCAATGGGTTGAGATCCTGCCATGCAGATCCAAAGCATAGAGAGGGAATGGAAGCACGAGAATTTAATTCTCACAGAACTATAGGAATTTAATTCCTTTAAAATAAAATTAGGGTTTGACCCTGTGTCATGGGAATTTAATTCCTTCAGAATAAAAAGAAACAGGGTTTAACCCTAATTAAGAACTTAGTTCTGTTAAAACAACAAGAACGTAATTCCCTTAATCTTACTCCCCACAATAATTCTCTAACAGAGAGTGGGAGTTTAATTCCTTAAAGCTTTTATTAGGGTTTAACCATATTCAGTTCTTCATATATATGAGGAATTTAATTCCTACAGAAAATTCAGGGTTCAACTCTTCAAAAGGAACTAGGAATTTAATTCCTCTGGAATTATTGTCAGGGTTCAACCCTACGAGGAATTCAATTCCTGAAAAGGATTAACAGATCTTCTAAACAACTACAGAAAAGAAGGGTCACGTGTCACCACGTGACCCCCCAAAAGATCTACAGAAAGCCCTCTGGAGGCAGTGCCTCACGTGACTCACGTGACTCTTGACAGAAGCTTTAACACATAAGCGCTTGAATCCCCGTCACGTGATGGCACGTGATGCTCTAAAAGATGCATAGTCTCAGAAGAACAAGTGAAGGGAGGGCGCTCTCACGTGTTGCCACGTGACCCCTCTTGCCTTAGTGATTAAACACTAAAACGGAACCCCTGAATTCAGTGACAAAACATTGTTTGGCCTTAGTGTAACACTAAGCACAGAACTATATTTACAGTGTTCAACACTGATTACCGTAGTGTCCAACACTAGTTTGGGACTCCTGTTGCCAGCGTTTAACACAGGACTGTTTTAGTGTTCAACAATAATCTGAAAGCCTGGTTGCTGGTGTTTAACACCAACTATCTTTTAGTGTTGAAACACTACCTTATCAATCTTATTCCCAGTGTTCAACACTGATTCGTCTTTAGTGTTTAACACTAGACACTGGCCCAATTGGCCGAATGGATAGAGGCAAAGCCTCTCCTTCAAGGGACCAACAGGAAGTCAATATTCCAGACATGATTGGACTTAGCCCAAGATGGCCATAAGTCCTCAATTCGTAATTAACTGGGCTAATGGGCTCATAACATAATTAATTGGTCTTGATCCCAAATTGGGCCAAAGACTACTTAATCCACTCCGGTTCCAGGGTACATCTCTTCACTCCTTTGATACTTGGCGTTGTAATCCCTCAACGTCTTCAAAAAGGTGACGGGTCCCGATGACCACACATTGATACGGACTGTGGGGTCCTTAAACCCATGGACTACGACGTCCTTAACCTCGACCGAGATGTCTTAAAACTAACAACGGACTGTGGGGTCCTTAAACCCATGGACTACGACGTCCTTAACTTCGACCGAGATGTCTTAAAACTAACAACGGACTGTGGGGTCCTTAAACCCATGGACTACGACATCCTTAACCTTGACCGAGATGTCTTAAAACTAACAATGGACTGTGGGGTCCTTAAACCCATGGACTACGACGTCCTTAACCTCGACCGAGATGTCTTAAAACTAACAATGGACTGTGGGGTCCTTAAACCCATGGACTACGACGTCCTTAACCTTGGCCGAGATGTCTTAAAACTAACAATGGACCGCAATGTCCTTAAACTACCTATGGACCGTAATGTCCTTAAACTACCTACGGACCGCAATGTCCTTAAACTAGCAATGGACCACTATGTCCTTAAACTGGAACAATAGAGCCCAAACGCTCTTTTGTCGGATCTAAACGATCCCGTTTAAGTTGATCTTAGCCTCAAATATGGCTAACGTATCCTTAAACCTTCAAACAGACTGGACTATGAATCCCCCCAATCAACTTCGGTTCAAGGGTACATCTCTGAACTCCTCTGATATTTGTCGTTGTAATCCTTCAACGTCGTCAGAGAGGTGACGGGTCCCGACGGCCATACATTCAATGGACCACTATGTCCCTAAAATGGGGTAATAGAGCCCCAAATGCTCTTTTGTCGGGGCTAAACGATCCCGTTAAGTTGATCTTAGTCTCAAACTAGACTAACGTATCCTTAACAAACGTTTGAGTTGATCTTAGCCTCAAATATGGCTAACGTATCCTCAAACCAAACCGCCAAACCCAAATCTAAGATAAATACGGATTTGGACTAGTCCACGTCCTACGGGCGATGACATAACTCAGTCTCCGTATACAATCCACGGGCAACCACAAATAAAACAAAAACACACGACACGAAGTGACCATCTGGAGAAGGAGAAAGTTGTTACCGCAACGCGGTAGCGTAATTAACTGCAGGGGCTTGCGCCTGCAGGGAAGAGCGTCCCCACAATCAAAAACCCCTCAAGCGAGGGGGAATCTGACGAAGTCTGCTACATCGGACGCATCCGTTTAAACCTTCGATACATGGTGCCATAAATCAACTTGGCATCTTCGGAGAGGTAGAAGGATAGCACCAATTAGCATCTGCCCCGAATCTCAGGCATAGACGTCATGTCGCGCCGTCTTTCGGAGGGGAACAATTGGCAGATAACTTAATTTCTCCGAGAGATAGCGATGGTTTAGGCCGCAGGTTCAGATCTGCCGCCTAAGACTTTTCAACTCTATGAGCCGTGAGGGTCTCATAGAGAATTTTCTCCCTGCGGATCGAGATGATCTCGTAGGTGGGTTTTTCTCCTTAGGAATCGTGAGGATTCCTAAGTGTGGTTTTCTCTTATAAGTCGTAAGGATCCTATAAGAAATTTTTTCCCTCTTACGAGTCGAGAGGACTCGTAAGCGGTTGTTTCCCTCCTTGTCGAAATTCGACGTTGGAGAGTGAGACCCGTGGATGGTATGCAAGAGACCGTTTTGGGCCAACTTGCGGGGTCCCAGTGCTTAGCAAACAGGCTTCTTTTATGCCCACTGCCTAAGGCTTTATCTCACGAGTAGAGCCGCCTCACGAATTTCTCGCAAAGACATCAATTTCTTTACAAGTCGAGACGAATCGAGCGTTTCTCGCAAGAACATCCTAACGTCGCATTTAACCTCTGCTCTTTATGACAGAAGCCCGTTAAGGTCGGTGGTACTTAGGGTTTTGGCCATCGTACCGTCGCATAAGCTGATATAGTCCTCGATAGGCAATCGTGCTGTTCGAGTAGCCCTGCGACTGCCGTGTCTCTGATCCCTTCGGGGGCTGGACAAGACGTCTTCAAGCAATCTTCCTAGGCAGTTTAACCGTCGGAAGAGAAAGTGCTAGGAATTTGCCATGCCGCTTTTTACTTGAGGTTAGGCTCATTTTGGCAAGCCCCGATGAGTCATAACCACTCCACGCTGGTGTGGGATGATCTCCGATAGTCTTTCAGGTTTTATGTGAGTTGCCGTCAGACCCTGTAGCTAGGAATTTGGCCTTTGCTTCGTTTTGCTGGCATCGCGTCTGCTGTATCGAGACGAATGTCGTGGTGGGAACTAGGGATTTTGCCGTGGCTCCATTTGTTTGATTGTCGCGTCTGCACCCTGCTGGAGGAAGATCGCTGAAGTGACATCTCGTCTGCTGTATCGAGATGAATGTCGTAGTTGTCTCTAGGTTGCTGGTGAACCGTCGAGGTTTGGAACTAGGGATTTTGCCGTGGTTCCATTTGTTTGATGATGTTGCGTCTGCTGTGTCGAGATGAACGTTGGGGTGACATCTCGTCTGCTGTATCAAGACGAACGTCGAGGTGGTGACCACTCTGTGCTGGTGTGAGATGATCTCCGATTGTCTTTCCGGTTTTATATGAGTTACCGTCAAGACGTTGAAGCTAGGAATGTGGCCTTCGCTTCGTTTGCTTTGGTGTATCCAAATCCTGTTGGAGGAAGAACGCTGGGGTTGACATTGCGTCTACTGTATCGAGACAAACGTCAAAATGAAGCTGGGATTTTGCCGTCGCTTCTCTTTGTTTCGACCGCAAGGTCTTTTGTTGGCGTTGTATCTGCATCTTGATGGACTGCGAAGGAACGCCTTTATTGACATCTCATCTGCTGTAACGAGACGAATGCTTAGATGGTCTCTAGGTTGTCTGTGAACCGTCGAGATTTGGCTTCGCTTTTTTATGGAGCCTGTTGGGAAGGTATGTTTCCCTCTTTGTTTGTGCCCCTGGATTATATACAGGAATCGATGTGATATAACCTGTAGGGCAAAAGTTTTATCATCATTATTTTTTTTGTTTTATTTCCGCGATGCTCTATCATTTCAGCTTTTACATCGCGAAGGTCGCGATTGCCCAATCATTTCGGTTGTTTTTCGCGGTGCCCAATCATTTCGGCTATTTATTTTATTTTTACTCGCTGCTTTTTTTTATTGCGAGTCGCCCAATCATTTCGGCTGTTTTTGTATGCACACATTTTTACTTGCTGATTTCGTTGCAAGTTGCCCCATCATTTCGGCTATTTAATATGCATTTTCAGCTCGCTGATTTTTTTATCGCGAGCGTAGAACTTGGAGTCTGGTGCCAATCTCAGCATCAGCATCGCTACAACCGGAATATTTCCAGGAGCGAATCATCATCTGCCATGAAAGGACTTAGAATTTGATACCGATTTAGGCATCAGTATCGCTACAACTGGGATATTGCCAGGAGCGAATCATCATCTGCCTCCGTCGATGTCGAACAAAGGTGGCTTAGCGAACAGGGTTAAGGTCCCGTTGACTAAGGCTTTTGACTTCATGAGCCGTAAGGGTCCCACAAAAGTATTTCTCCCTACAAGTCGTAAGGATCTTGTAGGTGTATTTTCTCCTTAGGAATCGTGAGGATTCCTAAGTGCATGTTCCCCTGTAAGTCGTAAGGATCTTACAAAAGGGTTTTCTCCTTATAAGTCGAGAGGACTTATAAGGGTTGTTCACCATATGGACATATCCCTAGTCACGGATGGGACTTTGTTAGGGAAATGTTTATTCGCGCCCGTGGATTGTATACAAGGGTCAATACTGACCCGCTTGTAGGGCAATATTGGAAGTTGTGGGGGTTGCTTAAGAACAGGTTCAGGTCTCTGTAACTTAAGACTTTCAAATCTTATGAGCCGTGAGGGTCTCATAAGAGAGTTCTCCTTACGAGTCGTGAGGATCTCGCAAGTGTAATTTCTCCTTAGGAATCGTGAGGATCCCTAAGTGTGTTGCTCCCTTGTGAGTCGTAAGGATTTCACACAGGTGGTTTCTCCTTACAAGGTCGAGAGGATCCTGTAAGCGTCTTTTAACGAGGTTGCGCCCTTTCGGGTTTTCACAAACACTCGCCGGTAACCCTGCTGTTTTTACTCACGGAGCCCTTTCGGGTTTTCATCCGTGCCCATTTTGCTTGTGGACATACCGTTTTTCTTTCCTGTTCTTATTCCTTTTTTTTCCCATTTTTTTTTAACGAGGTCGCGCCCTTTCGGGTTTTTACGAACACTCGCCGGTAGCCCTGCTGTTTTTACTCACGGAGCCCTTTCCGGTTTTCATCCGTACCCATTTTGCTTGTGGACATACCGTTTTTTTTGTTTTTGTTTTTGTTTTTGTTTTTTTTTAACGAGGTCGCGCCCTTTCGGGTTTTCGCGAACACTCGCCGGTAGCCCTGTTGTTTTTACTCACGGAGCCCTTTCGGGTTTTCATCCGTGCCCATTTTGCTTGTGGACATACCGTTTTTTTTTATTTTTTTTTGTACGTCAGCCTGAAGATGCTGTAGGTTGGGAGTAGTTTAACGACGTTTCGGTCATTTGCAAGTTTTAGGACATTGCGGTCCGCCGTTAGTTTAAGGACGTTTCGGTCCTTTGCAAGTTTTAGGACATTGCGGTCCGTCATTAGTTTAAGGACGTTTCGGTCCGTTGTCGCCGTATTTGAGGCGAATATCTAGTTTATTGACTTTTCGGTATATGAGGCTTTCTCTATGACTGAGCATGATGCCCCCGGCGTATCCATCTTTCTCGGAGCGTGTGGTTGTGGCGGGCTCACCTTCCAGTTTTCGGAGATGACGAACTTGCCCTGTTGGTATTGATCTTCAACCCAGTTTTTGAAGACGTAGCAATCCTCGATTAGATGACCTACCGTTTGATGGTAAGGGCAATAATTAGGATTATTAACATCGCCTGGCCGTAACGGACGTTTTGGACTCGGCAGATTGATGAGTCTGTCGCACGCTGCCAGTTCGAACAGTCCCCTTGTTTTATCTTGCGGAAACGAGTAAGGACGTTTTAACTTTTCCTGGAGGGGTTTCCGCTTGTTGCTTTGGCGAGCAACCGGTCTAGGGTCACTTGATTGTTGTTGAGCGCTGGCGACGAAGGCCGTTTTTCCTTTTCCTTTATCCTTTTTGTTCGCTCCGTTGTTTGCGGAGCTGAGATTTTTTCCGAGTAGCGTGCGATTGCACGGCTGAACGTTCTCGCAGCTCCTCAATTCCTTTATTTTTGAAATAGATTCCCTGAGAGAAGGGTTGGGGATAGCTTCTTCGTCAGAGTCTCTTCCAAAGGTGATAATTTGTGATCCCTTGGAGTCGGCTATATGACAATCGTCGGCGGCTCTTTTGCGCTCATCTATCGCATTTTTTCGGCGTCTACGAGCTTCACATTTTGCCCTGTCAAAGTGTTGCTTTTGAGCGACATACCCTTGCCACCAACAGTTAAAGGATTCGCAGTCTTCGGTAGGATGTATGATCTTCTGATGATATAAACAGAAGTTAGGGTGTATCTCTACCTCAGCGAGAGTATTTTCTTCAGAGGGCGGTAGCTTCATTCCTACTGATAGAGCTTTGGCGAACCTTTTCCTCGTCTTGAATTTGTTTTTACCTGCAGTGTATGGCTTTTGATTTGACGGGAATGCCTTGGCTCTTTCCAGTATGGCCATTTCACGCTCTTGATTGGCTTTTGCTTTCAGACGAATTTCATTTAGGAAGACATCGATCAACTCGTCTGATGGCTGTAGAGTCTCCGGCTCAGGGTTCGCCATTGGTTTCTCGGCGTAAGAAACCTCTTCATCATCTGCCAGTGAATGAGAAATCACATGACAAGTCGCTACGTAGTCTTCGGATTCATCTGATGAGTTTTCTCCATCATTTTCATCTTCGACGATAGAACAAGCTGCACCCATTGTATCCGTTTTCTTTGGAGAGTGCGGCTGTGGCGGGTTTACCTTCCAATTTTTAGACAGCGTGAATTTGCCTTGTAGGTACTGATCCTCGATCCATCCCTTAAAGACGAAACAATCCTCGATCGGGTGACTTACCGTTTGGTGGTAAGGGCAATAATTGGGATTATTAAGATCGTTTGGCTGTGACAGACGCTTTGGACTCGGCAGATTGATGAGTCTGTTGCGCACTGCCAGCTCGAACAGTCTTTTCGTTTTATTCTGAGGAAACGAGTAAGGACGTCTTAGTCTCTCCTCGAGAGATGGGCGTGGACGCACATTGTTTTGGCGAACGACCGGTTTTGAATTGCTCGGCTGTCGTTGAGCATTGGCGACGACGATCGCTTTCCCTTTTCTTTTCTCGTTTCGAGAATCAGGTTTTGGAGGAGACGGTCCATGGCGCATCTGGTCCATTTGGGTTAATTTGTCGATCAAAGCCTGGAAGGTGGTCGGCCTGAAGAACATTATGAATTGCGAGATGGTCACTTGAGGGTCAAGGGTACCCATGAACATGCCTACCGCAGGTGCCTCCTCTATGCGTTGTTCGCATTTCGACCATAGGTTTCGCCATCGTGTTGTGTATTGGACCCACGTTTCACCTGGCCTTATCCTGGCATTTATCAGTGCTGTTATAGGGGTGCGTTCACTAGCACTCGCGAATCTTTGCGTGAACAGTAGCTCCATCTCCGCAAATGTTTTGACAGAGTCATTAGGTAGCTCCGAATACCATTCAAAGGCTGTTTCTGCTAAGCTGCCAACGAATTGGCGAAGCAACAATTTGTCATCGCCTCCAGTGTTGCCGCATAAGGCCCTGAATTGAGCGACATGTTGATGCGGATTCCCTGTCCCTTTATATACGTGGAATTTAGGGATAGTATATCCCGACGGGTAACTGATTTGGTCATACCAGCCCGGATAGGGTCGTCCAGTTCTAACAGTTTGCCCAGCTGCTTCACTCGCCTGATGAGCTCGTATTTGCTGAGCTATATAGTCATCAAGCGCGGCCTTGGAAATGGTTTCTTCCTTGGCTGCTGAAAGAGCAGGAGGAGGATCAGATGTTTCCCCTCCGTCATTTCCGACAATGACTGGAGGGTCTTCAGCTGGAGGGTTCGGCTGTAACATCATCCCTACCATGTCTTGGAAGAGGAGTGCCATTTGTTTTATGTTAGCCGCTTGTTCTGCGGCTTATGTGTCTTTCTTTTTGAGGATTCTACGTAAGAAGTCAGCATCAGTCTCTTGTTCATAACGCTGTTCTGATGATACTTCCGAACTTTCTTTTGGTTCGGTAAGTGCAGCCATCACAGTCATCATTTCCTGAAGCTTCTGTTGCTGCTCTTGGGCTTTCGTCACAGATCGGGTGAGCGGTCGGTGACCCGTCGAAGCACGGCTTTCCTCCTTTCCGGAAGCCATATAAACGGTGTGCACCACCATGCCCCTAGACTTGGGGCGTTTGTGTCCAGCGCTTTCACGGTGTGCCTTGTCCACAGGGGCTTTCTGCGGCCTCCTTCTCTTTTGAGTGATTGGCGTTGAGGGTGTTGCTGCAGTAGACACTCGAGTAGCCGTTGCTTCTTCTGGTCTGACAGAGTAATCTTTCTTTTGCCGAACCTCCGTCCTTTTCTATTGGTGGAGATAGTTTTCATCAATCACCGACTCCTGGACCTGTCGCCAGACCTTGTAAATTTTAGAGGATAGCCGTTGAGGGGGCTGTCCTAGCTTCTTCTCTGGAGTATTTTCTACAGGCGAAGGAGTTCGCTTCAACACCATGGTAGGAGAGTTTCTGCGCACCGAGTTCAGCAACTCGAAGCTGTTCCCGGATGGAACAGCAGTATCGATCCCCACCGTTAGAGTTGGAGGAGTAAATCCAGAGGGGGAGTTGCCCCCAGCCTTCCTCACTCGGCGCCAGTAGCGACGTCGAGCACGACGAGCCGTTGGGACTGGCTCGGAGATTGAGACAGCTTCTTTTTGCCCCCTGTCTGAATGAGGCGTCGCTAGTGTTAGCCTTTTAAAGACTGAGGTTGTCTTTTGAGGGATGATATTCAACCTGTCGGAGACAGACCCTCGAGCAGGGGCAGGAGCAGGAATAGTCAATCTTGAGAAGACTGACTCTTTGACAGGGGAAGCTGTCTTGACGACTTCTGGAGCAGCAGTTATTCCTTCCTTGGGACAGCCAATTTAGAGTTCTGATCCAGCTGGCGAAGACCGAGGCTGTTGGTTTGGCAGTGGGCGACCCGTTGACAGGGGTCGTCGTAGCAGTGAGCCGGTCGAAGACCGACTTCTTGTTCACTTCCGGAGCAGGTATTGGCATAGAGAAGCTTGTAGGCAGGATCATGGTCCCGAAAAACAGGCCGGTGGTGGCCTGGGTCACCTGGTCTACCGGCAGAGCGAGAAAGGAAGCCGCTTGGGGCCCATATGCTACACCTCCGGGGGAGGTGAAGTGTCCGTTGCAGTGGCACTTCGAGAAGTTGGTGCAGTTAGAGGCCATTGATGCTTGAGTTCTCTTCTGCACCAAGCGAGAGACTATATCTTAGTAAACTTGAAATCCAAAGGCAACCGTTAACAAACCGCGATTGGTTCGCGAAGACGACACATGAAGTGTGGAGTGGAAAGAGGAAAAGGTCCCACCGGGCGTGCCAGAATCTGTTCCCCTTCGAACGGCGGCCGAGACGCGACTACGCGAGGACGTCAAGCCTGAGGTTCGGGACAGATGCTATATGGTTTTATCCGTCTACCTCTCCAAAGATGCCAAGTTGATTTATGGCACCGTGTATCGGAGGTTTAAACGGATGCGGCTGATATAGCAGACTTCGTCAGATTCCCCCTCGCTTGAGGGTTTTTTGATTGTGGGGACGCTCTTCCCTGCAGGCGCAAGCCCCTGCAGTTAATTACGCTACCGCATCGCGGTAACAACTTTCTCCTTCTCCAGAATTTCACTTCGTGTCGTGGGTGTTTGTTTTGTTTGTGGTTGCCCGTGGATTGTATATGGAGATGAGTAATGCCGTCGCCCGTAGGACGTGGATTAGTCCAAATCCGTATTTACTTAGATTTGGGTTTAGTGTTTTTAGTTTAAGGATACGTTAGCCGCATTTGAGGCTACAGTTTAGAGACGTGGTGGTCCGACATTAGTTTAAGGACGTTTCGGTCCAACATTAGTTTAAGGACGTTTCGGTCCATATTCCAGTTTAGGGACATGAGGGTCCGTGTTCCAGTTTAGAGACGCGGTGGTCCGTATTCCAGTTTAGGGACGTGGTGGTCTATGTTCCAGTTTAGAGACGTGGTGGTCCGACATTAGTTTAAGGACGTTTCGGTCCAACATTAGTTTAAGGACGTTTCGGTCCACGAGTTTAAAGACCCCGCAGTCCATGTTGATGTGTGGTCATCGGGACCCGTCACCTCTCTGACGTCGTTGAGGGATTACAACGATGGGTGTCAGAAAAGTTCGGAGATGTACCCTCGAACCGGTCGTAAATTGATTTAAGAGAGCAAACTTGCTCAGTCAATTTAATTTGAGGACTTACGGCCAAAATTGGGCTAAGTCCAGTTGAAAATGTTCAACATTTTATTTGCTTTTGCATTGCATTTCTTTTTATTTTTAATTGGGCTATGCCCAGAAAGGATGCAGAGCATCAATTTGTTTTGGGGCTCTGCCCATTTATAAATGATGCAAAGCATTTACTTTGTTTGGGCTCTGCCCTTTTTATTATAATGTAGAGCATTTGTTTTGGTCCATTGGACCTCTCAATTGGGCTCTGCCCCTTTAAATAATGCATAGCATGATTATTATTTTGTTTGGGCTCTGCCCATTTATAAATGATGCAGAGCATCAATTTAATTAGGCCTGCTTGTCCTTTTGACTTGGGCCTGGCCCTTTAAGAAATGTTTTGCATTTATCAGGCGCTTTGCGCCAATCAAAGAGCGCAAGCGCTTGTAGTGTCGACACGTGTCATGCAAGCGCAGTGCGCTGCGCTAGTGCGCTGCGCTTGCGCTGCTGACACGTGGCGCGCTCTGATGAGTTGCGTCAATTTCAAAGAGCAGACCTCTATTTCAAAAGCGCATAGCGCAAATGGTTCAGACGCTGACACGTGGCGCTCTCCCAAGAGCGCAACGGCGCAGTTTGCAAGTGCAAAGCACTCTAAATTTGAGAATCATTTAGATTCAAGAACCAAAGGTTCATAAAAGAAGTGTGAAGCACTGTTTGCTTTCTTGATCTAATTTAGATCAAAGAAAACAAGTTTCTCTTGTTTTTCTTATCTCAGAGAACCAAAGGTTCATAAAAAGTGCAAAGCACTAATTTTTTTTTATATTCAAGATCATTGATCTTGTTTTTAGATCCATGATCTGTTCATAAGAGAATTTTCTCCTTTTTTCTAAAGGCTTTTTACCTTTTTTGTTCTTGAGGAGTTCTTCAGAGTTCTCTCTGTTTGATTTCTCTCCAAAAATGTTGATGCCTTTGAATTGAGGTCTAGGGTCCTTTTTATAGTGCCCATAAATTAGTTAAATTTGTTAAAGAGATCTTTCTCTGAGTGATTTGGGGAATTTTCCCCACCGTTGGATCTTTGATCCAAGGGCTTCTGTTTTACAGAAGAAAATCTTCTTGTTTTAACAAGAACAGAAAGATTTCTTTAAAATCTTAATCCTGTTTGGCGCAAATGCCCCAGCGCGTGACACGTGAGCGCAGCGCAACTGCGCTAGTGCATCTGCGCTGACACGTGTCACGCAGCGCACAGCTCAGCGCAACTGCGCTAGCGCATCTGCGGTGACACGAGTCGCGCAGCGCTTGCGCATCTGCGCTAGCGCATCTGCGGTGACACATGTCGCACAGCTGCGCATCTGCACTAGCGCATCTGCGCTGACACGTGTCACGCAGCGCAGCGCTTGCGCATCTGAAGCGTTGCTTCCTTTGATTTTGCTTTATTGGGTGCGCTGCCTTGGGCGCTGTGCTGATGCATCTGCGTCTGACACGTGGCGCGTTGCGCGCAGCGCAAAGAATCTGAAGCGTTGCTTCATTTATTAAAATTTAGATTTTCAAAGTAGAGCTTTACTCTAATTGGGGGAAGATGAAGCGTTGCTTCATCTCCCGTCTTGGAACTTGAACAGAGCTTTGCTCTGATTGGGGTAAACAGTCCCATGGTCGGTAACTATGCACCTCGGGATTCCAAAATGAGAAATTACGTTGTTCTGCAGGAACTTTATCGTAGAGGCGGCGTCTGATTTCCTGATGTGTACGGCCTCTATCCATTTCGTGAAATAGTTTACAGCGACAAGGATGTATCTATGCCTGCCCGTACCATTGGGGAGTTGGCCCATCACATCCATCCCCCATTGTGCAAACGACCAAGGGGAACTGAGTGGAGTTAGCTTGGCGGTGGGGAGACGAGGTATGTTGCCGAAGAGTTGGCAATTCTTGAATATTCTGACCAAGTTCTCGGCGTCCTGGTGCAATCTCGGCCAATAGTACTCTTGCAGTAGTGCCATTTGGACCCGGGTTCGGGCCCCTTGATGTGCTCCGCCGACCCTTTCATGTATCTCTCGCAGAACGTAGTCAGCCTCGTGGGGGTTGATGCACCGGAGCAAGGTTGAGTGTATGATTTCTTGTACATGTTTCTGTTGCTCCAGATGAAATGTCGTGCTTTGTCCCGGAGCCGGCGAGCTTCTCTTCGGTCTTCGGGAAGTACACCGTCCTTTAGGAACTCCACGAGGGGCTCTCTCTAGTCCCGACCTTCTTCTTGAGTTGTGTAGATCTGGATTGTTACTTCCCTGTCTTCTACGATGGGCCGTGGTAAGACTTCGAATATGATATTTCTCTTATGCTTGGCCAAATAGGAAGAAGTGAGCTTGCTCAAGGCATCGGCTTAGGTGTTCAAGTTCCTGGGAATCTGCTCCACTTGGACTTCGTCGAAATTTTTTTGAAGCCTTTCGACTTCGGCCAGGTATTTTATCATGAATGGCTCCCGGGCTTCGAAACGCCCGGTTACTTGGTCGGCGACTAGTGTGGAGTCACTGCAAACTCTGATGGTCTTCATCCCTACCTCGGAGGCGATTTGCAGCCCTGCCAATAAAGCTTCGTATTCCGCGGTGTTGTTCGACGCTCTAAACCCGAGCTTTAAAGAGTATTCCATTTCTGCTTCGTCCGTGCCACGGATGATCAGGCCAGCTTCGCTCCTCTCCTTGGTTGAGGATCCGTCTACGTAGAGCACCCAGTCCGGGATGGGGTCGGGTATCTCTTCGACCGAGGGATGTGGTTCGGGGACTTGCACCGCCGTTCCTCTTTAGCGGGAATAGTACATTCGACAACGAAATCTGCTTGGACCTGCTGTTTGATGGCTTGTCGGGGGTGGTACTTGATATCGAATTGGGACAATTCCCACCTCCATTTCTCCAGGCGACCTGACGACTCGGGGGAGGCGAGAATAGACCCTAAAGGTCACTCGATGAGGACGAGGATTGTGTGCGCTTGGAAATAGTGTCGAAGTTTTCTGGAGGTGACGACAAGTGCCAGGACTATCTTCTCTATGGCCGGGTATCTTGTTTCCGCATCCTTGAAGACATGGATTATGTAGTAGACCGGCCTCTGTATGCCTTCGGCTTCTCTGACAAGCACCAAGCTTGCAACATAGGTCGGAGACTGTAACAACCTAGTTCATTTATACCAATTACAGTTTCCGTATTTCCTTATTGGTGGTATTTTCTTGATTTATCGTGTTTGGGTGTGAATGGTATTTTACATTTTACATTGCATTCGACCCGACCCGCTTGCTTGAACCTGTTGATTCATATTTATGAATTACCCTGACTTGTTACGTAGACTGTGCATTTTCATGTTTAGTGCATAATGACATTTTATCTGGCATTGCATCTTTTACCATATAACATTTTAGGTCACGTAAAATATTTTAAAATTACATAACATGGTCTGCATGGCACCCCTAACCCCGTGGTAGCATCCGCGCATCTTGTTCTCATCCCGTTCAGTGAAACGGACGTGTTTGGATGGCTACGCGTACGTACGTGCATCCGTTCTTGGGGGTATACATTTTCATTACCTGAGTATTCATTTTGAAATTTGGAAGTCGCATATATTTTTCATATTTTAAATCTGAATTTTTGGACCCGACCCGGGCGCATTTTGGAATACTTTTGTATCCCGCCAAAATTCAAATTATTTGAACTTTTAAATTTCGATTAACCTACATTTAACAGTTCCAGAATATATTTTACCTAACTAAAATATTTTTCTAAATTAAAATCTAACCTAATAAATCATTTCTTTACTTGCCTGGCCCCACCTTTCTCTCTCCCTCTCTCTTCTTTCTCTTTCTCTTTCTCTCTCTTCTTTTCTTTCTTTCTTTCCTTCTCTCTCCTCACAAAACGCCAACCTCATATCTCCTTCCTGTTCATTTCTCTCTCTCTCTCATCTCGATCTCTCTCTATCCCTCTCTCTCTCCCTCTCTCTCTCATCTCGATCTTTCTCTCTCTCCTTCTCTCTCTTTCTCTCTCTCTCTCAATTCTCTCTCTCTTACTTTATATATATATATATATAATTATTTATATATTCTATTATTAAACCCTTTTATAATACGCATCTCTCTCCTTTTCTTTCTTCTTTTCTTTTTCATCTCCCCGCGAGAAAACCCTAGCCCTTGCCTTTGCTCGCCGACGCCGCCTCCACCCTCGTCGGTGACCCATCTCCCCGACCTCCTTGACCTCCTCTCCAGGTTCTTCTCTCTCTCCCATCTACGTCTTCTTCCTTCCACGCTACCTACTGCAACCGTAACCCACGTGAGTGCCTGCACCCACCGCCGGCGACCGCCTCGCCGTTACCCCGTCGACTCCACACTCTCTCTACCACCTCTCCTCCTCTCCATTCTCGAGTTCACAACCTACTGCAAACCCCGACAACCCCGAGCCCACCCAAGAAAAACCACCACCGCCGGTCACCTAACCCGACGCCTGAACCTCACCGTCGACATCGCTGTCATCACCCTCATCATCTCATCACCTCCCTCTCTTCTTCCTCCTCCAACCCCGAGCGCTAGCACATCCATCCCCGAGCACCTCCTGCAACCCTACCCTCGTCGCTGCACCTTCGCCGGAGCTCCGACTTGTCGTCGCCTCCACTCCCTCGCCATCTCCTCTCCTCCCTGCAAACCCCCTGACACCAGAGACCGACCCTTTCCTTCCATCTCCTTCTTCTTCTTCTTCTTTCTTATTTTCCTTCTTGATCTTGTTTCTTTTCCCGATTATCGCCGGAACTCCGATCCCGTCGCCTCCGTGCACTTATCATTGCAACCACCCCATCGTCCTCCCTGACCCCAGTGCACCACAACCCTAGTAGCAACCCACTTCCTCTCTTCTTCTCCTTCTTTTCTTCTTTCTTCTTCTTTCTTAATCTCAGTTCTTTTCCGGTGGTCGCTCGCCGGAGCCGTGCTACTGCCGACGATCCGAGCAACCCAGTGGACGTTCCCTACCTACGCGGTTACATTCTTGCATGGCCTGGTTATGTTCTGTATTTGTGCGCGCAAAGTGTTCGACGAAATGCCCCAATGGAGATTTTCCGTCGTTTTATCGCATTCTTGCTGCGTGCCGTGCATCTGTGGATCCCCGAGGCAAGTTAATCTTGCTACATGCTATTTAAATTATTATATACTTATTTAAATACATACCATGCCTATAGTTTAAATCTAGTTCCCCATGTTTCATTTTATAATGTTTCGATATTCCGTTTGTATCCGTGCACATCATTTTAGATCTAAATCATGAAAACTAATCTTGTTACATAGTAGATTATATTACAATGCATTCATACCAATATTTATATCACATAGTGCTTATTTGTATATCCCATAGTACCATTTTATAATTTATAACTTTTTGGATACCTATTTGCATCCATCTCGTCTAATATATATACAATTGCATCCATGAATCATTTTAATCATAATAATGTGATATTAACGTTCCATATTTAATAAAGTGCATCCTAATTAGTGTTGGAGCTATAACTTTAACCCTAATCGATAACTGTGCATCCATATGTTTGAATCTATACCTATTTGCATACCACATCACATTATTCCATTTTATTGTTACATTGGTACCCCATACTTGTTTTGTGTACCTATACTTAGTATAGTTTGATTTTGAGCACCCACGTGACACTTGTGCACCCCCTGACATGACTTGATACACTACTACTTGATACGACTTGATACCGTGCACTTCTTGACATGATTGGATCTGTATACACTACCTGACTTGACCTGATATACCACAGCTTGACCTGTTACCTGATGTCATTACTAATGCCAACAATCTTGACCTGTTGTCCCTACGGACATTTCCTATTGTCTATTCAGACAAACCTGTACCTGCTTGATCCTGTGTTGGCATTAACTCCATATTTATTAATACCTGACTTGAACACATAACCTGGGGGTATGGGGAAATCAATGATGAAACCTGACTTGTAACTTGACAGTTCGATACCTTTACTGATCAGTCTTACGGGCTAGGCTACCCCCGGGATGCTGCTGCTGACATCATTCATCGTTACCTACTACCTTTTACTGCCTTGCGGCATGTCTCGGATTCAGCCCGAGAATTTTGACCGTGGTCCCGGGCATGCACGGGATACTATTGAGTTACATCGATGATTCATCAAATTGGTTTCAAAGACTTGAGAGTAGTTAACCCAATAGACCAGTCTAAATTACTCACTACACATTACCCTCACTGTCCTCATTTATATTGTTGTTATACCTGTTTTACCGTTTATACTCATACCTCACTGTCCTCATTTATATTGTTGTTATACCTGTTTTACCGTTTATACTCATACCTGCATGTCTTGCTACCCTGTTTATATTATTTCTTGATGTTATGACGCACTGACGTCTGGGTTTTGCATGGCCCAGATTCTTTACCTTTGCTACATGCCGAGCAGGAGTTTTCCAGTGAGCAGGCCGAGCAGTGAGGATCCAGTTGGTATCCAGTTTTACTTTCCAGTTTATTATTATATTGGATCTTTTTTCTTCCGCATTATTTTTATTCTTGACTCGTTATTCTGGCTCATGGACATGTTTTAGATAGTTGTTTATTATTTTACTGTTCTTGATATCTCTACAGCCGTAATGTGACTGTGGAGGGATATTTCCTATCCATAGGTAGCATGGTTGGCTATGTCACGTGCCTATCTTAGCGCACTCTGGAAAGCGGGGCGTGACAGGGTTTGTTTGGTATCAGAGACATAGGATCTAAGTTAAACGGGTTTGATTCTTTTTGTAGTTGGGTATTGGACCCAATACACGAATCATAAATCCGTGATTAGGAACATGTCCTGCCACGTTGTTATCGTGATTCTTGAATCATATCTTTCTCTTGATCCTTGTCTTGACGATATGCAGACGACTTTGCATCTCGGCTTGAAACCTTTTTGGTTCCCTATTGTTTCTCCCTGTTCGTTGATTCTGATACTAGGATTTGGGCGACTTGGGTGGAGTTATGTGATTGTAACTATGAAGTGCAGCATGGTTACAATGCGGTACTCTATTTAAGTAACTTGGAGTCCTAGTTTTGATTCACTTCCTTATTTCATGGTCGTTATATTGCCTTGCTTCTCTTGCTTTCCAGTTCATATTTTATCGCAAGCTTGAATTCTGTTTACCGTGCTTATCTTCTTCAGTGTTTGGCTTCAGGTGAAATCGTTTCAGATATCCTACTTGATCATGTCTTCCCTGCATTAGAATTATTCAATTCTGGTGCATCCCTTTGTTTGTTGTTGTCTTGGGAATGGATTTCCTCGGCACTTTCCACGTTCACATTGATTGTAGAGCAAAGAAAGCGAATTTCCAGATTCCTGGACATCCGGAGTTTGTCTTGCTGGAGGTAGCAGTTCTGTCGGGCCAGTTGAGTTTAGGGCTAGGCCGACAAACATCGTTCTTTCATCGATGGAAGTTGATAAGGAGGAAGCGCCTGCTGTAGTTCGAGAGTTCATGGACGTGTTCGAGAACATCTCGGGTTTACCGCCAAAACGAGATGTGGAGTTCGCGATTGATCTTGTTCCTGGTGCAGCGCCAATCTCAGAGGCATACTATCCAATGACATCAGTGGAGTGGAAGAAATCAAGAAACAGGTTACCGAATTGCTAGAGAAGGGTTGGATTCGCAACAGCAATTCACCTTGGGGAGCTGCTGTTCTTTTAGTAAAGAAGAAAGATAGCACAAGGAGGATGTGCATCGATTATCGAGAATTAAACCGGGTGACTATTAAGAACAAGTACCCGATCCCTCGCATTGGCGAATTGTTCGAGCAGCTTAGTGGCGCGAGGGTATTCTCGAAGCTAGATTTGCGGTCCGGATATCATCAGGTCCGAGTTAAATCAGAAGATATTTGCAAGACTGTGTTCCGAACTCGGTATGGACATTAAGAGTATTTAGTGATGCCCTTCGGAGTAACGAATGCACCGGCGATATTTATGGACTTGATGAACCGAATCTTTTCACCATTCTTGGACCAGTTTAAAGTGGTGTTCATTGATGATATTCTGGTTTACTCGAGGAGTACTGAAGAGCACGCAAAACACTTGAAGATCGCACTGCAGACATTGAGGCAAGAAAGATTGTATGCAAAGATGAGCAAGTGCGAGTTTTGGCTTGAAAAAGTGAAGTTTTTGGGGCATGTCGTGTCCGGAGATAGAATCGCCGTTGATCCCGAAAAGATTGCAGCAGTTCGAGATTGGCCGATTCCGAAAAACGTAGCAGAGATCAGAAGTTTTCTTGGACTTGCCGGATATTACAGAAGATTCGTGGAGAATTTTGCTCGTTTGGCTGAGCCTTTGACCAAGCTTACGCCGAAGGAAGTACCATTTGTGTGGACGGATAAGTATGCGTCAGCTTTTGAGGCGTTGAAGCAGAGATTGATAACCGTTCCTATTTTGACCGTACCAGTCAGTTCCGGAGGATTAGTGATGCATAACGACGCATCTGGGAAAGGTTTGGGATGTGTTTTGATGCAGCATGGGAAGGTTATAGCTTACGCATCGAGACAGTTGAAGACCCATGAGAAGAATTACCCAACTCATGATTTGGAGCTAGCAGCTGTGATTTTCGCTTTGAATATTTGGAGACACTACTTATTGGGCGAAAGAGTCGAAGTATTCACCGATCATAAAAGCTTGAAGTATGTGTTCACGCAGAAGGAGCTTAATATGAGGCAGCGTAGATGGTTGGAGCTAATGGCTGACTACGACCTTGATCTTAAGTACCATCCGGGGAAAGTTAATGTTGTGCCGGATGCGCTTAGTCGTTTCCAGCAATTCAGATGTTGACTGCACAGAAGGAACTTATTGAAGACTTTCGAAGATTCGATTTGGAAGTTGTGCTACCGCATTTTTCGGGACAGTTGATGCAGCTGCAAGTACAGTCGTCGTTGATCGAGAATATTAAAGTAGCGCAGTTACAGAACCCTAGATTGCAAAAGTTTCGAGAACAGGTTGAAGCTGGACTTCGAACGGACTTGTTGATTCATGAAGATGGTTCGTTACGATATGGTAGTCGTTTATGTGTGCCAAAGGGAGATATCCGCGAAGAAGTTATGAAGGAGGCACACAGTTCAGCATATTCCGTACATCCAGGAGGCACGAAGATGTACCGCGATCTACGACAGCATTTCTGGTGGGAAGGCATGAAACGGGAGATTGCCCGCTTTGTAGCAAAGTGCTTGGTGTGTCAGCAAGTTAAGTCTGAACATCAGAGGGTTGCTGGTTTATTGCAACCACTTCCGATTCCTCAATGGAAGTGGGAACATATAACCATGAATTTCGTGACAGTTTTACCGCGGAGCCCAAAGGGCAACAATGCAAGCGAAGCCAAAAGGAAGGTATGGGGCCTGGGCTCAGTTTGGGTAATTGTTGATCGATTGACCAAGGTAGCTCATTTCATACCATTTCGAGTTGGTCAATCAACGGAAGCTTTGGCAGAACGGTACATGCAGGAGATCGTAAGATTGCATGGAGTACCGGTGAGCATTGTGTCCGACCGTGACACCCGTTTCTTATCACACTTCTGGAGAAGCTTACAGGAAAGTTTGGGGACTAGATTGAAGTTTAGCACAGCTTATCATCCTCATACAGATGGCAAGTCCCAAAGAACGATCTAAACTCTTGAAGACATGTTGAGAGCTTGCATGTTAGATTTCAAGGGTTCATGGGAGGATCATCTACATTTGGTGGAGTTTTCTTACAGTAACAGTTTCTAGGCGACTATTCAGATGGCTCCATTCGAAGCTTTATATGGTCGCAAGTGTCGTTCACCTGTTTGTTGGGACGATATTGGAGAACGAAGATTGTTGGGACCAGATTTGATCGTGCAAACAGTTGAGAAGGTTAGCACTATCCGGAATCATATGAAAGCAACACAAGACTGACAAAGAGTTGGGCAGATACATCGAGAAGACCTTTAGAGTTCGCCATTGGTGATTTGGTATTCTTGAAGATATCACCGACTAGAGGGGTGATTCGTTTCGGAAGTCGAGGAAAGCTTAGTCCTCGATTCGTTGGACCTTTTGAAATTTTGGAGCGTGTTGGAGAAGTAGCGTATCGTTTGGTTTTATCACAATCCTTGGCGAATGTTCATGACGTGTTTCATATATTTCAACTTTGTAAGTATGTTCGAGATGAAACACACGTGCTGGAACATTCGGAGCTGACTGTACGTGAAGATTTAACCTTTGAGGAGCGACCGATGTCAATTGTGGATCGAAGGGAAAAGGTTCTTAAGAACAAGGTTATCCCTCTTGTACTTATTTCTTGGGGAAATCGCTCGCATGGAGAATCAACTTGGGAACGAGAGGATGAAATCCGACAGAAGTTTCCACATCTATTCTTGTAATTCTTGATTGTTTATCCTTTCTTGTTCTTGGGATTTCGAGGACGAAATTCTTTTTGTAGTTGGGTATAATGTAACAACCTAGTTCATTTATACCAATTACAGTTTCCGTATTTCCATATTGGTGGTATTTTCTTGATTTATCGTGTTTGGGTGCGAATGGTATTTTACATTTTACATTGCATTCGACCCGACCCGCTTGCTTGAACCTGTTGATTCATATTTATGAATTACCCTGACTTGTTACGTAGACTGTGCATTTTCATGTTTAGTGCATAATGACATTTTATCTGGCATTGCATCTTTTACCATATAACATTTTAGGTCACGTAAAATATTTTAAAATTACATAACATGGTCTGCATGGTACCCCTAATCCCGTGGTAGCATCCGCGTATCTTGTTCTCGTCCCGTTCAGTGAAACGGACGTATTTGGATGGCTACGCGTACGTACGTGCATCCGTTCTTGGGGGTATACATTTTCATTACCTGAACATTCATTTCGAAATTTGGAAGTTGCATATATATTTCATATTTTAAATCTGAATTTTTGGACCCGATGTTTCCCCCAATCAGAGCAAAGCTCTGTTTGAATTTCAAAAATTCAAAAATCGAAGCAACGCTTCAAATCCCGTGCGCTGCGCGCAATGCGCCACGTGTCAGAAACTGATACGTCAGCGCAACGCCCAAGGCAGCGCGCCCAATCAGAGCAAGGCTCTATTTAAAACAAAAATTAAAGGAAGCAACGCTTCAGTTGCGCAGGCGCTGCGCTGCGCGACATGTGTCAGCCCAATTGTGCAAGCGCAGCTGCGCTGCGCTCTGTGCTGCGCTACACGTGTCAGCGCAGTTGCGCTGCGCTGTGCGCTGCGCGACACGTGTCAAGCGCTGGGGCGTTTGCGCCAAACAGAATTAAAATTCTAGTAAAATCTTTCTGTTCTTGTTAAAACAAGAAGATTGTCTTCTGTAAAACAGAAGCCCTTGGATTAAAGATCCAACGGTGGGGAAAATTCCCCAAATCACTCAGAGAATGATCTCTTTAACAAATTTAACAAATTTAACAAATTTATGGGCACTATATAAAGGCCCCTAGACCCTAATTCAAAGGAGAACAGACACAAAGAGAAGAGAGAGAGGAACATCATCATCATCATCAAGATTGTGAGAAGAACTCAAGAAAAAGAAAAAAGGTAAAAACCTTTATGAAAAGAGAAGAATTTCTTCTGAATAGACCATTGATCTAAGAACAAGATCAAGGATTATTAATAAAAATAAATAATAACAGTGCCTTGCACTTTTTTATGAACCATTGGTTCTGGAATCTTAAAGATTCTTTTCTTGAATCCAAAATTGGATCAAGTTATTGAAACAGTGCCTTGCACTTGCAAAAACTGCACTGTTGTGCTCCTGGGTTGGAGCAAGCCACCAGAGAGCGCCATGTGTCAGCAGCGCAACAGCGCAGCGCACTGACGCAGCGCACTGCGCTGTTGCGCTTGCGCTCATCAGAGCGTGACACGTGTCACCTCCACATGCACTTGCGCTCAATAATTGGCGCAAAGCGCCTGACAAGTCATTGTCAGATAATTAATGCACTGCATTATTTACAGAAGGGCCAAGCCCAATTAAAAAAGGCCTAACAGGCCAAATTAAATGCAATGCATTATTTTAAAGAAGGGCAGAGCCCAAACAGATGCTCTGCATCATTTATAAAGGGACAGAGCCCAAATAAAAAAGGCCTAGCAGGCCAGAATAAAATGCAGTGCATTATTAAACAGGGGCAAAGCCCTAGCACAGGCCTAATAGGCCAAAGATAAAAACGTTGAATATTCTCAACTGGACTTAACCCAATCATGGCTGTAAGTCCTCAAATTAAATTGACTGAGCAAGACTGCTCTCTTAAATCAATTTACATCCGGTTCAAGGGTACATCTCTGAACTCCTCTGACATCTATCGTTGTAATCCTTCAACGACGTCAGAGAGGTGACGGGTCCCGACAACCACACATCCATATGGACTGCGGGGTCCTTAAACTCGTGGACTAATGCGTCCTTAAACACATCCATACGGACTGTGGGGTCCTTAAACCCATGGACTTATGCGTCCTTAAAGTACCTATGGACCACCATGTCCCTAAACTGGAACATGGACCACCATGTCCCTAAACTGGCAGTGGACCACCATGTCCCTAAACTGGCAATGGACCGTAATGTCCTTAAACTACATACGGACCACTATGTCCATAAACTGGAACAACAGAGCCTCCAAACACTCTTTTGTCAGATCTAAACGATCCCGTTTAATTTGATCTTAGCCTCAAACATGGCTAATGCATCCTTAAACGTTCAATCGGACTTCATATTCCTTAATCAACTTTGGTTCAAGGGTACATCTCCGAACTCCTCTGATTCCTGTCGTTGTAATCCTTCAACGTCGTCAGAGAGGTGACGGGTCCCGGCGGCCATATATTAAACGGACCACTACGTCCCTAAACTGGAACAAGAGAGCCCCTAAATGCTCTTCCCGTTAAGTTGATCTTAGTCTCAAATCAGACTAACGTATCCTTAACGAACGTTTAAGTTGATCTTAGCCTCAATATGGCTAACGTATCCTTAAACTAAAACACCAAACCCAAATCTAAGTAACTACGGATTTGGACTAATACACGTCCTACAGGCGACGACATAAATTATTCTCCGTATACAATCCACGGGCAACCACAAACAAAACAAACACAAACGACACGAAGTGAAATTTCTGAAGAAGGAGAAAGTTGTTACCGCGATGCGGTAGCGTAATTAACTGCAGGGGCTTGCGCCTGCAGGGAAGAGTGTCCCCACAATCAAAAACCCTTCAAGCAAGGGGGAATCTGACGAAGTCTGCTACATCGGCCGCATCCATCCAAACCTCCGATACACGGTGTCATAAATCAACTTGGCATCTTCGGAGAGGTGGACGGATAAAACCAAATAGCATCTGCCCCGAATCTCAGGCAAGACGTCTCTCACGTCGTCGCCGTCTTTCGGAGGGGAACAGATTCTGGCACACCCGGTGGGACCTTTTCTTCTTTCCACTCCACACTTCGTATGTCGTCTTCACGAACGAATCGCGGTTTGTTAATGGTTGCCTTTGGATTTCAAGTTACTAAGGTTTGGTCTTTTGCCCGGCGCAGAAATCAAGCATCAATGGCCTCCAACTGCTCGAGCTGCTCGAAGTGCAAGTGCCATCAACGCTCCGCCTCACCTGGAGGCGTAGCCTATGGGCCTCACACGGCCTCCATCCTTGCCATGCCGGTAGAACAGGTGACCCAGGCCACCACCGGCCTGTTTTTCGGGACCATGCTCCCGCCTGCAAGCTTCGCTGTTCCAGTGCCCACACCAGAAGCGAACAAGAAGTCGGTTTTTGATCGGCTCACTGCTACAACGGCCCCTTTCAACGGGTCGTCCAATATCAAACCAGCAGCCTCGGTCATTGCTAGGCTGGATCAGAACTCTGATGGGCCTGCCAAGAAGCCTATGAACCCTAAAGTGGCTGTCCCGAGGAAGGCAGCAACGATTGCTCCTGAAGTCGCCAAGGCGGCTTCTCCTATCAAAGAGTCAGTCTTTTCAAGGCTAACTATTCCGGCTCCCGCCCCTGCTCGAGGATCTGTCTTTGACAGATTGAATATCGCCCCTCAAAGGACAACCTCAGTCTTCAAGAGGCTAACACCAACAGCGCTTCATTCAGACAGGGGGCAAGATGAAGCTATCCCTATCGCCGAGCCGGTCCCAACAGCTCGACGCGCTCGACGTCGCCACTGGCGCCGAGTAAGGAAGGCTGGGGGCAACTCCCCCTCAGGGCTAACTCCACCTGCTCCAGTAGTGGAAGTTAATGCTGCTATTCCAACTGGGAACAGCTTTGAACTACTTAGGAGGGTACGTAAGAACTCTCCAACTGCTACGCTAAAAAGATCTCCTCCACCTGCGGAGAGGATTCCGGAAACAAAGCTGGAGCAGCCCCCTCAGCGGCTATCCTCTAAAATTTATAAAGTTTGGCGAAGGGTTCAAGACTCCGTAATTGACCAAGGTCACTCTCGTCAGCAGAAGAGGGTAAATGTTCAAGAAGAAAAGAACTGTCTGGACAAACAACAAAGGACGACCACCACCTAGGTGCCCGCTGCAACGGCCCCCTCAACTTCATCGGCTCACAAGAGAAGGAGGCCGGAGAAAATTCCCACGCCCGTGGCAAATGTCAGAGGTGGTGAGCCTAAACGTCCTAAGTCCGGGGGCATTGTAGTCCATACTGTATACATGGCGTCGGGAAAGGAGGACAGCCGTGCATCTACAGGTCATAGACCGCTTACACGGTCAGTGACCAAAGCTCAGGAGCAACAGTAAAAGCTCCAGGAAATTATGAACGCGATGGACGCACTCACTGGGCCAAAAGAAAACCCCGAAGCGTCATCTGATCAATGCCAGGAGCAAGAAACTGACGCTGAATTCCTTCGTCGGGTATTGGAGAAGAAGGATAAAGAGGCTGCTGAACAAGCAGCCAATATAAAGCGAATGGCCCTCCTGTTTCAAGACATGGTAGGAATGATGATTCAACAAGATCCTCCTGCCGAAGATCCTTCGATCATCCTTGAAGATGACGGGGGAGAAACGTCAAATCCTCCACCAGTTCTGTCAACAGCCAAGGAGGAGACAATCTCCAAAGCTGACTTGGACGAATATATAGCTCAGCAGATCCGGGTTCATCAGGCGATTGAAGCAGCCGGTCAGGTCGTGAAAACGGGGCGACCTTATCCGAGCTGGTATGATCAGATCAAGTACCTGCCGGGCTATACAATACCGAAATTCCATGTCTATAAGGGGACTGGCAATCCCCACCAGCATGTTGCCCAGTTCAGGGCGCTCTGCGGCAACACCGGCGGTGATGATAAATTGCTGCTTCGCCAGTTCGTTGGTAGCTTATCGGATACAGCATTCGAATGGTACTCCGAGCTCCCAAACGACTCTATCAAGACCTTCGCGGAGATGGAGTTGCTGTTTACCCAGCGTTTCGCAAGCGCCAGCGAACGTACCCCGATAACGGCGTTGATTAATGCCAGGGTGAAGCCAGGCGAAACATGGGTTCAATATGCGATACGGTGGAGGAACCTATGGTCAAAATGCGAACAACGCATTGAAGAGGCACCGGCAGTGGGTATGTTTGTTGGAACCCTCGATCCGCAGGCGACCATATCCCAATTTATGATGTTCTTCAAGCCGACTACCTTTCAGGCCTTGATCGACAAGCTGCCTCAAATGGATCAGATGGGCCATAGACCACCCCCTCCGAAGCCGTACTCTCGAAACGAGAAGAGGAAGGGAAAATCGATCATTGTCGCTAATGCTCAACAACAGCCGAGTAACTTGAAACCGGCTGTCCGTCAAAATAATATGCGTCCGCACGCGCCCCTTGAGGAGAGGCTAGGACGTCCTTATTCGTTTCCCTGAGATAAAACGAGGAGACTGTTTGAGCTAGTATTGCGCAACCGACTCATAAATCTGCCGGATCCAAGACGTCCGTCGCAGCCGAGTGATGTCAATGATCCCAACTACTGTCCCTATCATCGAGTACTGGGTCATCCGATTGAAGATTGCTACGTCTTTAAAAATTGGATTGAGGAACAGTATCAACAGGGCAAGTTCGCGTTGTCCGATAGATGAAAGGTGAATCCGCCGCAGCCTCACACCCCTAAAAGGATGAATACGCCGGGAGCAACATGCTCTCTCGTTGAAGAAACCCCGTGGGAGGTTGTGCTATCATCCAAGACAAAGAGGATGCTAAACGATCTTTAAACATGCCCAGCGATCAGGTGGAAGAACCCGTTGGAACCTCAGATCATTGAAGAGATGTTGAAACCGTGTCCAACTCCAAAGACCGATGGTGGTGGCCCAAGCACTCACGACCAGCCGTCAAAATCTTCGAAGAAGAAGAAAAAGAAATCCAAGAAGTCCATGAAGCCTGGTGATAAGCACACGAACTTACAAAAGCAGATTGACGCACTGGAGGAGTACAACCAGAAAGCACGAACTCCCATCACACTCCAAGAGTTCCTCAACCACGTCTTTCAAGAAGAAGATGAGGGGGAGAGCTCGTCGGATGAATCCGAGGAATACGTGGCGAGCTGTCATATGATTTCCCATTAATTTACAAACAACGAGGAGACCCCTTGCACTGAAAAGCTGGGGGCAGATCCTGAACCGGAAATTCTGGGGCCGTCGGATCAAACAATTGACGCATTCCTCAACGAAACTCTGTTGAAAAGTAAAACTGATCGGGAGCGCGAGGCGGCCATATTTGAAAAGGCCAAGCGCCAGCGACTTGACGAAGCAGTTGGAATACTACCGCTGGAGCAAAGTACGTCCACCGCAGATAAAAGCAAATTCAAGACGAAGAAGAGGTTTGCTAAGGCCATGTCCATGGGTATAAAGCTACCATCCTCTGAAGCAAGCATTACTGGCGAAGCGGAAATGCACCCTTCCTACTGCTTGTATCATCAAAAGGTTTTACACCCCACCGAAGAGTGCAAAGTTTTCAATAAATGGTGGCAAGGGTATGTCGCTCACCGACAACATTTTAAGCGGGAGAAGCGCAAAACTCGTCGAGAGCAGAAAAATACGACCGAGGGGCGTGATAGAATTACCGGCAAGTGTCACATGGTTAACACCAGGGGATCACAAGTTCTCACATTCAGGAACGATTCTGACGAGGAGCTGGCTCTTAGCCCCCTCTTTAAAGAGTCCACTTCGGGAAAAGAAGAAGAGCCGAAGGTTTGCGAAAATATCCGGCTGCGTAATCGGACGCTACCTGAAAAGAATCTCGGACCCTCAAACAAAAAAGATAAAGGGAAAGAAAAGGTCTCTGAGGATATCGCCCTAGATGACCAAGTCATGGAAGAGCTAACTGCCAAGGACCCGCCGAAAAAAAATAAGGTGGATTACAACGTTCTAGCACATCTGAGGAAGCTACCCTCGTAGCTCAGCATTCTTGTCGCCCTTTTACTATCAAAAGAGGCAAGAGATTCGTTAATCAAGGCACTACAGGATCCCGAGCAATTCCAAGCTTTCCTGGCCGAAGAAAAGATGAAGGATGAATTGGAGGAAGTGCACACGGTCGATGTCACTTTTGGCGACGAAGACCTTCTCCTTGGGACGTGCGAACACAATCGCCCCCTCTATGTCTCAGGATATTGCTACGATATAAAGATAGGCAAAATCCTGGTCGACAATGGATCCTCCGTTAATCTCCTCAACGTGCGGGTGTTAAAGGAAATCTGCATGAGCGTCCAGCACCTTGCTCGGGATAAGATCACCATCTCCGGGTTTGACTCTCAATCATCACGAACTCTCGGGTCTGTGATACTGACGCTACGCTTTGGGCTACTCGTCACGGACATTAAGTTCCACGTCATAGACGCCAAAACGTGCTATAATGCTCTGCTCGGCCGACCATGGTTACACGAGTACAACATCATCCCTTCTACACAACATCAGTGTATGAAATATTTTAGGGATGGTCTCGAGTATACCGTGACGGGAGAACTGAACCCGTTCTCCGTGAACGAAGTCCGCAAATATGAAGATGCAAAATACTTCTTACCGAATTTCGAAGACACGGAGAGGTGTCACAAGCCGGAGAACAAAGCTAACGCCACCATCCCTGTCTTCGGGAGCGATACCGAGGAGGAAGAGGAGATAGTTTATTCGGGTCCGCCCCAATTCAACAAGCCAGGACCATCCGCTCCTACGTTGATCTTTGGTAGTGATTCGGAAGATGAGGTTCACGCTATATTCTCTGCTCGGCCTTCAATACAAACATCCGCTGATGAGGAACAACACCTGCAAATCGCCATGGTTCCACTTGAACATCATAAAGAACTGGATGTGCTCGATACCTACACGGTAGAGGAGCTGCAGACGTTCTATGTCCCTCTCAGGCAAAAAGGCGAAAAGGCAATTCTATTCTACCGCTCTGAAGAAACCAAAGTGGAGAAAGAAATCTGGCACGGTGCGGATCCTACGTTAGATAGGCTTCAGCCCATCCGTCTCCCCAGATATTATACAGAAGGCTTGAAAAGGCTGTTGAAGCGCCAGGGGATATCCTTCAAACAGACTGCTCGAAGAACCAAATTCTATGACAGGGTTTGGAACGTCCCCGGAACTCAGCGCAAGCTGCCTAGTGGGAGGATGGAAACAATCGGACTCGGATACATTCGGTCCAAGAAACGAGAGCTGCTCCGCGACTGTTACGTCATACATGACTTCAACGAAGAAGCAGATGCTCAATGGGAGGACATTAATACTGAACCAGTAAAAGTTCCTGATGCAAAGGTGCCCAGTCCGTCGTTCGAAGAACAAATGGACAAGCTTATAAGGGAAGCTGGTCAAAAAGTCCGAGACGACCACAACCGCGAAATGGCCATCTACGAGAAAGCCAAGACACAACGCCTCCCCCAACAGGCCGTGAAAGATGAAAATGCTACCCCCTGTCAACCTGTTATAAAAAAGGCTCGACGCAGAGGCAGAAACAAGTCTAAAGGCCAAAAAGGCGCTCAACAACAACAAAGCGGGACTAAGAAGCCACGCGAACAGGAATTGAGCGGTCCAGATCTGTCCCTTGTAAAGAAAACGAGTCGAGCGTACTCTTTTCCTCGGGACAAGACGAAGAGAATACTTGACCTCGCTCTAAAACATCAGATGCTTACGCTGCCGGAGTCTAAACACCCCGAACAAGCAAGCGAAGTCTCTCACCCAAACTATTGCTCTTATCACCGAGTAATAGGGCACCTTCTCGAGGACTGCTTCACCTTTAAGAATTAGGTCAAAGATCAGTATCAGCTCGGCAAGTTCGCTCTGTCTGACAACTGGAGGGTAACGCCGCCACAGAAGCACGAACCTAAAGCCATGAAAGCAGAACCAACTCCACATTGGTCTTGGAAGCGAATTCGTACTTGTCATATGATAACGATATCAAAGGAAGAGCCCGAGAACACGGATGACCTTCCCTGGTGCTTCGAAAACAGCAACGATGAGGTGATCTCAGAATTTCCACCAGCACCAAAAGAGCTGGAGGATGGGATACATACCACTACAGATAACCTCAAGAAAATTGAGTTGGGGACGGTGAACGACCCGCGACCGACATTCGTCAGTGAGTTGCTATCTGAAGAAAGAGTGGCTGCGTTAAAAGACGTGCTTATGCAGTACAGAGATTGCTTCGCGTGGAACTATTCCGAAATGCCAGGACTAGATCCAGAAATTGTTGTGCATAAATTGGCGATATCTCCGGACGTCAAGCCGGTCAAACAAGCACCAAGAAGAATGCGGCTCGAGCTTGAGATGAGTATCAATGCCGAGGTCAAGAAGCTAATCGACTCTGGCTTTATCCAGGAGGTTCAATATCCTGAATGGATCGCCAACATTGTCCCAGTGATGAAGAAAAATGGGACAGTACGCATATGCGTGGACTTCCGGGATCTCAATAAGGCTTGCCCGAAAGACGATTTCCCTGTGCCAGTCACTGAGCTGATGATAGATAACACGTCCACTCATGAGGTTTTCTCTTTCATGGACGGCTCATCAGGGTATAATCAGATCAAGATGTATCCCGAAGACCAGAAGCACAGCGCTTTTCGGAGTCCTCTGGGAATATTCTATTATAAGGCGATGCCCTTCGGTCTAAAGAACGCCGGGGCTACTTATCAGAGGGCCATGACGAAGATCTTCGATGACCTTATACATGAAATCGTCGAATGCTATATCGACGACATCGTGGTTAAAAGCAAATCGTACAAGGAACATCTCGAGCATCTCAAGACCGTATTTCAACGCCTTCGATGATACAACTTGAAGATGAATCCTCTCAAGTGCGCATTCGGAGTTTCCTCGGGAAAATTCCTGGGATTCGTCGTCCGACACCGAGGTATTGAGATAGATCCGTCGAAGATTACGGCGATCATGGAAATGCCTCCGCCGAGAACTCTCAAACAGCTGTGGTCTCTTCAGGGAAAGCTTGCATATATTCAGCGATTTATAGCCAATCTTTCAGGCAAGTGCCGTCCTTATAGCCACCTGATGAAGAAGGGAACCCCGTTCATCTGGGACCAAAAATGCCAAAGCGCGCTAGACGAAATCAAGCAGTACTTGCAAAATCCGCCAGTGCTGGCTGCTCCGGTCAAGGGAAAGCCCCTCATTCTCTATACGACCGCCCTCGAAGGTTCTTTAGGCGCATTATGGGCGCAAGAGAATGACCAGGGGAAAGAAAGAGCACTCTACTACTTAAGTCGAGTCCTGCTGGGGACAGAAAGCAACTATTCCCCCATTGAAAAACACTGCCTGGCATTGATCTTTGCGATAACAAAGCTCAGGCACTATGCGTTGGCACATGAAGTCCGTCTCATTTCGAAGGTGGCCCCCCTTAAATATTTGATGTCGAATGCCATATTGACAGGGAGACTCGCTAAATGGGCTCTGCTCTTGATGGAGTTCTCAATAACCTATCAACCTCTCAAGGCAGTAAAAGGCCAGGCCATCTCTGACTTCCTCGCTGAGCATCCGATACCTGCCGATTCCCCTCTGAATTGCGAGCTACCAGACGAACATGCGTTTGATGCAATCGATGGTGGTAATACCCGATGGGAACTCTATTTTGATGGAGCGTCTTCCATGAAGAAGCGCAAACAAAGTACCCCTATAATCAAATCAGGGGTAGGCCTTATCTTCGTGACTCCACGGGGAGGGATAATGCGTTTTGCTTTCTCCTTAACAGAGCCGAGGACGAATAATGAAGCCGAATACGAAGCTTTGATAACAGGCCTCGAGATCGCCATCGACATGGGAATTGAGAACCTCCTCATATACGGAGACTCCCAACTGGTCGTCAGTCAAGTAAATGGCGATTACCAAACGTGCAAACCAGAGCTGGTGAAGTACGGCGAAAAGGTGCAACAACTGTTGACCCAAATTCCCTCCTACAATTTGGAAAACATACCGCGTGCGGAAAACAGCAAAGCGGACGCATTAGCCAAGCTCGCTAAAGAACTGGCTGACGAGGATCTCGATGACGTCAGAATTGTGGTACAAAGCCGTCGGGTGCTTGCCCCAACAGAAACATCTTCGGAGTCACCCGAAGGAAAGGGAGCGATTGAGCAGACGACCCTGCAAATAAAAGACCGAGAAAAGGCTGAGGATTGGAGAGAAGTCTTTATAGACTACTTCAAATACCGTCGAACGCCCGAAGATGCGTCCTCAAGACATCAGCTTGTGAAACGAGCTATGTCTTTCGCTTTCGTCAATGATACTCTGTACAAGAGGTCGTTTGATTCTCTGTGGTTGAGATGTCTGGGACCTGAAGAAGCAAAAAGAGTTGTCCAGGAAGTTCATGACGGACTCTGCGGTTCTCACCAAGCAGGCCCGAAGATGAAGTTGAAGATAAAACGGATGGGTTACTACTAGCCCACGATGATTCAGGACTGCCTCGAATATGCGAAGCAATGCCACTCATGCCAAATTCATGGGGACTTCATCCATCAGCATCCAAATCCGCTACATCCAACAGTGGCCAGCTGGCCGTTCGAAATGTGGGGAACTGACATAGTCGGCCCCATCGAACCAGCGTCATCCAGGGGACATCGTTTTATCCTGGCGACAACTGATTACTTCTCCAAATGGGCAGAAGAAGTGTCGTTGAGGGAAGTGAAGACGGAGAATATCCTCCATTTCTTCAAGACGCACGTCATATATTGGTTTGGAACCCCGCGACGGATCATCTCCGATAATGGGCCAGCCTACAGAAGCCACAAGATCAGTCGCTTCGCGCAACAACATAATATAGACTGAAGATATTCCTCAGTTTATAATCCGCGAGCTAACGGTCTAGCTGAGGCCTTCAACAAGACCTTAACAAAGATCGTGAAGAAGACGATGTCCCGAAATAAGAAGGACTGGCACGAGAGACTGCAGGAAGCTCTCTGGGCGTATCGAACCATGTTCAAAATGGCCACGAACACAACGTCGTACGCGTTGGTATTCGGTACAGAAGCAGTACTCCCCCTCGAGATAGAGTTACCCTCTCTATGAGTGGCAGTCCATTACGAGCTAACGGACAAAGAAAATGCTCACCTTCGGCTTGAAGAGCTTGATGCCCTTGATGAAACCCGGCTCATAGCGCAACAAAATCTGGAAGCTTATAAAGCAAAGATGACGCGCTCATATGAAAGATTGACCAGGCCGAGGACATTCCGCCAAGGCGAACTCGTGCTAGTGGTCAAAAGACCTATGATTCCCAATCGCGCCAAGCGGGGAAAATTCGATCCAAACTATGAAGGCCCGTACATCATAGATAAGGTCTACCAGGGTGGAGCCTATCTACTTATGGATATGCACGGTGAAAGGCCTTTCAGGCCAATAAACGGCCGCTTCCTGAAGAAATACTACGCCTAACGAGTCACAGCCTAGGTCAATGATAGATGATGACGACTATGTCCGCTCGCTATCTTCCTAAGCCCAAAACTCTATAAGTAGTAGCCTGCCTTCTCCTAATACCGGACCGAAACGTCCTTAAACTAATAACGGACCGAAACGTCCTTAAACTAATGACGGACCGAAATGTCCCCAAACTAACGACGGACCGAGACGTCCTTAAACTAACGACGGACCGCAACGTCCTAAAACTAGTTGACGACCGAAACGTCTTTAAACTACTACCGCAGCATCCCCAGGCTGACGAGATAAAAAAAAAGGAATAAAAAATATTATATAAAAAAAATAAATAATAAAAACGGTATGTCCATAAGCAAAATGGGCACGGATGAAAACCCGAAAGGGCTCCGTGAGTAAAAACAGCAGGGCTACCGGCGAGTGTTCGTGAAAACCTGAAAGGGCGCGACCTCGTAAAAAAATAAAAAAAGAAGAAGAAAGGAATAAAAAAAATGGTACGTCCATAAGCAAAATGAGCACGGCTGAAAACCCGAAAGGGCTCCGTGAGTAAAAACAGCAGGACTACCGGCGAGTGTTTGTGAAAACCTGAAAGGGCGCAACCTCGTTAAAAGACACTTACGGGGTCCTCTCAACCTTGTAAGGAGAAACAACCCGCGTGAGATCCTTACGACTCACAAGGGAGCAACACACTTAGGGATCCTCACGATTCCTAAGGAGAAACTACACTTGCGAGATCCTCACGACTCGTAAGGAGAACTCTCTTATGGGACCCTCACGGCTCATAAGATTTGAAAGTCTTAAATTACAGAGACCTAAACCTGTGCTTAAGCAAACCCCCCACAACCTTTGGATATTGCCCTACAAGCGGCTCAATACTGACCCTTGTATGCAATCTACGGGCGCGAATAAACATTTCCCTAACCAAGTCCCATCCGTGACTAGGGATATGTTCGCATGATGAACAACCCTTATAAGCCCTCTCGACTTACAAGGAGAAAACCCTCTTGTAGGATCCTTACGACTTACGGAGGAACATACACTTAGGAATCCTCACGATTCCTAAGGAGAAAACACAGCTACGAGATCCTCATGACTTATAGGGAGAAATACCTTTGTGAGACCCTTACGGCTCATGAAGTCAAAAGCCTTAGTCGACAGGATCCTAACCCTGTTTGCTAAGCCACCTTTGTTCGACATCGACAGAGGCAAATGATGATTCGCTCCTGGCAATATCCCAGTTGTAGGGTGCTGATGCCGAAATCGGTGTCTAATTCCATGCTTATGGCGAAAAGCCAGCAAGCCGCGCATGCATACGAAATAGCCGAAATGATGGGGCAACTTACAACAAAATCAGCAAGTAAAAACGTATGCACACAAAATAGCCGAAATGATTGGGCAAATCGCAATAAAAAGCAGCGAGTAGAAATAAAATAAACAGCCGAAATGATTGGGCACCGCGAAAAACAGCCGAAATGATTGGGCAATCGCGACTTTCGCGATATAAAAGCTGAAATGATAGAGCATTGCGGAAATAAAACAAAAAAAATATATGAAACTTTCGCCCTACAGTCGAGATCACATCGATCCCTGTATACAATCCAAGGGCACAAACAAAGACGGAGCCACACCTTCCCAGCAGGCTCTGCCAGAAAGCAAAGCCAAATCTCGACGGTTCACCAACAGCCTAGAGACGACTGCGACATTCGTCTCGATACAGCAGACGCAGTGCCAGCAAACGAAGCGAAGATCAGATTCCTAGCTTCACAGTCTCGACGGAAACTCATATAAAGCCCGAAAGATAACCAGAGATCATCTCAACCACAGGGAAACCAGTGTCCCTGGCAAATACCTCAATTTAGGGAAACTAGCGTCCTTGATGAGAGACTTCTGATTCGCGTCGGCCTGTAGAGAAACCAGTGTCTCCGCAGGAATACTCCGATTCGTTTCAACCCCGAAGAAACCAGTGTCTTCGGCAAAATACTTCGACTCAGGGAAACCAGTGTCCTTGACGAGAACATCCTGATTCGCGTCGACCCGCAGAGAAACTAGCGTCTTTGCAGGAATACATCGATTCGTTTCAACCCCAGGGAAACCAGTGTCCTTGGCAAACCCCTCAATTCAGGGAAACTAGCGTCCTTGATGAGAGCCTCCTGATTCGCGTCGGCCCGCAGAGAAACCAGTGTCTCCGCAGGAATACTCCGATTCGTTTCAACCCCGAAGAAACCAGTGTCTTCGGCAAAATCCTTCGACTCAGGGAAACCAGTGTCCTTGACGAGAACATCCTGATTCGCGTCGACCCGCAGAGAAACTAGCGTCTTTGCAGGAATACATCGATTCGTTTCAACCCCAGGGAAACCAGTGTCCCTGGCAAATACCTCAATTCAGGGAAACTAGCGTCCTTGATGAAAGACTCCTGATTCGCGTCGGCCCGCAGAGAAACTAGCGTCTTTGCAGGAATACACCGATTCGTTTCAACCTCGAGGAAACTAGCGTCCTCGGCAAAATACTTCGACTCAGGGAAACCGGTGTCCTTGACGAGAACACCCCGATTCGCGTCGACCCGCAGAGAAACTAGCGTCTTTGCAGGAACACCTCGACTCGTTTCAACCCCAGGGAAACCAGTGTCCTTGGCAAACTCCTCAACTCAGGGAAACTTGCGTCCTTGATGAGAGCCTCCTGATTCGCGTTGGCCCGCAGAGAAACCAGTGTCTCCGCGAGAACTTCCCGATTCGTCTCAACTTACAAGATAAAGCCTTAGGCGGCAGGGATTAAAAAACTTGTTTCCTAAGCACTGGGACCCTACAAGTCGGTCTAAAATGGTCTCTTGCATACTATTCACGGGTCTCACTCTCCAAAGTCGAATCTCGACGAGGAGAGAAACAACCGCTTACGAGTCCTCTCGACTCATAAGAGGGAAAATTCTCTTATAGGATCCTTACGACTTATAAGAGAAAGCGCACTTAGGAATCCTCACGATTCCTAAGGAGAAAATGCACCTACGAGATCCTCTCGATCCGTAGGGAGAAAAGTCTCTATGAGATCCTCACGGCTCATAGAGTTGAAAAGTCTTAGACGGCAGATCTGAACCTGCGGCCTAAGCCATCGCTATCTCTTAAAGAAACCAAGATGCTTACTCTATTATCTGTCAACCATGTTTATCAAGACGGCATGCTGATAATAAGAGAAGGGAGAGAGCAAAGAAATAGTACAAGACATTGCAAAGAAAAAATGTGTATCTTTATTTATTAATTCAATCAAGTACAAGGTGAATCGTACAAAAGAATAAAGAATGAATACATCTTATTCGAAAAAGAAAATTTTTACAAGTATAATGATACAAAGGCAGCTACTGGGAAGGAAGCGTCTTAAATAGCCCTATCAGTTGTTCGCGCACTTCCTTCCATGCCTTTTCCTGATCGGCTACCACCGCCAGTTCCGCCTCCACTTGAGCCCGTTGCTGCAAGAAAGATGCAAGCTGCTCCCCAACGGCCTGCTGAGCTGCTTCGCGGCCTTGGGCATTACGCTCGGCAGCATCGAGTTTCTGCTTCAGGTTCAGCCCATTTGAGATGCGTTCCAGGAGGCCCTCGAAGATAGCCTTCACTTGGGCAGCGTTAGCCTCAACCTCAGCACGCAGACGGGCCATCTCGCTCGAGGTCTCTTGGCACTCCCTCAGCCTTGAAGCCGCTTCTTGTTCCAAGTGGTGGACTTAAGAAGCGCTTTGCTCAATCCACGCTGCTCTTTGATTGCTTGTGGCTAAGGTCTCGGGAGCAGGGCGCATAAACTCCCGTCGATGCAGGCGGGCCTCGATCTCCCTGCAGTGATTAACCCCAGACGCGATGATGCCTTCATTATGGAAGTTTACGAGTATCACCAGCATTGGGTTAACCGCCGTAGAAAAATCTGCGGCAGACGTAGGAGTCTCGACGTCAAGCTCCTCAATGTAGTCGCTCAACATGCGCAGACTATTCGCGGCGCCTTTCAAGGACGGGCGTCTCAAGGAAGGGCCTGCCGGCATTATGACGCGAGACTCAAAGGGCGCCAGGATCGGAACGATAGCTGCAAAACAAAATACGATTAGACGACGGTTCAAGAAATAAAAAAAAAGAGTCATCGATGCGATAATTTACTATACCAGCTGTAGCAGGTGGCAAGGCCGGAAGGGCCGGTTGCGCGACCGATCTCTCATCCCCTCCCTCGATTTGTAGCACTGCAATCAGGACAAAGGAAAGTTAGGAATAATTCCATTACTGAAAAAGAAGGATATCAGTTGGAAACTATACTCACCAGCGCCATTGGAGGAAGAAGCGATTTCAGATGGGAAAGAGAAGTGTGGATGCAACACCTGATAAAGATGATCAAAAAGCACTCCTGGAAAGACACAACAGTACGACTTTAGTACATAAATTATGCGGCTGAAAGATAAAACTAATAGGTTGCAAATCCATACCCTCCAACATCTTTGATGGTATAAGGGAGGGCTGAGAGGTGACCACCGCCAAGGCAGTAGTTGACGGCGTTCCCTCGAGCAATGGAGCATCGACACTGGCCGCACCTGCGTTAAAAACAAGGATAAACTTGTCAGAAAGGATTGCAAGATAAAAAAGGGGGGACTGTAACTCAAAATTTACCTGATGAGCCACCGGCCGAAACGGAGGCGTCTCCCTCCTCCATCGATACGAGTCCACCTCCCGTGGCCTCATCACCGGACTCGACAGGGGCTGTCGTCGTACTCGCCCGACCAGGAGACGACGGAGGACCGTAGACGGGGAGAGCAATAATTGGAGCATTGCCAGACTCTTGAGAAAGAGTGGATGGCTTTTCCCCAAGAGTCGTGCCCATCTCACCCGCTACTTCTTCGGGCTCGACGGTCGCCATTGTCTCATCCGCCGTCACCATGGGGTCGCCGGTCTCAAGCGCCTCGTCCGCCGCTACCCCGGGCTCAGTTATAGCGGTCATCTTATTTGCCGCCACCTCAGGCTCGGCATCAACGACCTTCTCGGGTGCAACTCCCTCAGCCCCCGACTCAGGCTCTGCAACCCCGGCGACGATGCTCACCGTCGGTTCGTGTTCGGCCGGTGCCTCCTCCTCTGTTTCCTTGGGTTCGACGGTCTCCGCCTCCCCTTCGGTTGGACTTGACCCTACAGAATAAGATATATTAGAACCGACAGGTTCACGCTCCTTACACCAAAATCTTGAAAGATAAATTACCTGAGGTGGACTTATCGTTAGCCTTCCTATTTGCACGCGCCGCCTGTCTATGAGCTGTAGACAAGGCGACCGGGGGCTTTTCTGAGGGGGTATCAGCACGAGGGACGCCGCTTGGGTCCGCTCCCACGGCCAAAGCGACCCTGCGTGCCTTCGCCTCGCGCCTCGACCCCTTTCTCTCCTCCTGGGCCGTCACGACGGACCTCTTTGATGCTTCCTTCACCAAGACGTCTTCCTCCTCGTATAGAGTTGCCTCCAGAGCCTTCAAAGCGTCTCTCATCGGCGTTTCAAGTCGGGTTTCTCGCGGTGGCCCCGATGAGGTCGGGACTTCAGTAGTCGGCCCGGGGAGACCCGCATCGGCTTGCAAAATAGGTCCCGCAGTCCCTACAATAAAACAAAGGAAAGGTTAGTCTGACCATAACAAAGGAGGATAAAGACTTAATGAATCGAAATATACCGAGCCCTAACGATACTCTGAGTCGTTCCTCCTCTTGAAAAGTTTTGAGGGAGGCAGCGATGGCCTCTTCAGTAGTAATGCCTGTTTAAAGAAAAAGAGGGGAAAAGCATTAGTCAAAGACAACAATAAAGATATGATTCAGTAAAAAAAATGCGACTAGTAATTACCCGATTGCGCAAGCTTAGCTAGCCACGCGTCGCGCCTCGCCAATCGCTCTGAAGCTGCGATGGCGGCCGCCAGATCCGTGTCATCCGGCGGCATAACCAATCCTTTATTGGTCCCATACTCGCCCAAGCCCTCGCTATAGGGAGCATGAGGTTCTTGACCGAACGCGACGTCAACCGAGAAGAGCGACTTCTTCTTCCTCTTCTGCCCACCAGCCCCGGGTGCACCCGGGATCGACTTGCGCTTTGCAGGCACCTTGGGGCGGCGGGTCCCGATATCCGCGCCCACGCCAGACTCTGGCGAAGCCACAATTACCGTCTCCACTGGAGCACAGGGCGCTGGTGGTGCATTCGCAATATCAGGAAGCGGCAATCCACGTGGAGGACTCAACACACGCGGTGGTTCGGCTCTATCATCTTTCAGCGGAGGTACTACGGGGGTCCTTGGCACCAAAGGAGCTTTACGGTCGCTGCCGGGAGGCACACCTTTACGGTCGACCAACAATCGCTTTTCTACTTTTAGAACGGCGCCCGTCAAATGATTGTACCACGCTGTATATGAATTGAGGAGTCGTGGGGCGCAAGCCGGCTCGCTGATAAAAAAATGAGAACCCGTATTCAGACGCATGAAGTGATGCAGCACGCTCTCCATCCCTTCTTCAGTAGCAGCAGGTTCCAGTAAGAAAGCCTCCAATGGTACCCCTTGATTGTAGCTCAGTTGCTGGGCGAAACGATGCGGGTTGTATCTCATGAAAAGCGCCACACCATTGTGCCTAAACACCAGGAAGCCCGGTCTGATAGAATATAGATGGAGGGTCTCCCGGGCCGTCAGAACTGAGGCCCCATCTTTGAAAGTATCTTGCAATGGCCGCATTGTGGTGGTAGACGCCTTTCCAATGGTCAGCACTTTGTCGATGAAAGACATCCCGTCTCCAATGGTGTGGGGGTAAAGGAGCAAACCCCTGGCATTCCGTGGCGACGGAGTTAAAATTGAGGCGCCGATCAGTCGTATAATTCGGGGGAAGCTGCACCTGTCGTAGAACGAGGGCCCTTTGTGCATACTGAAGACACCCAATATATGTAGCTCAAGCCATGATACGAAGTAGTGCATCGGGAAGATCACGTGCAGTACCCCAGGCTCATTAGCATCCGCCGCTTGACTAAGGCCGTGATACAGGTGTGCTAAGCCGGTGATCCCAACGGCTACTTTTACCCTAATGTTCATCCGGTGAGCTGGGTAAAAGACAGAAGGCCGCATATGGCGAGAATGCATCGGGAGCGCAAACCAACTCAGCCATAGCCTAAGAAATCCTAAGAAGAAAGCTTCCTCGTCCATCCCAGGGGCTGCAACCTCCATAAAAGAGATAACCGGAGAGTTAGGAAGGAAAAAACTCTTTTGATCTACCTCCTTCGCTGGTAGGTTGTCCAAACTTAAACCAAAAGGGTCATCAAGGGTGGCATACTTAGCAGCTTCTGCTGAGAGAACGTTTCGGTGAAGGAATCGGGCGATGAAATCCTCGAAGCTGACTCCGCGGCTCCCACGTTCGATAAAGAGGGCCTCGTAGATGTTCAACACTTTGATCAGACTTGGAAATTGATGTTGAACAGCATTCTCCGGAGTGAGGCCCCTTATTGCCGGCTTAGCACCGAAGACATATTCTTCTGTAGGAAGCAGCTCCTCATAGTGCTCCCCTATAACCGGTAAGCCGGAGACCTCTGTGAATTCCTCCAAAGCAATCGACACTTCCCGTCCATTGCGAGGAAAGTGTGAGTAGGGATGCTCCACTGCTCCAGAAAGGCCTTAAACCACCAGGTGGGAAGCGTGGGATATTGGAAGAGGGAAACATAAACTGCAGTGTACAACCCTAGCCTCATCAACTGCGACTTCTTCGCTGACAAAATGTACCGAGCCCATGGCAGATAGCCGATCGGATGGCGGGGGATCAGACCTATGTTATATGATTGCCCCCAAGGCCGTGCCTCGCCTTGACAAATACGGCGCCCCAGGATATCCAAAACCATAGGAGGCTGAACCGGAATTGCATCTGTAGCAGGATGAAGAAGGCCCTTTGAAGTCCAATCGACCATCTCCAAGTCATACTGCACCGGGGGTGGGCTGGCATAGTGGATCGCCGTAATAGGCTCTGATGGTACCGCACATGAAAAGCTCTGTCGACCCATGATAATTTGGTTGTACCACGACCCCCAAAGGTGAAGATTCTTATATTCCGGGTCGTGGTCCCTAATCATGGCTAGGACCTCACGGTCTACGGGTGCTCCGGGGAACCCTCCCTCCGAACGGACAAATGGGAATGAGGTATCGAAAGACATGTTTCCTGCGGAGGGACAAAAATTAGCCGTCAGTGTTGTAATTCCAACGCTTGGCGTTTTAAAAATTCTTTTTTACCACATTGCAATGCAGTGGGTAGGGGACCAAATGGGGGACCCACAAAATCTGGATGACAGTGCATTATTTAATAAGACAGCTTCATCATTGGGTGAGACTGTCAATTAATGAAAAGATCCCCAAGAGAATATTCTCATTAATGGGAAATCCCTAGAGACAAGGAGAAAATCTCCTCTTTCAGAGCAAAACTCTGTCACAGAGTGACATTTATCAAACATGGTAAAACATTTTCTAAGGACCAAGGGTCTTATTTATAGGCGCCTGCGCCTCTTCAACTCACCCGTTGATCCAACGGCCAAGATCTTGCAACCGCTGCACTCACGTGCGCGCCACGTGAGCGCAACGGTGGAGGGGCATTTGTTTTCCCCAATCAGAGCAAAGCTCTGTTTGAATTTCAAAAATTCAAAAATCGAAGCAACGCTTCAAATCCCGTGCGCTGCGCGCAACGCGCCACGTGTCAGAAACTGATACGTCAGCGCAGCGCCCAAGGCAGCGCGCCCAATCAGAGCAAGGCTCTATTTAAAACAAAAATTAAAGGAAGCAACGCTTCAGTTGCGCAGGCGCTGTGCTGCGCGACATGTGTCAGTGCAGTTGCGCTGCGCTGTGCGCTGCGCGACACGTGTCAGCGCAGTTGCGCTGCGCGACACGTATCAAGCGCTGGGGCGTTTGCGCCAAACAGAATTAAAATTCTAGTAAGATATTTCTGTTCTTGTTAAAACAAGAAGATTGTCTTCTGTAAAACAGGAGCCCTTGGATCAAAGATCCAACGGTGGGGAAAATTCCCCAAATCACTCAGAGAATGATCCCTTTAACAAATTTAACAAATTTATGGGCACTATATAAAGGCCCCTAGACCCCAATTCAAAGGAGAACAGACACAAAGAAAAGAGAGAGAGGAACATCATCATCATCATCAAGATTGTGAGAAGAACTCAAGAAAAAGAAAAAAGGTAAAAACCTTTATGAAAAGAGAAGAATTTCTTCTGAATAGACCATTGATCTAAACAAGATCAAGGATCATTAATAAAAATAAATAATAACAGTGCCTTGCACTTTTTTATGAACCATTGGTTCTGGAATCTTAAAGATTCTTTTCTTGAATCCAAAATTGGATCAAGTTATTGAAACAGTGCCTTGCACTTACAAAAAATGCACTGTTGCGCTCCTGGGTTGGCGCAAGCCACTAGAGAGCGCCATGTGTCAGCAGCGCAACAGCGCAGCGCACTGTGCTGTTGCGCTTGCGCTCATCAGAGCGTGACACGTGTCACCTCCGCATGCGCTTGCGCTCAATAATTGGCGCAAAACGCCAGACAAGTCACCGTCAGATAATTAATGCACTGCATTATTTACAGAAGGGCCAAGCCCAATTAAAAATGGCCTAACAGGCCAAATTAAATGCAATGCATTATTTTAAAGAAGGGCAGAGCCCAAACAGATGCTCTGCATCATTTATAAAGGGACAGAGCCCAAATCAAAAAGGCCTAGCAGGCCAGAATAAAATGCAGTGCATTATTAAACAGAGGCAAAGCCCTAGCACAGGCCTAATAGGCCAAAGATAAAAACGTTGAATATTCTCAACTGGACTTAACCCAATCATGGCTGTAAGTCCTCAAATTAAATTGACTGAGCAAGAATGCTCTCTTAAATCAATTTACATTCGGTTCAAGGGTACATCTCTGAACTCCTCTGACACCTATCGTTGTAATCCTTCAACGACGTCAGAGAGGTGACGGGTCCCGACAACCACACATCCATATGGACTGCGGGGTCCTTAAACTCGTTGACTAATGCGTCTTTAAACACATCCATACGGAATGTGGGGTCCTTAAACCCATGGACTTATGCGTCCTTAAAGTACCTATGGACCACCATGTCCCTAAACTGGAACATGGACCACCATGTCCCTAAACTGGCAGTGGACCACCATGTCCCTAAACTGGCAATGGACCGCAATGTCCTTAAACTATATACGGACCACTATGTCCATAAACTGGAACAACAGAGCCTCCAAACACTCTTTTGTCGGATCTAAACGATCCCGTTTAAGTTGATCTTAGCCTCAAACATGGCTAATGCATCCTTAAACGTTCAATCGGACTTCATATTCCTTAATCAACTTTGGTTCAAGGGTACATCTCCGAACTCCTCTGATTCCTGTCGTTGTAATCCTTCAACGTCGTCAGAGAGGTGACGGGTCCCGGCGGCCATATATTAAACGGACCACTACGTCCCTAAACTGGAACAAGAGAGCCCCTAAATGCTCTTCCCGTTAAGTTGATCTTAGTCTCAAATCAGATTAACGTATCCTTAACGAACGTTTAAGTTGATCTTAGCCTCAATATGGCTAACGTATCCTTAAACTAAAACACCAAACTCAAATCTAAGTAATTACGGATTTGGACTAATCCACGTCCTACGGGCGACGACATAAATTAGTCTCCGTATACAATCCACGGGCAACCACAAACAAAACAAACACACACGACACGAAGTGAAATTTCTGGAGAAGGAGAAAGTTGTTACCGCGATGCGGTAGCGTAATTAACTGCAGGGGCTTGAGCCTGTAGGGAAGAGTGTCCCCACAATCAAAAACCTCTCAAGAAAGGGGGAATATGACGAAGTCTGCTACATTGGCCGCATCCATCCAAATCTCCGATACACGGTGCCATAAATCAACTTGGTATCTTCGGAGAGGTGGACGGATAAAACCAAATAGCATCTGCCCCGAATCTCAGGCAAGACGTCTCTCACGTCGTCGCCGTCTTTCGGAGGGGAACACCCGACCCGGACGCATTTTGGAATACTTTTGTATCCCGCCAAAATTCAAATTATTTGAACTTTAAAATTTCGTTTATCCTACATTTAACAGTTCCAGAATATATTTTACCTAACTAAAATATTTTTCTAAATTAAAACCTAACCTAATAAATCATTTCTTTACTTGCCTGGCCCCACCTTTCTCTCCCCCTCTCTCTTCTTTCTCTTTCTCTTTCTCTCTCTTCTTTTCTTTCTTTCTCTCCTTCTCTCTCCTCACAAAACGCCAACCTCATATCTCTTTCTCTCTCCCTCTCTCTCTCATCTCGATCCCTCTCCCTCTCTATCTCTTTCTCTCTCCCTTTCTCTCTCATCTCTCTCCCTCTCCCTCTCCTTCTCTCTCTTTCTCTCTCTCTCTCAATTCTCTCTCTCTTACATTATATATATATATAAAATTATTTATATATTCTATTATTAAACCCTTTTATAATACACATCTCTCTCCTCTTCTTTCTTCTTTTCTTTTTCATCTCCCCGCAAGAAAACCCTAGCCCTTGCCTTTGCTTGCGGACGCCGCCTCCACCCTCGTCGGTGACCCATCTCCCCGACCTCCTCGACCTCCTCTCCACGTTCTTCTCTTTCTCCCATCTATGTCTTCTTCCTTCCCCGCTGCCTACTGCAACCGTAACCCACGCGAGCGCCTACACCCACCGCCGGCGACCACCTCGCCGTTACCCCGTCGACTCCACGCTCTCTCTACCACCTCTCCTCCTCTCCATTGTCGAGTTCACAACCCACTGCAAACCCCGACAACCTCGAGCCAACCCAAGAAAAACCACCACCGCCGGTGACCTAACCCGACGCCTGAACCTCACCGTCGACATCGCTGTCGTCACTTTCATCATCTCATCACCTCCCTCTCTTCTTCCTCCTCCAACCCCGAGCGCTAGCACATCCATCCCCGAGCACCTCCTGCAACCCTACCCTCGTCGCTGCACCTTCGCCGGAGCTTCGACTTGTCGTCGCCTCCACTCCCTCGCCATCTCCTCTCCTCCCTGCAAACCCCCTGACACCAGAGGCCGGCCCTTTACCTCCATCTCCATCTCCTTCTTCTTCTTCTTTCTTATTTTCCTTCTTGATCTTGTTTCTTTTCCCGGTTATCTCCGGAACTCCGATCCCGTCGCCTCCGTGCACTTATCATCGCAACCACCCCATCGTCCACCCTGACCCCAGTGCACCACAACCCCAGTAGCAACCCACATCCTCTCTTCTTCTCCTTCTTTTCTTCTTTCTTCTTCTTTCTTAATCTCGGTTCTTTTCCGGTGGTCGCTCGCTGGAGCCGTGCTACTTCCGACGATCCAAGCAACCCAGTGGACGTTCCCTACCTACGCGGTTACATTCTTGCATGGCTTGGTTCTGTTCTGTATTTGTGCGCGCAAAGTGTTCGACGAAATGCCCTAATAGAGATTTTCCGTCGTTTTATCGCATTCTTGCTGCGTGCCATGCATCTGTGGATCCCCGAGGCAAGTTAATCTTGCTACATGCTATTTAAATTATTATATACTTATTTAAATACATACCATGCCTGTAGTTTAAATCTAGTTCCCTATGTTTCATTTTATAATGTTTCCATGTTCCGTTTGCATCCGTGCACATCATTTTAGATCTAAATCATGAAAACTAATTTTGTTACATAGTAGATTACATTACAATGCATCCATACCAATATTTATATCACATAGTGCTTATTTGTACATCCCATAGTACCATTTTATAATTTATAACTTTTTGGATACCTATTTGCATCCATCTCGTCTAATATATATACAATTGCATCCATGAATCATTTTAATACATAATAATGTGATATTAACGTTCCATGTTTAATAAAGTGTATCCTAATTAGTGTTGGAGCTATAACTTTAACCCTAATCGATAATTGTGCATCCATATGTTTGAATCTATACCTATTTGCATACCACATCACATTATTCTATTTTATTGTTACATTGGTACCCCATACTTGTTTTGTGTACCCATGCTTAGTATAGTTTGATTTTGAGCGCCCACGTGACACTTGTGCACCCCCTGACATGACTTGATACGACTTGATACCGTGCACTTCTTGACATGATTGGATCTGTATACACTACCTGACTTGACCTGATGTACCACAGCTTGACCTGTTACCTGATCTCGTTACTAATGCCAACAATCTTGACCTGTTGTCCTTACGGACATTTCCTGTTGTTTATTCAGACAAACCTGTACCTGCTTGATCCTGTGTTGGCATTAACTCCAGATTTATCAATACCTGACTTGAACACATAACCTGGGGGTATGGGGAAATCAATGATGAAATCTGACTTGTAACTCGACAGTTCGATACCTTTACTGATCAGTCTTACGGGCTAGGCCAGCCCCGGGATGCTGCTGCTGACATCATTCATCGTTACCTACTATCTTTTACTACCTTGCGGCACGTCTCGGATTCAGCCCGAGAATCTTGACCGTGGTCCCCGGCATACACGGGATACTATTGAGTTATATCGACGATTCATCAAATTGGTTTCAAAGACTTGAGAGTAGTTAACTCAATAGACCAGTCTAGATTACTCACTACACATTACCCTCACTGTCCTCATTTATATTGTTGTTATACCTGTTTTACCGTTTATACTCATACCTGCATGTCTTGCTACCCTGTTTATATTATTGCTTGATGTTATGACGCACTGATGTCTGGGTTTTGCATGGCCCAGATTCTTTACCTTTGCTACAGGCCGAGCAGGAGTTTTCCAGTGAGCAGGCCGAGCAGTGAGGATCCAGTTGGTATCCAGTTTTACTTTCCAGTTTATTATTATATTGGATCTTTTTGCTTCCGCATTATTTTTATTCTTGACTCGTTATTCTGGCTCATGGACATGTTTTAGATAGTTGTTTATTATTTTACTGTTCTTGATATCTCTACAGCCGTAATGTGACTGTGGAGAGATATTTCCAATCCACAAATAGCAAGGTTGGCTCTGTCACGTGCCTATCTTAGCGCACTCTGAGAAGCGGGGCGTGATAGAGACGGCTAGATATAATAATAACTCATCTCCTTCGACCGGTCGGGTGAGCAGCGGGGGAGTCGCTGAGTGTGCTTTGAGTTGCTCGAAAGCGTTCTGGCACTTCTTAGACCATTCAAACTTAGGAATTTTCCTTAGGGCCGTGAAAAACGGGAGGCACTTCTCCCCAGATCCGGACATAAGCGATTCATGGCAGCGACCCTTCCTGTGAGTCGCATGATGTCGACATTGCTCTTGGGCGTTGCCATGTTGAGGATGGCGCTGATCTTTTTAGGGTTTGTTTCGATTCCTCGGTGGGTTACCATAAACCCGAGGAACATTCCACTGGTGACTCCGAACGCGCACTTAGCTGGATTCAGCTTTATTTTGTACTTGCGCAGGACATCGAATGTCTCGCCGATGTCTTTAGTGTGCCCAGCTGACGAGATGGATTTTACGAGCATATTGTCGATGTAGACTTCCATGTTTCTGCCAATCTGAGATTTGAACAGCTTATTGACCAGGCGCTGATATGTGGTCCCGGCATTCTTGAGTCCGAAGGGCATCACTTTGTAGCAGTATATCCCCCGATCAGTGGTGAAGGCGGTAAGTTTTTCGTCGGCCGGATTCATCCTGATCTGATTATAACCGGAGAAAGCGTCCATGAAGCTCAGAAATTCATGGCCGGCCGAACTGTCTACTAGCCGGTCTATCCGAGAAAGTGGATAGTTGTGTTTAGGGCAGGCCTTGTTCAAATCCATGAAATCGATGGATATGCGCCATTTCCCGTTTGCTTTCTTGACCATGACCATGTTCGCCAGCCAATCTGAGTAGTCCAGGTTTCTGATGAAGTTGGCGGCGAGAAGTCGATCCACCTCGTCTTCTATCCCCTTTAGCTTGACCGGCGCAAAGCTTCTCTTCTTTTGTCGGACGGACTTGGCTTTCGGATAGACCCCGAGCTTGTGGGAGATCACTCTAGGGTCGATTCCGGGCATGTCCACCTGCGCCTAAGAGAATACGTCCGAGTTATCTCAGAGGAACTGGATCAGGTCTTAGCGGCGATCCCCTATCAGGAGAGAGCCGATCTGGACTGTCCGACAATCGACCCCTTCTGCGAGGGGGACTTCCGTCAGTGCTTCCACCGGGGTACCTCGAACCTCCATTTGGTTGTCGCGTGTATCTAAAGACCCTTGAAAGTCACGCGTGTCTTCAAAATCGCTGTCTTGCTCTTCGGCGGGGGACGTCGAGGTAAGGCAAATCTTAGCGGTTTGCTGGTCCCCATAGGCCTGGCCTATCCCTCCTTGATCCAAAGGGAATTTGATCGCAAGGTGATAAGTCGAGATCTGAGCCTGGAGGACGTTTAAGGTAGGACGTCCCAAGAGAATGTTATAGGATGAAGGGACCTTAGCGACGAGGAAGTTCACCGGTATGGTTCACGTATTGCCCTCTTCCCCAATGTTGAGGAGGAGGGTGACTATCCCCTCGGCTGGGACGGAGTGGTTTGTGAACCCAGAGAGGATATGGGAGGTTGGTCGAAGGTCGGATGGTCCTAGCCCCATACGCTGGAAACAGTCGTGGAACAGGATATCCGCCGAGCTACCAGAGTCGACCAATATTCTCTAGACTTCATAACGGTGGACTCGGGCCGTTATGACGAAAGGGTCATTGTGAGGAAGCGATATGCCGTGGAGGTCTTCATCGGTGATGAGGATCGGTTCGTCCCTCCTGCACCTTTTGTGTGGTATATCGCTTACACCCTTGACTGGGAGGAGGCGGTGGTTCCCTCTACTTTCCCGAGCTGGATCCGAGGTGACGACCATGATTTTCCCGATCGTTAATTCCCCAGGAGTGGTTTGGTCCTTTTACTCTTGCTCCGCCTGTCGCTTGTTCCGCAGGTATTTCGCCAGGTGGCAAGAGCGGATCAATTTCTCGATGTAGTCACGGAGTTGTTTGCAGTTCTCAGTTGGGTGACCCTGTGACCTGTGGAAGGCACAGTATGGGCCGCGGAGACGCTTGCCCGCTCTTTGGGTAACTGGCGGAAGGTTAAAGAACCTCTCGCCCTTAGCTTCCTCCAGTAGCTCGGTCTGGGAAATGTTTAGAGGAGTGTAGTCCTGAAACCTCAGGGAGTAAGGCTTTGGACGATCAACTTTCTTTTTCTCCTCCCTGTCCCTTTTCTTTCTTTCCGCCTGGTCGGCTCGGGGCAGGTTTGAGTTCATTTCCGACTCGACCTGGATTTCTCGCTCGGTCCAAGCTTTCACTTCGGCCATGGTCTTAGGTTGCGCTAATGCAAAAGAGCGGAGCCACTCTTTGTGCCTAAGACTCGACCTCAGCACGGTGATAACCATTTCATCGCGGTGCTCGGGTATCTTCACGAGGGCATTGTAGAAGCGGGTGACATGCCCTTTGAAGGATTCCTACTCCCCGCTCTTGACAGTGAACAGGTAGTCGACCGTCCTTTTCTGTCGTCGGTTCCCGACAAAGTGACCGAGGAACTGGGTATCCAGCTCGTCGAAGGTTGAGATAGAGAGTGGCGCAAGCCTGCGGAACCAGTCTCGGCCAGCCCGGATTAGGGTAGTAAGAAAATCTCGGCATTGAGCAGCGTCCGAGTTATCTTGGAAGCTCATGCCCGCCGTGAATGCGCGTTTGGTCCTTCGGGTCGGACTTCCCATCGAAGAGGGCTATTTTGGGCGGCTTGTGCTTGGTCGAGATGTGCTCGACCAGCAGCTCTTCTGTAAAGGGCTTTGTGAGTGAATCGGCGGAATACCAGGCCCCATCACCGGACATATGGCCGTCTCGTCGTATGCCTTCGATTTTCTTTTCGAGGGCTTCAAGCCGGTGGTGGTATCCCGAGGATTTTGTACAGTCAGAGTGGTGGCTACCCCCGCTCCGGGTTTGCGCGATGGTGCGACTTCGATTCCGCTCTATCAAATTTCTTAAGTTCTCTGGCGAGGCCCTTCTCAAGTAGTCCCGACGGTCGCCGTTAGCGCGGCCCCGGCGGGAGTGGGGGCGTCGGTCATGCCTGAAAGCAGGAAAACTAACCGACACCTCCTCAGGGGGAGAGAGCGCACGGCGGGTATCGGAGCGACGACCTAGTCTTCCCTAGGATCGGGGTGTGGAGCTGTCCGGCGCCCAGCGGGTCATGATCAATTGTCGCATGCGGGTTACGGTGGCCGGAGTAGGCACGCCAACGCTCGGTGACGTTGAGATAAGCGTGAGCGTGATCGAAGGCTTGAGCGTGCCCATCCGTTCTTCTGCGGACGTCGTTATCCCGGGAAGGGGGAACTGCGGTCTGTTAGGTGGGGCCCGCCGCTTGAACGCGGACGAGAGCATCCACCAACGATGTGAGTCTGTCTATCCAAGCGGATAAGGCGTTGATGACGTTAGGAGGGGGAGACGAGCCTCTCCCGCCTCCGTTGTGGCGGCTCGTATTTGGATCGTCGCGGTTGTCGCTCGCCATCGGGTAGAGAGCGGAAGATCAACTTTATGGATGGAAAAGTCTTTAGGTTCCCACATACTGTGCCAACTGATGGAGGCTGTGATCTCCCTCAGATGTTGTCCTCCGTCGATCTTATGATGGCGGTTTTTAGCGGCTGAGATTTGTTTTGGAAGTTGTTGAGCGTGTGGATCTCAATGGATTGTTGGAAATTGCTGAGCCCGAGCCACCTGCAAGGGAAGTCTTAGGATGGAAAACCACCGTAGAACTCTCCGACGATCAAGTTAGTGCCGGAGAATAAGAGCAGCGTAACGATCTATTGGGTTCAGTTCGAGTTACCTGAGTCGTCTGAGAGAGGGGTTTATATAGTGGTCGCGTGGAGCGAGCAGGCGAGAGATTATCGCCTCCAGTTACGCCCCTGCATTATTCTCGCATTAATGACGGGATACGCTCATTAATGGGGGGACGCGCTAGCGTGGGGTGCGGAACGTGGGGAGGCGGATATCTCGCCCTTGCGAGATACGCGGAGTCGTTGCGGGGACGCTTGGTTTCCGCGCTCTCGGTTGATTGGGAAAGCCGAGGAAGCTCGGCCTGTCAGTAAGCTTGGAGACGAGTAGGGAGGCCAAGAAAGCTCGGCATGCCAGATGGCTCGGAAACGAGCAAGGAGGCCGAGGAAGCTTGGCATGCCAGATGGCTCGGAGACGAGTAAGGAGGCTAAGGAAGCTCGCTGGATTGCTCGGAGGCGAGCCGTTGGCTGTTTGCTAGGTGAAGGTGGAAAATACTCAGGGAGGTCTCCGAAAGGTCGGATGCGTTCTCGGAGATGAGGTCCCAAAGAACGCCCCTAAGACATCTCATTTATTCCACCTCCGTAGCTTTCGGGACACGTCATCCGCCACGTGTCGTAATTTGAGAAAATACGACTTGTGAGTATCATCACCATATTTTTTGGATATATGTATAAGGCCTTAAAAAAAGGAGAAGTTAAACACAAAATATGAAGCTTACAAAAATCAAAATAGCAAGTTTGAGACGCGTACGTACGTAGAAGGGAAAAGGTGAAGCATCTGCTATTGCTATATAACGTGTTCAACCTAACCTAAAATCACGTGCAAACTTCAGGCAGCCTCTTTAATTTCCATTCCTTATAAAATATGAACATCTTCTGCTCTCATTTCCTCAAAAAAAATTAACATAGTTTGAAACTTAAATTTTCCATTACTGATGTCATCACCTTCAATCAAGTCCAGCTTCAGCAAATTTTCGCCAACTGTAACCGGTGAGGGTGAGACCTTAATTTTCAATTACTTTATTAATTTTACTCTGTAATCACATCTTCTTGCAAAACTTAATTAATTACTTAATTTGTTGTTTATTTTTCCTTATTACTGGATATCCGGTTACATTGTATGTTGCTAATCTAACAAATAGAACTTGAATTTTATAATAGCTAATTACGGTCGTGTTGAAAACCCATCATGTTCTTGAATTTCCACCATATCCCTTAATTTCAACCACCTATCTATCTGCGCATTAGATTAGTTTTTAATTTAATTTCTTTCTTTCTTTTCTTAAGAAATTTTTTTTAAGTTTTTTATTTTTATTTTTTTAACTGCATTTGCATATTGCAGGGTTTAGCTAATACGTGTATTTGTGTCCTAGCTCTTTTGAATAATTACTTGCTCCCAAAGGAACACATTCCTCGTGTTTATTATATTATCTTGCAAGAATTGTCCAGCTATGCCCTAATGGCTAAGGCTATCCCTAACTGATCATCACCTCCTCTTCAAATCCACAGGAGGAACAGAAACACAAGAACAGATGCCCATCTCGACGGTGGGACGGCTCTCGAACAAGCACCAAAGCTCTTTAAACCTCGACGAAGAATACACCAAAGCTCTTCAGATGAAATCGTACATGATCAAAATCTACTCGGAAAATCACCCTAGCCTCAATCGAACCTCCAGCACCATTACTCCGACACCGAGAGATGATGAACAAGAGGTACGACAAGGACTGTTTCATGCCCACTCTTCCCCTCTATTTTACCGAAGCAATCATAACAATTGCATTCCTATTTTGCATAACAAATTCCGCTTTGTTTCGAACAAAAAGTCATCGTTGAAAAGCCATACCAACATGCTCCTCCTCGACTTCTTCGACACGTCCTGCCAGGCCTGCACGGCCTGCACCACCCTGCTGTCATCCATTGACGGTGCACGGTGCCACCACCGCGCCATCCACCACCTTTTGACTAGGTTCTCCTTAGTATCGAAAAAGCCCCCTGTCATGGTCCCCACAAAGATATCTGAGAGGTGCGTTGCATCTGGCATGCTGAATAATTTATCCACGACATTAATTTCCAAGCTCTCTTCACATCTCGAGCTCGGGAATCCCCTCTCCCAACAAAACCTTGCAAGTTTCAACCTCATTCACTCTCTCTACCCTTCGTTGATCCGCCGCCTCACCTCGATCAAGCGAAAGATCGCTAGTAGGCTAAGGATCGTCGGCTTTGTGAAGAAGTTGTTCTTCAAAGGATGGGTGAGATTGGAGAAAGCAAGAGGTAGGGTGGATTCGGCAGCGAAGGGGGCTTACATAGTGGGGAGGGATTTGGATACAATGAGTAGGTTGGTGAAGAGAGTGCATGATGAGGTTGAGCATGGGAGGGAGTTGGGGAGGATGGTGGTGAGGTGTGATGGGGAGTGGGAGATGGTGAAGGAGGTGGTGAAGGAGATGGAGGTTGGGGTCATTGGGTTGGAGGAGAAATTGGTGGAGTTGGAGCAACATGTTTACTTGTGTTTGAATACTATCAATTGGGGTACGAGGCTTGTTGCTCACGAGTCTATGGCTACATGATATAAGGCATGGAGAAGGAATCAAGAAAATTGTCATTTGATTTTGTTTGTTAGTTATTTGTCATTTTCTAGATTGTATTTGCCTTTTTCCCCCTCTTTTTTTTATTCCTTTTGTTACAAATATTTTGAAATATTTTTGTTTCTGGGTAAGAAAGCACTTCATTTTTTTTGGCTAATAATAAATTTGATCAATTAGATAAACAAATTTTCTGTGTTTGGATTGAGTAATATATATACATTTCATTATTTGGTGCGAATTTTCATCACCTTTTCATCCATCAGAAAATGCAATTTATAAGGTTGAGTGATTATAAACTCAGTGATTTGTATCTGTGCAATTTAGGTGACGTAGATACATAGCAAGAAATCAAGCACAGCGGAAATACATATATTTACCCTAAAGGTTTACGATATATCTGATCCGATTGGTTGGATCGTTCCCAACTCACGTCACGTAGAAGATCTGATTTTTATCGTCTCCAAGCAACGTCCGGAGGGAAATCATACTTTGTAGAAGCGAGAATCCCCCACTTGATCTCTCCACAAGTCAACCCAAAATAGAAGAGAATGTAGAAGGAGACGACATCACTCAAGTATTTTTCTCTTTAGAAAAACTCTCTATATATTATCATATATCTCATATGTCACATATATGAAACCCTAGCCTTTTATATATGAATATATAGGGCATCCACTCATATGAGCGTACATTGTGCCGAATTAGGCACAATGGCTAATATACTCCCACTTGCACATTCGAGTGGGTGCTGTCTATAGCTCCTTGAGCTGGTTCCCCGAAACATTGATTCCCTGAATCAATTGTCTCTTTGAGAATCTCCTCTTTCTCTTTCTCATTCATACCCATACATATGTATGTTGGTACGGCGTGGACCGTTGAGAACCTGTAAACGGGTAGCCTTACAGCCAGATCCGTTAGAACCGACATAAGGATCTTCCTAAAAGAAAACAACATAAACCAAAATATGTTAGGCTTGTGAAATCTCATACCCCAGATCTGATCAGACATGTCTGCTCAAGTACCTTCGATCCCTCTCAGAAGCATACTTGAACATCCAGGTGTACTTCTCGATTTATCGCACTTTTAAACTTCGCCACCATGGCGTCAATAAGAGTTGGCCATACGATACAATCAAGAGATATTCCAATCGATCTTCCTTAGGCTCTGAATAGTTTGGTCTGTTATTCACCCGCTTTCCTGACACTGTCCTATATGTGCAGTATACTATCATCGCAGCAGGAAACAGCATCCAAAGTAACAGACGCTCATAACATGCCTATCCAGAAAGCCCAGTGTCGCTAAAGTTATAGGCTGCCCGTCCTTCCGTGAAGGAGGTTGTCATAAGGTCTCATACAGTGAGGGAGATGGGATCCATCCATCAACCTCCTTATGTGCACGATCTAAGCGTACGTCGTATGTCAATGTTCTATATTATAAAATTCTCTCCGTGAGAGCGTATACCATTATGGTTAATACCGTACGGACTCAGGTCCAATCACCTTGTGATTGACTTGCCCGGCAATCAATAATCGCGTGGAATGTACACATCCAATCCATCCCGAGAATTGCGTCATAGCTACCCGTTCCGATTAAAAGAAAATTCGCGTAGAATTCCCTGCCACAAACTACTACTGGACAAGATCTACATTCTCGATTGGATACTATAATACCATTACCCGTATGTATTTCCCATCCCTTGGTCAATTGCTCGTGTGGTATGGAGTGCGTATCGACAAAATGTGCAGATATGAAACAGTATGATGCTCCAGAATTAAATAGTACTCAAGCTGGCATAGAATGTACGAGTAGAATACCTGTAACAACTTCTCCTGAGGCCTCTGCCTGTTCAGCGGTCAGGGTGAAGCCCTCCCTTTACCGTGGCCTGTGTTGGTTTGCCTCTGCTCTAGTGACCTCTGTTCTTGCGGTCTAGGCCCTCCCTGTAGCTCTGCTCGCTGAGGACACCTACTCACCCGGTGCTGGTTGGATCCGCAAATTAAACACTATCCTTTGGCACGGAGACAGTCCTTCTGGGTATGTCCATCCCTATGGCAGTAGCCGCAGACTAAGGTATTACTCTGTGGACGATGCTGGGGTACGAAGGGACGCTTCATCTGTGTCGTTCCTGGCCCGTGAACTGGTATAACCCCTCGAGACGGTGTGTGAGTACATGCCGGAACAACTGGGTGCTTCCTATCACTCGAGCTGGGCGCCCTAAATTTACTGATTAGCTTCTCCTGAATTCGTGCAGCGTTGAGCGCCTGCGCGAAGGTCTGCAACTCGAGTGACGCAATCAACTGTTGCAGCTCAAAGTCAAGTCATTGTAGGAAACGCCCGGCCCTGGTGGCCTTTGAAGTGACCATATATGAAGCGAATCGGCTTAGCTGGTTGAATTCTGCCGTATACACGTCAACAGGACGGCTGTTCTGCTTCAGTAAGATAAATTTCTCTTCCATCTCTGCCTTGGCGGTGGGGGAAAAGTAGTGGTCCAAGAAGCACTCATTGAACTTGCTCCACTCGATCGGCCCATCGAGTCTGCTCTCTTCAACGGACCACCAAGTACGGGCTTCGCCCTCTAGCTGAATCTTTATTACATTCACCTTCTCTTCATCAGGTATCCGTGCGGCCGTCAGTAGGTTCTCCACATTGACCAGCCATTGTTCGGCCTCGAGTGGTTCGGCTAGTCCCGTAAACACAGCTGGGTGTAACCTCCGAAAATCCGACACTGTGCCAGTCCTGGCAGGCAAAACTGGTGTAGCGGTGCCCTCGGGAGCGGTAATGAGAGCGGTGGATCCCCTTAATGCGGTAATCGCCCTGAGTCCTTCGGTAAGTAGGACCGTCTTTCTCTCTTGGGCTTCCGCAAGAGTCGTTAGTGCATTCATGATTCTTTCTTTGCGATCTTGAGAACTAGAGTCCGAGGAGAGATCGTTCGGTGAAGTCATGTCACTGAAAAAGATGAACGAATATGATTAGATTCAAGGATGAAAGCGAGAAGTAGTGAAGTGAACATATAATAAAGCGTAGTTAATATTATCTTTTAATATTAAGCCTGGCTCTGATACCAACTAAACCATGTCACGCCCCGCTTCCCAAAATACGGAATACAAGGGTGACAAGGCCAGCCATGCTCCTACGATCAAGGAAAATCTTTTCGTAGTCACATTTCGGCTTCTAACATTATATGGTAATCAGTAACTACAGCACAGAAGTAAAGGAAACACATTACTAGTTTATTACACCAACTTTCATTGTTCACAGTTTACAATGGAATGAAATAAAGAAACTACTAACCAAGTGTGAATACAAGGTTGATTTAGGGAAAGCAGTAAAAGTACTGAGGGCACGACCGTCTAGATCTCTGCGAGCTCGAAGGGTAGGTCTGACTCCTGAATCCGGTCCTCTTCAATCTCTGAGCATGCATACTCAGGTCGTCAAAGCGACGCAATAGCAATATTATAATAATAACAAAAAGACAAGGAATTAAAGTAGTACCGGTGGAAATGAAAAATGCATACAATCAATATGTCAATAACTGATGCACTGTATGATCTGTGTCCCTATCAGTCTCTAAGTCATTTTGAAATCGAGATGCGGAAAGGAGTGATCGTGTTTAACGAGGGTCTCGTACGTACCCGAGACTACGGCCCACGATGCCCGGGACATAACCCTGTCAGCCGGACCGCTAGGTCCAACCTAATATATAAGAGTCGCTGTTCGAATGATCATCCTCTAAAAATACTGACCTCGCTAAATACAATTTTCTTTTCATTTCGATTTCCCCATTTTCCCCCAGTTCTCACTATCTATGAGTATGAGCCAGTGGTGTACAAGTATGCATCAATAGCACGGTATTATTCACTATTCACTGTATTGTCGCTATCACGAACCATTCATTTCTCACTGGCGTACTTGACACTCCTAAACCGATACCATTCACGCTCGATAATGCATGGTACACTGAAACTTAATAATGAAACACACTATCACTAGAGGTATTACGGTCGGGTATAATATATGCATTTATACCGCTAAACCAATCATGTGCAATGCAAGTTATTATGCGCCTTATGAACTTACAAAATCACATTAAATCATACGTTCAGAATTTAGTAAAATGATATAAAAGCAGTAACAAGTAAACTCACTCGGAAGTTCAACAAAATTTATTTCAAGTCAATCGGGCTTCGGGTTCGCAAATTACAGTCATTTCATTTTAAGTGTTCGCTGCTGGGAATTCAATTCCTGAACTGAAAGTCCACTTCGTAACACAGTTTTCACCCTGTTGGGATTAAAATTAGGCGACACTATAGCTGAACAATATTTATGGTTATCAGTTAGATTTCCAACGCAATTGGCGGATCATTAATATCCTTTTTCAACAGGGAGTTATGGTCAGGTTAAGTTCGATGTGAAAAATAAGTCACTGCAGAATTCAGCAGAACACATCATCGTTATAAAATGTGTTAAAATATCATATAGTTAAGGAATCCAGTGAAACTAGTACGGTAAGAAAGCTAACTCAATTTTCTACATAACTATATAGGGTTCCGCACATTTTCGCATTTGAGAAATGTTATACAGTGATTTCAAAACAAGAGTTAACTGGGATTACTGCTCTGGACTGCAGTCCTTAATCGTAATTCTCCCCAATTTTCTCTATCATGACTAGTTCAAATTTAGAAATAAACTATAGATTAATGTAGTTTAATCTGTTAGCTTCAATACGAGCCATGGAACGCTCAAATCCGATTTGTAAAAGATTTATTGCGAATTTAACGGTCTAGCGTGTTCAGGAAAAATTCTGATTTCGCAATGGTTATCGGGAGTAACATTTTATGGGTGAACGATATGGATTTTCAATCAATTTTCTGCTGTACCTATGTAATTAGTAAACGGGTTTAATGATCACAAGTTCCGCCATTTACAGATAGGTTTTCACGTAAAGTTTAGTATCAACTACTTGTTTACATGTATAGTAATCAGAGCTTTGGTTTCGTTTAATCGGTTAATATACTTTCGTAACGTGGTTAGAGCCGAATAAAAGGCTCAACTTATAAACAATGTCAAGCTATGTATAAACAGGGAATTTTAAGACTTATCCAAGTCCGTGATTTTCTAATTAACTAGATCGTTAAATACAATATATATAACTATGTGAAAAGAAAGCTAATAGCATGTAAAGCAAGTGGTAATCACTTGCCTCAAGACGATGATGGCGGCAATAGCTACGGCGGTGATATCCCCGGTGACAGAGGCGACGGCTTGGACAGAGACGACGCTGCCAATGGCGATAACGGCAAAGGCGATTACGACGGCTGCAAGGTGAGCTCGGGTGCAGAAAGGGGGAGGATGAAGGATCGGCGTTGTGCAGCGGGGAGTTCAACGTTGGTGGTTGCGCTGGTGGATGGCCGGAGCTTGCAGGGAGCTCGATCGCGGTTGGGGTGTCGCGGCTGTGAATGGAGAAAGGAGTGAGGAGAAGTGGTGGGATCATCGACGGTGGTGGGTGCGTCGGGGGAGGTCGCACGGTGGTCGGAGCTTGGCAGGCGACCGTGAGGGGAGCTCGGCGGTGGTTGGAACAATGGTGAGGAGAGAGGTCGGCTCGGGTGTGCAGGCGAGGTGGGGAGGAGGTGAAGTGGGGCTCGGGTTTTGGAGAGAGGAGAGAGAGGCGAGGGTGATGCCGGCGATGGTGGCGGGGTGAGCGCAGCATCGGTGTGGTGTGGGCGTGGGTGTGGGTCGATGGACGGAGCGGGAGGAGAGTAGGAGAAACGAAGAGGAAGAGGGTGGAAAATAGGGGAGGGTGAGAATAGAGGGAAAGAGAGAACGTATGTGAGGGGGGAGGGAGCGGGAGAGAGAGAGAGAGAGAGAGAGAGGAATTTAGAGAAACGTGGGTTTTAATTGAAAATAAAGAAGAGAAGGAGGTAACGGGAATATAATTTAATAGGATTTTAATGAGATTTTAATTGGGTAAGATTTGGGTTTAAATGAGGGTATAAAAATTTGAATTTTGAAAAGGGAGGAGAGAGTAAATAATTTGAATATAATTTGTTGTTTTTGAAATAAGGATTTGGGTTGTTGGGTTTGGGCTCAAGAAAATTTAAAAGATAAGTGTGGGATTTAAATATTGACTGGGGCTTAGGGTTGGGTTCATAGAAAAGCAAAAATAATTATAAATTAATATAAAACGTAAAATGGATAAAATATTTTATTTGAATACAGGTATTGGCGTAGATGAAGACCGGGTATTATACCATATCACCCTTACAAAAATTTCGTCCTCGAAATTAAAGGGACGAAAATAGAAAACGGCGATACAAAACGGTCACTCGAAAAGATGTGGGAATCGTGAACGGATATCCTCCTCACGTTACTTGGTAAATTCCCCCAGTGAACGGCCATCCTGTAACGACCATGTTTTCTAATACTTAATAAAATATATTTTATTTATATTTTTACTATCAAATAATTATTTATGTGTTTCTTTTATATAATAATAATTTTTAAAGTAGTGTTAATAATTTTCAAAGCAGTAAATATGATTTTTATAGGCTTAAAATGCTTTAGAAAGATTTTATAATACCTTCAAATAATCTACATATTATTATTATAAATAAAAGTAAATAATTCGTAATTAAAAATATTTTAAAGATGAACTAGATATTTTATAATTATTATAACTAGCTAACAATTTAGAAATAGAAATACTAATTGTTTTTAGCCCAAAACTATTTTTATATTAAAGATAATAATAAAATATATTTTCTGAAATTTTTCCATAATTTTCCCGTATTTTAAACTATTTTTAACAAAATTTTCAAAGCCAAATCAATATTTTAAATAATCTGCTATTTTATTTTAAATTTTTAAAACCTTTTTAACCTGGACCGTTGGATCCAAGATCCAACGGCCCAGAGCTCTGCGGCGGCGCCCACGTGGTGATCCTCACCCACGGCCCTGGACGAATCAGCGCTCGACACGTGGCGGCGACTGCGAGTTTTGGATCACCGATCTGGGTCATTGGATGAAGATCCAACGGCCATAAATCAAGGCGGCGGGCGCAAATCATTGCGTGAATGATCATCAATCATTAGCGGCGCAGATTTTGAGGATTTTTTGGATTTCCTTGTTACTTTTTGAACGCTATAAATAGGCACCTTCAAACCTAAATTTCTCACACCTCAGAACTCCAAAATTTCTGAAAAAAATACCGGTGCCTTCGTATCGACGACGCCGACGCTACGGCTCCATCCAATCGCAGAGGAAAAATCGGGACGCGGAGCTATTGATAACCTAGTTCCAACTTCTAATCATCAACCCCTATTTAAAATGGTGTTATAATATTTGTGCATACCCTTTTTCCTTGTACTCTTAATTATGATAATGTTAACCCATATTTTTAAAACGGTGTTTAAATTTCCTCTGTACATAGAAGTATATTGCACACCCATAATACCTGGAATCTGATATAACCCATGAATTGTCATTTCAACTTTGACATACCCATACTATAAAAAATGATCTCGAAATAGGTTACTTCCACAAGATACCCTCGTTTAAATATTATATTTTAAAGATATGTAAAATAAATATTTTAGATACAGCATACGTATATTTTACTTAAATATTTTTAAAACCCCTCAACTTTTTAAGAAAGAAAATATTAAATTTAAATAACGATATCTTTTCAAAAGGGAATATTTAGTATCTTATCAAGAGGTAATTTTAAAATAACACCAATCTAGGATAAAGGAAAGGTTGTAGGCATCGGTCGTTTTTTTAAACCAGACTTTGTGGTGCCTAGGCTAGACAAGTGAGAAAGGTAACTTTAAAAGGCCCGTCTCACGGTGATTCGTGAGCGGATCCCCCCTTTCCTTACTTGTGCTTACCTGGCCACAATTGGCAATGAAGAGGCGATTTGAGGACTTCATAACTTGTCCTTTTGGAATATTAGGAGCAGTCTAGATTTTCCAAATAAAAACCTCTTGTAAAAGATTTTCAAATAAACACCACAACCTTTTATCAAAAGGATATTTTCTGTAAAACATTATGCTTTTCCAAATTAATAAATATCCTAAATATCATGGTTTTTCTTAGAAGTAATAAAAGATATTTAAACCTTATTATTTTAACTAAGTTTTCTTTAAAGAACACGAAGTACTTTACGAACTCTAGAAAATAAAATGAGTGGTTGTGGAAAGCCATATTAAACGAGATCAATACTCTTTCTAAAATTCCAGTTTATGACAACATGACATATACAAAACATGATACGGTTAGGGTTAGAATGCGCGGACCTAGGTATGGAATACTTATTATGAAGATCCCTGCAGGCAGGATGAACAGTTCAATATATGGGCGACTATATAAATATGAAGATCCCGAAATTCCGGGTGACCAGTCCAATATATGGGCGACTACTAAAATGAAGATCCCGATATTCCGGGTGACCAGTCCAAAGTGTGGACGACTATACAATGTGGAAATTCCATGCCTAGAAGTATACGCACTAACTCTAATTCGTCCGAACCTTTATACTGAACCACGGGGATGGGTAGTTTGATTAGGCAAGGATAATTCGGAACTCGGATTCCCCTACTACTCGATCATGATCCCGGAAAGTGAAACGGTACATTTCACTTCCCCAGTTGTTGTTCCGTGGCCACAACGGAATAATCACGAGTATCCGGACCCTTGTTTAACAAACTAATACATACTATTACCTTCATCTACATATAACTTACAACATACTCATGCTCATATATACCTTTACTCAAAACATCTTAAACTTATGCATTTCAAACATTTACACCCCTACTTTACGTTGCAAACATCATATACACCTGTTCGTTTCTATACCTTTACTATCTTATGAGGCAATCCTATCCGAGTACAACTCGCTGACGGACTTTCCTTATCCTTCTCTATCTTTGGAATGTCCGTCAGATAAGAATGAGTATTATAGCGAAGATCAAGGTGTGAAGCTAGCTTACGAAGATCTTGCAGACTGGACGATGGAAGATTAGATAGTTTTAATTTTTGTTGTTGCCCACATGTTTAGGGTTTTTGTTTCTCCTTTGATGTAATTAAACTACTCAGTTTATTTTACTATTTCTTTTCGGATGTAATAAAGTTTGGTTAATGGAAATAAAATGCCTTTCGCTTTTATTATTTTTGTTTTGGTACACATCCTGCATATTAAATTATTTATACGCTTAACGTAACTGTATTGAATAGCCCACCTTCAATACAGTTAGGTTGCGGACCTTGCCACGTCTTCTTTCTCCTTCTTTTGGGAAGCGGGGCGTGACAGGTTTTTGTGGTGGCCCATGCAGATCCTCTTGTGTACTAAAATAAAACCATTAACTGACTTATTATATTTATGAATCTTATCCATCTATACCGATATCATAGTTTTCCTATATCCCTTGTCCCTTCCTTGACATTTTGTACCCTGACCATGACCTTTCCTTCTGGTCATGGCAAATCTTTCCAACGAAGATGTTATGTCCGATATTACTTTGAAGCTACATCTGAAGATTCAGAAGACGAAATCGTAGACTCTCAGGCGGTTGTCATACTTTTCTTAGATCGAGGACCTATCGCCACTTGTTGAACTCCCGTAATCGAGATTAATAAGTCTTTTCCTTTTCTTTGGCCGAATAAAACGATGTAAGAACATTAAGAGCATGTCCTTACTTTTCGGTTGTACTCTCCATATTGAAGTTGGATAATAAAATCTTAGTTTCGAGCAATAATCTCTCTTATGTCTGTTACTCTTCTTAGTCTCTCTCTTGCATTAATTGTTGTTCTTTCATGCAAGTTATCTTGTCTCACCTCAGCCTGTTCTGATTCAGATCATCGATGGCTGGACGACACCATCACCGCAACCGAAGGGGAAACGGAGACAATGAAGCCACTGCTCATCACGCAGCGATGCTACAAATGCTGCAAGGACTACTGGAGCAACAGCAGCAGCAGGCGGCTGCCCTACATCAAGAGCTGCGCGAGAGTAGGTAGCAACAAGCAGAAGCGTTTAAGCAGGCACTAACTCCAGTTCCTTAAGGAGCGGCGGGAGTGAAACAGTTCAGATCACTCCACCCTAAGACTTTTTCAGGGAAGGAAACTCCTTTAGAAGCTGAAGAATGGCTTAAGGGAACAGTCAATGATCTCAGTGCCGCCCAAATTCCGAAGGACGCGTGGGTGAACATCGCTAAGCTACAACTTACGGATAATGCCAGGATATGGTGGGAGGCCGAGAAAAGTAGGCTGAAAGAACCCGTCGACTGGGAAGCATTCAAACGACGGTTCGACACTCAATATTTTCCCGCCGTAGCACACCTAAAAATGGAACGGGAGTTTGTACAATTCCAACAAGGGAGTATGTGGGATAAGTCGGTGGACGAGTACGCTTCAGAGTTCGCAAGGTTAAGTCGGTTTGCGCATCACCTGGTGGCAACTCCGGAACTATATGCTAAAAGATTCCGACAAGGATTGGACCTGAAGACACAGTCCTCCATGTCTTCTGCTACCTTATCAATTTATGATGAAATCTTAGAGGCGGCACGGAACTTCGAAGACCTTCAGAGACGGATGAGGAAGGATGACCGTTTATCTGGCATTAAGCGACCAGCCAATCAAATTCTTGAGGGATCATCTTCCAGATTCAACAGGAGATCACAACCCCAGAGACCAGCAGGACCAACTATCTTCAGAAAACCAGCCGTTACCTGCAACCATTGTGGTAAGACCGGACACTACAGGAGAGACTGACGCATCTTGAACAAACTTTGCATAGTCTATGGATCTCCGGATCATGCTATTGGGGACTGTCCTCAGAGAGGGAGACAATCAGGCCCCGTCAACAAGCCGGCTAATTATGGAGCACCAACACAAGGAAACTGTCACGCCCCGCTTCCCAGAGTACGCAAGATTTGGGCACGTGACATAGCCAACCATGCTACCTGTGGGTAGGAAGTATCCATCCACAGTCACATTACGGTTGTACAGATATCAAGAACAGTAAAATAAACTAAACTAATACATGTCCAAATCCATAATACAAGAATCAATAAACAATAAGTGCGGAAGCTAATGATCCAATACAATGAATAAACAGTATGTCCCATAATGCGGGCTCACATCTGGAAATGAAATGACATAAATGAACTAAACTCTAAAGAACTTACAGTTCAGCCTGCTGGCTGAAATACTCCTGCTCGGTCGACGTCAAGGGCACGGAATCTGGGCCATGCAAAACCCAGACGTCAGCGCGTCATGATATCAAGTATATAGCATAATATGGTAATAAACAATGCAAGCATGAACATGAATAAAGCAGCAATAAGAAGTAATAAGCAGGGTAATGTGCAATGGTGACTAAACTGTCCTATCAGGTTTTCTACTCTACAGTCTCTGAAACCAATTGATGAATCGTCGATGTAACTCAATAGTATCCCGTGCGTGCCCGGGACCACGGTCATGATTCTCGGGGCTGAATCCGAGACGTGCCGCTAAGCAGTAAAAGGTAGTAGGATAGATGAGTGATGTCAGCATCAACACTCCGGAGCTGGCCAAGCCCGTAAGACTGATCAGAACAATGTGTCGAACTGTTGAGTTACAAGTCGGTTTCACCTTTGATTTCCCCATACCCCCAAGCTATGTATGTCAGGTCAGGTATTCAGTAGTCAAGGACTAATGCCAACACAAGTCAAGTAAAGGTAGGTCTGTCTGGATCGACAGCAGGAATGGTTAGGTTTGTCGGCATTAGGCATGAGATCAGGTAACAGGTCAGGTTACGTTCAACAGGTAGAGTCGATATGTACAGGGTGTTGTGTCCATTGTATCAGTACATGAGTCAGGTGTATCAAGATCGGTCAATATGGAATGCAATCAGGTATATGATGATGACAGGTATAGTAACAAATAATGAACAGTAGCAGGAAACAGTAAATAGCAAATATTATTCTATGAGAACACAGTGATGTTTGTATTTTCATAATAACCCGGTTCACGCACCTTTGAGGTGCAAGAGCCACAAGATGAAACAATATCGATAGTATACACAATGGAGTTATATGAATTTGAACTAAGCATAATATTTACCTCATGAGTGGCTTAACAAACGAAGTGAGGATGATCTAGCAATTTAGGCAAGGATGTGCCAAATTGGTTAATTAGTTAAGGTGTTGATTAAAAGCATACCGGTTAACTACAAGTAGCAACTACAATGGTTTAACATTACGGATGATTGTAATTGTCATCAAGTCGTGTGGTTATAACAGATAACATGATTATTAAGTTTGTAGCATGTTAAAGCAAGTATTCGGATACTTGCCTCGGCGGTTCCGCAAACCGAAACGCGGATGCAAAGTCGGTAGAAACCACGATACGGAAGCACGGGCCACGGATCGAGTCCCAACAGAGGTCACTGGAATCACACGGACCAGGGGGCTTCGCTGGAGCGTCGGGTTCGTCAAACGGCACGGTCTGGTTCCGGCAACAACCGAAAATCAAAGTTAGCAACAAGGATACGATACGCCAAAACGACCAGCGGGGTTGTACCAAAAAGAAAAGAGAAGGAAACTTACAGGGATACACCAAGGGTGCGACCACGGCGGGTTCGACGGCACTGGAACGCCGGCGAGGCCGCGACGGTGGCTGCAGCAAAGGGAAGGGGCCTCGGGTGAGCAGGTAGTGTGCTGCGGCGAGTTGGAGAGGGGTGTGGTCGGCTAGGGTGGTCGAGGGGAAAAGGAGGTGGCGCGGGAGACGTCGACGAGGGTCGTCGGCGCGATTTCCGGCGACCTGGAGATGGTGCAGACGTTGGGTGAAGGGTCGGGTTCACTGTTCCGGCGAGGGGAGGAGGGGGTGACGGCGAGGTCTCGACGAGGAGGGTGCAAGGGGGTCGTGGGAGGCCTCGGCGGTCGGAGTCGACGTCGACGGCGAGGTCGCGAGGGATGGAGGCGTCGGGGAGATGGGCTGCAGGCGCTGGATCGTCGGGAGAACGGGGAAAAGAAGGTAGGTGGTGCGGTGGAGGTCGTGGTGGTGAGGGCGGCGACGGCGAGGTCTCGAGGAGTCGGCGACGAGATCGCGAGGGCTAGGGTTAGGGTTGGCGTGGGGGTTCTCGTGCTCGCGTGGGTGAAGGCGGCTGCATGGCCACGAGAATATATAGAGGAGAGAGAGAGAGAGATTGAGAGAGATTGAGAGAGAGAGAGAAAGAGGAGAGAGGCAGAGAGAGATGGGGAAAGGAGGGGCCCACGAGCTCAGCTGTGAGCTCGTGATTGGCTGAGTGAAAATCAAAAAAAGAATTGCTGAAGGATTTTGGGGAAATTCTGTGGTGGATTAAAGATTTGGATGTAAAAATAAATATTCGATATTAAATTTAAATGGGCCATTTTGGCGCGAAATGAAACATTTCCAAATCGCGCCCGGGTTGCGCCCAAATAATCCAAATTCAAATTATATGATTTTAAGCGGGTTCCAAATTTTGAAAAGAGGTGTTTAATGATTAAAATGCATGCCCCCAAGTCGGACACTTGCACGCGCGCGTAGTCCCCCAAACTTGCCCGTTTAGCCAAACGGAACGGAATCTCGACACGCGGACGCTACCACGCGACTAGTGGCGACGAGTAGGCCAACATGGACATCTTAAATTTCATTTTCGGAGTTAAAATTTGTTATGTGCCAAAATGACTTAACCGGGTAAAATTTAGCAATAAACACCAGAAAATCAGGAAAATTGGAAAGAGCGATAAATAACCCTCAACCAGTAATATACATAGTATTATTGGGCTCGGGTGTTACATCATACCCAACTACAAAAGAATTTCGTCCTCGAAATTCCAAGGATACAAGATAACTAACTACTGGAAAAGATAAGGGAATTTCTGCCGGATCTCGTCTTCTCGCTCCCAAGTAGATTCTCCATGCGATCGGTTACCCCAAGAAACTAGCACAAGAGGGATAACCTTGTTCTTAAGAACCTTTTCTCTTCGATCCGTGATCTCGACTGGTCGCTCCTCAAAAGTCAGGTCTTCCCGAACGGTCAACTCCGAGTGATCCAAAACATGGGTCTCATCACGAACATACCTCCGTAGTTGAGACACATGAAATACATCATGAACTCCTGCTAATGACGATGGTAACGCCAACCGGTACGATACCTCTCCGACACGCTCCAATATCTCGAAGGGTCCAACGAATCGGGGACTAAGCTTTCCCCGACTTCCAAAGCGAATCACCCCTCTAGTCGGTGATATCTTCAGGAATACCAAATCGCCCACGGCGAACTCTAGAGGTCTTCTTGACGTGTCGGCCCAACTCTTCTGTCTGTCTTGAGCTGCCTTCATATGCTTTCTGATTGTATTCACCTTCTCAACTGTCTGTACCACTAAATCTGGCCCTAGCAACCTTCGTTCACCCACATCATCCCAACATACAGGTGAACGGCACTTACGACCATACAATGCTTCGAACGGGGCCATCTGAATTGTTGCTTGGAAGCTGTTGTTGTACGAAAACTCCACCAGGTGTAGATGATCTTCCCAAGAACCTTTGAAGTCTAACATGCAAGCCCTCAACATATCTTCAAGGGTCTGGATCGTTCTCTCTGATTGTCCATCAGTCTGGGGGTGATAAGCTGTGCTGAACTTCAATCGAGTCCCCAAACTTTCTTGTAAACTCCTCCAAAAGTGTGACAAGAACCGAGTGTCCCGATCGGACACGATGCTTACCGGTACTCCATGCAATCTGACAATCTCCTGCATGTACCGCTCTGCCAAAGTCTCCGTCGATTGACCAACCCGAAAAGGAATAAAGTGAGCTGCCTTGGTCAACCGATCGACAATCACCCATACAGCATCGTTGCCCTTTGGACTCCGCGGTAAAGCTGTCACTAAATCCATGGTTATATGTTCCCACTTCCATTGAGGAATCGGAAGTGGTTGCAACAACCCAGCAACCCTTCGATGTTCAGCCTTGACTTGCTGACACACCAAGCACTTAGCCACGAAGCGAGCGATTTCCCGCTTCATACCTTCCCACCAGAAATGCTGTCGAATATCTCGGTACATCTTTGTCCCTCCTGGATGTACAGAGTAAGCTGAACTGTGTGCCTCCTTCAAGCTCTTCACGCACATCTCCTTTTGGCACACACACACGGCTACCAAATCTCAACGAACCGTCTTCATGGATCAGTAAATCGGTTCGTAGTCCGGCTCCAACCTGCTCTTGAAACTTTTGCAGTCTAGGATCCTGCGATTGCGCCGCTTTATTTTTCTCAACTAAGGACGATTGTACTTGCAACTGCATCAACTGTCCTGTAGCACGCGGTAGCACAACCTCCAAGTCAAATCTCCGAAACTCCTCAATGATCTCTCTCTGTGCAGTCAATAACTGTATTGCTGGTAACCGACTTAGCGCATCTGGCACGACGTTAACTTTTCCCGGATGGTACTTAAGATCAAGGTCGTAGTCGGCCATCAGCTCCAACCATCTGCGTTGCCTCATGTTCAACTCCTTCTGAGTGAACACCTATTTCAAACTCTTGTGATCCGTAAAGACTTCAACTCCCTCGCCCAGAGGGTAGTGTCTCCAAATCTTCAGGGCGAAGATCACGGCTGCAAGCTCCAAGTCGTGAGTCGGATAGTTCTGCTCATGAGTCTTCAGCTGTCTCGATGCGTAAGCGACGACTTTCCCGTTCTGCATCAAGACACATCCCAATCCCTTTCCAGATGCGTCGCGGTGAATCACCAGTCCTCCTGAATCATCCGGTACGGTTAGGATAGGGGCGGTTATCAACTTCTGCTTCCACGTCTCGAAGGCCAATGCACATCCATCTGTCCAAACAAACGGTACCTCCTTACGCGTAAGCTTGGTTAACGGCTCAGCTAAACGAGCGAAGTTCTCCACAAATCTTCTGTAGTAACCGGCGAGTCCAAGAAAACTTCCTATCTCTGCAACATTCTTTAGAACAGGCCAATCTCGAACTGCTGCAATCTTCTCGGGGTCAACGGCGATTCCATCGCCCGACACGACATGCCCCAAAACTTCACTTCTTCCAGCCAAAATTCGCACTTACTCGTCCTCGCGAATAGTTTCTCTTGTCTCAGCGTCGGCAGTGCGATCCTTCTTCTTCACTAAAAGAACTGGAGCTTTCCAAGGTGAGTTGCTGCTTCGAATCATCCCTTCTCGAGTAATTCACTCACTTGTTTCTTAACTCCCTCCATTTCTACTGGTGCCATTGGATAAGCTTTAGACACTGGCGCTGCACCAGGACTAAGGTCAAACGTGAACTCCACGTCTCGCTTCGGCGGTAAGCCCGAAACATCTTCAAACACATCCATAAAGTAGCGAACAACTGCCGGCCCTTCATTCCTATCCGCAACCATAGCCGCAAGAACATTGTTCGTCGGCCTAGCCCTAAACTCGACTGGCCCGACAGAAATGCTTCCTCCAATGAAAGTAAACTTAGGATGTCCGGGAATCTGGAATTACCTTCCTTGCCCTACAGTCAATGTGGGCGTGGAAAATGCCAGGAAAATCCATCCCCAAGACAACCTCGTAGCTGCTCGTATCTATCACCAAGAAGTCTGCAAAAGCTCCAAACAACAACTGTACGATCTCTACTATCCTTACCAGCTATAATTTTCCCATTCTCAGTGTGTATGTCCCATAAACTAGACAGGGTCGTGCAGTTGATCGAGTGTGTAGTTATAAATTTGGATGACATAAACAATGGGATGCTCCGAAATTAAGTAATGCCAAAGCGGGAAAACCATGAACGAGTAAATTACCTGAAACCACTTCTCCCGATGCCTTAGCTTCTTCAGCTGTCAACGTGAACGCTCGAGCCTGCTGTGGTCCTTGAGTAAGCGGTTCCTGTCCCTGGAACGGTCCTTGCGGAGGCTTCTGTGTATCACCCTTCGTGCGAGGCTTCGACGGACAAGCATCAACGGTGTGATCTGCCGCTCCACATCTAAAACAGAGTCCCAGCCTCATACGACACTCCCTTCGCACATGTCCAGGTTTATGGCAGTATCTACAGATCACACTCCCCTTTCGATCACCCACAATCATTTTCTTCATCGGTGCTACGCTGCGCCTGTTTACCGGAATACTTCTACGTACGGACGTGGGGTCCATTGCAAATGCTGGTTCCAGCTCGAGTTGTTCCTTTAGTTTCTCCAACAATCCCCTTATTACTCTTCGCCTGGCGGCTAAGACCGCATGCCCTGGGTCCATCTCCAAATTCTGATAATCAAAGTACCCAACATTAGCATGATGATAGTTTTCGAGTATAGATCAAGGCTAGAACTCCAAGATACTTAAATAGAGTACTGTATTGTAGCTATGCCGCGGTATCATAGCCGCAATTACTTAACTCCACCCAAGTCGCCTAAGTCCTAGAGATAACAAGAATTTAGGTTTTCGAGTTAACAGTGCAAAGTAAGTTTGCATGTCGACATGATCTGGAAGAATGATTCAAGAACGGTAAAACGGTCAAGTGGCAGGACATGTTTCCTAATTACGGGTATTATAATTCGTGTATCGGGTGCAATACCCAACTACAAGAATCAACCCAATTAACCTATGGCTCTGATACCATAAAACCATGTCACGCCCCGCTTCCCAGAGTACGCAAGATTTGGGCACGTGACATAGCCAACCATGCTACCTGTGGGTAGGAAGTATCCATCCACAGTCACATTACGGTTGTACAGATATCAAGAACAGTAAAATAAACTAAACTAATACATGTCCAAATCCATAATACAAGAATCAATAAACAATAAGTGCGGAAGCTAATGATCCAATACAATGAATAAACAGTATGTCCCATAATGCGGGCTCACATCTGGAAATGAAATGACATAAATGAACTAAACTCTAAAGAACTCACAGTTCAGCCTGCTGGCTGAAATACTCCTGCTCGGTCGACGTCAAGGGCACGGAATCTGGGCCATGCAAAACCCAGACGTCAGCGCGTCATGATATCAAGTATATAGCATAATATGGTAATAAACAATGCAAGCATGAACATGAATAAAGCAGCAATAAGAAGTAATAAGCACGGTAATGTGCAATGGTGACTAAACTGTCCTATCAGGTTTTCTACTCTACAGTCTCTGAAACCAATTGATGAATCGTCGATGTAACTCAATAGTATCCCGTGCGTGCCCGGGACCACGGTCATGATTCTCGGGGCTGAATCCGAGACGTGCCGCTAAGCAGTAAAAGGTAGTAGGATAGATGAGTGATGTCAGCATCAACACTCCGGAGCTGGCCAAGCCCGTAAGACTGATCAGAACAATGTGTCGAACTGTTGAGTTACAAGTCGGTTTCACCTTTGATTTCCCCATACCCCCAAGCTATGTATGTCAGGTCAGGTATTCAGTAGTCAAGGACTAATGCCAACACAAGTCAAGTAAAGGTAGGTCTGTCTGGATCGACAGCAGGAATGGTTAGGTTTGTCGGCATTAGGCATGAGATCAGGTAACAGGTCAGGTTACGTTCAACAGGTAGAGTCGATATGTACAGGGTGTTGTGTCCATTGTATCAGTACATGAGTCAGGTGTATCAAGATCGGTCAATATGGAATGCAATCAGGTATATGATGATGACAGGTATAGTAACAAATAATGAACAGTAGCAGGAAACAGTAAATAGCAAATATTATTCTATGAGAACACAGTGATGTTTGTATTTTCATAATAACCCGGTTCACGCACCTTTGAGGTGCAAGAGCCACAAGATGAAACAATATCGATAGTATACACAATGGAGTTATATGAATTTGAACTAAGCATAATATTTACCTCATGAGTGGCTTAACAAACGAAGTGAGGATGATCTAGCAATTTAGGCAAGGATGTGCCAAATTGGTTAATTAGTTAAGGTGTTGATTAAAAGCATACCGGTTAACTACAAGTAGCAACTACAATGGTTTAACATTACGGATGATTGTAATTGTCATCAAGTCGTGTGGTTATAACAGATAACATGATTATTAAGTTTGTAGCATGTTAAAGCAAGTATTCGGATACTTGCCTCGGCGGTTCCGCAAACCGAAACGCGGATGCAAAGTCGGTAGAAACCACGATACGGAAGCACGGGCCACGGATCGAGTCCCAACAGAGGTCACTGGAATCACATGGACCAGGGGGCTTCGCTGGAGCGTCGGGTTCGTCAAACGGCACGGTCGGGTTCCGGCAACAACCGAAAATCAAAGTTAGCAACAAGGATACGATACGCTAAAACGACCAGCGGGGTTGTACCAAAAAGAAAAGAGAAGGAAACTTACAGGGATACACCAAGGGTGCGACCACGGCGGGTTCGACGGCACTGGAACGCCGGCGAGGCCGCGACGGTGGCTGCAGCAAAGGGAAGGGGCCTCGGGTGAGCAGGTAGTGTGCTGCGGCGAGTTGGAGAGGGGTGTGGTCGGCTAGGGTGGTCGAGGGGAAAAGGAGGTGGCGCGGGAGACGTCGACGAGGGTCGTCGGCGCGATTTCCGGCGACCTGGAGATGGTGCAGACGTTGGGTGAAGGGTCGGGTTCACTGTTCCGGCGAGGGGAGGAGGGGGTGACGGCGAGGTCTCGACAAGGAGGGTGCAAGGGGGTCGTGGGAGGCCTCGGCGGTCGGAGTCGACGTCGACGGCGAGGTCGCGAGGGATGGAGGCGTCGGGGAGATGGGCTGCAGGCGCTGGATCGTCGGGAGAACGGCGAAAAGAAGGTAGGTGGTGCGGTGGAGGTCGTGGTGGTGAGGGCGGCGACGGCGAGGTCTCGAGGAGTCGGCGACGAGATCGCGAGGGCTAGGGTTAGGGTTGGCTTGGGGGTTCTCGTGCTCGCGTGGGTGAAGGCGGCTGCATGGCCACGAGAATATATAGAGGAGAGAGAGAGAGAGATTGAGAGAGATTGAGAGAGAGAGAGAAAGAGGAGAGAGGCAGAGAGAGATGGGGAAAGGAGGGGCCCACGAGCTCAGCTGTGAGCTCGTGATTGGCTGAGTGAAAATCAAAAAAAGAATTGCTGAAGGATTTTGGGGAAATTCTGTGGTGGATTAAAGATTTGGATGTAAAAATAAATATTCGATATTAAATTTAAATGGGCCATTTTGGCGCGAAATGAAACATTTCCAAATCGCGCCCGGGTTGCGCCCAAATAATCCAAATTCAAATTATATGATTTTAAGCGGGTTCCAAATTTTGAAAAGAGGTGTTTAATGATTAAAATGCATGCCCCCAAGTCGGACACTTGCACGCGCGCGTAGTCCCCCAAACTTGCCCGTTTAGCCAAACGGAACGGAATCTCGACACGCGGACGCTACCACGCAACTAGTGGCGACGAGTAGGCCAACATGGACATCTTAAATTTCATTTTCGGAGTTAAAATTTGTTATGTGCCAAAATGACTTAACCGGGTAAAATTTAGCAATAAACACCAGAAAATCAGGAAAATTGGAAAGAGCGATAAATAACCCTCAACCAGTAATATACATAGTATTATTGGGCTCGGGTGTTACAGAAACCGACCACTTTCCGCCACTCGACCAACCGGCCAAGGGACATCACTAAAGGGACCACCCTTGCCATCACAAGAGCGTGTTTTTCAGCAAGCGCAAAGGAATGGACCCAAACGTCAGACCTTCACCATGACGGCTGAGAAGACTGATGCCACGTGGAGAGACAACAGAGGTACTCTTTCTTTTCGCAACCCTTCTTCCGATACCATTCTTATTTATCTTTCAATGCAATTCTTAGTTGGACTCACCATAATTCCCCTAGTTTCCGTAATTTCGACTAGTTGCCTTTATGTTATAGCTCTCATGTTTTCCATCAATTCATATATTTCCTTCAACTTCCAAACTTTTTTATCCGGAAGGAACTACCAATTTTATAATTTCCAATTCCTTATACCTAACCCTTCAAGACTTTCCATGCATCAAGTAATACATCAACTCGCGGGAGCGACACATGCAGCAAAGAGGATTCCTGGTAGCGTTACTGATTTCCGTGCCTAGTAGTGGCTACTCCTTTGAAAATTTCAAGTATGAAATTATTCTAAGGAGGGTAGATCGTAACTATCACAACCATTTTTGCAATTCTTAGCAAACCCAGAAGTTTAAACATCCACAACGATTTCCGGAGGAGTAACTTGGTAATGTGATGTATCAGCGCGGCAATATAGTCGCATATGCGTCAAGACAACTAACGATTTATGGATGCAACTATTTCTATCCAGAATCAGAACCGACGATGGTAAATTTTCGTCTTGAAGACATAGAAACACTACTCTAAGGAGAACGTGAGGACACAGATGGTTGAAACACATGAAGCGGATGAGAGGGGTCAAGTCTCATATAGGAGAAGTGCCGATCGGTTGGGAAGACCCTGAAGATGGAGAATTTGTAAGATAATAAGTAGAAAAAGATAGAGATGGTGATACAATGCAGCGAGCGATGAAAGCTCAGCCCACGACTCATTTTCCGTTTAACATCTTGGAAGGAGACAGTGGGTTTATACATAGCCTACTTTTGCTACTTTCGTTGGAGGAAACCCTAGCCATACTTTGATCGTTCCAAGATCATGAAAAGGTTAGCATAACCTACGAGCAGCAACCGGTCGGAATACTAGAAGGATGAAATCTTGAGCGACAAGACAATCCAGCCGGCCAGAGCTATATGAAGGAAGAACCACTAGGCAGACATACACGGAAGCGAGAAAACGGGATGAGAATGCGAGACCAAAATATTTAACCGTGATAATTTCTTCTTAGTGATTTCTTCCTTTCCTTGACCTACCTTCTGTAATTTCGATGACGAAATTATTTTAAGGAGGGTAGATTGTAACGACCATGTTTTCTAATACTTAATAAAATATATTTTATTTATATTTCTACTATCAAATAATTATTTACGTGTTTCTTTTATATAATAATAATTTTTAAAGTAGTGTTAATAATTTTCAAAGCAGTAAATATGATTTTTATAGGCTTAAAATGCTTTAGAAATATTTTATAATACCTTAAAATAATCTACATATTTTTATTATAAATAAAAGTAAATAATTCGTAATTAAAAATATTTTAAAGATGAACTAGATATTTTATAATTATTATAACTAGCTAACAATTTAGAAATAGAAATACTAATTGTTTTTAGCCCAAAACTATATTTATATTAAAGATAATAATAAAATATATTTTCTGGAATTTTTCCATAATTTTCCCGTATTTTTAACTGTTTTTAACAAATTTTTCAAAGCCAAATCAATATTTTAAATAATCTGCTATTTTATTTTAAATTTTTAAAACCTTTTTAACCTGGACCGTTGGATCCAAGATCCAACGGCCTAGAGCTCTGCGGTGGCGCCCACGTGGTGATCCTCACCCACGGCCCTGGACGAATCAGCGCTCGACACGTGGCGGCGACTGCGAGTTTTGGATCACCGATCTGGGCCGTTGGATGAAGATCCAACGGCCATAAATCAAGGCGGCGGGCGCAAATCATTACGTGAATGATCAGCAATCATTAGCGGTGCAGATTTTGAGGATTTTTTGGATTTTCTTGTTACTTTTTGAACGCTATAAATAGGTACCTTCAAACCTAAATTTCTCATACCTCAGAACTCCAAAAATTCTGAAAAAAATACCGGTGCCTTCGTATCGACGATGCCGACGCTACGGATCCATCCAATCGCAGAAGAAAAATCGGGACGCGGAGCTATTGAGGATTTAGTACGAGACTACGTTTTCAGCTCTCCGGCATTCCAACTCAAACAAAGGTAGGATCCGCCTCTCTCCCCTTTTCCTATCACCTTCTTATATCTTAATAACCTAGTTCCAACTTCTAATCATCAACCCCCATTTAAAATGGTGTTATAATATTTGTGCATACCCTTTTTCCTTGTACCCTTAATCATGATAATGTTAACCCATATTTTTTAAACGGTGTTTAAATTTCCTCTGTACATAGAAGTATATTGCACACCCATAATACCTGGAATCTGATGTAACCCATGAATTGTCATTTCACCTCTGACATACCCATACTATAAAAAATGATCTCGAAATAGGTTACTTCCACAAGATACCCTCGTTTAAATATTATATTTTAAAGATATGTAAAATAAATATTTTAGATACAGCATACGTATATTTTACTTACAAATATTTTTAAAACCCCTCAACTTTTTAAGAAAGAAAATATTAAATTTAAATAACGATATCTTTTCAAAAGGGAATATTTAGTATCTTATCAAGAGGTAATTTTAAAATAACGCCAATCTAGGATAAAGGAAAGGTTGTAGGCATCGGTCGTTTATCTAAACCAGACTTTGTGGTGCCTATGCTAGACAAGTGAGAAAGGTAACTTTAAAAGGCCCGTCTCACGGTGATTCGTGAGCGGATCCCTCCTTTCTTTACTTGTGCTTTTCTGGCCACAATTGGCGGTGAAGAGGCGATTTGAGGACCTCATAACTTGTCCTTTTGGAATATTAGGAGCAGTCTAGATTTTTCAAATAAAAACCTCTTGTAAAAGATTTTCAAATAAACACCACAACCTTTTATCAAAAGGATATTTTCTGTAAAACATTATGCTTTTCCAAATTAATAAATATCCTAAATATCATGGTTTTTCTTAGAAGTAATAAAAGATATTTAAACCTTATTATTTTAACTAAGCTTTCTCTAAAGGACACGAAGTACTTTACGAACTCTAGAATATAAAATGAGTGGTTGTGGAAGGCCATATTAAACGAGATCAATACTCTTTCTAAAATTCCAGTTTATGACAACATGACATATACAAAACATGATACGGTTAGGGTTAGAATGCGCGGACCAAGGTATGGAATACTTATTATGAAGATCCCTGCAGGCAGGGTGAACAGTCCTATATATGAGCGACTATATAAATATGAAGATCCCGATATTCCAGGTGACCAGTCCAATATATGGGCGACTACTAAAATGAAGATCCCGATATTCCGGGTGACCAGTCCAAAGTGTGGACGACTATAAAATGTGGAAATTCTATGCCTAGAAGTATACGCACTAACTCTAATTCGTCCGAACCTTTATACTGAACCATGGGGATGGGTAGTTTGATTAGGCAAGGATAATTCGGAACTCGGATTCCCCTACTACTCGATCATGATCCCGGGAAGTGAAACGGTACATTTCACTTTCCCAGTTGTTGTTCCGTGGTCACAACGGAATAATCACAAGTATTCGGACCCTTGTTTAACAAACTAATACATACTATTACCTTCATCTACATATAACTTACAACATACTCATGCTCATATATACCTCTACTCAAAACATCTTAAACTTATGCATTTCAAACATTTACACCCCTACTTTACGTTGCATACATCATATACACCTGTTTGTTTCTATACCTTGACTATCTTATGAGGCAATCCTACCCGAGTACAACTCGCTGATAGACTTTCTTTTTCCTTCTCTATCTTTGGAATGTCCGTCAGATAAGAATGAGTATTATAGCGAAGATCAAGGTGTGAAGCTAGCTTACGAAGATCTTGCAGACTGGACGATGGAAGATTAGATAGTTTTAATTTTTGTTGTTGCCCACATGTTTAAGGCTTTTGTTTCTCCTTTAATGTAATTAAACTACTCAGTTTATTTTACTATTTCTTTTGGGATGTAATAAAGTTTGGTTAATGGAAATAAAATGCCTTTCGCTTTTATTATTTTTGTTTTGATACACATCCTGCATATTAAATTATTTATACGCTTAACGTAACTGTATTGAATAGACCACCTTCAATACAGTTAGGTTGCGGACCTTACCACGTCTTCCTTCTCCTTCTTTTGGGAAGCGGGGCGTGACACATCCCAAGACACCTGGACTAACGGAATGACTTTATTCTTCAGTACCTTCTCTCTACAATCGAGTATAGTAGTAGGATGCTCCACATAAGTCAAATCGGCACCCAAGGTCAATTCAGAATGACCGAGAACATGACCGTCGTCTCGAACGTAGAGCCGCAACTGTGACATATGAAATGTGTTGTGTACGCCCGCTAACGAAGGGGGTAAGGCAAGCCGGTAAGCCACTTCTCCGACCTATTCCAAAACTTCGAATGGTCCGATGAATCGGGGACTGAGTTTCCCGCGACTTCCAAACCTGATAACACCGCAGGTAGGAGAAATCTTCAGGAACACATGATCTCCGACCTCGAATTCTAGTGCTCTTCTGCCGACATCTGCCCAACTCTTCTGTCGGTCATTAGCAGTCTTAATGCACTGTCTGATCATCTGAACCTTGTCTACCGTCTGAACAATAAGTTCGGGACCCAAAAGTCTTCGCTCACCCATGTCATCCCAACAAACAGGAGATCGACATTTCCGTCCATACAGTGCTTCGAATGGGGCCATCTGGATGCTCACTTAGAAACTGTTGTTATAAGAAAACTACACTAGATGGAGGTGATCCTCCCAAGAACCTTGAAATTCAAGCATGCACGTCCTCAACATGTTTTCGAGTGTCTGAATAGTCCGCTCGGACTGTCCGTCCGTCTGTGGATGGTAAGCCATGCTGAACTTGAGACGTGTACCCAGACTCTCCTGTAAGCTCTTCCAAAAGTGCGAAATGAATCTAGTGTCCTGATCTGATACTATACTCATCGGAACTCCGTGTAGTCGCACTACCTCTTGCATGTATTTCTCCGCAAGCGACTCTGTCGATTGTCCCACCCGGAAGGGTATAAAGTGTGCTGATTTCGTAAGTCGGTCTACGATAACCCAAATGGCGTTGTTGCCTCGTGGACTCCACGGTAAAGCAGTCACAAAATCCATGGTGATGTGCTCCCATTTCCATTCCGGTATTGGAAGTGGTTGCAATAGTCCAGCCGTTCTTTGATGTTCAGCCTTTACCTGCTGACACACTAAGCACTTGGATACAAACCGTGCAATCTCTCGCTTCATCCCGTTCCACCAGTAATGCTGCCTCAGATCTCGATACATCTTCGTGCCTCCCGGATGCACAGAATAAGCTGAACTGTGAGCCTCAGCTAGTACTTCTTCTCTAACATCTCCCTTGGGAACGCAGAGTCTACTACCGATTCTCAAAGAACCGTCTCGATGTATAAATAAGTCTGTCCTCAGTCCGGCTTCCACCTGCTCTTTGAACTTCTGCAGTCGAGGATCATCAGCTTGCGCAGCCTTAATACGATCTACAAGAGAAGACTGCACATGTAACTGCCAAAACTGCTTGATTGCGCTCGGTGTAATAACCTCTAGTTCGAGCTTCTGAAAATCCTCAATGATGCTCCTCTGCCTGGTCAATATCATGACCGCTGGCTTGCGACTGAGGGCGTCGGGTACGACATTTACTTTTCCCGGATGATATTGTAAGTCCAAGTCGTAGTCCGCCATTAGTTCTAGCCATCGGCGTTGTCTCATATTCAGTTCTCTTTGAGTGAACATGTATTTCAGACTCTTTTGATCCGTGTACACCTCCACCTTTTCGCCCAGTAGGTAATGTCTCTAGATCTTCAATGCGAAAACCACCGCGGCTAACTCCAAGTCGTGTGTTGGGTAGTTCTTCTCGTGATTCTTTAGCTGTCGTGAGGCATAAGCAATTACCTGACCGTGCTGCATCAAAACGCAGCCTAAGCCTTTTCCTGAAGCATCGCTGTGTATCGCCAAACCACCCGAATTGTCTGGCACGGTAAGAATAGGTGTCGTGGCAAACTTCTGCTTCAGTACTTCAAAAGCCCGAGTACATTATTCCGTCCAAACGTACGGTACTTCCTTCCGTGTCAGTTTTGTCAGAGGTTTAGCGACTCGTGCAAAATCCTGAACGAACCGCCGATAATATCCCGCCAATCCTATGAAGCTTCTGATCTCGGCCACTGACTTCGGTGTTGGCCAATCTCTAACAGATTCTATCTTTGCTGGGTCCACTGAGATGCCTTCGCCCGAAACAACGTATCCTAAAAATTGCACTTTGTCGAGCCAGAACTCACACTTGCTCAATTTCGCGTATAGCTTCTCTTCCCGAAGAATTTGTAGTACCGTTCGCAAGTGTTCGACATGCTCCTCTCGAGTCTTAGAGTAGACTAGTATGTCGTTGATGAATACCACGAGAAAAGTGTCCAAATATTTTGCAAACACTCTATTCATCAGATCCATAAATATAGCTGGGGCATTGGTGACGCTAAACGGCATCACCAAAAACTCATAGTGTCCGTATCTGATCCTGAAAGCCATCTTGCATATATCTTCGGCCGTTACTCTGATCTAGTGATAGCCCGAACGAAGGTCCAGTTTCAAAAATACCTTGGCACCACCCAACTGATCAAATAAATCGTCGATGCGTGGAATGGGGTATTTATTCTTTATCGTTACTCTGTTCAGCTCCCGGTAGTCTATGCACAACCGTAGCGATCCATCCTTTTTCTTCACCAACAAGACTGGTGCATCCCATGGAGAAGCACTTGGGCGAATAAATCCTTTCTCTATGAGTTCTTCAATTTGCTTCTTCAATTCAGCTAACTCCACTGGTGCCATTCTGTACGGTGCCTTGGAAACTGGAGATGTACCTGGGATCAAATCTATCGAGAATCAAAAAACGCGTGGTGGTGGTAGACCTGGTAATTCAGGAAACACGTCAAGAAAATCCCGAACGATTTCTGGTGCGGGGTCTTCATCAATCTCCATAGCCGTCAATACTTTCGGTTTGGCTCTATACTTGGCTGGCTCCAAAGACTCGCTTCCTCCTTCAAAGACAATTCTGGGTGATTGGGAATGCGGAAAGTTACATTCCTGGCCCGGCAATCAATAATCGCGTGGAATTTACTCATCCAATCCATCCCGAGAATTGCGTCATAGCTGCCCGTTCCGATTTAAAGGAAATTCGTGTAGAATTCCCTGCCACAAACTACTACTGGACAAGATCTACATTCTCGACTGGATACTATAATACCATTACCCGTATGTATTTCCCATCCCTTGGTCAATGGCTTGTGTGGTATGGAGTGCGTATCGACAAAATGTGCAGATATGAAACAGTGTGATGCTCCAGAGTCAAATAGTACTCTAGATGGCATATAATGTACGAGTAGAATACCTGTAACAACTTCTCCTGAGGCCTCTGCCTGTTCAGCGGTCAGGGTGAAAGCCCTCCCTTGACCACGGCCTATGTTGGTTTGCCTCTGCTCTGATGACCTCTGCTGTTGCGGTCCAGGCCCTCCCTGTAGCTCTGCTCTCTGAGGACACCCACTCACCCGGTGCTGGTTGGATCCACAAATTAAACACAGTCCTTTGGCATGGCGACAATCCTTCTGGGTATGTCCATCCCTATGGCAGTAGCCGCAGACTAAGGTATTACTCTGTGGACGATGCTGGGGTACGAAGGGACGCTTCATCTGTGTCGTTCCTGGCCTGTGAATCGGTATAACCCCTCGAGACGGTGTGTGAGTACGTGCCGGAACAACTGGGTGCCTCCTACCACTCGAGCTGGGCTCCCTGAATTTACTTATTAGCTTCTCCTGAATTCGTGCAGCGTTGAGCACCTGCGCGAAGGTTTGCAACTCGAGTGACGCAATCAACTGTTGCAGCTCAAAGTCAAGTCCCTGTAGGAAACGCCTGGCCCTTGTGGCCTCTGAAGTGACCATATATGAAGCGAATCGGCTTAGTCGGTTGAATTCTGCCGTATACACGTCAACAGGACGGACGTTCTGCTTCAGTAAGATAAATTTCTCTTCCATCTTTGCCTTGGCGGTGGGGGGAAAGTAGTGGTCCAAGAAGCACTTTTTGAACTTGCTCCACTCGATCGGCCCATCGAGTCTGCTCTCTTCGACGGACCACCAAGTACGGGCTTCGCCCTCTAGCTGAACCTTTATTACATACACCTTCTCTTCATCAGGTACCCGTGCGGCCGTCAGTAGGTTCTCCATATTGACCAGCCATTGTTCGGTCTCGAGTGGTTCGGCTAGTCCCGTAAACACAGCTGGGTGTAACCTCCGAAAATCCGACACTGTGCCAGTTCTGGCAGGAAAAACTGGTGTAGCGGTGCCCTCGGGAGCGGTAATGAGAGCGGTGGATCCCTTTAATGCGGTAATTGCCCTGAGTCTTTCGGTAAGTAGGTACGTCTTTCTCTCTTGGGCTTCTGCAAGAGTCGTTTGTGCATTCAGGATTCTTTCTGTGCGATCCTGAGAACTAGAGTCCAATGAGAGATCGTTCGGTGAAGTCATGTCGCTGAAAAAGATGAACGGATATGATTAGATTCAAGGATGAAAGCGAGAAGTAGTGAAGTGAACATATAATAAAGCGTAGTTAATGTTATCTTTTAATATTAAGCCTGGTTCTGATACCAACTAAACCATGTCGCGCCCCACTTCCCAAAATACGGAATATAAGGGTGACAAGGCCAGCCATTCTCCAACGATCAAGGAAAATCCTGTCGTAGTCACATTTCGGCTTCTAGCATTATATGATAATCAGTAACTACAACACAGAAGTAAAGGAAACACATTACTAGTTTATTACACCAACTTTCATTGTTCACAGTTTACAATGGAATGAAATAAAGAAACTACTAACCAAGTGCGAATACAAGGTTGATTTAGGGAAAGCAGTAAAAGTACTGAGGGCACGACCGTCTAGATCTCTGCGAGCTCGAAGGGTAGGTCTGACTCCTTGTTCCCCTCCGAAAGACGGCGCGACACCGCGTCTTGCCTGAGATTCGGGGCAGATGCTAATTGGTGCTATCCGTCCACCTCTCCGAAGATGCCAAGTTGATTTATGGCACCATGTATCGAAGGTTTAGACGGATGCGTCCGATGTAGCAGACTTCGTCAGATTCCCCCTCATTTGAGGGGTTTTTGATTGTGGGGACGCTCTTCCCTGCAGGCGCAAGCCCCTGCAGTTAATTACGCTACCGCGTTGCGGTAACAACTTTCTCCTTCTCCAGATGGTCACTTCGTGTCGTGGGTGTTTGTTTTGTTGCCCGTGGATTGTTTACGGAGACTGAGTTATGTCGTCGCCCGTAGGGCGTGGACTAGTCCAAATCCGCATTATCTTAGATTTGGGTTTGGGGGTTTGGTTTGAGGATACGTCAGCCATACTTGAGGCTAAGATCAACTCAAACGTTTGTTAAGGATACGTTAGTCTAACTTTGTGACTAAGATCAACTTAACGGGATCGTTTAGATCCGACAGAAGAGTGTTTGGACTCTAATGTTCCAGTTTAGGGACGTAGTGGTCCATCGTATGTATGGCCATCGGGACTCATCACCTCTCTGACGACGTTGAAAGATTACAACGACGGATGTCAGAGGAGTTCAGAGATGTACCCTCGAGCCGGAGTTAATTTAGGGGATTCGTAGTCCAATCTGTTTGAAGGTTTAAGGACGCGTTAGCCATTTTTGGAGGCTAAGATCAACTTAAACGGGACCGTTTAGATCCGACAAAAGAGCATATGGAGGGCCCTATTGTTCTAGTTTAGGGACGTTGCGGTCCATGGGTAGTTTAAGGACGTTGCGGTCCGTGGGTAGTTTAGGGACATTTCGGTCCATGGGTAGTTTAAGGACATTGCGGTCCGTGGGTAGTTTAAGGACATTGCGGTCCATGGGTAGTTTAAGGACATTGCGGTCCGTGGGTAGTTTAAGGACATTGCGGTCCATGGGTAGTTTAAGGACATTGCGGTCCATGGGTAGTTTAAGGACATTGCGGTCCGTGGGTAGTTTAAGGACATTGCGGTCCGGTATTTGCTCTGGATGCTTCACACGGGTTCACTGCCGTGCTTGGCGAGGACCAGGCTCCGCTCTGGATGCTTCACACGGGTTCACTGCCGTGCTCTGCGAGGACCAGGATCCGCTCTGGACGTTTCCCACGGGGTCAAAGAGTGACATTATCCGTGTTCCACGTAACCAGGAATTTTGCATTAGGCATGGGTTTAAGGACCCCACAGTCCATATCATGAGTGGCCGTCGGGACCCGTCACCTCTTTGAAGACATTGAGGGATTACAATGCCAAGTTTCAAAGGAGTGAAGAGATGTACCCTAGAACCGGAATGGATTTAATAGTCCCTGACCCAATTTGGGGTCGAGACTGATTAATTATGTTATGAGCCCATTAGCCCAGTTAATCACAAATTGAGGACTTATGGCCAGCTTGGGCTAAGTCCAGTCGGGTCTGAAACATTGACTTTTTGCTGATCCATTGAAGGAGAGGCTTTGCCTCTATCCATTTAGCCAATTGGGCCAAAGCCTAGTGTTAAACACTATAGAGCAATCAGTGTTGAACACTGGGAATGCGGTTAACAAGTTAGTGTTTAACACTAAGAAATAATTGGTGTTAAACACCAGCAATAAGGCTTCTCAAATTAGTGTTAAACACTAAAACAGATCAGTGTTGAACACTGCAAATGAAGATCTCAGATTAGTATTTAAACACTAAGGTAATCAGTGTTGAACACTGCAGATAAAGCTTTTTAATTAGTGTTGAACACTAAGGCCCAACAATATTTTAACACTGAGTGCGAGAGTTTCAATTTAGTGTTAAACACTAAGACAAGAGGGGTCACGTGGCAGCACGTGAGAGCGCCCTTCCTCCATTTGTTCTGCTGAAATTACTGCATCTTTTGATAGCATCACGTGTCAGCACGTGATGGGCATTCAAATGCCTATGCGTTAAGGCTTCTGCTGAAAGTCACGTGGGTCACGTGGGGTGCTGCCTCAAGGGGGTTTTCTGTAGGGCTTTTGAGGGGGGGTCACGTGGTGACACGTGACCCTGCCTTAATGTGGTTTTTTCAGAGGATTTGTTACTCCTTTTTTCAGGAATTAAATTCCGGAGACTTTTTAATTTCAGAGGAATTAAATCCTTCTTTCTTTTGAAGACTTGTATTCTGGGATAGAGTTTAACTCTGAATTTTCTGCGGGAGTTAAATTCCCCGTTTATGTGAAGGGCTGAATAGGGTTGAACCCTAATAAAATTTTTGAGGAAATGATGATCGTTGTTTCAACAGAACTAAGTTCTTTAATTAGGGTTAAACCCTGTTTCTCTTTTTTTTTGTTTTGAAGGAATTAAATTCCCATGATATAGGGTCTAGCCCCACTTCTATTTTGGAGGAATTAAATTCCTATAGTTCTGTGAGAATTAAATTCTCAAGTTTGCACTCCTTCTCTATGTTTTGGATCTGCATGGCAGGATCTCAACCCATTGAGAATTAAATTCTCAACCTTAAGGGGAGATGTGCACTTTGCAGATCCTCTATCAAAGAGAGAAGAAATAAGTTCTTCTGCTTTTATATTATCAGAGTTAAACTCTGTTGAGAATTAAATTCTGCTTCTTTCAAATGCCTTCCCTTTCTTACCTAGGGTTTTTTTTGCAGAAGATCTGAGTCTTTTCGAAGTATCAAAGCTCTTCTCCTTTTCTCTTTTCTTCTCTGCGCATGTATCTCTCTTTTTTTTGTCTCTTGGCTCCTATTTATAGGAGAGGCAGCCGCATCAATCAGTTTTTTGACGAATCTTCATTGGGAGATTTGATTTGCATCCATAATTCATTTTGGGCCTTTGGATTATTAGGTGAATTTTATTCACCATTGGATCTTGAATTCAGAGATTCTCCTTTGATATTTTGGTTAGATTTAAGGGGGAAATCTTTCCCAAAGCCGAGATTTTCCATAGATAGATGATCTTTAATCATCTCTGAATCTTTAATTTGATTAGTCCCAAATAATTACTTTCCTTTGGAAAGATTCGAATTTCCTTCAGAATTTAATTCTGTCGTCAAAAATGGGCTTTGAAAGTCGGTCACGTGTGACCACGTGACCCATGGTCACGTGTGAGCACGTGACCCCCTTTGGAACGAGCTTTCTGCGCTGTGTCTTCTGATTGCTGCTTAAACATCACGTGCTACCACGTGACCCCTGGTCACGTGTGAGCACGTGACCCTTTGTTTGAGCTCTCTTTCCTTGGTTGTTCTGGAGACGCGCTTGCTGCCTTGAACGTCACGTGCCGACACGTGACCCTGGTCACGTGGGAGCACGTGACTTCTTCTGAAGCCTTTTTCTTGACTTGGTCAGTTACCCGACGTGCCTTTGACGCTTGTATTTAAACGTCACGTGCCAACACGTGACCCTGGTCACGTGGGAGCACGCGACTCTCCTTGAAGCTTTTCTTTTCCTTCTTCGCAGTCAGGGAATTGAACTTGCCTTAACGACGTTTTTAGGTGTCACGTGCCAACACGTGACCACTAGTCACGTGTGAGCACGTGACCCCCTTTTGAAGCTTTCCATAGAAGCTTTCCACAGAAGCTTTCCTGATTTTAAATCAGGAAACACTCCTGAATCCGGTCCTCTTCAATCTCTAAGCATGCATACTCAGGTCATCAAGGCGACACAATAGCAATATTATAACAATAACAAAAAGACAAGGAATTAAAGTAGTACCGGTGGAAATGAAAAATACATACAATCAATATGTCAACAACTGATGCAATGTATGATCCGTGTCCCTATCAGTCTCTAAGTCATTTTGAAATCGAGATGCGGAAAGGAGTGATCATGTTTAACGAGGGTCTCGTACGTACCCGAGACTATGGCCCACAATGCCCGGGACATAACCCTGTCAGCCGGACCGCTAGGTCCAACCTAATATATAAGAGTCGTTGTTCGAATGATCATCCTCTAAAAATACTGACCTCGATAAATACAATTTCCTTTCCACTTCGATTTCCCCCTTTTTCCCCAGTTCTCACTATCTATGAGTATGAGCCAGTCGTGTACAAGTATGCATCAATAGCACGGTATTATTCACTATTCACTGTATTGTCGCTATCACGAACCATTCACTTCTCACTGGCGTACTTGACACTCCTAAACCGATACCATTCACGCTCGACAATGCATGGTACACTGAAACTTAATAATGAAAAGAACTATCACTAGAGGTATTACGGTCGGGTATAATATATGCATTTATGCCGCTAAACCAATCATGTGCAATGCAAGTTATTATGCGTCTTATGAACTTACAAAATCACATTAAATCATACGTTCAGAATTTAGTAAAATGATACAAAAGAGGTAACAATTAAACTCAGTCGGAAGTTCAAAAAAAATTATTTCAAGTCAATCGGGCTTCGGGTTTGCAAATTACAGTCATTTCATTTTAAGTGTTCGCTGCTGGGAATTCAGTTCCTGAACTGAAAGTCTACTTCATAACACAGTTTTCATCCTGTTAGGATTAAAATTAGGCGACACTATAGTTGAACAATATTTAGGATTATCAGTTAGGTTTCCAACGCAATTGGCGTATCATTAATATCCTTTTTCAACAGGGAGTTATGGTCAGGTTAAGTTCGATGTGCAAAATAAGTCACTGCAGAATTCAGCATAACACATCATCGTTATAAAATGTGTTAAAATCATATAGTTAAGGAATCTAGTGAAACTAGTAGGGTAAGAAATCTAACCCAATTTTCTACGTAACGATATAGGGTTCCGCACATTTTCGCATTTGATCAATGTTATACAGTGATTTCCAAACAAGGGTTAACTGGGATTACTGCTCTGGACAGCAGTCCAGAATCGTAATTCTCCCCAGTTTTCTCTATCATGACTAGTTCAAATTTAGAAATAAACTATAGAGTAATGTAGGTTAATCTTTTAGATTCAGTATGACCCATGGAACGCTCAAATCCGATTTGTAAAAGATTTATTGTGAATTTAACGGTCTAGCGTGTTCAGGAAAAATTCTGATTTCGCAATGGTTATCAGGAGTAACATTTTATGGGTGTACGATATGGATTTTCAACCAATTTTCTGCAGTACCTATGTGATTAGTAAACGGGTTTAATGATCACAAGTTCCGCCATTTACAGATAGGTTTTCACGTAAAGTTTAGTATCAACTACTTGTTTACATGTATAGTAATCAGAGCTTTGGTTTCGTTTAATCGGTTAATATACTTTCATAACATGGTTAGAGCCGAATAAAAGGCTCGACTTATAAACTATGTCAAGCTATGTATAAACAGGGAATTTTAAGACTTATCCAAAATCCGTGATTTTCTAATTAACTAGATCGTTAAATACAATATATATAACTATGTGAAAAGAAAGCTAATAGCATGTAAAGCAAGTGGTAATCACTTGCCTCAGGACGATGATGGCGGCAACAGCTACGGCGGTGATATCCCCGGTGACAGAGGCGACGGCTTGGACAGAGACGACGCTTTCAACGGCGACAGCGACAAAGGCGATTGCGACGGCTGCAAGGTGAGCTCGGGTGCAGAAACGGGGAGGGTGAAGGATCGGCGTTGTGCAGCCGGGAGTTCGACGTTGGTGGTTGCGCTGGTGGATGGCCGGAGCTTGCAGGGAGCTCGGTCGCGGTTGGGGTGTCACGGCTATGAATGGAGAAAGAAGTGGGGAGAAGTGGTGGGGTCGTTGATGGTGGTGGGTGCGTCGGGGGAGGTCGCACGGTGGTCAGAGCTTGGCAGGTGGCCATGAGGGGAGCTCGGCGGTGGTTGGAACAATGGTGAGGAGAGAGGTCGGCTCGGGTGTGCAGGCGAGGTAGGGAGGAGGTGAAGTGGGGCTCGGGTTTTAGAGAGAGGAGAGAGAGGCGAAGGTGATGCCGGCGATGGTGGCGGGGTGAGCGCAGCGTCGGTGTAGTGTGGGCGTAGGTATGTGTCGAGGGAGGGAGTGGGAGGAGAGTAGGAGAAAGGAAGAGGAAGAGGGTGGAAAAATACGGGAGGGTGAGAATAGAGGGAAAGTGAGAACGTATGTGAGGTGGGGGGAGAGGGGGGAGAGAGAGAGAGAGAGAGAAGGTGAGGAATTTAGAGAAACGTGGGTTTTAATTGAAAATAAAGAAGAGAAGGAGGTAACGGGAATATAATTTAATAGGATTTTAATTAGATTTTAATTGGGTAAGATTTGGGTTTAAATGAGGGTATAAAATTTTGAATTTTGAAAAGGGAGGAGAGAGTAAATAATTTGAATATAATTTGTTGTTTTTGAAATAAGGATTTGGGTTGTTAGGTTTGGGCTCAAGAAAATTTAAAAGAAAAGTGTGGGATTTAAATATGGACTTGGGCTTAGGGTTGGATTCATAGGAAATCAAAAATAATTATATATTAATATAAAACGTAAAATGGTTAAAATATTTTTTTTGAATACAGGTATTGGCGTAAATGAAGACCGGGTATTACAGTCTTCCAAGTCACTTTGGGTCATTACTACATTGTTCATAATAAGATCTCTGAACTTACAGTTCTCACATTCAATTATCGTCAATCCATATCCAATATAGATTGATGATATCGAACCAACAACTGCTTAGATAAGTGTTTCAAGCTATAAATGGACTCTCTGAGTCAATTCGAGTCACCTTGGTTTTGAAACCACAGGAAGATCTTCCAGATCTCCTTATCCAAATCTCTATCGACAATACGATCTAAGTTCTCAGGACTTGCTCAAGATCTTTATGTGCAACGATTTGTTAAAGGAGACGAAATAGACGCACTCATCACCTCGGGTGAAAAGTGTCTATTCGTTGTCTATCTAGGTTAGGTGAATCTCTTCGCCAATAAGCGTGCCTTGTATCTCACTTTAATATCCTCCTCCTTTCGTAAGACTTCTGAAAACCCAGGTTTTATTAATAGTCTTGCGTTGGTAGGATAATTTTGACCAAATCCTAGACTTAATTCTCTAACGTTGATTCTTTCTCCTCTTCTATTGTCATTATTCACTCCTTCGCAGTAGGCCCATAAATAGCGTTCTCATGTGATTTGGTTTCTGCAACCAATACGGAGTTACCATATACGTCTCCCCTTCGATATTGAAATATCGTTATGGTGTTAATCCACAGCACTATTTACTAGTCACTTGGGGATCCATGACTGGCTCCGACCATCAGCATAAATATCGCTCCCAATGTCGCTAGCCGCTGAATGAACTAATTCTTTCTGCACCGCATACTGACCAGGAGACTCCTCAATCTTGTAAAATCCAAAATCCTAATCTACTTCAGCCTTTTGCGAAAATTCCTCCCCAAAAAAATCGCTTGATGTTTCCTCCTTAAGGAAATCGTTCATTGTTTCATCTCTGAGAAAATCAACGTCGCACGACCAAATGTCAGTCACAGTCTTATCACATACTCATGGACATAAGTGACCTTGCGGATCTTTCATTCGTCTACCACTCATAAGGTGTTGACTGTACTGTTTTTGAAAACACATGATCAAGAATATAAGCTGCTGCCAACAGCGCATCTCCCAAATAATATGTAAGATTGATCCTTATCATCATGTTCTTTATCATATCTAAAATTTCCTAATTTTCCTCTCTACAACACCATTTTGTTGCAGAGTTTACGGTATCATCAGGTATCTGACGATTTTTTCCCCTTCATTCAGTTCCATGAAATGCTAAAATAAATACTCATGGCTTTCTTACAGTTTCCAGAACTGCTCCATGAAACACGCACAATCCTATTTGCATGAACTGACTCTTCACTTTACTAATACCACGTTTGATACAAATCAACGCTTTAGTTCCGTATGAGATCAATAGCCATATCGGGTAATTATTAATGAAGGTGTTAAATTAAGAAACTCCACTACGTGTCTTCACATCTATTGGTCCGTATCTATCGGAGTGAATTATCTGTAATGGATACCAAAATGGTTTTACTCTGATAGTTTTGCCTCCAAGACAACTCTCACAAGTAGATAGTTTGATTTTGACTCAAATGCCAACTCATAAACCCCAGATGGTTAAGTCATCCCATTTATCTATTAAACTAATCTACCATACCACTCATGATATTTATAGAAGGGCCAATCCTCCAAAATATAATGAACTTATAAGACATATTGTCCTATTAAACCATCCAAATATCCTAAGCCGAGACTGAAACTGTAACCGACGGAAAGATGATTTGTGGATATCTATTTGCATCCCCGATGCAGAATTGACCCATATGTCCTCGATACATTATTTACTTCTACAAACTTTTCTGCTTCCAGCAGAAGACCTTCCACTCAGTGTCCTGATAAGCAGATTATTTATGGATAGCTATCTATATCCCCAATGCAGAATAGATTCATATGTTCTCGACACATAATTTTCTTCCACAAACTTTTCTGCTTCAAGCAGAAGGCCTATTTTCACTTAGTACCCTGAAGAGTGGAGCGGTTCAGATTTTCACAGTCAAACGTTGGATTTATTATATCCATTATTGCTAGCACATTTCTCCATGTCAGATCATTTAAATTGTTGGCGCGTTATTCCCGTTTTCGTAGCTCGATAGAACTCTTCTTGCGTTAGGACACTTGCCCTTGTGCACTGTTGACCTCGTCAACATATCAGCAGCGCTCTTGGTTCTATCGCCTCCGGCGATTAAATCGTAAGCCTCAGTTACTCAAACGTACTAGCAAACGTCAACACATTCGCTTTCCGCATAATAACTGCTTCATATATCGAGTAGAAAATATATAACTGTCTACTGTTGTCGCTCTACAGTTTAACTGGATCAGTACTCTTCAGATCCCAGATCAATGAAAATGTAACTCTTAAGTGTATCCATATTACATGATTCGACCCCTTATATGAAAATAAGGCCAAACCAAGAAATAATGTGACGTTGCCATGTCGCATAGATTACCTCGTAATCATCTCGCAGCTTATCTCTTGGCACGTAGATACCATGTAACTACCGCTCAATATAAACTGCGAGTACTCGGCAATAAAACATATGACCACTAATGACATAGCTCTTCATCACGTCCAACGCGTAGAGCGATCTTAAATTCGCCAATCTTCCAAAGATCACTGTATCTCGATGGTGCTGCGTCGTGTAGCCCCGCTACATTGCTTCCACCTCAATGGTGCTGCGTCGTGTAGCCTTGCTACATCGCTGCCACCTCGTCATTAGCGTCCAAATCTTTCAGGTTGTTCATTTAATATTAAACTAATATTTCTATTTTATTATATTATCTTTATCTATCATCTCACCCCTGGTGAGACTGATGATATCTTGATTTTGTTATGAATGCGTTAAGATTATGGTATATAATGGAGTACTGTTCTTTTCCAAAGAACCCTTCGTTTTCAACCCATCTTAACAATAATAATAAATCTACACCCCAAAGAAAGAGAAGAAGGCCTATGGCCTTAACCACATCCTTCAAAAGTATAAAATTTAAAATTTTGTTAAAATGATTAAAAACGGATCATAAATTTCCTAGAAACGGAATAGATTGGGTAGTTAAATCTAAACCGCCGTCTCCTCTCGAAATCTCCCACTTAAAATTTGTCAGATTAATACAGTATGCGTCTTTGCATATATAATATGCCATGCACAACATAATGCAATAATCAATCTAACAAATTTCATTTTCATTTAAACTACCTTATCTGATCTTGTCCGTTTTATTAGGATTTTCATTTTATTCATAAAATTAATACGCGCCTCAGACGTTCCCACTAGAACAACCACTTAATAAATCTCCAAGATTTTATGTGAGAATAAAAATTGAATTTTTTGGAGGGCAAACAAAATTTTCGAAGTTTTTTTATTAAATTTTAAAATTTTGTTAAAATGATTGAAAAATGGATCATAAATTTTCTAGAAATAGAGTAGATTGGGTAGTTGAATCTAAACCCATGTCTCCTATCGAAATCTTCCATTTGAAATTTGTCAGATTAATGCAGTATGCGTCTTTGTATATATAATATGCCATGCACAACACAATGCAATAATCAATATAACAAATTTCATTTTCATTTAAATTGCCCTATCTGATCTTGTCCGTTTTATTAGGATTTTCATTTTATTCTTGAAATTAATACGCGCCAAAGACGCTCCCACTAGAGCAACCACCCATCAAATCGCCAAGATTTTATGTGAGAATAAAAATTTAAAACTTTTAGAGAGCAAACAAAATTTTCGAAAAAAATATAACTCGTAGAGTAAATAGCAAAATCCTTAACTAATTCAAAACTTGAGTGGGAAACTTTCTAAATATAAGAAAACTCATAAAATAATTTTCTTAATTTTCTAGAATATTTCTGGAATTTTTAAGGATTTTTCTGGATTTTTTTTAAATTAAAAAAATATAGAATCGGCTCGGGAAGCCGAGCCCTCGGTTCGGCTCGAGCCGCCGACCCCGGCTCGGTCAAGGGGCCTGGACCTGGCCCGAGCCCAACTCAGATCTGATGGATGCCCCCCTAATTTATTTTTAAATGCCTCCTTTTTAAAATATAATTGAATTTTTCTTTTTTTTTAAAAAATCCGAAAATAAAAATTTTCCAGAAATTATTTCTTTTGTTAAAAAAAATATTTGGCCCACTACCACAAGTAAAAAAAAATTTGGTTCCCAACCAAAATCCTGAGAAAAATATTTTTGGTTTTTAAGAAAAATATTTTTGGTTCCAAACAAAAAATCCAAAAAATATTTAGTTTCAAACCAATTTTTTTTTTCTAAACCAAAATCCAAAAATCTTTTTAGTCCAACCAAAAATTTTTTTTGGTCCAACCAAACTCCCGAAAAATATATCCCACAAGTTTTCTTTCATCAAATAAAAATAGAGTTAGGGTTTAGAAAAAAATACAGCCTTGCCGCCATTAATGCGCACCAAAAGGGAGAAAAAAATTAAAATTTTCTTTTCACACAAAAAATCCAATATTTACAAAAACTTACATCACCTTTATTCCACGGGTTATTTCACGTCAACGAATTAAAGAACTACATCATAGCATCATAAAAATGTATCTAATTTATGGTGACAATATGATGCAAAAGCGATAGATCTATGAATATCCATCAAAACGAAAACCCAAATATCATAGATCTGTCATTAAAAAATTTTTAAAAAAATTTGAACTAGGTTTAGATAAAAAAAAAAACGCAACTTTTGAGTTGCAAATATTTTAAATATCACAAATTTATAATTGTACGAACGTGTGATGTATGGCTCTGATACTAATGTACAATTTAGGTGATGTAAATACATAATAAGCAATCAAGTTTTGCGGAAATACATGTATCTACTCTAAAAGTTTACGATATACCTTATTTGATTGGTTGGGTCGTTTCTTACTGTAACATTTTAGAAAATATAAAATAATATTTTTGGATTTAAATAATAAAATAATAAATATTACGGATATTATACGAGTATAGATTTGAGTTTTCGTAGAATGGTATAATTATATACCTATATTTTTGGAAAATAATTGGAATTTAAGATGAATTATTATTTATGAAAGCCTTTATTTGATTTGGGCTTTTTATAAATTAATATATAATTTTATACATACAAGTTTAATGTTTAACTTGATTAATATTTTTCCAACTATGTATTAAACCAAGTTCATTTTGTTAACTATGTTTAGTGTGCATGACATATTGTGACATGTAACATTTCATTTCTTTGTGATAGTTTTATAATTTCAAAATACGAAAAGAAAATAGAATAGAAAAGAAAATGAAATAAGAAAAGAGGGGGGACAACGAGGCATGTGCAAGAGAGAGAGAGAGAGAGAGAATGGTTGCAACCATACATATTTTCTCTACCTCCTTTCCTTCATCTTCTTCATCTCCTTTCTCTACCACCCTCACTACCACCATGTAATCACCCTCAAATTTTACTCAAAATCACACAAAACTTTCACAAAAAATATTCCTCGCCTCATCCTACACATCATGGTGGGATCAAATACGAGTTTTGAGCTCCATTGGTCAACTAGGAATTTTCTTGAGTTGCTTTTATAAGTTAATGTTCTCATCTTAAACCAAGTCTTTAAGTTTCCTAACCCCATATATTAGTTAGAGTTTGTTATAAGGCTTTTAGTGTAGGTTTTGAAAACTTAAGTTTTCAAATGTGAGTTGTGGGAGATAATATGAGTAGTGGTGGTGTAGTAGAGGCCTAGTTAGTGATCATAACCTATTTAAGTGATAGATAAAGACCTGTTAGTGTAAGTAACCTTGGATTATATAGACTTAGAATTTTCCGATATCGGGTTTTCATTGACTTTTGATGTTCAAATGAAATCTGGAATAATTTGGAGACTCTAAAAATTAAATAGCAGATACTGTGAGATGTTTAGACCAGTAGGAAGCCACCTTAGATGCCCGATGTAACGACCCTGAATTTTCTGTACAAAATTTTTCTTCTTAAAGTACAGAAAGGAGTTTATAAGGCTGAGCACAATTTAAAAGTTGTTCTTATTTAAGAATAGCAAGAAAACACTTGCAGCTCATTGGTAAAGTTTTGCACTGCTGTGACGTAGCTTTATGTTCGAATCTTATTATCTACATATTATTTTTCTGATTTTTGTTTTACACTTTTTGGAAGTCCAAAAGTTTACACGTGCAATACACGTAAAAATGAACAGTCAGGAAAATCAAACATGTGCAAATTAAAGTTAACAGCGACATGGACACGTGGCTTCAATCCAATGGCACCTCCTCACCAGATGGCCGGCGAGATGTGGCCTAGGGCCGGCGGGGACGGGGCCCCCGTAGCCAATAGTCCCCAAACTCTGCACACTTGACCTTTGGCCTACCCCCATTACCCCTGCACTGTTTGTTTTCTCTGCAATTTAACAGAGAATTCAATTTTCCAATTAATCCAATTTTAAATGTATTTTAATTCAACCTTTCAATTCTAAAACACTAATTTCACACTATAAATACAAACCCATATCCTAGCCCTTCCTTATTCTGAAATCTCTAGCTAAAATTATCAAATTTTTCTAAGTACAAGTGGAGTAGAAGTGGAGTAAGCCCAAGATCAACTTCCGGCGAGGATCTACGCAAGTTCCGGCGACCTGAAGATGCTACGAAGGCTACCACCTTTTCTTCTACCTTTCCTCCCACTTTCTAGCTAGTAAGTCCCTTCTATTTCCCCCCTTCTCCTCTAAAAAAATCTCTTTTCATAAAACATGTCGGTAAGTGGAGTTATACCGACATCTTATTTTAAAATCCTTGAAACTACACTTTTTTAATAAGCCTTGCTCAATCATATTCTATACCTTACTTGCTAATCATGAAACTAATAATTAGAAACAATTTTCACCTTAAAACATCTTGTTAAACAACTTTAAATGAAGTTTTACGTTTAAATACCATGAACTTTATTTCGACCATAATTAAATGCTTTGCTTACTATTACCTTTAGAAAACTTCACTGGGTAATGACCTACCACTTACATACACACATATTGACATAGCACGATACTCTTGAAAACCTATTTTTGTGGCGATTACAACTTTTCATTAAAATACCATAAACTATAAAAAAAACCAGTTTTCTTTAGAATTGTATTTCAAACTCTTTGCGATTATTCCTCTAAAACCCATTTTAGGGAACCTGCTATTGGATGGTGCGAATTATCGCACATCCTCGGGCTAGTAGAGCGAGATGCAGACCTTCTCACGGAGCATTCGGTCTCGAAAGATTTTTAATACGATTTTTACGAAAAACGAGATTTTCTAATTAATAATAAAATTAATTTTTATAATTATATAAATATTATCAAACCATATGTTTTCAAGATATAATAAAATTTCATATTTTCTAAAGATAAAAAGAATGAAAAGTTTCACCAAAATACCCTCAAGTTATCCAAAAGACAACTTTTACACTTAAATAATTTGAACTATTAAAGCTAAGTTAATATTCTCTAAAATAGCTCAAATTTTAAAAGTTACATTCATGAAACCCTAAATATGATAAATAAATACTCAAGATTTATTTTGAAAGTATATAAAATATTTTTTATAAAACCCCCTCGAGTTATATAAAGTTATATTTAAGGACTTTGTAAATATGGGTTTAAGCGGGATCAATTCTCTTGAGGCTCAGGGAGCCGGAGAAAATGAGTGCTTGCCTATTTAAGGTAGAAAAACTTAATGGTGTTATCAATGGTAATTGTCTTAGAAAAAAGCACAAATTCTGCCGTCATTGTGCAGCAGTTACCGATAACTCCCAAATCTAATACAGGATCAAAATTATGTTTAAAGTGTCTGACTCAAGTCTGAGTCTAAGTCTAATATGAATCCAATCCAAACATGAATCCAAATCTAACATGAATCCAATATGTATACTTGAGCCTGAACCTGAATACCAGAACAATATTAACATGCAAACATGACTTAACTTGACCGAACCATGGCTATGACTTGACTTGACTACATGACTACTTGATACATCCTGAAACTATTTACATGAACAACTTATATCCATGGTCTCGGCAAGTCTGATATCTACAATTTATACAATATACATTACGGGGTTTTAACGGGGTAGATTGGTACAGAATGTATTAGAAGTGGCACGATGATGGACACTAAAAGACACATACCGAACATCCGTGTCGTTGTCCTGTGGGTTTTAACTGTTAGTATATATGCCCTAGAGGACATTATTGTATCATACTGGCTTGTATATTACTAATAGAAGCTTGGGATATTCACAGTTGTATTAACAGTCTTGCTAAAAATGATAGTATGCTACTTGGTTTGATTCAACTCAGATATGTGCGCATGTTTCTTTTAGCATATCGCTTATACATATTAGTAGAGCCCTTAGGATCTTTGCTTGATTACCAGTGTTGTGATAGCAGTCACACTAGTGGGGGCTTGGTAGTCTATAAGCACATCCTTATACAGGTCTCTGGTCGTTGGATTATCGAGACGGGGCATCGATACTCCGGAGTAGACTGGTGTGTACGTTTTTCATCCCATGTGGGGAGATGGTCTATCCCACAGCCATTAGTACGTCGTACTGGAGATGGTATGCAGGTGCTCGTTAGGTTACGAGTACACTGGACAGGACTCCCCGGGAACTGCTGATGATTATTATACCTGTCGTCAGGTAGCAGTTCCCAGGTGACATGAGTATAGCTTAGTCCGTCGACTTGACACTTCTACTTCGCCTTGAGTGTGTTCCCACTGTACTTTGATCACTATCCTACCACGGCTCAAAGGAGTCATGCAAACAAATAGTAGTTAGGTACAGTCACGAAGCACTTAGAGGCAGTGGCGGTTAGATATGATTCGTCTCTCCCGGTATTGGGGGTTGATATCGCGCTGTGTTGGAGAGCCATTACACAAAGGTCCGTGTCCATGGCAAGTGAGATTTACTGGTAGGTGTTCCAGTAGTTTCTCAGGGTGTTCTGGGCTACACTCCGACATGACTTATACTGCTATTAGGGGTCTGACGTTCACCATCCCCCAAGGCCCGATATGCGATACTCTTATACGAACAGACCGGACTGTACGGAGATTGTCACATACAGGCTCAGTGGGAGTTCGGATGAGTTACCTCATCGTCCTTCTTGTCGACATCTACCTGGGGACCGTTACGTACATCTAGTACCGCTTGCGGCCTGTGGTTAAACCCACTGCCAGTGTAGCATCGAGTCTTTAGAGTTCCACACAGAGAGTTTCCCTGTACCGGGCAAAAGGTGTAGAGGCCGTATGGTTTTACAGCAGGGCCACGATCACTTACGTACACTTGTGCACGTACTGTGATTGGGTAGATAATACTAGTGGGTTTTGGTTTAAGCCAGATTCTAGTATTATACTGATGGATTTATTTAGTCTCAGTTAATCCATGTTTTTCGTAAATACGGATGGGAGGGGCAATCTCGTAATTTGTCGGGAAGCTTCTAGAAGGAAATGAGGTGGAGGAGATGAGGTGTAGTTTTCATTAAATGAATCATAACTCATGAGGTGATTCACCCTTTGAATTAAATGAAGCTTACAAGATATTTTCTACATATTTATCAAGAGATATTTATATGCTTCATTATTATTCAAGCATGAGGAATTATTCATTATCATAATCACAAACACCTTCTCTCTCCTCAAGTCTTCATCTTCTTCCTCAAACCCTAAAAGCTCTCATGTGTTGAGGATCCTAGGGTTTAGAGAGACAAAGTAATCCATCTAAATACTCTACACCATCTAGGACTTCTATCTTAGCAAACTAGAAGCCGTAGTTATCTCAGATTCGAGATAAGAGCTCGGACTATTGACTCTCGGGTGGATCGTCTTTGACTCGAGGAGGCCGTCAAGGTAGCCGCGATCCTTTCGGATCCTTGGAGCCTACGATGACGAGGAGGATAGCGGTGAAGACCCGAAGGACTTGTAACGTGAGGTATAACTTCGAGACCGAGTAGTTAAACCTCATACAGTTTGCTAGTAATGGTTTAGACACGATCCGTGAGCTCAAGTCCGTGTTACGAAGCTTTGATAGTTGTTTTTCATATATTCCGCCTCCTCGCGAACACGTGGGGTGCGTGACATGGATTTACAGTGGTATCAGAGACTACTAAACCATAGCTAGCAGTTTAAACAACAAGTTAAACTACGAAACCAAAACGACCCGAAAACATCGAAGTTAAGATTCAAGTTTCTGTCGATTTTTAAAGAGGCTCTGAAAATTATTTAAACAAGTGCAGAGTGCTATTTGAACTGTAAAAAGAACACAGAACAAAAATGGGATAATTCCTCTTAAACTTGGCCGGCCACATAGGCCAGAATTCCGGCGACCTCGGTTAGAATAGGGAAGAATTGCTTCATTTTTGGTGTGTGGCTTTTTGACTTTAATCTAGGGCTTCAGGAGTTGTTTGTTTTTGCCAATTTTGATTTTACTGTAAATTCTTTACTGTGGAAAATACCGGGTGTTTCGAAGTCGCAGTTTGATGTTGTTTAATGTTACAAGTTCTGTTAAATGTGTTCGTAAACTTCCGCTAATTGCTATATGTCAGTTAGTTGGGGGTTGCACATTTCTGTGGTATTGGTTTGTGCATATGAACTTTTTGGATTGTCGTGGACGAATAGTCGGGGATGTGAGATGAGCGTTTTTATCTTTCATTCGATATAAATTGTAATTTATTGTAATATTATTTCGCGGGGCACATCCGGGTTGAGGTTGTAGCCACCGTTGTATTATTTCATTTACTGTTTTTGCTCCTAGGAGAGACCCAAGATGGGGTGCACAAACTATCGGGTACTTGGAAGTGCTAAGTGGCCTACTCACGTTGTTGAGGGAGACTGCTTCACTTCGGGTACTTGGCGGGTAATTTGCCGCACCCGTAGGGGTCTAGGGTGGGGCTTGCCTATTCATCACGACCGTGGAAACCGTCTTTTGTTGCAGGCCAAAACGAAACGCGGACTTCCTAAAATATCCAATGTGTTCATCTGTGATCTGGAATGCCTATTATTGCGTCAGACGAATGTACATATCTATATATGATATCTAGTAGACATTGCTTATGTTTTGCATCCACGCTAGTCCAGCCCCCGCTCTGTCGTTAGTTAAGTAACCTAACGAGTGATGATGGGGCCCAGTGGCAAATGCGGATGGCATAAGCGTACGTTGTATTTTCGTTGTTTTCTGCAATGATAGGTTTAAATGATGGGACTGCATTAGATTAATGCAAAGCAAATAAACCAAAGCTGAATCGTTGGAACAAAGTTTAAAAACCACTCGGTTATTTTAAAACAGCAGATTTTTAATTGCGGAGCTTAAACCACTCCTTTTAAAAAGCTATCAGGTTCCTTCGATTATATCAAGTTCACTACGTTCACGGTTTCGCCAAAACCAGTCGTAGCCCTCCGTCGTTTCATATGAATAGTCAGTAGTATTCAAGCTATGTTTGTTGGCCTTAGTCAGGGCATAGTGATTGGTAGCAGCTGGGTGTTCACATGTAGCATAGATAGATGCGTTGGTTTGGGACAGTCGTATTACTTTGTTGGCCTTAATCAAGGGTATATACGGGTGGGTTCAAATTAACTTGGACAATGACGGGTAGAACTCGGCATGTGACTTATGATTTGTTGGCCTTAGTCAAGGTCATAAGAGCATGGGGCAAAAATTCACATCGGGAGTTTCTAAAGAAACTGAAACTTGCTAGTGCTACATACCATTTGGAGTTTGATAATGTTGGTAGGATTCCTTCAGCATTATCACACAATGATATTTGGGTCCCGATCCTACTGTGAGTATATGCTACTCTTCGGGAGATTTTTACTTAACGATCAATGCTATAAACCAAGTAGGTGTCTAGAATAGTGTTAGCGGGGCTATGCCTCCAGGGAAAGAGGTTATTTAATTAAGGAACTTCGCGAAAGCGTCGTAAAACCTCCCTCGAAGTACCAACACTAATCCTGGCTGAACGGTTAAGCAAGTATTGTACGGTAAGATAAGTCCTGACTAGTTCTTCTTTTATGGTTTGAGGAAGGATTCGAGAAACAGTGGGAGCCATCCTGTTTAGATAAATTAAAAACCAATCTAAACTTGCAAGATCATCGAGTTAAGAGTTTTCTTCTCTCTCTCTCTCTCTCTTAATTGCAGCGACCCTGTGACCGAGGCTAGGTTACATCTAGATAATAAAATGACTGAATCTGACTATAATGACTAGAAAAGGTTTGTCCAGATGTCCATTGCCTATGACAATCTGGACCACATCATTACTACTCAAAACCCCGCCGTCCCAGGTCCAGTTTCCACCGTCGCGGATATGGATATCCGTAAGACAAGGAAAAAAGAATGTGCGAATGCTAAGTGCCACGTGATAGCTTCAGTTGATGGTGTATACCAGAGGCGGCATGAGAAGATGGACTTAGTTTCTATCTTCCTCCATAACAAAGTTTTATATGGAGAGCAATCTCATATCGCAAGATATAAGATCTCGAACGAATTGCTTCAAGCGAGATTGGCTGTCGGGTCATCTGTAGGGGACAACGTTCTTACGATGACTAGCTATATTGATGAGCTCACGGATCTGGAGACCACGTTGAGAAACGAGTCATATGCTGACTTGATTCTACAGTCCCTACCTCCTACTTACGCCCAGGGAAAGAAAGTTATATTTCTAGTTGAGGGCACCCTGAAGGAAACCAGGGTGACACCCGCTCTGTTTATTGGAGAATCATCCTATTCTGGATCCAAGGTGGATGTCAAGGGTGAGAAGAAGAAGACCTCCACAAAGCTGATATCCGGTGTCAGTAAGGTAGAAGGACAGAGAAGGGTAGAAGTTTCGGGGTTAACAGTAGGGAAGGAGGGTTGTTCCTGTTATTATGAGAAGGGGCATTGGCAGAGGGATTGCAGGGTTTGGAAAGCTAGAATCCAGGATCCGAAGCATGTTGTGGCTTCGACTTCGGGTGTGTTTGTGATTGAAAACCGTATGTCAATTAACTCTACTTCCTGGGTACTAGATACCGAATCAGGATCTCATATCTGTAATTCATTACAAGTTTTGAGAAACCGTAGAGTTATCAGGGTAGGTGGTATGTCTCTCAGAGTTGCGAACGGAATGAGCGTGGATGCTGAATCCATGGGGGAATATCATCTAGGACTGACAAGTGGGCAGAGATTGATTCTACGTAACTGTTTGTATGTACCTAGTTTGGCTTGTAATATCATATCAGTGTCCCTGCTTTCTAAAGAGGGATATGATTTTACATTTGTAAGATGTCGTGCACATCCACCTAAATCAACTTCTGATTGGGTCCGGTACATTAGAGGACGGTATATACGTATTGAATCAAGCTCATATTTTCAGTGTCCAGAACACACTTAAAAGAAAGTCTCCAGAAACAAATCAAGCTTTCTTATGGTATTGTAAACTGGGTCACATCAATGAAACACGGTTGACGAAGTTACATAGAGAAGGATATTTGAATCCGTTCGAATATCAGTCTTATGCCACTTGTCAATCTTGTCTCATGGGAAAGATGGCAAAGACTCCGTTCACTGGACACGGAGTAAGAGCGAGCGAGCTCTCAGGACTCATACACAGCGATGTATGTGGTCCAATGTCTATACATGCGCGAATTGGTTATTCCTATTTCATTAATTTTACGGATGATTTCTCTAGGTATGGACATGTCTTCTTGATGAAGCATAAATCCGAGGCTTTTGAGAAATTCTCAGAATACAAGAATGAAGTGGAAAAACAAACAGGCAAAAGTATCAAGACACTAAGATCTGATCGAGGTGGTGAATACTTAAGTGCCGAGTTCCTGGGTTACCAAAAAGAGAATGGAATTCTCTCTCAGCTTACTCCTCCATACACGCCACAACACAATGGTGTATCAGAAAGGCGGAATCGAACCCTATTGGATATGGTTCGTTCCATGATGAGCAAGGCTGAGTTACCGAGATCCTTCTGGGGTTATGCGCTAGAATCAGCTGCATATCTTTTGAACCAGGTTCCAACCAAGACTGTGCCTACCATACTATATCAGATGTGGAGTGGGAAGAAACCCTGTCTTAAGTACCTTAAGACATGGGGGTGTCCAGCTTTTATAAAAAAGCAGTATGCGGACAAGTTCGAGGCACACTCAGTATAGTGTAAGTTTGTGGGATACCCAAAGAATTCCAAAGGGTATTTTTTCTATTACGCAGAGGAGAAAAAGGTATTTGTTTCTCGTCATGCCCACTTCTTGGAAGCTGAATTTTTAGAAAATCAGAAGAGTGGGAGCTGTTCCCGCCAAAAATTCCTGCGCAGAAGAGTCCAAGATATCAAATGACAGCGATACGCTTAAGGAAATGGGAACCAGTATCTTCCGGGCTTTTTTTTGACAAACTCCCGAATGAGAAACAGATAAATTCTGATGGTATCGAAATCGGCTCGAAAAACCCTTCGATTTGATATATTATGGGCCTCGTAATTCATTCGGGATCAAAAGTTATGAGGAATTACGTGTCCACACGTGATGGGCCTTTAAGAACCCGCTGGAGGAGCTAAAAGATATAATAAGAACTCGGAAAAGACCCCAATGGGGCATCACGTGCTCACACGTGACCATGGGTCACGTGCAGACACGTGATGGGCTTTTAAAGCCTCTAAAATAATGAATAGAATTTAATTCTAAAAGTCAGAAATTACCTCAACGAGGTATCACGTGTTTACACGTGACCAATGGTCACGTGTTGACACGTGATGGTTAAAACTGAAACATAAATAAGCGGCTGAGAAAGGAACCCAATTGGGGGTCACGTGCTCACACGTGACCAAAGATCACGTGCCAGCACGTGACTGGCTTTAAAAGCATTATAATTTAATAGAATTAAATTCTAAAAGTTTCTGAATCTTTCCAAATGGAAAAGGGTCATGGGGAACCGTTGGATTAAAAATCCAAGGGTGATTAAAAATCACCAATTTATAGAAAAACCTTGGATAAGGAAAGATTCCCCCTAAATCTAACCGAGATAACAAATAGAATATCATTTGGATTTAAAATCAATGGCGAATAAAATTCACTTAACAATCTAAAGGCCCAGATTAATGATGAATGCAAATCAAATCTCTCAACATACAAATCAAATCTCTTAATGAGAAATTTGCTAAACAAATTGATTCTCTGCCTTCTCCTATAAATAGGAGCCAAGAAGAGAAGAGAGGGGATCTACTTTTTTTTGAGAGAAAAACAGAGAGAGGAGAATTTAATTCTCAAGAGGGAAGAAAAGAAAGGAGAATTTAATTCTCAACAAAGAAAACCCTAGGTAAGAAAAGGGAAAAAGATAAACTTCAAACAGAGAATTTAATTCTCAAAATTCAAGAGTTTAACTCTTATACAAAAAGAACTTAGTTCTTCTTCTGGTTGAAGATCTGCACAGAGCATATCTCCCCATAACTTGAGAATTTAATTCTCATCGGGTCGAGATCCTGCCATGCAGATCCTAAACTTAGAAGGGGAATTGAGTTTTGAGAATTAATTCTCCTAAAACAAAACTAGGGTTTAACCCTAATCAAGAATTTAATTCTTTTGCATATCTGGGAATTTAATTCCTTTGAAAAGAAGTCAGGGTTTTATCCTAAATAAGAATTTAATTCTTTCACGATAGGAATTCAATTCCTCCAAAATCACAGTTAGGGTTTAACCCTACCAAGAATTCAATTCTTAAAAGATCTCTGTTCATGAAAAGAACTAGGGTCACGTGCCCCCACGTGACCCTTGAAAAGATCCCCTGCAAAGAACTTTGAAGCATCACCCCACGTGCTCCCACGTGACTCCCAGAACGCAGAAAGAAAAAGCAAAGGGAATGAAAGCTTTGGGCGCTCTCACGTGTTATCACGTGACCCCTCAGCAAATGCTTTAACAATTGGCGCACAGATCCCTATCACGTGCCAACACGTGATGCTCTAAAATAAAAATAAAAGTGTTTAACACTTGTTTGCAGAACAAAATAAAGGGGATCTGGCCCCACTTTTTGATGCCATCACGTGCTCCCACGTGACTCCCAAAACGCAGAAAGAAAGATCAATGGAAATGAAGGCTTTGGGCGCTCTCACGTGTTTATCACGTGACCCCTTAGCAAACGTTCTAACAGTCAGCGCATAAATCCCCAACACGTGTCAACACGTGATGCTCGAAATAAAAAGGAAAAGTGTTTAACGCTTATTCACAGATTTGAGGATAAAACAAAGGAGATGTGGCTCCGCATTTAGGGCGCCCTCACGTGTCACCACGTGACCCCTAATGAGCATTCCAACAGACCAGAGTGGGGGCCTCCATCACGTGATCACACGTGATGGACGTCAGAATTAAAAGAGTTAAAACACTGATCTGCAGAATAAGATAAGGGAAATCAGGGCGCTCTCACGTGTTCACACGTGACCCCTCTCCCCCTCTCCCCTTAGTGTTTAACACTAATCTGAAGACTTTGTTCCCAGTGTTTAACACTGATTTGCTTTAGTGTTTAACACTAATTTGAAATCTCTGATCACCAGTGTTAACACTGATTTGCTTTAGTGTTTAACACTAATTTGAAAGCCCCGTTGCTAGTGTTTAACACTGATTATCTTTTAGTATTAAACACTAACTTGCTAATCTTAATTCCAGTGTTCAACACTGTTGGTCTTTAGTGTTCAACACTATCTTTAGCCCAATTGGCTAAGTTTCTAGAGGCAAAGCCTCTCCTTCAATGGACCGACAGAGGGCCAATATTTCAAACATAATTGGACTTAGCCCAAACTGGCCGTAAGTCCTCAAATCATATTGAACTGAGCACATCTGCTCTTTCAACCAACTCATTGGTTCAAGGGTACATCTCTGAACTCCTCTGATATTTGTCGTTGTAATCCTTCAACGTCTTCAGAGAGGTGACGGGTCCCGACAACCACACATCAACACGGACTGTGGGGTCCTTAAACTCATGGACTTATGCGTCCTTAAACTAAGATACGGACTGTGGGGTCCTTAAACCCGCGGACTTATGCGTCCTTAAACTAACGGACTAATGCGTCCTTAAACATACCCATATGGACTGTGGGGTCCTTAAACCCATGGACTTATGCGTCCTTAAACTACCAATGGACTTATGCGTCCTTAAACTACCGATGGACCACTATGTCCTTAAACTGGTATTGGACCTCCATGTCCCTAAACTGGCAATGGACCACTATGTCCCTAAACTGGAACAATAGAGCCCAAATGCTCTTTTGTCGGATCTAAAAGATCCCGTTAAGTCGATCTTAGTCCCAAACTGGACTAACATATCCTTAACAACCGTTTGAGTTGATCTTAGCCTCAAGTATGGCTGACGTATCCTCAAACCAAACCCCCAAACCCAAATCTAAGATAAACACGGATTTGGACTAGTCCACGTCCTACGGGCGACTACATAAATTAGTCTCCGTATACAATCCACGGGCAACCACAAACAAAATAAACACCCACGACACGAAGTGACCAGCTGGAGAAGGAGAAAGTTGTTACCGCGATGCGGTAGCGTAATTAACTGCAGGGGCTTGCGCCTGCAGGGAAGAGCGTCCCCACAATCAAAAACCCCTCAACGAGGGGGAATCTGACGAAGTCTGCTACATCGGCCGCATCCGTCTAAACCTCCGATACACGGTGCCATAAATCAACTTGGCATCTTCGGAGAGGTAGACGGATAACACCAATTAGCATCTGCCCCGAATCTCAGGCAAGACAGCCCATGTCTTGCGTGTCTTTCGGAGGGGAACAGGAGCGCAATAGAACTGGAAGAAATTCTAAAACCACAAACTATTACTGAAAGCTTGGTAGAACCAGAAGTTTCAGAAGAAAGGGACATCCCAGCGCCAATCCGCAGAAGTAGTAGGCAGTCTCATCCGCCCGAGAGATACTACGGTTTTCTCATAGACGGGGATCGAGAGGATTGCATCATTGACAATGATGAGCCTACTAGCTTTCAGCAAGCCATTCAGAGCGGCGACTCGGTAAAATGGCTGGATGCAATGCGGACCGAAATGGAGTCCATGTACACCAATAAAGTATGGACTTTGGACATTTCTCCAGAAGGGGTAAAACCCATAGGATGCAAGTGGATCTTCAGGAAGAAGATTGGTGTAGATGGGCAGGTTGAAACCTATAAGGCTAGACTTGTTGCAAAAGGGTTTTCGTCAAAAACCTGGTTTGGACTATGACGAAATCTTTTCTCCAGTGGCTATGCTCAAATCCATTCGGATCCTTCTTGCCATTGCTACCTTCCATGATTATGAGATCTGGCAGATGGACGTAAAGACGGCTTTTCTAAATGGTAATTTGGAAGAGTGCATCTATATGGATCAGCCAGAGGGTTTCATTCAGAATGGGAGCAGCGGTAAAGTGTGCAAGTTGCCTAAGTCTATTTATGAACTAAAGCAGGTATCGCGGAGTTGGAACGTCTGTTTTGATGATACAGTTAAAGAATTCAACTTTGTCAAAAATCCAGATGAACCATGCATTTATTAGTGATATGTATGCCCTAGAGGCCATTACTGTACATGCGATGTATATTATAGTGGATGCTTGGACATATATAGGGGGGACTTTCTTGCTCGACATAATAGTATGCTATCTGGTTGCTCTATATCTTAACATGTACTATGATTGTCTCTATAATACATGTTGATAAAGCCCTTAGGATAAATACTTGACTACCAGGACTATGATGCAGATCATACTAGTGGGGACAGTGTAGTCGCTAAGTACATCCTTCAAATGTTCCTAGTCGTGGGAGTACCGAGACAGGGCATCGATACTCTAGAGTAGACTAGCGTATGCGCTTCTTGACCCATATGATGGGCGATGGATGATCCCATATCCATTGTTGTTTGACATCAGAGAAGGTATACGGGTGCTCAGTGGAGACTGGGTATACTGGACGGACTTGCCGAGAACTCCCAGATGGTATTATACCTCACGTCAGATGGCAGTTCTCTGGTGATACCGGTACAGGTTAGTCTGTAGACCCGAAATTATCATAGAGTCTTTTGTGATTCCCACTGTGCTTTGATTTCCAGCATACCACGTCCAAGAGGGCGTGCAAAACGGTGGCTTTTGGGTACAGTCCCGAATCACATGGAGGCAATGAGCGATAGGAGGGGTTTCGTCTCTCCCGGTATAGGGAGTTGATGTTGCGCTGTGTTCGATTGGCTATAACTAGAAATCCCTGGCCAGGATTGCTGAGATTTACTGGTAAGTGTTATCAGTAGTTTTTCGAACTATTATGGACCTCATATCGACACGACTTATCGGTTACTGGGGTCTGATGTTTACCACCCCTAGACTGAATATACGACATATCAGATGAAGAGACCGGACTGTACGGGAGTGTTACTGATTGGATTCGTAGGAGAATGTACATACTTGCTTGTTGATCTTCTGATTGCTTAATACATGGCTGGCTGTTACGTTTAGCTGACCGCTTGCAGCTTGTGGGTGTTTGATATGATCATCACCTACTGCCGGTGTATTGACGATTCTTTAGAGTCCTACACAGAGGTTTCCTGGCTCAGGCAAAACGGAGTAGGAGCACATATGTGATATGTGCGGGACCGAGAATAATACGTGTATGCGATACCGTATTAGATTCTCGCGATATGTGATATCGGCCGGGTATATGTGATATAGCCAGATCATCGGATCAAGTGTTGATTCGATGAACTGATACAGATTATATTAGTCGGTTATTTGTGAAATAGCCGGATTATCGGATCAAGTGTTGATTCGATCATTTAATGTATAATTATATATTTGATATATTATATTACATTAATTAATATAAGCTCACTTAAAAATTCTTTTTGTCACTTGGATAATGCATTGATATATATGTGATATATGTTAATTGTATTATTTTATTTTGTTACATTATATATTATATATGTGATATACAATATTGTAACATGTTAGGGTTACAAATGCAACATGTTTTGTGGAGTTTAAGCAAGTTAGGGTTTTGATTTGGGTTAGCTTTTGGATTAGCCTTTTCATGAAGCTTCATGAAGCTTTCTTTTGTTTTTTAGCTAAGATATTTTATGAAGATATTTCTTAACCCAACCCAAAACCCTTTACCCTAGTTTATTCTCTACAAGGGTTAAGCCTTCATTCTTAACCCATGGTTGGATTTGTAACCTCAACAAGATTTCATTATTCATCACAAATAGATTTCTTCTTCTTCTTCTTTTTCCTTTTTGAAAAGCTTTCTAGCTTTTGGGTTTGTGATGGATTTTTGTGAGATAAAGAAAACAAAAGAGAGATAAATTCCTACTTCATCATTCTCATCTATTCTAGCCACTTAGATTAGGATGTTTGCTTCGCTAATACTTGATTAGTGAAGCAATAGCTTGGGTTTGAGATTCTTCAAGGTAGATCATCTTAGTTTTTGAAGATTGGAAGCAAGCTTGCATCTTTCTCTTCATGGAACCTCTCTAGACTCCGGGTACTTGATGATCGCAGCGAAGGGACCTCAACACGGAGCTTATGAAGTGAAGGAACAGACTACAAAGGTTGTAATCCCTAACTCTTAGATGTAAAGTTGCTTACATGCATGTTTAACCCTAAGTCTCTAGTTAAGATCTTAGTTAGGGTTTGTTTAGCACCCCAAAAATTTTAAAGTAGCATGATTGATGCTTGCCAAAACCTTCACAAGGTGCTATACTAACCCTACAGTGGTATCAGAGCCAAGCTAGAGCTTTAGGCGTTGTCTAGATGAAATTTGATGTCCGATCGAACTCCGTAACCCCGATAAATCCCACTTTCTGGAAAAAATTTCAAAAGTTGAAATTTATCATATTAAAAATACTCAGAAAATCATGCACGGAATTCTAAGAATTACTGTGAAGTACGAAACTATAACTCACTCAAGCGACCGCGGAAGCGCGGCCAAACCATGTGTTTGGCAGCGGTTCCAAGGCCAACTTTGGGAGTTGTGGGCTAATACTTCAGGGGTTTATTCTTCGGTATTTTTTCATGCTTCTGGGAATTTTTAGTTCTACTCAAGTGTTGAGCTTTCTGGGATATATTAAGAATTCATTGATTCGATCAGAAAGTTTAACATCGTTTAGTTTTTCGGGTAATTTAGAACATGCTAAAAGGTTCGAACGGATATCAATAACTCACTTTTTCCCCTGTCGGAAAACTTTCAAGTGTTGGATTTTTCCTGAGTTTAAAACTTTCAGAAAATCATGCAAGCGAATCTGTGGACTCTCTAAAAGAACGTAACCTTAACTCGATTATGTGACCGTAAAAACCGCCACTGAACCATATAGTTTGTGGTAGTTTAGCTATGCCACATGTGAGGCGTTGGTTTTACCCTTCTACGGCTGGTTCATAGCTACTGTGATATGTTCTGGGACTTTTTGATCTCCGCTCAAGTGTTGAGCTATTTGGAAAATCTTGGGTGTTTGTTTATTCGATCGAAAAGTTTAACATTGTCTATTTATCTGGAATGTGATACAATATTTGGAATCCACAAGTAGTTATGAGATAACTAATTTGAATGTTATAAATCTAGCAGTTTTTAGTCTCATTTGATCGGTTGCCACGGGATTTTGATGTGATCGAAAGTCCGTCGCAATCACGTTGCGTACGCGGATACTCGCCGAGTAAACTTAATAGATAGCCACGCCTCATAGCACCGACCAAGTGACTGTAGGAGAACCCCGTCGCCAAAAGCATCCGTTCGGGTGCTCGCGGCAGCGGTTTTCCGCCTTAGTGCACTTCGTCGACGGCATTCGGGGGTGCGGCCGTCAACTAAAGTTTCCGACGAGCATTCGATCAGGATGTCGGGAATCTTGTTGAATTGCCCGACTTGATATTGAAAAGAGTTTTCGATATTGAGACTAAAATGCGGGGTTTATAATTGTTAGACATGCGATGTCTAAGGAATTCATTTGGTTAGGCATGAAATGTCTAAGGAGGTTACGGATTCCAACTGTTGTAGTTTTACACTTTCTTTTCTGCGACCGTAAGTGTAATATGTGGTGTATCGCCGGTTTCGTTACTATACATCAACGACAATTGGGATACGCATATTTACTTACGTTGATGACATGTGATATTATGTGTTGCTGTGATATGTTATATTGGATTGTCGTGTTTTGAATAGCCGGGGGTTTTATGTGAGATGAGAGTTTTTATTTTCATTCATGTAAAATTCATTGTATGTAATATTCTTTTATTGGGGCACTTCCGGGTTGAGGATGATGTCACCATTGTATATTATTTACTTTTCCGCATTAGGATAGACCCAAGGAGGGAAGCACAAGTAACCGGGTTCTAGGGTCCAGTGGGAGACTATCTCGAGGAGTCGAGACCGGATCTCCTAACTCTAGAATTGGTAGGGTTGCTTGCCACTCTCGTAGGGGTCTAGGGGTGTGGGATTGGCTATTCATCGCGACCGTGGAATCCGCGTTTTATACAGGCTCGCATTAAAACACGGACCTCCTAGTATATCCAATATTTCATATATGTTCTTCTGCTGCAATGTTCTGTGATGAGATCATATTACTGCCTGAGACGAATGCTTGTATTATATATATGTGATATATATTATATATTGTTGTTTTCATTTCAGCATATTAAATGGGACTTCATTAATGAGATTAATAAAATAAAAGAAACCTAAAGATGTTGTGGAATCGAATTTTCAAAAAAAAAAACAGGTAGCTCTAGTTCTTGCTTTGCATAGCGGTGTTCCTTGTAGAACATCCAGCACCTTATTCGATAAGGAAAGAGCCGAGATCCCTTCACCGGGAGTGACCTCTTTAGGAATAACTAGCATATGCTACAAACTCAGTTTGTCTTTTGATTGTTTTTATAGTTTTTGCTTTGCATAGTGATATTTGTGAAATATCCTGCACCTTATTCGATGAGAAAAGAGCCGAGATCCCTTCACCGGGAGTGACCTCTTTAGCAAAACTAGAAAAGGCATAAAAAACATTCCATTTAAAATCACTCGATTCTACAACGATATCAATTTCATTACGCAAAGGGTTTTCTTAAAAACCTGTCGTAGCCTTCCGCCATTTCAGATAAGTACTAGTTAGTATTCGTGCTATGTTTGTTGACTATGTTAAGGCGTAGTGTGCGGTAGCTGATTAGTGCTTATCTGTATAAGCATATGATGCGATTGGATTAGGGTAGTCGTGCGACTTTGTTGACTATGTTAAGGGTCGTGCGGGTAGGTTTAATTCAATCGGGAAATGACGAGTTGAACTTGACTAGCACTTATGATTTGTTGACTATATTAAGGTCATATAGCTGCTAGGGGCAAAGTATTATCGGGAATTTCAAGAGTTGAAATTTGCAATGAGATTGCATACCTTCTATGAGATAGTTGGATCCCGATACCCGCTGCGAGTAAGAGTTACTCCTGGGAGAGTTTTATATATTACAAATAGCTAATCAAGTAGGTGTCTAGAAAGGTGTTAACGGGGTTACGCCTCTGGGAAAATGAGCTTTATTAATTAGGTCTGTGCGAAAGCACGAGGGACCTCTCTCAAAGTACCAGCACTGGCCTGGCTGAAAGATTGGTGAACTTGTAGCGTGTAATTAATCCCGGCTAGTCTCTCCTTTTAGAGTTTGAAGGAAGATTTGACTAAAACAGTGGGAGCCATCCTGATTAGATATATTAATAACCAATCTAATCTTGCAAGAGCATATGCTGAGTGTTTTCTTCTCTCTCTCTCCAGGTAGCGACCATGTCACGCCTTAAACAAGAAAATAATATGGATGTATTGACCGAATCTGCTTGTTATACTGCACTAGAGAACGTTGGTCCCGCTCCAACTTATAATTGTTATAAGGCCGAGCAGGAAATAGGGGATTACCAGAATTCCCGTGCCGCCCAAAACGAAGAAAGTACATGTTGATGCATCTTCTTCGGGTGTGTTCATTACCGAGAACTGTTTCTCAGTATCCTTTACGTCCTGGGTATGAGATACCGGATCAGGATCCCGCAAATGTAATTTGTTACATGGGCTACAGATAGGTAGAGAACTGAGAATGGGTGATAAGTTTCAAGAGTTGGAAATGATGCAAGTGTTGCAGCCAAGTCTGTTGGCAGTTATCACCCTATATTAACAAATACATTGATTCTGAATGAATGTTATTAGATACCGAACCTGATATACAATATCATATCAGTATCTTTATTTAGTAAAGAAGGATATAATTTTGTATTGTTGGATAATGTTTTGAACATTTCCTATATCAAGAGTTGATCGGTTCAGGCACGTTATCTAAAAGCATAGACGTTCTAAATCAAACTACAGTTCTTAATGTACAGAACACACACAAGAGGAAGAGTTCAGAAATGAACGAATCCTTCTTGAGGTATTGTAGACTAGGTCATATCAATGTGACCCGACTAGCCAAGTTACATTTAGATGCATATCTAAATCTGTTTGAATTTACATCTTGTGAAACTTGTCAGTCATGTCACAAAAATAAGATGACCATATCTCCATTTATTGGAAACAGAGAAAGAGTTGGTGAACTCTTGGGATTGATACATAATGATGTATGTAAGGTCCCCTGTCTACACATGCCAGGACCGGTTCTTTGTACTTCATTACATTCATTGATTATCTCTCGAGATTCAGACATATGTTCTTGTTGAAACACAAGTCTGAACCTTTTGAGAAATTCAATGAATATAAGTTAGAATTAGAGAACCAAAATGGGTATAAGTATTATGTCCTTTGATGTGATCAGGGAGGAGAATACTTAAGCACGGATATCCTGGACTATTCTAAAGGAGAATGAGATTCTCTCTCAGCATTACTCCTCCGTATACACCACAGCACGTCGGTGTATCGGGGCGGAGCAATCGTACTCTATGTGATATAGTGTGCTCTATGATGAATACTACTGAGTTGCCTATTTTCTTTTGGGGTTATGCACTTGAGAAGTTGCATACCTATTGAATAGGGTTCCAACCAAATCAGATGCCTACCACTCCATATGTGATATGGTATGGGAAGAGCCCATCTCTTAAGGAAGTTAAGATTTGGGGTTGTCCGGCCTATGTCAAAAGCAAAATCCGGACAAGCTCGAGGCAAGGTCAGTTCTGTGGAAATTTGTTGGATATCCCAAGCATTCGCAAGGGAATATCTTCTACCAAACTGAGGAACAAGAGAAGTTTTCTCAGCATGCCACCTTTGGGAAGGGGAATTTCTTGTGAAGAAATTAGTGGTCATAAGGTAGAACTGGAAGTAGTTCCAGCTAAAACAAACTGCGGCTGATGATTTGGTAGAACCGGAGGATTAAATAGTTTCCAACAAACCTCAGCCTCTCCGCCAATCTGGTAGGGTTCCTCATCCACCTGAGAGATACTTCGGTTTCTCTATGACAGTGGGAGTGAGGATTGCATCATGAGATGATGACCCAACAAGTTTCGAGCAGGCCATCAGGAATGGGGACTCTGTGAGAATGGCTGGATGCTTAGCGATCTGAGATGGAATCCTTATACACCAACAAAGTATGGACTTTGGTTGCTTTATCTGAAGGGTTAAATCCCCTTTAGGAGCAAGTATATCTTGAGAAGATTACTTGGTGTACATGGAAAAGTTGAGACTTTCAAAGCTATGCTTAAGTCCATCCAGATCCTATTTGCCACTGCTACATACCATGACTACGATATCTGGCGGTTGGGTGTCATGACTGCTTTTCAAAATATTGATTTGGAAGAGAGCGTCTATAAGTACACAGCCAGAGGGCTTCGTAGACAGTAGGAGCAGCGGAAATGTGTGCAAGATGTTTTATGGGATAAATCAGGCATCGCGGAGTTGGAACGCCTGTTTTGATGTAGTAGTCAAAGAGTTTGACTTCATCAAAATGGTAGATGAACCAAGTATATACAAAAAGTTAATAAGGAGTATGGTGGTGATCCTCGTATAGTACGTGGATGACATACTCTTGATAGGGAAGGAGTTTCCTATGCTACACTCGGTCAATCTCCTCTTATCACAAAGATTCTCCATATAGGATCAAGGTGATACCTCCTAAATCCTGGGTTATGGATCTATGAGATAGATCTAATTGGATGTTAGGATTCTCACTAAGTGTAGTGAGATGGTATCAATCGATCCTGGGGAGAATCACTGGAAAGGTTCCAGGGTAATAAGGACGACTGAATGTCAGTCACAGGCATTGTCTTTACCCTCAATGGAGGGACGGTATGTTGGAAGAGTTTCAAGCTAGATACTGTGACTTACTAGACGATTAAAGGCAAGATACATCGTTACCAAGGATACTACCAAAGAGGCAGTCTGGATATATTTAAGTTCATGAGATGAACTTTGTTCCTACCATTGTGTGACAATGGAGTTGTGTCTTATGCCTGGGAACCCCCGTCCCATCTGAGATCCAGACATATTCTTAGGCAGTATCACCTGATCATGGAGATGGATGATCTCCAGGGAGATCAAGGTTAGGAGAGTAGACACAGAGGACAACAGCACGGATCCACTCACAAAGGCCTATTTCCCAGTAGAAACTTTTATAGGATGGTTGAGTATGAGATACTTCAACTACAGCCGATTATTGGGTATGCGATACCACAACAGATGGCCCTAGTGCAAGTGGGAGATTGTTAGTGATATGTATGCCCTAGAGGCCATTACTGTACATGCGATGTATATTATAGTGGATGCTTGGACATATATAGGGGGGACTTTCTTGCTCGACATAATAGTATGCTATCTGGTTGCTCTTTATCTTAACATGTACTATGATTGTCTCTATAATACATGTTGATAAAGCCCTTAGGATAAATACTTGACTACCAGGACTATGATGCAGATCATACTAGTGGGGACAGTGTAGTCGCTAAGTACATCCTTCAAATGTTCCTAGTCGTGGGAGTACCGAGACAGGGCATCGATACTCTAGAGTAGACTAGCGTATGCGCTTCTTGACCCATATGATGGGCGATGGATGATCCCATATCCATTGGTGTTTGACATCAGAGAAGGTATACGGGTGCTCAGTGGAGACTGGGTATACTGGACGGACTTGCCGAGAACTCCCAGATGGTATTATACCTCACGTCAGATGGCAGTTCTCTGGTGATACCGGTACAGGTTAGTCTGTAGACCCGAAATTATCATAGAGTCTTTTGTGATTCCCACTGTGCTTTGATTTCCAGCATACCACGTCCAAGAGGGCGTGCAAAACGGTGGCTTTTGGGTACAGTCCCGAATCACATGGAGGCAATGAGCGATAGGAGGGGTTTCGTCTCTCCCGGTATAGGGAGTTGATGTTGCGCTGTGTTCGATTGGCTATAACTAGAAATCCCTGGCCAGGATTGCTGAGATTTACTGGTAAGTGTTATCAGTAGTTTTTCGAACTATTATGGACCTCATATCGACACGACTTATCGGTTACTGGGGTCTGATGTTTACCACCCCTAGACTGAATATGCGACATATCAGATGAAGAGACCGGACTGTACGGGAGTGTTACTGATTGGATTCGTAGGAGAATGTACATACTTGCTTGTTGATCTTCTGATTGCTTAATACCTGGCTGGCTGTTACGTTTAGCTGACCGCTTGCAGCTTGTGGGTGTTTGATATGATCATCACCTACTGCCGGTGTATTGACGATTCTTTAGAGTCCTACACAGAGGTTTCCTGGCTCAGGCAAAACGGAGTAGGAGCACATATGTGATATGTGCGGGACCGAGAATAATACGTGTATGCGATACCGTATTAGATTTTCGCGATATGTGATATCGGTCGGGTATATGTGATATAGCCGGGTCATCGGATCAAGTGTTGATTCGATGAACTGATACAGATTATATTAGTCGGTTATTTGTGAAATAGCCGGATTATCGGATCAAGTGTTGATTCGATAATTTAATGTATAATTATATATTTGATATATTATATTACATTAATTAATATAAGCTCACTTAAAGATTCATTTTCTCACTTGGATAATACATTGATATATATGTGATATATGTTGATTGTATTATTTTATTTTGTTATATTATATATTATATATGTGATATATAATATTGTAACATGTTAGGGTTACAAATGCAACATATTTTGTGGAGTTTAAGCAATTTAGGGTTTTGATTTGGGTTAGCTTTTAGATTAGCTTTTTTATGAAGCTTCATGAAGCTTTCTTTTGTTTTTTAGCTAAGATATTTTGTGAAGATATTTCTTAACCCAACCCAAAAATCTTTACCCTAGTTTATTCTCTACAAGGGTTAAGCCTTTATTCTTAACCCATGGTTGGATTTGTAACCACAACAAGATTTCATTATTCATCACAAATAGATTTCTTCTTCTTCTTCCTTTTTGAAAAGCTTTCTAGATTTTGGCTTTGTGATGGATTTTTGTGAGATAAAGAAAACAAAAGAGAGCTAAATTCCTACTTCATCATCCTCATCTATTCTAGCCACTTAGATTAGGATGTTTGCTTTGCTAATACTTGATTAGTGAAGTAATAGCTTGGGTTTGAGATTCTTCAAGGTATATCATCTTAGTTATTGAAGATTGGATTATGGAACCTCTCTAGAGTCCGTGTACTTGATGATCGCAGCGAAGGGACCTCAACACGGAGCTTATGAAGTGAAGGAACGGACTACACAAGTTGTAATCCCTAACTCTTAGATGTAAAGTTTTTTACATGCATGTTTAACCCTAAGTCTCTAGTTAAGATCTTGGTTAGGGTTTGTTTAGCACCCCAAAATTTTTAAAGTAGCATGATTGATACTTGCCAAAACCTTCACAAGATGCTATACTAATCCTACAACATTTACAGTAAGATTATAGGGAGAATTGTAATATTTCTCGTCTTGTACGTGGATGACATTCTTTTAATAGGAAATGATATTCCTATGCTACGGTCAGTCAAAGGATTCTTGTCACAGAAGTTCTCTATGAAGGACCTGGGTGATGCCTCCTGCATTTTGGAGATCCAGATCTATCGTGATAGATCTGAATGGATAGTTGGACTCTCACAGTTAAGGTACATAGACACCATACTAAAAAGATTCAGTATGGAAGATTCTAAGCACGGTAATCTGCCGGCTTGTCACGGAATCACCCTCTCCAAAGAGATGTCTCCAAAGACTGATTTGGAAATGGCTCGCATGTCATCTATACCCTACGCGTCAGCGGTAGGCTCTATAATGTATGCGATATTATGTACCAGACCAGATGTAGCTTACGCATTGAGCGTTGTAAGCCGGTATCAGTCGAACCCAGGGGAGAAGTACTGAATAGCAGTAAAGAACATTCTCAAGTACCTGAGAAGGACTAATGAGATATTCTTGGTGTATGGCGGAAAAGACCTCCAGATCGAGGCTTTTGCTGACTCCAGCTTCCAGAGTGACAAGGATGACTCCAAGTCTATGTCGGGTTATGTCTTTATCCTCAATGGAGGGGCGGTCTGTTGGAAGAGCTCCAAGCAGGACACCGTTGCTGACTCGACGATGGAAGCAGAGTACATAGCTGCTTGCGATGCCGCAAAAGAAGTTGTCTGGGTGAATAAGTTCTTAACTGAACTTCAGGTGGTTCCTACCATTGTTAATCCAATACCGCTGTATTGCGACAACAACGACGCTATAGCTTTAGCGAAGGAACCCAGGTCCCATCAGAAGTCCAGACACATCTTAAGGCGGTATCACCTGATCAGGGAGATCGTAGATCGCCAGGAGATCGTAGATCGACAGGAGATCGAGGCGAGGAGAGTAGATACATAGGATAACACTGCTGATCCATTCACGAAGGCCATCCCTCAGACACAGTTCGAGCGGCTAATCGAGATGATAGGTTTGCGATACGCCAGTACATGGCCCTAGTGCAAGTGGGAGATTGTTAGTGTATATGCCCTAGAGGCCATTATTGTATTATACTAGCTTGTATATTACTAATGAAAGCTTGGGATATTCACAGTTGTATTGACAGTCTTGCTAAAAATGGTAGTATGCTACTTGGTTTGATTCTACTCAGATATATGCGTATGTTTCTTTTAGTATATCGCTTATACATATTAGTAGAGCCCTTAGGATCTTTGCTTGATTACCAGCGTTGTGATGGCAGTCATACTAGTGGGGGCTGGGTAGTCTATAAGCACATCCTTATACAGGTCCCAGGTCGTTGGATTATCGAGACGGGGCATCGATACTCCGGAGTAGACTTGTCACGCCCCGCTTCCCAAAATACGGAATATGAGGGGTAGACAAGGCCAGCCATGCTCCTACGGTCAAGGAAGTGTCCCACCATAGTCACACTTCGGCTTCTAGTTTATCATGGTAAACAGTAAATAATGCTCAGGTAATGAGAAATGCAGTAACTGGAATAAAACAGTAAAATGAACTGACCTGATGGGAAACAAAAGATATAACTCTGAGTAGCAAGTCAAGAAGTCTGTGTTGCACGTCTAGTTCTGGTCCAGGCTAAATCTTCTCCTCACACTGAGCATGCATACTCAGGTCGTCAGAGCGACACAATAGCAATATAATATGTATAAAATCAAGTGACAGTTCTAACAGTGATAATAGATATGTGAAGCAGTAAATCAATGACATCATGAATATGAATGTGCAGTAATCAATGCAGCGGAACAGTAAAGCAGTAGAACGATATGTCACGTATGTCAACACAGTATATAAGGTATATAAGTGCCAGTATCCCTATCAGTCTCTAAGTCTCACTGCACATGTCACTAAGCCTATCGTCAGTCCAAGTGTGAGAGTCAACCACTCGCGAGTGTCCTCCACCCAAGGGTAGAACCCAAGGGCAAGGGACCACGGGCCCAACATGTAACATGTATATCACGGTGAATATCACATACCCTGTAAATCTCCATATATCTCCCTAAATATATAAGCCGGCATGGGACTCCCGAGATTCTGTTGAACTCACACTTAAACTACCCCACACCCCGTGGTCTATATCAAACGCTAACCATAACCCTAAATACTAATCGATCCGTGACAAGTTTGCGCGAGAACTGGAGGCAGGACCTCCATCAAGCACGTCCCGACTAATACCTAAGATAAATGGCAGTGTCTGGTGCCTTATCTGTGACACCCATGCAAGCGCTTCCATAAGTGTCCCATACCACTTATATTCACACGTACACGCATCCCACAGACGTCGACAATGCAAAAAAAACAATAGGGTCACTGATTGTGCACAAGTACGTATCACTTTCACTTATTCACGGATACACGAACACTGACGTACTTGCCACAATCATCACTAAAATCTAACACTGGGTAAATGCACGATATCACTAGGTTATCACTGCAATGATATGGATATGATATGATGCGTGAACAGTATATAAGCATGATTAGGATGTTATGAAACAGTATTTTATCACTTGCACGATTTATCATGAAACGTACGTGTATAGTTTAGTGAAATGATAAACAGGTAATACTTAGTATGTTCAGTTATCTATCCATCTAATTTAGTTTTACGCCAATCGGGTTTCAGGATCATTAATTATAGCCATTTCATTTTAAGCGTTCACGGCTGGAAATCCGGTTTCAGAATCGGAAGTCCGTTTCGCAATGCAATTTAATCCCAGTTGGGATCAGAATTTAGCGACGCTACAGTTGGATGAATTCTAGGGTTTTCGGTAAGGTTTTCAACGTAATAGACGGATCTTCGATCGCGTCTGTACGTTGGGAGATATACACTATTCAATACCAATATGTCAGTTCTGATTCTGCTGGGACTGTTATGCGTCCCGATCAAGTAAATTACAGATTAAATATCAAACAGTAACAAAACAGAATGAAACCAATTGTGTTGTCTAGAAACAGATTCGCCTACAATAAACAGTGGAGTTCCGCAACCTACGAGTCATGGAAATCTTGTGGCACCCAATACGGAACAGCAACCAACGATTGGAGTCGCCCTGGACTGCAGTCCAGAGTCGCACTCCGATCCAATTATCGTCACAGTTTAAGTTTAGGAATATCTGGAAACTAGCATAGGGTTAAAGTTCGTCGAGTTGGCTTCGATTTGAGCCCTCGAACGCACCATTCCAGTATGTATATGATTTATGGTGAATTTAACGGTTTTCGGGTACAATAAAATTACAGTTTTACGATTAAACTTGGGGGTAGTTGTTTTAGTCGTTAGCAGTCATATTATCAGACGAAATTTGCACAAGATATTCATCATACCAAGGGCCAACAAGAACAATCTAGTTCTGTCAAATTAGACAAGTAATTTCATTGGGATCACACATCGAACGGTTGCATCGTGTAATTTATCGAGGATATTTAGTATAAAATTTATAAGATTATAGTTTGTAACAAATACTAATTAGCATGTAGCAAGTATAAAACTTGCCTGGAAACGTTGAATTGATGGCACGGTATGCACGGCATGACCACGCGACAACAGTGTCAAGAATTTGGCCTCGGCCTCAGATTGAGCTCTGTGCAATGGCTCAGCGGTGACGATGAGCTCCGGCTTGGATGCTGAAGGTCGGCTGTTTGAGCTTAAGAGGAGGTGAGCGCAGTGACGGGTGGCCGAAACTTGGAGGGTTGCCGACGAGGGGAGACTCGGGTTGAATCGTGAGGAGAGAAAGAAAGAGTTTAGAGATATAGAGAGAAAGATTGAGAAAGAGAGGGAGAAAGGAACTGAGAGAGAGATGAGAGAGAGGCAGTTAGAGAGAGAATGTAGAGGGAGAGAGAGAGAAATGTAGAGAGAGAAAGAGAACTGAGAGAGAGAGAGAGAACAGAGTGAGAGAGAGATGCAGGGAGAGAGAGAGGGACAGTGAGGAGGAGAAAGAGAGACAGTAAGATGAGGGCGAAGAGGATGATGATTATAGGGTCGACGAGATGCGATGGATGTCGACGACGAGACGAGGAGCTCGCCGGCGTCGGGCAGGGGTGGTCGAGCTCGGATGCTGGGGGCTCGGGTCGACGAGGGTGAGTCGTGGAGGAGTCGTGCTGGTGGGGGAGGAGTGAGCGAGGGTTGCCAAGAGTTGCCGAGGGTTGCCGACGAGACGTAGAGAGGGGCTCGCCGGCGAGGGGCGCAGGGCTCATGCTCGGGTGTGCAGGGAAGTGGGAGAGAGGAAGTGGGGTGCTCGTGATCGAGGGTGGAGATGATGAGGTGAAGGCGAGCGACGGTGAGGAGATGAAGGAATGGGAATCGGTTGTCGTCGTCGTCGTTGGGAAAAATGGGTGTGGCAGAGTTTGAGGAGGGAAAAATGAGAACGAGGGAGAGAGCGAGCGAGGAAAAGGGAGTAGTGGGTAGAGGAGAGAGGTGGAGGGCGCGTCTCGTGGTAACGTTCGCGAGCGGGGCACGTGGAGCGGTGACGTGGGCGCAGGCGAAGGGTGCGGCGGAAAACGAGGGCACAGTAACGAGCGTGAAGGAATAGAGACGTTGGGAAGAAGGGGGTGTAGAAGCGGGTCGGGTTCATTGGGGAAACGGGAGGGGAGAAAGAAACGGGCTTGGAGTGAGTGGGCTGGGCTATAAAATCGAATAATAAAAAAAAACAAAAGAAAGAATGGGGCCGGGCTGATGAGATGGGCTCGGGAAGTTGGGCTAAAAAATAAAAGGAAAATCAATTAGGGAAAAGAAAAGGAGCGGCCGGAGCTGGGCTTAGGTTAAATGAAAATGAAATTCCTGGGAGAAAAGTGTGGGCTCGGGCTGAGTGGCAGGGGAGATTTAAAAGAAAATAAATTAAAAGGAATGGCTGGGCCGGCAGAGATTGGGCCAGAGAAAGGAATAAGTTAAAGGAAATGGGAAAGAAATTTATTTAGTGAAATAGAACCGGGCCGGGGCTATGAATGAAAAATCAAAGGATAAAAAGAGAAAAGGAATGTGCTTGGGGTTTATAAAAAAAGAAAATAGATTTGGGCTGAAAAAATATAGATTTTAGGTTTAAATTAAATAACTAAACTAATGGGAAAAATTGAAAAAGCTGGGCTGACGGAATGGTGCTGAGGGTTATTGTGTGGGGATTTCGGATTTTAGAAAGGAAATGGAGGAGAACTAAAATAGATTGGAAATTTTAAAATCATAGATAATTATAAATAAATTTTATAGGTGAAAAGAAAATTACGGATATAGACGTACCAAAGGGTGCTTGGTATTACATCATACCACCCTTACAAAAATTTCGACCTCGAAATTTAAAGTAAAAGATAAGTTATATAAACATATGCGAAAGCTATTATATTGCAAACTAACACATAAAGGTTTATTAGAAATCCGTGGACGAAGAAATGTGAAGGCATACACATGTAAGAACAGCATACAGAAGATAATCCTAAATAGGTATAAGGTAGGAATAACTATAAGAGCAACCTACAAGTACACGAGAACATAGATAACAATGATGAACAAAAATAATCAAAGCGTATTCAATAAAATCGAAATACAAACATGTGCACGTATAAGTATATTAAAGGTAGCACGACAGAAAAAATAAGTATAAGTCACAATCATTTATAATAGGAATCATAGGCACACAACCCGAAAATAAAATAACAAGAATAAAGTAGTGGAAGTTTAGTCGGTAGGTTAAACCATTTTAGGAAAACGTATCGATCAAATAGTTTTAAAATAGCTTAGAAAACCCATATAGTGAAAATAAGAAACATGGAACAAAATGTGCGCGGTGTAAGGTTGCGCTACTGAAAATGGGAATAATAGTAGTGTACTTAAAATACATAAAACGGAGTAATCAACAACACGCACCAAAATAAGGAAAACTAAATTTTTGAATAACACTATCCCTTTATATATAGTTAGGGTAATAGGAAGAACACAAAAATGTATAGGCTAGCTAGGGTAAGGGTTTCAAGGAAGTGTGGTTCATTCAAAGGTCGGAATGTGGCGGTTTTTAGGCTGAAGATCAAGAAGATTGGGATCGGGTCAGCACAGGATGTGAGGGCGAACAACAAATGACTACAAGGGAAGAAGTATGGGTAGGATAGCGGTCGATACAACATATGAATCAAGATGTGAAGGGTTAGCGAACACGGAAGTTTCTCCAAAATTTTCTCCTCCCAGAAGGATTACAAACGAAGCACAGGCGAAGAATGAATGGTGGCTCATTCCAAGGATCAGGGTGCGGTACTATCTAATCGAAACGAGGGTGAAAACTATGCAATGAGTAGGGTGGACAGTCAGGGAACTCAGCAGAAAAAAAATAAATGGATATGGGCAATAAACAAGTATCAAGCGAACCAATAATCAAAAGGTTTATGAATTCAGAAGATTTATTTCATTCGAGAAAGTTTGAAACAAGGCATTCCCAAAGACGAAAAGTGGCCCTAAACTATACACATTTTATTTGGCCAAAAAGACAATATCAAAAGAAATTCCATCAGTCGTGGTTGTGGAGATTCAGTAGGTTGCGGTAGGCTCGCGCACTCAGGTAGGGCCGTCCATTTCCATATCGCCTCGCAGGCATCGCCACTGGAAGTTCTTCAACAGCGGGGTCTTGATCTTCTGGTCCTTCTTCCTCGGATGGAGCTTCTTCATCGAGGTCCGATTCCATGTGATTCGCTTCTTCTGGATTTTCTTCCACGGGATTTTCCTCAACTGGATTTTCTTCTATCGGGCCTTCATCGGGATCTTCCTCTATCGGGTTCTCTTCAGGATCTCCTTCTTCTTCGTCGGAATCAGCTATCACGTTAAACCCTGGGGCGGCTACTCCTTCGTCCTCTGAATCGTCGTTTCCGAAGTTGACCTGGGGACCGTTGATCTCATCGTCAGAACTCATCAGTGTGCGGTCTAGGGAAACGCATGACTGTGCATCCTCGTCTAGATGCGGCGCTGCTCCGGGGTGGGCCATGGCCTGAAAAGAAAGTGTCATGATTAAACAACGGAACACATCAAGAAAATAGTTAAGTGTACGAAGTATAGAAAGATGTGCGGTGGCAGGAATTTTAAAAGAATCAAGATTAAAATGTTGTGCTAATGAATAGTATGAACAAGGGAAAATGACAAGGGAATGATGCATATATTACGATTCAAATTTTATTTCATTCAACTAAAAGTTCGACGGATACAAAGGTTCAAACGGAAAGAAATGTTTATAAGAGGATGACAACATAATACTGAAATTGGAAAACATAAAAATTCTTCTTTGATCGCTAGACCGCTGCATCATCGTTACGCGAGTTGAATCTTGTGTTGGGTTTGCTTTATTCTCAAAGTTCGAACTACGCAGTAATCATCACTTGTCAGAAGTGGGGAGTGTGGACGAGTTTCCTCCTTGTAGTTCTTTCCTTTCTGGGCAACCGTTGATGAGGTGTTTGTTGGACCCGCATATCAGACATTTCCCTTGGGCGCGGCGACAATCCCTATGAAGATGTCCTGGCCTCTTACAATAACCACAGCAAGGGGTCTTCTGATGCTTCTGTCGTGGGGAAACAAATTGACGCTTCATCTTCTTCTCTTTTCCTTGTCTAATAGGGATCCCTTTATGATAGGAGACTCCCGCTGGGGTCTGACTCACCTGTCTTCTCAACCCTTCAGCTAATAGGTCGTTTGTTCGCTCCTGGGCTTCCTTTAAACCTTGCTGTACACTAAGGATCTCAACAGTCTGATTCTGGGGAGTGTAGATAGAGGAAGAGTCGTTGAAAGATATGATCCTGAAACAATGATTTTGAGGATGATATAAGTCACAAGATATACGAATCAAAATATAATATGGATAGGAAAAGGATTCAAAAATATCAGAGGTGCTGAATTTATTATAAGTAGAGAACCAACTGTACGACTCCAAGTCACTTAAACCGAGTATGGTAGTGAAATCGTGATGTAGTTCACAATTACAACCACGAAACTTTGCCAAGTTACCTGAAACCTTAGCGAATGAATAGCAGAACACTCAATGTGAATATGGATCAAGGATATCAAGTTTACAATCTAGACTGAAGGATGTCTTAGATTGTAAAGCTATACACGGAAAACTGCAATCCCAATCGAAGCAAAACCTGGCTCTGATACCAACTAAACCATGTCACGCCCCGCTTCCCAAAATACGAAATACGAGGGGTAGACAAGGCCAGCCATGCTCCTACGGTCAAGGAAGTGTCCCACCGTAGTCACACTTCGGCTTCTAGTTTATCATGGTAAACAGTAAATAATGCGCAGGTAATGAGAAATGCAGTAACTGGAATAAAATAGTAAAATGAACTGACCTGATGGGAAACAAAAGATATAACTCTGAGTAGCAAGTCAAGAAGTCTGTGTTGCACGTCTAGTTCTGGTCCAGGCTAAATCTTCTACTCACACTGAGTATGCATACTCAGGTCGTCAGAGCGACACAATAGCAATATAATATGTATAAAATCAAATGACAGTTCTAACAGTGATAATAGATATGTGAAGCAGTAAATCAATGACATCATGAATATGAATGTGCAGTAATCAATGCAGCGGAACAGTAAAGCAGTAGAACGATATGTCACGTATGTCAACACAGTATATAAGGTATATAAGTGCCAGTATCCCTATCAGTCTCTAAGTCTCACTGCATAGGTCACTAAGCCTATCGTCAGTCCAAGTGTGAGAGTCAACCACTCGCGAGTGTCCTCCACCCAAGGGTAGAACCCAAGGGCAAGGGACCACGGGCCCAACATGTAACATGTATATCACGGTGAATATCACATACCCTGTAAATCTCCATATATCTCCCTAAATATATAAGCCGGCATGGGACTCCCGAGATTCTGTTGAACTCACACTTAAACTACCCCACACCCCGTGGTCTATATCAAACGCTAACCATAACCCTAAATACTAATCGATCCGTGACAAGTCTGCGTGAGAACTGGAGGCAGGACCTCCATCAAGCACGTCCTGACTAATACCTAAGATAAATGGCAGTGTCTAGTGCCTTATCTGTGACACCCGTACAAGCGCTTCCATAAGTGTCCCATACCACTTATATTCACACGTACACGCATCCCACAGACGTCGACAATGCAAAAAAAAAACAATAGGGTCACTGATTGTGCACAAGTACGTATCACTTTCACTTATTCACGGATACACGAGCACTGACGTACTTGCCACAATCATCACTAAAATCTAACACTGGGTAAATGCACGATATCACTAGGTTATCACTGCAGTGATATGGGTATGATATGATGCGTGAACAGTATATAAGCATGATTAGGATGTTATGAAACAGTATTTTATCACTTGCACGATTTATCATGAAACGTACGTGTATAGTTTAGTGAAACGATAAACAGGTAATACTTAGTATGTTCAGTTATCTATCCATCTAATTTAGTTTCACGCCAATCGGGTTTCAGGATCATTAATTATAGCCATTTCATTTTAAGCGTTCACGGCTGGAAATCCGGTTTCAGAATCGGAAGTCCGTTTCGTAACGCAATTTAATCCCAGTTGGGATCAGAATTTAGCGACGCTACAGTTGGATGAATTCTAGGGTTTTTGGTAAGGTTTTCAACGTAATAGACGGATCTTCAATCGCGTCTTTACGTTGGGAGATATACACTATTCAATACCAATATGTCAGTTCTGATTCTGCTGGGACTGTTATGCGTCCCGATCTAGTAAGTTACAGATTAAACATCAAACAGTAACGAAACAGAATGAAACCAATTGTGTTGTCTAGCTAACAGATTCACCTACAATAAACAGTGGAGTTCCGCAATCTACGAGTCATGGAAATCTTGTGGCACCCAATACGTAACAGCAACCAACGATTGGAGTCGCCCTGGACTGCAGTCCAGAGTCGCACTCCGATCTAATTATTGTCACAGTTTAAGTTTAGGAATATCTGGAAACTAGCATAGGGTTAAAGTTCGTCGAGTTGGCTTCGATTTGAGCCCTCGAACGCACCATTCCAGTATGTATATGATTTATGGTGAATTTAACGGTTTTCGGGTACAATAAAATTACAGTTTTACGATTAAACTTGGGGGTAGTTGTTTTAGTCGTTAGCAGTCATATTATCAGACGAAATTTGCACAAGATATTCATCACACCAAGGGCCAACAAGAACAATCTAGTTCCGTCAAATTAGACAAGTAATTTCATTGGGATCACACATCGAACGGTTGCATCGTGTAATTTATCGAGGATATTTAGTATAAAATTTATAAGATTATAGTTTGTAACAAATACTAATTAGCATGTAGCAAGTATAAAACTTGCCTGGAAACGTTGAATTGATGGCACGGTATGCACGGCATGACCACGCGGCAACAGTGTCAAGAATTTGGCCTCGGCCTCGGATTGAGCTCTGTGCAATGGCTCAGCGGTGACAATGAGCTCCGGCTTGGATGCTGAAGGTCGGCTGTTTGAGCTTCAGAGGAGGTGAGCGCAGTGACGGGTGGCCGAAGCTTGGAGGGTGGCCGACGAGGGGAGACTCGGGTTGAATCGTGAGGAGAGAGAGAAAGAGTTTAGAGATATAGAGAGAAAGATTGAGAAAGAGAGGGAGAAAGGAACTGAGAGAGAGATGAGAGAGAGGCAGTTAGAGAGAGAATGTAGAGGGAGAGAGAGAGAAATGTAGAGAGAGAAAGAGAACTGAGAGAGAGAGAGAACAGAGTGAGAGAGAGAGATGCAGGGAGAGAGGGGGGACAGTGAGGAGGAGAGAGAGAGACAGTGAGATGAGGGCGAAGAGGATGATGATGATGGGGTCGACGAGATGCGATGGATGTCGAGGACGAGACGAGGAGCTCGCCGGCGTCGGGCAGGGGTGGTCGAGCTCGGATGCTGGGGGCTCGGGTCGACGAGGGTGGAGTCGTGGAGGAGTCGTGCTGGTGGGGGAGGAGTGAGCGAGGGTTGCCGAGAGTTGCCGAGGGTTGCCGACGAGACGTAGAGAGGGGCTCGCCGGCGAGGGGCGCAGGGCTCATGCTCGGGTGTGCAGGGAAGTGGGAGAGAGGAAGTGGGGTGCTCGTGATCGAAGGTGGAGATGATGAGGTGAAGGCGAGCGATGGTGAGGAGATGAAGGAATGGGAATCGGTTGTCGTCGTCGTCGTTGGGAAAAATGGGTGTGGCAGAGTTTGAGGAGGGAAAAATGAGAACGAGGGAGAGAGCGAGCGAGGAAAAGGGAGTAGTGGGTAGAGGAGATAGGTGGAGGGCGCGTCTCGTGGTAACGTTCGCGAGCGGGGCGCGTGGAGCGGCGACGTGGGCGCAGGCGAAGGGTGCGGTAGAAAACGAGGGCACAGTAACGAGCGCGAAGGAATAGAGACGTTGGGAAGAAGGGGGTGTAGAAGCGGGTCGGGTTCGTTGGGGAAACGGGTGGGGAGAAAGAAACGGGCTTGGAGTGAGTGGGCTGGGCTATAAAATCGAATAATAAAAAAAAACCAAAAGAAAGAATGGGGCCGGGCTGATGAGATGGGCTCGGGAAGTTGGGCTAAAAAATAAAAGGAAAATCAATTAGGGAAAAGAAAAGGAGCGGCCGGAGCTGGGCTTGGGTTAAATGAAAATGAAATTCCTGGGAGAAAAGTGTGGGCTCGGGCTGAGTGGCAGGGGAGATTTAAAAGAAAATAAATTAAAAGGAATGGCTGGGCCGGCAGAGATTGGGCCAGAGAAAAGGAATAAGTTAAAGGAAATGGGAAAGAAATTTATTTAGTGAAATAGAACCGGGCCGGGGCTATGAATGAAAAATCAAAGGATAAAAAGAGAAAAGGAATGGGCTTGGGGTTTATAAAAAAAGAAAATAGATTTGGGCTGAAAAAATATAGATTTTGGGTTTAAATTAAATAACTAAACTAATGGGAAAAATTGAAAAAGCTGGGCTGACGGAATGGTGCTGAGGGTTATTGTGTGGGGATTTCGGATTTTAGAAAGGAAATGGAGGAGAACTAAAATAGATTGGAAATTTTAAAATCATAGATAATTATAAATAAATCTTATAGGTGAAAAGAAAATTACGGATATAGACGTACCAAAGGGTGCTGGGTATTACAAGACTGGTGTGTACATTTCTCATCCCAGGTGGGGAGATGGTCTGTCCCACAGCCATTAGTACGTCGTACTGGAGATAGTATGCAGGTGCTCGTTAGGTTACGAGTACACTGGACAGGACTTGCCGGGAACTGCTGATGGTTATTATACCTGTCGTCAGGTAGCAGTTCCCAGGTGACATGAGTACAGCTTAGTCCGTCGACTTGACACTGCTACTTCGCCTTGAGTGTGTTCCCACTGTACTTTGATTACTACCCTACCACGGCTCAAAAGAGTCGTGCAAACAGGTAGTAGTTGGGTACAGTCCCGAAGCAGTTGGAGGCAGTGGTGGTTAGACAAGATTCGTCTCTCCTGGTAATTGGGGTTGATATCGCGCTGTGTTGGAGAGCCATCACACAAAGGTCCGTGTCCACGGCAAGTGAGATTTACTGGTAGGTGTTCCAGTAGTTTCTCAGGGTATTCTGGGATACACTCCGACACGACTTATACCGCTATTAGGGGTCTGACGTTCACCATCCCCCTAGGCCCGATATGCGATACTCTTAGACGAACAAACCGGACTGTACGGAGATTGTCACATACAGGCTCAGTAGGAGTTCGGATGAGTTACCTCATCGGCCTTCTTGTCGACATCTACCTGGGGACCGTTACGTACAGCTAGTACCGCTTGTGGCCTGTGGTTAAACCCACTGCCAGCGTAGTGTCGAGTCTTTAGAGTCCCACACAGAGAGTTTCCCTGCACCGGGTAAAAGGTGTAGAAGCCGTATGGTTTTACAGTGCACGTACTGTGATCGGGCAGATAATACTAGTGGATTTTGGTTTACGCCATATTCTAGTATTATACTGATGGATTTATTTAGTCTCAGTTAATTCGAGTTTTTCGTAAATACGGATGGGAGGGGTAGTCTCGTAATTTGTCGGGAAGCTTCTAGAAGGAAATGAGGTGGAGGAGATGAGGTGTAGTTTTCATTAAATGAAACATGACTTACGAGGTGATTCACCCTTTGACTTAAATGAAGCTTACAAGATATTTTCTAGATATTTATTAAGAGATATTTGTATGCTTCATTATTATTCAAGCATGAGGAATTATTCATTATCATAATCACAAACACCTTCTCTCTCCTCAAGTCTCCATCTTCTTCCTCAGACCCTAAAAGCTCTCATGTGTTGAGGATCCTAGGGTTTAGAGAGACAAAGTAATCCATCTAAATACCCTACACCATCTAGGACTTATAGCTTGGCAAACTAGAAGGCGTAGTTATCTCAGATTTGAGATAAGAGCTCGAACTATAGACTCTCAGGTGGATCGTATTTGACTCGAGGAGGCCGTCGAGGTAGCCGCGATCCGTTCCGATCCTTAGAGCCTACGATGACGAGGAGGACAGTGGTGAAGACCCGAAAGACTTATAAGATGAGGTATAACTTCGAGACCGAGTAGTTAAACCTCATACAGTTTGCCAGTAATGGTTTAGACACGATCCGTGTGCTCAAGTCCGTGTTACGAAGCTTTGATAATTGTTTTTCATATATTCCACTTCCCCGCGAAAACGTGGGGTGCGTGAAATGGACTTACATTAACGGGGCCTTGTACTTTCCGTTTCCCATAGTCCACGGGATAGTTGGACTCCACTCGTATACATCGATACATTCTGTACCAAGCTACAAATAAGCACGTTAGTATAACAAATATAAATCTGTACAATTATCAGTTCTATTATCTTTACTTGTCCTATTCTATTCATTCTTTTAGGACTTACTGAACGCTAGTTCGCCGACGACTTTCCTGTCACTTTCTTTCTTTGGAATGTTCGTCAGGAGGATCCGACACTCAGGAGATCGAGCCCAGCTAGGAGTACTTGGAGCAAATTGAAGCCCAGATAGACTTCTAGATTACTTGTACTTATTTCCATTTCATACGCCACTGTTTAGGCATTGGTTTTATCATTGTATTTTCTTTTTCAAAAGCAGTTGTAATGTAAAGTTGAATGTTGATAAAAGTTGCTATTTATATTACATCTCTTGTCATTCTTATACTTTTATTTATATATTGTTTATTTACGCTTAGCGTGTTTACTTCTGAGTAAATACGTCGTGGTCCGTCACGTCTACTTCTCCGTATACTGGGAAGCGGGGCGCAGCAGGTTTTGTTTGCGGCCCATGCAGATCAATTTTGCATGGAATTCTAAGCAATATCTCATAAGGAATTATAAGAATCAACAACTATACATTCTTCACATTACAAATTCCTTGAATCTATCCCAACCCTTTCTTTTCCATCAAGGTCATGGATTCATCCAGCAACACGAGCACCAACGTGAACGGCAACACTCCACCACCTACACTACCACCTATTACCGTTGAGGACTTACTGATAAGATCAATGGCATTCCTTGAAGCAAGCAGGAGTCTAGTTGAGAGACAGCAGGAGCAGGCTGCTCTCCTTCAACAAGTACTGGTTCGAACTAAGGCAGTCTTGAGGGCAGCTCATGGTTATATCAAGAAGAAGGAAAGGACGCCGCCAGCAAGGACTTGCTATTATTGTAAAAAAAAACTCGGACATGAAATAAAGGACTGCAGGCGAGCTAATGGTTTTTAATGATTTGTGGATCGTCTGAACACACTCTAAGGGCATACTCAAAGTACAGAGCAGACACAAACCCCATGCCAAGACTGACTATACAAACTCCTACCACTGCACCATCTTCGCAAGGACCACCTTTACCTCGTCAGTCCGAAATGTACCAGCAGGCACAGAGAAAAGCGCCAAGAGGCCAGCCATCCAAAATGCCGGTTGGAGAAGCCGAAACCACTGGCCAAGTTATTACTGGTAATTCCCAATCCTTTCATCTTTTGAAATCCTTGTATACCTCTATATTTTTCCTTGTATCTAAAACCAACCCCACATAACTTAAGCACTACACTAATAGCCACTATTCCTGCACTTGCACTGTTCGACACTAGAGCATCACAATACTTCATGTCGCAACTTGAGAGAATTTCGCGGACAAAATTCTTTTAAGGAGGGTAGACTGTAACACCCGCAACATGATTGCATCCCTTTAAATCTTTTTTTGTTTGCCCGATAATTATGTCTCGACGTAAAGAAAACGAAACTGCGAACCCTCTATCTCCGTTTGATCATATTTGTAATCTTCTTGATTCCTATTGATTTCTTAAACCTTATCACCTTTACTCTGATGGTAAGATTTGGGTGATTTAAATGGAGTTATGTGATTGCAACTATGAACTGCAGTATAATTACAATGCGGTACTCTAGTTGAGTGACTTAGAATTCTGTCTTTGATTCTCTTTTCTCTTGATTCGGCTATGTTCCATCATATATCCATAATTATCGAATCATATTTTCTTTGTTAACTTATATCCCTTCCCTGATTTTTATTCGATTATCATTTATATCTTTGTACCATTCTTGACAATCCAATTCTAATTTACGTTTTTTCTATTTGATTGCATGTTCGCAGCTTTTTTGAAAACTACTCTTGCATCCTTTCGTTCTTTCAAACATTTTTTTCTGACACTTTCAGTACTATATCAGTAGTTCTTTCATCACCACTGTAATCAAATTTTCTTGAATTTTTAAAAACTTCCTTCTATAAATTTCGAGGACGAAATTTTTATAAGGAGAGAAGAATGTAACGACCATGAATTTTCTGTACAAAATTTTTCTTCTTAAAGTACAGAAATGAGTTTGCAAGCCTTAGCACAATTTAAAAGTTGTTCTTGTTTAATAACAGCAAGAAAGCACTTGTAGCTCATTGGTAAAACCTTGCACTGCTGTGATATAGCCCTGTGTTCGAATCCCATCAGCCACATATTATTTTTCTGGTTTTTCTTTTAAACTTTTTGGAAGCCCAAAAGTTTACACGTGCAATACACGTAAAAATGAACAGTCAGGAAAATCAAACATGTGCAAATTAGAGTTAACAACGACATGGACACGTGGCTTCAATCCAACGGCACCTCCTCACCAGATGGCCAGCGAGATGTGACCTAGGGCCGGCGGGGACGGTCCCCCCGTAGCCAATAGTTCCCAAACTCTGCACACTTGACCTTTGGCTTACCCTCATTACCCCTGCACTGTTTGTTTTCTCTGCAATTTAACAGAGAATTCAATTTCCCAATTAATCCAATTTTAAATGCATTTTAATTCAATTTTTTAATTCCAAAACCCTAATTTCACACTATAAATACAACCCCATACCCTAGCGCCTCCCCATTCTGAAATCCTTAACCAAAATAATCAAATTTTTCTAAGTGCAAATGGAGTAGAAGTGAAGTTAGTCCAAGGTCAACTTCCGGCGAGGATCTACGCAAGTTCCGGCAACCCGAAGGCACCATGAAGGCTACCACCTTTTCTTCTACCTCTCCTCCCTCTTTCTATCTAGTAAGTCCCTTCTATTTCCCCCCTTCTCCTCCAAAAAAATCTCTTTTCATAAAACATGTCGGTAAGTGGAGTTATACCGACATCTTATTATAAAATCCTTGAAACTACACTTTTTAATAAGCCTTTGTAACACCCGAGCCCAATAATACTATTTCTATTTCTAGTTGAGTGTTATACATTGCTCATTTCGATTATCCTAATGGTTTGGTGCTTATTGCTAAATTTTAACCGGTTAAATCATTTTGGCACATAACAAATTTTAACACCGAAAATAAAATTAAAAATATCCATGTTGGCCTACTCGTCGCCACTAGTCGCGTGGTAGCGTCTGCGTGTCGAGATTCCGTCCCGTTCGGTGAAACGGGCAAGTTTGGACGACTACGTGCGCGTGCAAGTGTCCGACTTGGGGGCATGCATTTTAATTACAAAACACCTCTTTTCAAAATTTGGAACTCGCTTAAAATCCTATAATTTGAATTTGGAATATTTGGGAGCAATCCGGGCGCGATTTGGAAATGTTTCATTTAGCGCCAAAATTGCCCGCTTGATTTAATATATTAAACTATACATATATTTTATTGTTACCTAAATCTATCGTTAAATCCCTTAGAATCTTTAAATTTTTAATCCACAAAATTTTTCCAGCCAATCACGAGCTCGTAATCACCTCGTGGGCCCCACCTTTTCCCACTCTCTCTCTATCTCTCTTCACTGCCTCTCTCTCTCCCCTCATCAAATCTCTCTCTCTCTCCTCATCAAATCTCTCTCCTTCTATATATTTCCCCAACTGTTCCTTCGCCATCATCGCGCAGAAAACCCCCACGAGAAACCCTAACCCTAACCCTAACCTCGTCGTGACCTCGCCGCCGACCTCCCCGCGACCTCGCCGTCGCCGTCATCGCCTCCTCAGCCTAGCCGCACCCTCCTACCTCCTTCCTCCGTCTCCTTCCGCGCCTGCACCCAACCCCGATGACATCACCCGGCCGCAGATCTCGCCGTCGACGCCGCCTCCCGTCACCAACGACGCCTGAGACTCCCTCTCTTCCTCCTCGTCCCGACCTCGTCGTCGCCTTCCTCCTCCCCTCGCCGGACCATAGAACCCAAAACCGCAACCCTACCACCCTCTGCAGTTCGCCGGAAAACGTGCCGTCGACCCTCGTCGACGTCAATCGCACCACCTCCTCTCCCCTGCGACCAGAACCCGGCCCTTACATCCCCTCATCGCACTGCACCACCACCTTTCCAGCGACCCAGGAACTTTCCAGCCACCGCAGCCGCCGTCGCTGCCTCGCCGGCGTCCCAGCGCCGTCGAGCCCGCCGTGGTTGCCCCTGGTGTCTCCCTGTAAGCATCCCTTATCTTTTCTTTTGTGCGAAGTCCCCATCGCTGGTCGTTGTTCACGTATATCGCGTTTGCTAACTTCGTTGCTTTTGACTTTTGCCGGATTCCGACCGTGCCGTCGTCTGGACCCGACGCTCCAGCGAAGTACCCGGTCCGTGTGGTCCCGCTGTTCGCTGTTGGGACTCGATCCGTGGCCCGTGCACCCGTCTCGTGATTTCTGCCGACGGTGCATCCGTGCTTTCCGGTTTGCAAAACCGTCAAGGCAAGATTTCTTGCTACATGCTACGTTAAACTAATTAAATGTTTGACTCGCAAACTTTCTATATTAACTAAGTATTGCTACTTGTTTCATTGGACGAATTATGATGTACATTATAATACTGCCATCTAAATCGTATTTTGCCACCGTAACCTTAATAACAACTACCTGCTAATCATTTTACTATTTAGAGGATAATAGTCGCACACTTATATCTTTATTGCCTGCTGTTATTAATATTGCGCTACACTGTGATTATTGCACCCCAAGGGTGCTTGAACCTGTTAATAAGAGAATACAAAGCATCACTGTGTTTACATGGAATAATATTGTTATTTGCTGTTCCTGCTGTTGTTCCTTATTCGTTACTGTACCTGTTATCAGCATACATTTGATTGCATTACATATTGACCGATCTTGATACACCTGACACATGTACTGATACACCGGACATGACACCCTGTACATATCGACTCAACCTGTTGAAACGTGACCTGACCTGTTACCTGATTTCATGCCTAATGCCGACAAACCTGACCATTCCTGCTGTCTATCCAGACAGACCTACTTTTACCTGATCTTGTGTTGGCATTAGTCCTTGACTACTGAATACCTGACCTGACATACATAGCTTGGGGGTATGGGGAAATCAAAGGTGAAACCGACTTGTAACTCAACAGTTCGATACTTGTTCTGATCAGTCTTACGGGCTTGGCCAGCCCCGGAGTGGTGATGCTGACATCACTCGCCCATCTTGCTACCTATTACTGCTTAGCGGCACGTCTCGGATTCAGCCCCGAGGACCTTGACCGTGGTCCCGGGCACGCACGGGATACTATTGAGTTACATCGACGATTCATCAATTGATTTCAAAGACTATAGAGTAGAAACCTGATAGGACAGTTTAGTCACCACTGCACATTACCCTGCTCTGTTATTTCTTAGTACTGCTTTATTCATGTTCATACCTGCATTGCTTATTACCATGTTTATATTATATTATTTGGTTGACATGACGCGCTGACGTCTGGGTTTTGCATGGCCCAGATTCCTTACCACTATCGACGACCGAGCAGGAGTACTTCAGCCAGCAGGCTGAACTGTGAGTTCCTTAGGGTTTAGTTTATTTATTTTCATTCCATTTCCAGATGTGAGCCAGCATTATGGGACGTACTGTTTATTTATTGTATTGGATCATTTGCTTCCGCACTCATTGTTTATTGATTCTTGTTATTATGGGTTTGGACATGTCTTAGATTAATTTATTATTTTGATTTCTTGATATCTCTACAACCGTAATATGACTGTGGATGGATATTTCCTACCCACAGGTAGCATGGTTGGCTATGTCACGTGCCCAATCTTGCGTACTCTGGGAAGCGGGGCGTGACATGGTTCTTTTGGTATCAAAGCCAGGTTAATTGGGTTGATTCTTTGTAGTTGGGTATGGCACCCGATACACGAATCATAATACCCGTGATTAGGAAACATGTCCTGCCACCTTGACCGTTTTACCACCCTTGAATCATTCTTCCGAATCATGTCGACATGCAAACTTACTTTGCATTGTCAACTCGAAAACCTGATTTCTTGTTATCCCTAGGACTTGGGCGACTTGGGTGGAGTTAAGTAATTGCGGCTATGATACCGCGGCATAGCTACAATGCAGTACTCTATTTAAGTATCTTGGAGTTCTAGCCTTGATCTATACTCAGAATCTATCATCATGCTAATGTTGGGTGTTTTGAGTTCAGGACTATGACAGGTAAGAAGTTGAAGACGTACCGGAGGCGTGTGAACGAAGCCGCCGTGCTTGGAGTGATAAGAGGAATGCTGGAAATCAAAGAGACAGACTGAGATGATTCAGCAACAGCAGATTCGTTTCAGGAAGGTTTGCAGATCGTTCAGCAGTCTGTAAACAACGATGGAATTAGACCAGTCGAACGAGTAGGGACCGTAGCAGATTTTAGATTTTGGGTCCGTCTACATTTACTGGTTTAAAGGAGCTGTTACCAGCCGAGCAGAGGCTAGTTACACGGAGAATTTGCTGATTGCGGCACAGATCCCAGAGGACAAGAGAGTTGTTGTGGTGCGCATTCAGCTAGTGGATTACGCCCGAGAGTGGTGGCTTGTGGAAGAGACCCGCTTGCCCAAGCCGATCAGTTGGGCGAAGTTTTCTAAGAACCCCTGGAGAAGTTCTTCCTGCGGACTGCACGGGAGGAAATGGAAGAGAAGTTCATCGGACTAAGGCAGAATGGAGCGCCATGGACGCGCATGCAGCAGAATGGACGAGACTCAGTAGTCTCGCTGGACCTTTCGCGGCCAACGATGCAGACAGCAGTTGCGGTAAAGAAGCAGTTCTGTCGGGCCAGTCGAGTTTAGGGCTAGGCCGACAAACAGTGTTCTTGCAGCTATGGAAGTTGATAGTAATGAAGAGCCGGCAGTTGTTCGCGATTTTATGGACGTATTTGAAGATATATTGGGCTTACCGCCGAAGCGAGACGTGGAGTTCGCAATCGACCTTAGTCTTGGTGCAGTGCCATATCAAAATCTTTTATCCGATGGCACCAGTGGAATTGGAAGAAGTTAAGAAACAAGTTGGTGAATTACTTGAGAAGGGATGGAACCGAAGCAGCAACTCGCTTTCGGGAGCTCCAGTTCTTTTAGTAAAGAAGAAGGATGGCACGAGAAGGATGTGTATTGATTATCGAGAATTGAATCGGGTGACTATTAAGAACAAGTACCCGATCCCTCGCATTGGAGAACTTTTTGAGCAGCTTAGTGGCGCGAGGGTATTCTCGAAACTGGACTTGCGATCAGGATATCATCAGGTCCGAGTAAAAGCAGAAGACATTTGCAAGATGGCGTTTCGAACTCGATATGGACATTTCGAGTATTTGGTAATGCCCTTCGGAGTGACTAATGCGCCGGCAATATTCATGGATTTGATGAACCGGGTCTTTTCACCATTCTTAGACCAGTTTATTGTGGTATTCATTGACGATATTCTGGTATACTCGAGGAGTCCGGAGGAACATGCTGAGCATTTAAAGATCGCACTGCAGACACTGAGACAGGAGGAATTATTCGCGAAGATGAGTAAGTGCGAATTCTGGCTGGAAGAAGTGAAGTTTCTGGGGCATGTCGTGTCGGGCGATGGAATCGCCGTCGATCCCGAAAAGATTGCAGCAGTTCGAGATTGGCCTATTCCAAAAAAAAAAATGTTGCGGAGATAAGAAGTTTTCTTGGACTCGCCGGATACTACAGGAGATTTGTGGAGAACTTCGCTCGTTTGGCAGAGCCGTTAACCATGCGTACGCGCAAGGAGGTACCGTTTGTTTGGACGGATGGATGTGCATTGGCCTTCGAGACGTTGAAGCAGAAATTGATAACCGCCCCGATCCTGACCGTACCAGATAATTCAGGAGGACTGGTGATTCACAGCGACGCATCTGGAAAAGGATTGGGATGTGTTCTGATGCAGAATGGGAAAGTCGTCGCTTACGCATCGAGACAACTGAAGACTCATGAGAAGAATTATCCGACTCATGACTTGGAGCTTGCAGCCGTGATCTTCGCCCTGAAGATTTGGAGACACTACCTTTTGGGCGAGAGAGTCGAAGTCTTTACAGATCACAAGAGTTTGAAGTATGTATTCACTCAGAAGGAGTTGAACATGAGGCAACGCAGATGGTTGGAGCTGATGGCCGACTACGACCTTGATCTTAAGTACCATCCGGGAAAAGTTAACGTCGTGCCAGATGCTCTAAGTCGGTTACCAGCAATTCAGGTATTGACTGCACAGAGGGAGATCATTGCGGATTTTCGGAGATTTGACTTGGAGGTTGTGCTACCACATGCTACGGGACAGTTGATGCAGTTGCAAGTAAGTCATCCTTAGTTGAGAAGATTAAAGTGGCGCAATCGCAGGATCCTAGGCTGCAAAAGTTTCGAGAGCAGGTTGAAGCCGGACTACGAACCGATTTACTGATCCATGAAGACGGTTCGTTGAGATATGGTAGCCGTGTGTGTGTGCCAAAAGGAGATGTGCGTGAAGAGCTTATGAAGGAGGCACACAGTTCAGCTTACTCTGTACATCCAGGAGGGACAAAGATGTACCGAGATATTCGACAGCACTTCTGGTGGGAAGGTATGAAACGGGAAATTGCTCGCTTCGTGGCTAAGTGCTTGGTGTGTCAGCAAGTCAAGGCTGAACACCAAAGGGTTGCTGGTTTGTTGCAACCACTTCCGATTCCTCAGTGGAAGTGGGAACATATAACCATGGATTTCGTGACGGCTTTACCGCGGAGTCCAAAGGGCAACAATGCAGTATGGGTGATTGTCGATCGGTTGACCAAGGCGGCTCACTTTATTCCTTTTCGAGTTGGTCAATCGACAGAGACTTTGGCAGAGCGGTACATGCAGGAGATTGTAAGATTGCATGGAGTACCGGTAAGCATCGTGTCCGATCGGGACACTCGGTTCTTGTCGCACTTCTGGAGGAGTTTACAAGAAGGTTTGGGGACTCGATTGAAGTTTAGCACAGCTTATCATCCTCAAACTGATGGACAATCGGAGAGAACGATCCAGACCCTTGAAGATATGTTGAGAGCTTGCATGTTGGACTTCAAAGGTTCTTGGGAGGATCATCTACACCTGGTGGAGTTTTCGTACAACAATAGCTTCCAAGCGACTATTCAGATGGCTCCGTTTAAAGCGTTGTATGGTCGTAAGTGCCGTTCACCGGTTTGTTGGGATGATGTTGGTGAACGAAGGTTACTAGGACCAGATTTGGTGGTACAGACAGTCGAGAAGGTGAATACAATCAGGAAGCATATGAAGGCAGCTCAAGACAGACAGAAAAGTTGGGCCGACACGTCAAGAAGACCTCTAGAGTTCGCCGTGGGTGATTTGGTATTCCTGAAGATATCACCGACTAGAGGGGTGATTCGCTTTGGGAGTCGGGGAAAGCTTAGCCCTCGATTCGTTGGACCCTTCGAGATATTGGAGCGTGTTGGAGAGGTAGCGTACTGTTTGGCGTTACCACAGTCATTGGCAGGAGTGCACGATGTGTTCCATGTGTCTCAACTACGGAGGTATGTTCGCGATGAGACTCATGCCTTGGATGATTCGGAGTTGACCGTACGGGAAGACCTAACTTTTGAGGAGCGACCAGTTGAAATCAAGGATCGAAGAGAAAAGGTTCTTAAGAACAAGGTTATCCCTCTTGTGCTAGTTTTTTGGGGTAATCGATTGCATGGAGAATCCACTTGGGAGCGAGAAGACGAGATCCGACAGAAATTTCCTCACCTTTTCCTGTAGTTAGCTACCTTGTATTCTTGGAATTTCGAGGACGAAATTCTTTTTGTAGTTTGGTATGATGTAACACCCGAGCCCAATAATACAATTTCTATTTCTAGTTGAGTGTTATACATTGCTCATTTCGATTATCCTAATGGTTTGGTGCTTATTGCTAAATTTTAACCGGTTAAATCATTTTGGCACATACCAAATTTTAACACCGAAAATGAAATTAAAAATATCCATGTTGGCCTACTCGTCGCCACTAGTCGCGTGGTAGCGTCCGCGTGTCGAGATTCCGTCCCGTTCGGTGAAACGGGCAAGTTTGGACGACTACGTGCGCGTGCAAGTGTCCGACTTGGGGGCATGCATTTTAATTACAAAACACCTCTTTTCAAAATTTGGAACTCGCTTAAAATCCTATAATTTGAATTTGGAATATTTGGGCGCAACCCGGGCGCGATTTGGAAATGTTTCATTTAGCGCCAAAATTGCCCGCTTGATTTAATATATTAAACTATACATATATTTTATTGTTACCTAAATCTATCGTTAAATCCCTTAGAATCTTTAAATTTTTAATCCACAAAATTTTTCCAGCCAATCACGAGCTCGTAATCACCTCGTGGGCCCCACCTTTTCCCACTCTCTCTCTATCTCTCTTCACTGCCTCTCTCTCTCCCCTCATCAAATCTCTCTCTCTCTCCTCATCAAATCTCTCTCCTTCTATATATTTCCCCAACTGTTCCTTCGCCATCATCGCGCAGAAAACCCCCACGAGAAACCCTAACCCTAACCCTAACCTCGTCGTGACCTCGCCGCCGACCTCCCCGCGACCTCGCCGTCGCCGTCATCGCCTCCTCAGCCTAGCCGCACCCTCCTACCTCCTTCCTCCGTCTCCTTCCGCGCCTGCACCCAACCCCGATGACATCACCCGGCCGCAGATCTCGCCGTCGACGCCGCCTCCCGTCACCAACGACGCCTGAGACTCCCTCTCTTCCTCCTCGTCCCGACCTCGTCGTCGCCTTCCTCCTCCCGTCGCCGGACCATAGAACCCAAAACCGCAACCCTACCACCCTCTGCAGTTCGCCGGAAAACATGCCGTCGACCCTCGTCGACGTCAATCGCACCACCTCCTCTCCCCTGCGACCAGAACCCGGCCCTTACATCCCCTCATCGCACTGCACCACCACCTTTCCAGCGACCCAGGAACTTTCTAGCCTCCGCAGCCGCCGTCGCTGCCTCGCCGGCGTCCCAGCGCCGTCGAGCCCGCCGTGGTTGCCCCTGGTGTCTCCCTGTAAGCATCCCTTATCTTTTCTTTTGTGCGAAGTCCCCATCGCTGGTCGTTGTTCACGTATATCGCGTTTGCTAACTTCGTTGCTTTTGACTTTTGCCGGATTCCGACCGTGCCGTCGTCTGGACCCGACGCTCCAGCGAAGTACCCGGTCCGTGTGGTCCCGCTGTTCGCTGTTGGGACTCGATCCGTGGCCCGTGCACCCGTCTCGTGATTTCTGCCGACGGTGCATCCGTGCTTTCCGGTTTGCGAAACCGTCAAGGCAAGATTTCTTGCTACATGCTACGTTAAACTAATTAAATGTTTGACTCGCAAACTTTCTATATTAACTAAGTATTGCTACTTGTTTCATTGGACGAATTATGATGTACATTATAATACTTCCATCTAAATCGTATTTTGCCACCGTAACCTTAATAACAACTACCTGCTAATCATTTTACTATTTAGAGGATAATAGTCGCACACTTATATCTTTATTGCCTGCTGTTATTAATATTGCGCTACACTGTGATTATTGCACCCCAAGGGTGCTTGAACCTGTTAATAAGAGAATACAAAGCATCACTGTGTTTACATGGAATAATATTGTTATTTGCTGTTCCTGCTGTTGTTCCTTATTCGTTACTATACCTGTTATCAGCATACATTTGATTGCATTACATATTGACCGATCTTGATACACCTGACACATGTACTGATACACCGGACATGACACCCTGTACATATCGACTCAACCTGTTGAAACGTGACCTGACCTGTTACCTGATTTCATGCCTAATGCCGACAAACCTGACCATTCCTGCTGTCTATCCAGACAGACCTACTTTTACCTGATCTTGTGTTGGCATTAGTCCTTGACTACTGAATACCTGACCTGACATACATAGCTTGGGGGTATGGGGAAATCAAAGGTGAAACCGACTTGTAACTCAACAGTTCGATACTTGTTCTGATCAGTCTTACGGGCTTGGCCAGCCCCGGAGTGGTGATGCTGACATCACTCGCCCATCTTGCTACCTATTACTGCTTAGCGGCACGTCTCGGATTCAGCCCCGAGGACCTTGACCGTGGTCCCGGGCACGCACGGGATACTATTGAGTTACATCGACGATTCATCAATTGATTTCAAAGACTATAGAGTAGAAACCTGATAGGACAGTTTAGTCACCACTGCACATTACCCTGCTCTGTTATTTCTTAGTACTGCTTTATTCATGTTCATACCTGCATTGCTTATTACCATGTTTATATTATATTATTTGGTTGACATGACGCGCTGACGTCTGGGTTTTGCATGGCCCAGATTCCTTACCACTATCGACGACCGAGCAGGAGTACTTCAGCCAGCAGGCTGAACTGTGAGTTCCTTAGGGTTTAGTTTATTTATTTTCATTCCATTTCCAGATGTGAGCCCGCATTATGGGACGTACTGTTTATTTATTGTATTGGATCATTTGCTTCCGCACTCATTGTTTATTGATTCTTGTTATTATGGGTTTGGACATGTCTTAGATTAATTTATTATTTTGATTTCTTGATATCTCTACAACCGTAATGTGACTGTGGATGGATATTTCCTACCCACAGGTAGCATGGTTGGCTATGTCACGTGCCCAATCTTGCGTACTCTGGGAAGCGGGGCGTGACAGCCTTGCTCAATCATATTCTATACCTTGCTTTCTAATCATGAAACTAATAATTAGAAACAATTTTCACCTTAAAACATCATGTTAAACAACTTTAAATGGAGTTTTACGTTTAAATACCTTGAACTTTATTTCGACCATAATTAAATGTTTTGCTTACTATTACCTTTAGAAAACTTCACGGGGTAATCACCTACCCTTCACATACACACATATTGACATAGCATGATACTCTTGGAAACCTATTTTTGTGGCGATTACAACTTTTCATTAAAATATCATGAACTATAAAAAAACCCGATTTTCTTTAGAATTGTATTTCAAACTCTTTACGATTATGCCTCTACGACCCATTTTAGGAAACCCGCTATTAGATGGTGTGGATTATCGCACATTCTCGGGCTAGTAGAGCGAGATGCAGACCTCCTTATGGAGCATTCGGTCTCAAAAGTTTTTTAATACGCTTTTTAAGGAAAACGAGATTTTGTAATTAATAATAAAATTAATTTTTATAATTATATAAATATTATCAAACCACATATTTTCAAGATATAATAAAATTTCACGTTTTCTAAAGATAAAAAAGAATGACAAGTTTCACCAAAATACCCTCAAATTATCCAAAAGACATGTTTTACACTTAAATACCTTGAACTATTCAAGCTAAGTTAATATTCACTAAAATACTTCAAATATTAAAAGTTACATCCATGAAACCCTAAATACAATAAATAAATACTCGAGTTTTATTTGAAAGTATATAAAATATTTTTTATAAAACCTTCTCGAGTTATATAAAATTACACTTAAGCATTTTAGTAAATATGGGTTTAAGCGGGATCAATTCTCTTGAGCCTTAGGGAGCCGGAGAAAGTGAGTGCTTGCCTATTTAAGATAGAAAAACTTAATGGTGTTATCAATGGTAATTATCTTGGAAAAAGACACAAATCTTGTCGTCTATGTGCAGCAGTTACTGATAACTTCCAAACCAAATTCAAGATCAAAATTCTGTGTAAAGTGTCTGACTCAAGTCTGAGTCTAAGTTTAATATGAATCCAATCCAAACATGAATCAAAATCTAACATGAATCCAACATGTATACTTGAACTTGAACCTGAATACCAGAACAATATCAACATGTAAACATTACTTGACTTAACCGAACCATGGCTATGAGTTGACTTGACTACTTGACTACTTGATACATTCTGAAACTATTTACATGAACAACTTATATTCATGGTCTCGGCAAGTCTGATAACTACAATTTATACAATATACATTACGGGGATTTAACGGGGTAAATTAGTACGGAATATATTTGAAGTGGCACGATGATGGACACTAAAAGACACCTACCGAACATCTGTGCCGTTGTCCCGTGGATTTTGACGGGGCCTTGTACTTTCCGTTTCCCATAGTCCACGGGATAGTTAGACTCCTCTCGTATACACTGATACATTCTGTACCAAGCTACAAACAAGTACGTTAGTATAACAAACATAAATCTGTACAATTACCGGTTCTATTATCTTTACTTGTCCTATTCTATTCATTTTATTTGGAACTTACCGAACGCTAGTTCGCTGACGACATTCCTGTCTTTTTCTTTCTTTGGGATGTTCGTCAGGAGAATCCGACTCTCAGGAGATCGAGCCCAGCCAGGAGTACTTGGAGCAGATTGAGGCCCAGATAGACTTCTAGATTACCTGTACTTATTTCCATTTCATACGTCACTGTTTAGGCATTGGTTTCATCATTGTATTTTTCTTTTCAAAGGCAGTTGTAATGTAAAGTTGAATGTTGATTAAAGTTGCTCTTTATATTACATCTCTTGTCATTCTTGTGCTTTTATTTATATATTGCTTATTTACGCTTAACGTGTTTACTTCTGAGTAAATACGCCGCGGCCCGTCACGTCTACTTCTCCATACACTGGGAAGCGGGGCGTGACATCCGAGCCACCCAATCAAAGTCCTGGTCGCAAATTAATTAGTTTTGGCCGTAAATTGCAGTTCAACTTTTGAGTTAGGGTTTGGTTTTTGTTTAGTAGCTCAATCACTAGATAACTAGGCCTATCCTATATGCTAAAAAGTTTAATTTCACCTTATGAAAAATCTGGAGTTGTTTTACTAAGTTTCTGCTTTTGTTTTACAATATTTGAAAACATGTCTTTTAATATTTAAGTTTTGACTCGGTCGTTTGACGTTCGTACGCCGACGTCGGGGGTTGTTTTGTTGTTCTAGCACGCGTTGACTATAGGTTTTAACCTATATGCGCTTCGTTTGTCGTATTGGTTTTCGAATTTGATTTTTATGCGATAAGATATACTTTGATTTGTAGGTATAAGCGTGTGGACTTTCGGGACGACGTAGGAGGACACGAGATCCGTCGGGATCGACTAGAGTGAGGCGTTATTGATGAGTAGATGTATATCTACAGGGGAAGTCGGGTGGATGGCATATAGCACCTCCGCAACCGTAGAATAAGGATGTACACACACACACACATAGTTAGTCAGGTGTCTAGAATATCATACCCTAATAGTATACTTACTAGAAGATATTCCCTAATTCTATTTTCTTACCATTAGGTTATACATATATACATACCTATATATGATATGAGGATAATCATGATATGATGATGATACGAGTCGATATGACATGATGATGATATGAGTCGATATGATTTGATATAATGATACGAGGCGATATGTATATATGATATGACATGACATGGCATGACACGATATGACATGAGATGGTTTGATGAGATGAGATGAGATGAGATGGTGTGCGTGACTATTGATCCGTACTATTTGATTGATGATATTGTACGATAGATTATACCGTACGCGATATGATGAGGATGGATCGCCGACTTATATATATCGACTCGAAAAATATTGATTAAAATCTTTAAGTAGATATTACGATATATTTAGAGCCATACCTATTTTCAAAACTATCGAATCGTCACGCACTTTTAATATAATAACTTCAAGGGACGCTATGAATTTTTAAATGATATCTTTTTCAAAAACATCGTAGCCTCTTTTTTCCAAAAACAACGATTCGTACTATTTTAAACTATAACTGTATGACTCATACGTGGTTGCGTATTTTATTACTGTTCACATTATGATTTCTTTATTTTATTTACGCCCGCGTTATAATTTCTTATTTTTACATACGCTCGCATTATTTTTATTTACGACATATATATTACGCTTCATACCCTGCCTGTACGTGACTTCGTTGCTAGGACACACGTACCATTACCAATGATGCACATGTTGCACGTACACATATCGGCTCACACACATCATCGGTAATTGTCATGCCACGTACACTTTAGAACTCGCTATGTTACCATATCACTTTATAACCTGTTAGTATTCTAGTTACGGTTTAGTACTCGGTACCACATACTAGTTCAGTTATTACACTTCTTTATCTCGCTACACGACACGCTCATATGAACACATTTGCTATGTATTACGGTATTGTTCTATACATGTACATATTATTTCACTACTGCCATGCATTTTATGAGATTGTGTTTTCATGAGATTTCTGGATTTGAGAAACCGCAGATATTATTTAAAAACTTGTGATTGTTTTAAATACGCGGTTTTCTCTTGATATGATATTTCGGCATCCACCATGAGATTTTCGGTTCTGAGCTATGATGATTATCCGAATTGAGACATGGGGAGAGAGACTGATTGCGAATACATGGTGGACCCAGTACGGTACCCCGGAATAAGAAGATCGTATAGAAAGGCGTTGAGTCTGATTGGGGAACACTACCTACCGGTGACAGTACTGGACTCGTCGGATATCCGGTGGATACCGACTGGAGTGATATAAGACAGATGAATATGAGGTTGATTTGATGAGACGGTGCCTGAGATATGAGGGCAGATCCGATGAGACGGCGCCTGAGATATGAGGATTTACGTGTAGATACTGGACACGAGTTTTATGATGATTTCGAGTGTCGATACCGGACACTCATGGTTTTATATTGGTTTTGATGTGCCGTTGATAGACACACGTTGGATGATCCATATATACATGATATGGATGACATAGTGGCATATTATTGACACAGTCACGAGTTTATATATTTATATACACATGTATACACGATCACCTTTTATTCCATACGATATGATATTATATTACAGTATGACCTAGGAGATCGTTATACATTCGATTTCTACCTGATAATATTTTCTATTCACGAGTTGGCAACTCACCCCCGTTGTGCCATAGTTTTCTTGCAGGATCGACCGCTCCGATCAGTAGCGGCTTGTTGGCATATTGTTTCTTTCGGCAGTTTTACATTGGTAGGTGGGTTACAGTTCAGAGCGTAATCACCATTGTATACTTTATATTCATTGTGTCTAGTTAAAAGCTCTATCAACCAGACTATATATATTTGGTCGACTTAGAGACCAGCTGTATATTTTTTAGATTTAGAGTCGAGACTTGTATATATATATTCTTTATATATGGAGTTTGATGATATTTTGGTTTTCTTTGCTGTCTTTTCCGTGATTGATTTTCGTCTTGAACGTCGTATATTCTTATTGCATGGTTGTGAATCCGTCATTTGGCGAAGAGCTAGTTCCCGTTTAGGGATACTTATATCATACTAATATGTACTGGTTTTGGATCAAAATTTACAAAAGCGGTGCTGTCTAAATTTTAAATGACGAAAATATTTTCAGGTATATAATCCACTTGTATTTCAAACAAACCTTATTTATACTTTAAAAGAAAGAACTTGATTTCATTATACATTTATTTCAAAACTTCATCTCGATTATTTTTCTAAAAAAGTTTAGATTTCTGGGTTTTCTGCTTACTTGGGTTACGGTGGAGTCCTATAGACTTTATGTGATTAAGTGCCGGTCCCGTGTCATTTCCTGATCGTGACACTCGCCCACGTCACATAGAAAATCTGAATTTTATCGCCTCCAAGTAACGGCCGGAAAGAACCAACACTTTATAGATATGAGAATCTTCCACTTGATTACTCCGCCAACCAACCCAAAATAGAAGAGGATGAAGAAGGAGATGACGTCACTCTAGTATTTTTCTCTCTAGAAAAACTCTTTATGTATTATCATATATATCATATGTGTTATATATGAAACCCTAGTTTTCTATATATGAATATATAGGATATCCATTCATATGGACGGATATTAGATCGGATCGGATCGGATCGGACCCAATGGGTAACACTATCAAATACAATTTTGATTTTTACTATTTTAGCTTAGAAAGAGAGCGTTTCAAACATTCTCATAATGACAGTGTGTTGTGAAAAATTCCCATAATTTATGTGTGTAACATTTAGTGTTTTTTTAATTTCTAATTGTTAAAGTGACAATAAATCTTTAAAATTCCAGCACGAAGGTTTTTAAAATTTCTATTATTCTCACTCAACTGAAAAAAATTCTTTTTAATTATATAATTTTCATGGAATTTTTTTCCCCTTCCACCATCGTCAAATTTATGCTTATGTGCATAGTCCATAGAAAATACTATTTAAATTAATGAAAAGGATTTTGTGCAATATACAGTCAGGGTCACTATTTGGATTTGGCAACTTTTTATTATATTTATTATAGTCTTTTGAGACATTCCAATTGATTCAGTTGTTATACATTAAAAATAATTATTCTTCATATTGTATCCGGTGGTTTTGCCGTAGACAATACAAGAAGAGCAGCAAGGTTAACAATGATAAGGTCGGAGTTGCAGAAATCTAAATATCGCTGTGAATGCAATTAGAGCGTTAAGCATTTGTGTTCCTTATTTTTATTGGTCTTAATTTCTTTTGTAGAGTGGAATATGTTTGAGAGGCATATAGTTTTGTACCCATTAAAATCTTTTTAAAATTTAAGGGGGCTAATCATCCCGCCTTTTTTATCCAAATTTTTTTTTTATTCTTTTATCGGTTTCTTACAAACTCATCAAGTGGAAGAATTTCAATTTAATTTTGAATAATTGATAACAATGAAATAATTCTCTTTTGGACTCTAAGAGTCTATCTCATATATATTAACAAAACCAAAGGGTTATAAATTTCAATCATATCAACAATTTGGTTAAGACATTACCCCATACCAAACAAAAGAATACAAGGAAAAACCAAGATATAAGGAGAAAAGGGAATATACACCGAGAGATGCATGTGGAATCGAAAATATTTGCATTGCAAATAATAATAAATAATTGGATTTATTATAGAGATGTAAGCAAAAGTTATAAATTGATATCATTCATTCATTATAAGGTATAATAATAAGCTTTATGTGATTCATTGCACCAAAACTACATAAAAAAATTATAAAAAAGATGATTCGTCCATTTCGAATCCGATGAACCAGATTAACAGATCACAATGACATGATGTAAAATTGGATGATTGGGACATAAAGCTGAAATTTTGCACGGAGTCACATGTGCTTGACAAAAAATTTAAGTGTTTTTTTTCCAATTTAAAAATTTCATAACTTTCACATACGGCGTCATAATTAACTCAAACTTGGTTCATTTGATTCGTATTGAAATTCTCTTTCAAATGAGTACCAATTTGACATATTTCGTATTGTTATTTGACAAGTGGAATATTTTTCTTTCCAATTAGTACTTTTATGTTTCCAAATGGAACTTTAAAATTTTAAGAATGAGCATGCATACACATGAGAGAAAGAAAAGAGTATTAAATGTCTATTTTGTCTTGTCAATTGTGCTTATTGAAAGAGACATGTGTCGCGTCCCGATTGGTCCAATTCGTTGTAAAACAAATCTCCAACTTAAAATTTTCATAACTTTCAAATAGGATATTAGAATTAACTCAAACTTGATTCATTAAATTCGTATTGAAATTCTCTTTCAAATTAGCACTAATTTGATATAATTTGGATCTAGTCCTCATCAAAAAGTCCCATTAAGAAATTCATACTTAATAAACCAAAAGTTCCACTTAGAAGAATAAATAGTACCATCTAGAAAAATTCTCAACGAAAATTTGAATTTTTTTATTTAAGCTATTTTATCACCATATATCAAATCGGTACGGTTGGATTTAAAAATAACAATATATATTTATGATTCAAAGTTCAATCTTGATTGGTCAGATAACATGTAAAACTATTAAAGCTGCTAAGCACAAGTTATTGTTGAACTGTGAGTTCTATATAGGTATTAAAAAAAAATCTAACCGTACCGATTGATATAGGGAGATAAAATAACAGTCATGAAAAAATCAATTTTTTTTTAAGTTTTAGATTATAAGCTTTTAAGATTATTTTTTTCTTTCTGCATTAATTTTGTGAGTTTAAGATCAAGAGACAAATGGTCTTCAAATTATTTGATTTTTTGTGTAAACTATCTTAATATCGTAGATCGCATCCGTATGGTTGTAATTTCATTTTTGTTTGTAAATTTTTTAATATAATTATTTTAATTTAATAATTATAACGGCTAAATTTTCAAGATCTGGTTGCAAAAATTCAATTTCAACCTTACAGATATGTTTTACAAAATATAAATAGGTTAAGTACCAAAAATTACCTGATTTGAAGGTCATTTGTTACTTGATCATAAACTCATAAAATTAATGCACAAAGAATAAATAATCTTAAAAACTTATGATCGGGTCTAGATCAACTTCAAAAAAATTGAATTTTTTATTTAGGCTATTTTATCATCATATTTCAAATGTGTACGGTTGGATTTTTAAAAATATACCCATATCCTATATAGGCATTTTTAAAAAATTCCAACCGTACCGATTTGATATATGGTGATAAAATAACCTAAATAAAAAATTCAATTTTTTTGAAGTTCTTCTGTGTCTCGATCATAAGCTTTTAAAATTATTTTTTGTTTGTGCATTGATTTTGTGAGTTTATAATTAAGAAACAAATGGCCTTCAAATCAGTTTTATTACCATATATCAAATCGGTATGATTGGATTTTTAAAAAAATACCTATATAAGACTCAAAATTTAATTTTAACTAGTGCGGTAGTTGTCTTAATAGTTTTATATGTTATCTAACCAATTAAGCTTGAACATTGAGTCATAAATATAAATATATATTTTTCTTTTTAAATCCAACCGTACCGATTTGATAAATGATGATAAAATAGCCTAAATAAAGAATTCAATTTTTTTGAAGTTCATCTGGATCTCCATCATAGGCTTTTAAAGCTTATTTTTTTCTTTGTGCATTAATTTTGTGAGTTTATGATCAAGTAACAAATGGCCTTCAAATCAGATAATTTTTGGTAATTGACCTATTTATGTATTGAAAAACATATCTGTAAGGTTGAAATTGAATTTTTGTACTCGGATCTTGAGAATTTAGCCGTTATAATTATTAATTTCAAATAATTATATTAAAAAGTTTACGAACAAAAATGTAATTACAACAGTACGGGTGCGATCTACGATGTTAATATATCAAGGGTTTAAGTTAATGTGTATTATAGTTTTATATGTATTGTAGAATATATTCCTAAGACTTAATTGTTGTAACATTTTCAAGCGAGACTGAAAAATTCTTAAGTGAAACTATAAATATTATAAGTGGAACTATTAATCTATCAGGAGGAACTATTGCTTTACCAATTTAGAACAAATTTTCACTAAGAATTTCACCAGGGGGTACGATTTGTTCTTCTAAATGGGGCTTTTTATTTACTAAGTGGGACTTTCTGTTGAATAAACGAGACTCTCTAAATGAGAATTTTTGATGTGAATTGGATCCAAAATATATCAAATTGGTGCTCATTTGAAGAAGAATTCAATTCGAATCCAATGAACCAAGTTTGAGTTAATTCTGACACCGTATGTGAAAATTGTGAAATTTTTAAGTTAGAGATTTCTTTTATCACGAATTGGATCAATCGGGACGCGACACATGTTTATTTCAATAAGTACAAAGGACAAGACAAAAGATGCATGTAATGCTCTCTCCTTTCTGTGTCATGTCTATGTATGTTCATTCTTAAAATTTTAAAGTTCCACTTGTAAGGAAAAATGGTTCATTTGTTAGATAATAAGTTTCACCTAGTTTAATATATGAAACAAAGAATAATGGTTTCACTAAGTTTAATATAAAATTTTAAGAATGAACATGTATACATATGACATAGAAAGAAGAGAGTATTAAATGACTCTTGTGTCTTGTCCATTGTCCTTCTTGGAAAACACATGTGTCATTTACTTTTAAAAGATAAAACCTAACTATTCTGAAACCTGCTACAACAAGTCATAATTAATTTTGCAATTTAAAAAAATCATTGGTGTACCGAATCATAACCCTAATAATAAATAAAATAATGTTTTAAGTGTAATATGAAATTTAATTTTTTTATTTATCTTAATTTATTTAGAATAAAATTCTCATTTATTGAGCTTACTAATACCATCCTAACAATGGAATTACATAAAAAAAAACTTGTATTTGTTCATTTTCATTTTCAAGTGATCATGTAATGGTTTTATGTACCTTTTGGAAGAGAAATTTCTCATTTTCAAAAAGAAAGCGGTCAGTGGTTTTATTGAGAGGGAGGGAGGGAGGGAGAGGGAGAGAGCCAGAGGTTTTTTTTGGGGGTAATTAATGACACGAATTTATGATTGTGAGATTTTAAGGAGGATGTTTCTTCTTAAATATAAAACTTTTCACAAAATAAGAGCCTATATACAAAAAAAAAAATCTAGGACAGAGAGTTTGGCTCCATTTTTGAGTAATTTAACATTATAATGTGGTACAAATGAAAGGAAGCTTGTTTTTATTTTTATTTTTCTAATATTTTTTTCACATGCAATGCACGCTTATGTACTATAGAAATTAATGTTTTTTATAAATATTATGTGGTTTGAATATCATTAAGGTTCGAAAATAAACATCAAGAGGTGCTTTTAGAAATTGAAAGAGATGCATTAGAGTTGATGTATAGATGTACGGGATGAAAGAGATGGAGAGGGGGAGTATGAAATTTAAAATTAACGAGTAAATTAAAATATTTAAATATATTGATTACGTGGCTAATTTATTATGAGAAAAGGATGTGAAAACTTACTTTTTTTTAATTTAATTTATAAAAGAGAGTGAGCATCAATTGATGGCACAAGTTACATCATTCGAGTTTGCCTTATAATAAAAAGTAATTAGATAGATAGATTTATGCTAACACATGCCTTAATCCATTATGCATGATAATGTTTTTTCTTGCATTTCTGAAAAAGACAGACAAGTCGCATACAAATTAGCTACATATAAAATTAATTTGACTCAGTTATTATAATAGAAGAGATGTCTGAATTGTCGGATTAAATTCTTGTACCTGCCAGCTTTAGAAACCAAAAGAAATGAGAAATTATGCGGTGTGCCTATTGTAATACATCCGAACAAAAAAGAGAAAAAGATTGTGGATTTTAGGCTCATTTCGGACAACTTAGGGATTTGTGTTGTTATTTATCTCTCTCTTAACTGGACAAATATGACCGGTACACTGTAGAAATTGCAACATTGCCCAACATCCTATCATCGATCCAGCTGCCCAGGTGACACCGCTAATGGGGCTGCCGCAGTCTCATTAACCTCATTTTCATAATATCATGCAGGTCATTGGATTCTTATTCAAGAAAAAGAGAGTTTTTTTAATCAACCGAGCCATATTCCTTTAATTTCAAGGGCTCTTACTTTCATGAAGATAAAACAGGCAACCGTTGAAATGTACGGTTATAAATATACAATTTGAATCTCAGAAGTTTTGCTTCAAGAATTTTTGTTAGGGTGCCAATTAGGTCGGACATGTTCAAATCGTGTCGAATTTTACCTGTTTATAATCAGGGTCAACCGGACCTGATTAATAATTAGGTCGAAATATGAAGACCCGAACCCTATCCTATCTGGTTGGGCACGTTTACCTTGATTAATAGTAAGTCAGATCCGGTCAGGTCTGACCTTTCTATTTCTAAACTTTTTCTCTGTGTATTATGTTTTCACGCAACCTCAGTTTTATGCCTAAATGTTTATATAAAATTATGAATTGTTAATAATGTTAAAAAAGTAAGTGACTGTATTTAATCTTCGCAAAAATAAAATGCAGTAACTTGAATATTTTTATTTTTTAAGCGAAATCATAAAAACATTAATTAGTGAAAGAAAATTGAAAATAATGATTTTATATATAGTTATACTATTATTTAAAAGTTGGCTCATCACGCTTTTGTACAAATATTTGTGGTGTAAGCATTAATTTTTTAAAACAATTTTTCAAATACATGTTAACCAATATTTATGTTGCCCCGCCCCCCATGCATCTGAGTTATAATAAAAGAAATTGATAGATATATGCCAACTGTGACATCTAACCTACACAATACATAGATACTATATAATAGTAAATAAGAAAAATCCCGAATAAATTATCACGTTTCAACGTCATCAACTTTCCAAAAATTTTAAGGGTTTTTTTTTTTTGAAAAAGGATGGTTTGAAATTTAAATTATAAAAATAGGATAGTTAGATTTTTTTTTTATGAAAATAGAATGGTTTGTGTTGAAGATAGTGCCCTCAGAGTCAATTATTGGATCACAGGCACGTGATTGCAATGATTGAGGGAGGACCTATCCCGGTAGGACAGTCTTACTCAAGATGATAGTATGTTATCTGGTTTATCTTTATCATCGTGTACTGCTTTAGGTGACCTGATAGGTCGCTATTACACGTTGATAGAGCCCCTAGGATTCTTGCTTGACTGCCAGTAGTATGAGGGCGATCATATACGTGGGAGCTGGTAGTCTATAAGCACATTCTTAAAAGGCCCCTAGTCGTGGGAGTTTCGAGACAGGGCATCGATACTCCAGAGTAGACTAGTGTAAACAGTCGAGACCCCGACGAGGGGCGGTGGCCGGTCTCACAAGCCACTGGTGTCAGTTGGTTCACCTAAGATGTATACAGGTGCTCATTGGGTTATGAGTATACCGGACAGGACTCGCCGGGAACATGCTAGTTGGTCTTATACCTGACGTCAGATAGCAGTTCCCTGGTGACATGTGTAGGTTAGTTCATCGACCTGAGGATCGTCATTTGTCTCGTGTGAGTTCCCACTGTACTTTGATTACTATCCTACCACGCTCAAAGGAGACGTGCAAACAGGTTTTAGTTGGGTACAGTCCCGAGCCATATGGAAGCAGTGAGCGGATCTTCAGGGGTTCGTCTCTCCCGGTATTGGGGGTGAGGTCGCGCTGTGTCTAGGAGAGCCAGTACATGAAAGTCCTTGGCCAAGGCAGGAGATTTACTGGTAGCTATTCCAGTAGTATCTCAGGGTGTTCTGGGCTACACTCCGACACGACTTGTACCGCTTTTGGGGGTCTGACTTTTACCAACCCCCTAGGCCCGCCATGCGATACTCATAGACGAACGGACCGGACTGTACGGATATTGTCACTGACAGGCTCAGTAGGGTGTCAGGATGAGTTCGCTCATCGACGTCCCTTTTGGTCAATAGCTGGTAGCCCGTCACGTATGGCTAATGCCTCTGACGTGCTAGTGGTTAAATCCACAGCCATAGTATTGACGAGTCTTTAGAGTCCCCCACATTCAGTTGCTCAAGTTTTCGGGCGAAACGCTGTAGAGGCCGTATGGAGATATGGCAGGGTTTGATCAGATACGTGCGGTATTGCACGAATCAGAATCGGACGGTTAATACTAGCGGGCTTTGGTTTAAACCGGATCCTAGTATTGTACAGTGTAGATTTTGTCTCATTGCATTTGTATTCGGTCGGAATACAAATGCGGGTATGTATATACAGTAGCGGGGTTTTCCTGTAATTTATTACGGGATCAGTTTTTTGGAGTTGCCAGTTTACTTTCCGTTTCGGCCATTATTCCTTGTATCTTTCATTGGCTGAAAATTGATGGAGGAGGGCTTATTTGCATTTGTGCAAATTAGCATTTTCGAAGGGTGGTCTTTGCATTTTATTGCTTCATGATAATTCCTCCACCATTTGACTTCTTCTAGTTATCATTGCTTGACTTTTTGACTTGATGATGGGAGATGGTTGTGGAGTGTGGGTTTGGTTTGGTGATCATTTTCTTTTCATGATATCATTTTTGACCTCTCTCTTGCATTATGGGCACACTCTCATATTTTGATCAATACACACTCCTCTCTCTTCTCCTCCTCTAGAGTTGGCCGGCCAAAGAAGAGGGTGGGGCTGTCCAAATTTTGCAAGTGGGATTTTTGGTCTTTTGGCTTCACAAAAATCCCAAGTTTCATCTCATATGAGAGTGACATTCACGTTCGCAGTTACCGTCTAACCGGGCTATAGCAGTTAGACAGGATTTATTGATCGAGTGACATTCACGGTCGCAGATATAATGTAAATACTGTGAACTAATGTGTTTAAAATTTTTCAATCGATCAAATTTTACCAAGTGGGCCCCAAGCACTACTGTAGCACTCACAGAAATTCTGGACCCAAAAAGAATATCCCAAGAACCCTATTTTCAAACCAGGAGCTCTCTGTAAAACTTTGGTGCATTGAACAGTACATATTGCGGGGCGAGCGTCCGACATGTGGACTTCCGTCACTGCCTGTTTGTATATTATTCTTTTGGGGCACGACCAGGTTGCGGTCGATGTACCCGTTGTAAGTATATTCTACTTTCTGTACTAGGATTGCCCCACGAAGGGGTGCACGGATAGCCGGATTCTAGAGGGCAACGGGCCCGCATCTCATGGCGTTGAGACGGATGGGGCTTCATTCTAGAATTGGCAGGCTATTCGCCGCACTCGTAGGGGGTACAGGTTGACCCAGGAGGGGTGCCTAAGTTACCGGATTCCGTGAAGTGCTGGGTGGTCCATTCACGTTGCTGAAGGGGGCTGCCTCGCTTCAGGTTTTGGCGGGTAACTTGCCGCGCCCGTAGGGGTCTAGGATTTCATTGCACAGGCTATCCACACGACCAGGGGAACGTCGGGTTTCAGTAGCGGCTCTGTGAAACCCGAGGATCCCAGATATCTGTATTGTTCTGTGATGCTGTACATTTATGTGATGTTGCATTTTATCACGCCTTGAGCGAAAATTATATATTATATATATATTAGTAGATGTTGTATATGTTTTGCATCCGCGCTAGTCAAGTCCCCGCTCTGTCGTTAGTTAGCTAACCTAACGGGTAATGACGGGACCCAGTGGCGAATGCTGATGGCATATACGTACATCAGTATATTTTCGTTCTTTGTGGTGTGATCAACTGATGTGACTGCATTGATTCGGATCAATGCAAGTTAAAAACAAACCTAATCTGATGTTGTTGGAACATTTTTCAAAAAGCTGTTATTGCAAGGACGTTCACTTTTGTTTTGCACAGTGGTATTCGGTTGGAATATCCTGCTCCTCAGTCGACGAGGCAAGGGCCGAGATCCCTTCACCGGGAGTGACCCCTTGGACAGAAGTTTGCGTCAGGGCAATAACTTCACTATAGCCGATTACTTTTGCTTTACATCGTGGTATTCAGTTGGAATATCCTGCACCTTATTCTACGGGGAAAGAGCCGAGATCCCTTCACCGGGAGTGACCTCTTTAGCAAAGGTTTTCGTCACTATATTTTTAAAGCTATCCGGTTCCTTCAACGATATCAAGTTCATTACGTTAAAGGTTTTCGCCAGAAACCATTCGTAGCCCTCCATCATTTCGGTTAAATATTCGGTAGTATTCAAGCTATATATTTTGACCTCACGCCAAGGCATAGTGATTGGTAGCTGCCGGATATTTAGCTGTTGCATAGATAGATGCGTTGGTTTGGGACAGTCGTACTACTATTTTGGCTTACATCAAGGGTATGTACGGGTGGGTTCAAATTAACCTGGACAATGATGGGTAGAACTTGACATGTGACTTATGATATTTTGACCTCACGCCAAGGTCATAAGAGCATGGGGCAAAAATCACATCGGGAGTTTCAAAAGAAACTGAAACTTGCCAGATATGCGCATACCTTCTGGAGTATGATAGCGTGAGCGGATTCCGTCACGTTATCGTGCGGTGATAGTTGGATCCCGATTCCCACTGATGAGTTGGTTTACTCCTCGAGACATCCCGACTAATTCTTCTTTTAGGTTTGAGGAGAATTTGACGGTACAGTGGGAGGTTTCCAGATTAGATAAATTGGTAACCATTCTGATCTAGGTTAGAGTGCACGCTGAGTGTTTCTTTTCTCTCTCTCTTTGGCAGCGACCATTGACCCGACCCTAGACTATGACTCAGTGACCAAATTAACCGAACCTTCTTAAACACTGGCTTTTGGATTGTCAGAGTTGCAAACCTTATTGCCACTCCTACTTTTACCCTTTTCTCCAGGACACCCCGTATTACTACGAACGTCCACTTCCATTGGACAAAACCATCGTATGGTTAGATATGAACTCGAAGGAATTTATTCGAGGATGGTTTCCGGTTCTGGAGAAAGCGAATAGGACTGTTCAGTTGTCTTTTCCTTTTACCTTCTCTCAGCTTGCGAGTACTCCTTGGTTTAGGAGATAGTACACCTATTACGCAAATTGGATAGTCTTCTTCCAAACCATAGGCTGGTACCGAACGGTAGGGAATGAAGAAAACCAATTAGCCTAACGATGGTGTACAGAAAGTATTAAGTAAAGACATAACAAGGGATTAGTAAGAGGGTAAAGTAAATTGCGACTGCTATTCACGACCAAACCAAGTATTTCTTCGCCAATCCTAAATCACCTTTGTATTTCTCCAGGACACTCCGTATCACTACGAAGATCCACAGTTTATTGGATACTCTATCGTATGGTTATATACGAACTCGAAAGGAACTTGTTCCAGTTCGGGGATGGATTCTGGTTCAGGAGAAATAGGAATAAGGTTTATTTGATTGTCTTTTATCTTCATCTTCTCTCGCATTGCGAGTGCTCCTAGGATTAGGACAGTACACCCATTATGCTTATTGGATTGTCTTCTTCCAAACCATAGGCTGGTCCCGAACGGTAGGGAAGGAAGAAAACCATTTGGCCTAAAGGGGTGTACAGAAGGTAATGACTAAAGACATATGAAGGGATTTGGAGAGGTGGCAGAGATTTATACGGTTACAGATGTGAATCTGGTAATGGAAGAGGCATTACTAGGAATACCAGGATACCCCATCGAAACATTTCAATGTTTCAGTTTCACTGTGTACTGTTAAAGGAAAACTGATTTCCCGATTAGATACTTACTCCAGGGTATGTATTTACCAGGTATGATTCTCACATCTGTATGGTTTTACAGATGATGAGTGGGAGTAAGTTATTAGGAATTAGGTGATCGTCCTCATTATATCGGAATTCGTTGTAATTGGTGATATTTGAGGAAATCGCCTGGGCTGTTTGCCGGACGGCAAATATTTGGTTTTGAATATCCGTTCTAATGCACCAATTTCAAATTGATATATCTGTACGTCTATTTTTATAGAGTGAGATATACCTTTTTGAAATTATGTCGATGACATTTACCTATATCAGTTGATGGTTAGGTAAGGAGCATTAAACAACGGTGTAATTCTTCTTAACCATAAGTACAATTTTCAACCTACGACACACAGGGAGTGAGTTATTAGACTCAAGGGACTTATACAGAGTATTGTATGTTGTCCAGCGTCCATGAGGACAGAGGGGATGGTCCTCGTACTATATTCGGTTTACTTATGACTTCTCTAGTTTTTAGACACGTGTTTCGTAGAAACACAAGGTCCGAATTTTGAGAAGTTATAGGTATATGAATAAAGTAGAGAATCAGGTATTGCAATTATCGGGATTCTTCAATGTGATCGAAGATGTAGATACCTGTGTGTGGTATTCAGTTGATAGTAATGATTAAGAGAACTTGCTTCTCTTTCAGGTTACTCATAATTGGAAGCATTCATAAGTTGAGTAACGCTGATCGGCCTCCTTCCATTTAGTTGACATGCACTGGAGTCAGCTGCATGATTTGAATCTGGTTCAATTAAATCAGTGCCTCTGTTTCTGTATTAGATATAGAACAGTTCATATCTTAACGATGTTATGGTACGGGGAGTTGTCCAGCTTATGCTTAAAACTAGACTCTGGATAACTCAAGGCACGTTTCTGTAATGGATGTTTGTGGGTTGACCCAGGCTATGACGATGGTTGACTTTCTACCATCTGGAAGATCAATAGTAATATTGTTCTAAACTCGCCACAGTTTTAACAAAAATGAATTTTTTCACAAAACAATAGTGAGAGTATGGTAGAACTGGAAGTGATTCCAGAACCGCAAACGATTGCTGAAGATTTGATAAGAACCTAAAGATTCAATCTGGTTTGACATTCCATTGGCCACTCCGCAGATACGGTGGGTAATCTCAGGCACCCGAGAGGTACTCCGGTAGCCTCAAAGACGGTGACAGGGAGGTTCTTGTTTACCCAGACATACCATTGCTGTTGTTCCAGGCTGCGAGAACCGGCAGGAGGATAAGTATAGCGTCGTTCTAAACTAGCTTTAGAAGTGTACGTCTATATGACTCTGTCAGAGGGTTGTCGTGATCAGTGGGAGCAGCGGAAGCATTGGTGGACAAGTGGCTTGTGTCTATTTATAGACTAAAGCAGATATAGCGGAGATAGATCATCTATTTCTGATGTGACAGTCATAAGTTTGACTTCATCAGAGTAGGGGATGGATCTGTTAAGAAGGTAGTAGGGTGTGTTGCCATGGTATTTGGATGACATACATAGAGTAGGAAAAGAAACTTCTATACTACGATCGGTTATACTTTGGTCGTCACACAGTGGTTTCTCCACATGGGACTTGGACATTATATCAGACATACTGGTTACTAGATTTATGGTTTTAGATATAGATTTGGGCGGTTTCCTAATTAAGGGTACTTAGACAGCATTCTAAGAGTATTTAGAATGGACGACTCCTGGCATGGTGGTGTACCTGCAGGTGATGGAGTCACCCTCTCGAAAGGTGTCTCAGAGACTAAAGGGGAGAGGGATGTGCATGATTGGCAGATCACTTGCTTAGGCAATTGAGTCAATCATGAGATGTCAAGTACCACACCAGATGTTGTTTTTGCACTAGATGCAGTAAGTTGACATTGATCCAATCCTGGAGAAACAGTCGGAAGTAGTTTTAGAACATAAATGGATGTTCTAGGGATATGATAACGATAGCCTCATTCGGGAGACAGTTATCATTCCAGGCTTCCAAGGTGACCTGGACGACAAGGAGGTTGTCAGAGTTATAGTTTTCCTTCTGACGAGTGGCAGTATTTTGGACAGGTGGTCCAAGGCAATACTGAGGGAGGCATGGCGCAGGATACTGATTAAGTTCAGTTGACGATACAGTCTAAGAAGTTTGGATTTGGAATTCATTTATGAGCTAGGTCCCATCAGACATCCAGACACATTCTGAGACATGTATTGCTCATTTCGGGAGATGGCTTTCTCCGCGAACATGAGATATAGAGAGACATAGAAAGAAACATCAAAGCGGATCCACTCACTGAGGCTATTCCTCGAACGCAATAGTTTCGCAAACGAGATTTGTGAGACTGACAAGTAGAGGAGTTGGGTGTTCGGTATCACACGGGCTGTGAGTATGCGACATCGGAATAATTAGCCTTGAGTGAAAGTGGGAGATTGTTGGAGATAGTGCCCTCAGAGTCAATTATTGGATCACAGGCACGTGATTGCAATGATTGAGGGAGGACCTATCCCGGTAGGACAGTCTTACTCAAGATGATAGTATGCTATCTGGTTTATCTTAATCATCGTGTACTGCTTTAGGTGACCTGACAGGTCGCTATTACACGTTGATAGAGCCCCTAGGATTCTTGCTTGACTGCCAGCAGTATGAGGGCGATCATATACGTGGGAGCTGGTAGTCTATAAGCACATCCTTAAAAGGTCCCTAGTCGTGGGAGTTTCGAGACAGGGCATCGATACTCCAGAGTAGACTAGTATATACAGTCGAGACCCCGACGAGGGGCGGTGGCCGGTCTCACAAGCCACTGGTGTCAGTTGGTTCACCTAAGATGTATACAGGTGCTCATTGGGTTATGAGTACACCGGACAGGACTCGCCGGGAACATGCTAGTTGGTCTTATACCTGACGTCAGATAGCAGTTCCCTGATGACATGTGTACAGGTTAGTTCATCGACCTGAGGATCGTCATTTGTTTCGTGTGAGTTCCCACTGTACTTTGATTACTACCCTACCACGCTCAAAGGAGACGTGCAAACAAGTTTTAGTTGGGTACAGTCCCGAGCCACATGGAGGCAGTGAGCAGATCTTCAGGGGTTCGTCTCTCCCGGTATTGGGGGTGAGGTCACGCTGTGTCTAGGAGAGCCAGTACATGAAAGTCCTTGGCCAAGGCAGGAGATTTACTGGTAGGTATTCCAGTAGTATCTCAGGGTGTTCTGGGCTACACTCCGACACGACTTGTACCACTTTTGGGGGTCTGACTTTTACCAACCCCCTAGGCCCGCCATGCGATGCTCATAGACGAACGGACCGGACTGTATGGATATTGTCACTGACAGGCTCAGTAGGGTGTCAGGATGAGTTCGCTCATCGACGTCTCTTTTGGTCAATAGCTGGTAGCCCGTCACGTATGGCTAATACCTCTGACGTGCTAGTGGTTAAATCCATAGCCATAGATTGACGAGTCTTTAGAGTCCCCCACATTCAGTTGCTCAAGTTTTCGGGCGAAACGCTGTAGAGGCCGTATGGAGATATGGCAGGGTTCGATCAGATACGCGCGGTATTGCACGAATCAGGATCGGACGGTTAATACTAGCGGGCTTTGGTTTAAGCCGGATCCTAGTATTGTACAGTGTAGATTTTGTCTCATTGCATTTGTATTCGGTCGGAATACAAATGCGGGTATGTATATACAGTAGCGGGGTTTTCCTGTAATTTATTACGGGATCAGTTTTTTGGAGTTGCCAGTTTACTTTCCGTTTCGGCCGTTATTCGTTGTATCTTTCATTGGCCGAAGATTGGTGGAGGAGGGCTTATTTGCATTTGTGCAAATTAGCATTTGTGGAGGATGGTCTTTGCATTTTATTGCTTCATGATAATTCCTCCACCATTTGACTTCTTCTGGTCATCATTGCTTGACATTTTGACTTGATGATGGGAAATGGTTGTGGAGTGTGGGTTTGGTTTGGTGATCATTTTCTTTTCATGATATCATTTTTGACCTCTCTCTTGCATTATGGGCACACTCTCATATTTTGATCAATACACACTCCTCTCTCTTCTCCTCCTCTAGAGTTGGCCGGCCAAAGAAGAGGGTGGGGCTGTCCAAATTTTGCAAGTGGGATTTTTGGTCTTTTGGCTTCACAAAAATCCCAAGTTTCATCTCCAAAAGTCTAAGTTCTTTTCCTCCACCAAAGGCAACTTCCAATACCCCAAAATGAGACATAGTTTTCTACACTATATTCTACAGCAAATCTTGGGCACGTCGACTCGCCAACTTCGTGCCCGAGTTGCCTCGGACCAGAGGTGGGAGCCCGTAAAATAAGCCGGCGACGTGGTGCCCTTCCGGCGACGAGGTGGAGACCGTAGATTCCGCGGGAAATCGGGACGACGAGGAGAAGACCGGAGGACACGGATCACTCGGTATATCTCTCTACCCCTTTCTCTAGTTAGCTAGATCTAGTTTAATGGCCTGATCCGGGTTGATAGTGCGCGGTGGTGCCGGTTCTAAAAGTTTAAAGTAAATCATCGCTTCCGCATTCCGGCGTCGGATTGACGGCCGGGGCGCCGCCGTGTACTTACAGTTTGGTGGATCCCATCCCCCTCCCCAGTATAGAGTGCGGGTTCAAGGAACCCGCCCTCTACCTATTATAGGAGAGGGCGGGTTCTAGGAACCCGCCCTCTCCTCATTTTTGAAGAGGGCGGGTTCCGCCCTCTCCTTTATAAAGGAGAATGCAGGTTCTGAGAACCCGCCCTCTTTTAAATTTTTTTTTAATTATGTGGAGTCCACAAACCACCCTATTTTCATAAAAAAAAAATCCAACTACCCTATTTTTATAATTTAAATTTAAAACCATCCTATTTCAAAAAAAAACCCAAATTTTAAATCTCCCTCCTCTCTTTTAATGACTTTGCAAAGCTATCATCATAAAGTGGCGGTTTTTTTTTGAAATATTAATAATTTAAAATTTAATTATTAAAATAGAGGGTTATATTTAAAATTATGAAAATAGGGCGGTTTCGCCCCCCCCAACCCACCACAGAATAGGGGGCAGGTTCCTAGAACCCGCCCCCTATACAAAAAGTATAGAGGGCGGGTTCTGGGAACCCGCCCTCTATACTATTGTATAGAGGACGGGTTCTAGGAGCCCGCCCCCCCTTTTTTGAAATATTAATAATTTAAAAATTAATTATTAAAATAGGAGGGTTATATTTAAAATTATGAAAATAGGGCGGTTTCGCCCCTCTCCACCCCCACCCCAGAATAGGGGGCAGGTTCCTAGAACCCGCCCCCTATACAATAAGTATAGAGGGCGGGTTCCCAGAACCCGCCCTCTATACTTATTGTATAGGGGGCGGGTTCTAGGAACCCGCCCCTTTTTTTAAAATTATAATTTTAATTATTAACCGTATAATTTTAATTTTAATTATATAATTATGAATATAATTTGAATTATAATATGATTATGATTATAATTATAATTATAATTATAATCACAATTATAATTATTTTAAATAAATTTTAAAAATAAATAAACGTAAAAAATATTTGAATAAAATAATAAAATTTCATTATATCAATGTTTTTTACAGAATAAATCCGTCAAAATTTACAATACAAAAAAATCCTATCCGATTTCTATCTCGACGGTCAAATTTATAATATCAAAATGAATCCGTCAAATTTACAATATAAAAAAATCCTATCTGTTTGTAAAATGTAAATACTATATCGACAGTCAAATTTATAATAACAAAATGAATCCGTCAAATTTATAATACAAAAAAATCTGAGTGCACTTGTCACGATCCTGAAGGTCCCGCCCCTGATGACTGTCCTGGACATCTGGTCCTATAATGGCCTGGTTGTTTGCATAGGCTACATCTGGCTTGCCTTTGCTGAGGATCAGCATCCATTGTCATTCGAACTCGACGCACCTTAGGTCTTCCGGGCCTTATATTTTTTTCCGGCGGTAATACAGTGGGTGTTTGTCTGTTGGCAGTATAATAGTGCCAATAGCGACTGTCCGGTATAGGATGAAATTTTGGATCGTATGCGCCTTGGTAAATGGAAACTGTATAGTAATGGGAAGCAAAATTGTAATGTGAGTTATGCATGTTGCTCGCAGCAGCAATTGCGTGGGCACAAGGTAAATGTTGTTGCTGGAAAAGACCGCATGTACACGAAGAGAGCCCTTCATCTCTAAAGTTCACGGTATATTGATTCTCATTACCGCCCGTTACTTGAAACTCCGTCGTGTCAAACCTTTCGGATCTGTAGTATTGTGCTCTGCGCTCTTTTTTCCGAAATATATCTTCGTAATACGCTGTGAGCGGAGTCTCCATCGCCAAGGACTTTTCTCTTCTGTGCACAAAATAAGTATTCATCCGGAAAAAGGTTCGAACAATCAACCCCTGTATCGGTAAGCCTCTAACGCCTTTAAGGACCCCGTTGAAGCTTTCAGACATATTAGTCGTCATTAGTAGATATCTGCACCCATCATCATGTGCTTATGACCACATGCGTACTGGATACTCATCTAACTACGCTTTCGCGGCTTGACTCATCTCCCCAATTTCCGTCATGTATATGTCGTGAACATTAGGGTCAGGCGTTTCACCGGCTCTGTACATAAGCTTATGTAGATCCGAATTTTTAAATTTTCGATCAAAATTTTGCCTGAAGTGCCGTAGGCAAAACCTATGTGGGGTCGTCGGAAATACAAATCTCATTGCAGCTAGTATTCCCAGATGTCTATTAGATATGATGCATAAATCTGTTTTCTGAAGAACATATGGGATATTTTTGAGTTGACGGAAAAACCATGACCAAGATGATGTATTTTCACCCTCGACAATAGAAAATCCCAACGGAAATATACAGTTATTAGCATCAACACCTGTAGCAATTAACATGCAGCCTCTGTACTTACCGTATAGATACGTACCATCAACGCACAATACTGACCGACAGTGTGTGAAACCAGCCGCACATAGACCAAAGCACCAGAAAATTCTTTGAAACCTGACAGGGCCTTCGACGTCTGTTTCTGTGGTTTTAACCGGTATACGGTCCCCGGATTTGATGCTTTCATGGCTTCCATAAAAGGGACTAGTGAGTTGTACGAGCTTTCCCAGTCCCCAAAGATCATGCATAAAGCCTTTCTACGAGCATCCCATGCCTTCACATACGAAATCTGAATTGTATGCTCTCCGCTAACCAAGAGCCGTATCTCTCGGGGAGTCATCGTCACATCTATACGGATTAGTGGCATGATTAGCGAGCAAATGTAAGATGAAATGCAATTCCGGTGATCTTGTAACATAATAGAATTGATGCAAGTATGTTCTTGGTTGTATTTCGTGACCTTCCAAGCTTTGGCTCTTTTGGAACAATATGCATGCAATCTCCACTGACATTCAGGAGATTTCGTACATACCACCGTATAGTACGTCTTATTTGACTCTTCGGTTTTAAATGTAACGTTTTGCTGAATAGACCACGACTTCAGCTTACAAATAAGATCTCCTTTTTCCTGAAACAAATCCCCGACACTGATGCAATCTTCGCTTGCTGTTGTCGCGTCCAAATAGGGTGCCGTATTTACTTCTGCCACGGCTAAGTCTACCCAACTATCATCTTCCAGCGGATCGAGGCCGGTATCTTCTAGTTCGACAAAATAGTTATTTGCAACCATACCATCAAAGAATGCTAGCTCATTCAATCCAGCGGCATATTCCACGCTATTCTCCCCCTGATGACCTTCACCGATTTCATCATCATCACTGCCACACATATCAATATCACCCGTAGCAACATAAGGCTCGGGTGCAATATATGATGGTTGTGGTCGGTGTAATGTGGATGGTTCGGGGTGAGAAGACCGGAAAGATATGGACGGACATGCTTGGAATGCGCTACTTGGATCGTGTTGGAATGATGGGGAGGTGTGGGGAAATCTGCGTTTAGTATATAAATTGTTATTATAATATTATTCCTTAATATTTTCGTAACTAAATCATCACTTGTTTCAGATTTATTTACCTGTGGAAGGTTGTGTATGGTAATCCTTGTTGTTTTTCTGGGGTGCATGTAATTGCAGCAGTCGACTGGGAGAACCTGGATTTATGGATTTATAAAATGTTTGAATATTAGTATCTTGGTATTACTAAAATGTTTGAATATGGATTTATAAAATGTTTACCCATGAGTTTGAAGGTTTGAATAATGTTGTGTATAGTCATATCCACCGACACTGACGGTATCATCGTTAACCATGTGACCGTACCCCCAGGAACTATCTCCAGCATTACCATCAAAATTATCCGTTGGAGGGGCATCTGATACTTCCAATTGCTCCTTCTGAACCAAAAGTTCAAAAGAATGCTGGGTGTTTGAGAGACCGAAATCTAGCATCGAAGATATTGATGCATCGTCTATAATTTCAACCAATGCAATTCCACTGAACATAGGCCATATACAACATAACTTAACCCTAATTTCATGGGGATCGTATTTCGTGATTTTGAACACTTTATTTTCTAGTTCATTATAAGTCGTTGATACTTCTAATCGCATGATTCTTGCGGACCCGCCCATATACTCGGGACCTTGTGCACTTGTGATAATCCGGCCATCGTATTTACATACAACAAATAAACTTGAACTTGCCATAGTCTGCATGAAACAATATCAAGCCAACAATAAAAAAAGCGTTAACAACTCCATACAATCATAGTCAAACCATGCACAATCATACCTAGAGCTATGGTCTTCAAAATCCACTAGACTGCTCCTAACTGTTCTAAAGTGACAAGTTGTGAGATAACCCTTAAATCGCCAATTCACTGCCAATTGTGGCCAGGTAAGCACAAATGAGGAAAGGAGGGATCCGCTCATGAATCACCGTGAGACGGGCCTTTTAAAGTTACCTTTCTCACTTGTCTAGCCTAAGCACCACAAAGTCAAGTTTAGATAAACGATCGAATGCCCACAACCTTTCTCTGTCCTATTGAGCACGAAAGTCCTTAGTTGGCTGAGTTTAGATATTTTTTAATTAAACTCGAGGGCAATGCGTATGCTGTTAGTGATTTTTGGAGTCTTAGGAAGGGTGATGAAATCCCCACCCAATCTGAATTGGTGTTATAGCCCCTTAAAGTCCGTATTATTTATGCAAACAGTAACAAATATAAATCAAAAACAGATGCAAACAACTTATTTAGCGGCGGCGCAAAGAATCCTGCACAAAAACAGTTATATTGGAGAGAAAGAGAGTTTGCGCAAAGAATCCTGCATAAAAACAGTTATATTTTTAATGTTGTGTTGAAACAAACATTTTATAATACAAAATAATAAATATTGTGTATAGGATAGACCTATTATGGATAGTTATGTATTGAAATATAATGGAACTCTAAGCATATTGAAATTGGATATTCTAAGCATTAGAAACAAGACTTTGTTTCTTTTGAATATTTTATTCTTTGGATAGCATAAATATTGTGTATAGGATAGACCTATTTTTTTATTTTTGATTTCTGAAATCGGATAGAGCGTAAGTACATAGAGAAAATATAATGGATGTTATTATTCGTAATTGGATATTCTTGACCAAATTGAAATCCGTTGTGTATTGGAATTGTAAGCATTCGAAACAAGACTAATAGTTTCTTTTGATTTTTGATTTTTTTAGTTTTTAGATCCTGAGCTCATTTAAGTTAGATGCATTGCCAAATTTTAATTTGCCACAAAAGGTTTTTAATAGCACATGACCAAAAAACTAAACTGATGTGACACAAACGACTTCAAAATCTATATTTGTTGCAGCTACATTTCTTGACCAAATTATCTTCTCTCCATCAAAATCTCCAGCAAAGTGACTTCAAAATCTTGTATCTGTTTTTGAATAATTAGTGGCTTCCTAACGGATTTTGATGTGTGTGGCCAATATGCTTGGGGAGCAGGGATCCTGGCCTTTCTTTATAAGGAACTCGATGAGGCATGTGCTCCTACGAAGAATAAAATTTGTGGATGCATTACATTACTTCAGGTAAATTCCTTATTTTTCACAGCTAGAAATTTGCAAAATTGTAATCTTGGTTTTCTCTCTTATCATCTGAAAATTTATTTATAAATCTGGTCATGGGAGCATATGTATATAGGAAGACCGGAGAATGTTAAAATAACTGGCTTGGATACCCCTGGAAAGCCGCTCGGCTGTTGGTGGAATGAGAAGAAAGCGTATAAGGCTCCTCGTCGAGTACTTAGGTACTATAGAGATGAGTTGGATCGCATGGAGACGACTCAGGTAACTATAACTTAGGTAATTAAGTTTGTTTTAAAATTTTGAAATACCTTCATCACAATTTTTGTACTATGTTATTTGCGCAGTTCATGTGGACGCCTTATACAGCAGATCGTCTGCAAAGCTTACCCGGCATCTGTATCGAAGGAGAGCCGGTTTGGCGGGCTCAATACCCACTCCTCTGCATTAATGTCGTTGTCATGCACCTCCCGGACCGAGTGTTGCGACAGTTTGATAGATCGCAACATATTCCTGTCCCGCCGTCTTCGCCTATGACAATAGAGGGAGACATGCGAGGAGGAAAGACGGAGCGTGATTGGAGAGAGCATCATCATCAATATTTGCTGAGATGGGAGGATAGGCAGCGTAATATTGCCTTACAGCAAATAGGTGACCAAACAGCCACCGATGCCACCAAACCATATCTACAGTGGTATAAGCGTGTCACCATAAGATATCTTTCTGCTCCCCCTAACAACTTCCCAAACATCTCGCGGTACGAGCCTAGAGGCCACATGGAACGAGATTTGGTAAGTTGAATTCTTTATATTATATTACTTTTTAACATTCGGCGGTATGAGTCAATACTTATTTCTTATTTCTAATATAACGACAGGCTCGTGGGCTGCATCTCGTACAAACAATGGTGCAGGAACCATACCCGACTGATACTGGTCCGGCAACTCAGGCTCTATTTTCAAATGCAGACCAATTAATTGGTAGTGTATTCGGTTCATATAATATTTCTCAACATTTATCGTCGGTACCAGAGCAGCAGTATCAGCCGGCACCGGAGCCGCAGTATGAACCGGCACCAGAGCAGCACCATGACCCGGCACCAGAGCCGCAGCATCACGGAGATCCAGCGCAGCAGGATCAGTGCTTTGGATCACCATACCGTCAGCAGCAACCCTGGCATACCGGACAAGCGCAACAACACCAGTCTTAGGGGTCAGGTTTTGCAGAACAGCCGTCTTGAGGGTCAGGTTTTGCGCAACAACAGCAATCTTGGGGGTCAGGATTTGCGCAGCCATGGGGCCAAGGTTTTGTGCAACATCAGCCGCATGAAACCGGGACAGGCTCTTCGCTACAACTGCCCAGTTGGGATACGGATTTATCGTCTTATATGCAGTTGTTGGGAGGCAGCACATATCCGACACCTGTCCCACATTCAGGTTCAGGATTTGCGGATCAACAGCCTGTCCAAGACGCTGCTGAAGACGAAGCTGAAGCCGAAGCCGAATCCGAAGCAGAAGAGCAGACGCCGCCGCCGCCGCCATCTACCAAAGAAACAGGTTGGTCCTCCAGTCATCCCAAGAGGCATATGCTTATGTCAAGCCTCTTCGGATTTCATAAGGGAAAGAGAAAAGGAAAACGATAGTTATTTACATTTTACAAACAGATAGGATTTTTTTTATATTGTAAATTTGACGGATTCATTTTGATATTATAAATTTGACCGTCGAGACAGAAATCGGATAGGATTTTTTTGTATTGTAAATTTTGACGGATTCATTCTGTAAAAAACATTGATATAATGAAATTTTATTATTTTATTTAAATATTTTTTACATTTATTTACTTTTAAATTTTTTTTAAAGAATTATAATTATGATTATAATTATAATAATAATCATAATCATATTATAATTCAAATTATATTTATAATTATATAATTAATAATTAAAATTAAAATAAAAAAAAAAATGGGGCGGGTTCCCAGAACCCGCCTCCTATTCTGAATGGGGGGTGGGGTCGGGGTCGGGGGGACGAAACCGTCCTATTTTCATAATTTTAAATATAACCCCCCTATTTTAATAATTAATTTTTAAATTATTAATATTTCAAAAAAAACCCTAAAGTGGCTCTTTGAAATGCCATTTATTGCGACAAAAGGAAATCATTTACCATTACATCTTTAATCATTTAATTACTGCCACAATAAGAAACCAACCATAATAATGCTGAGAAATCCAATAATAAGTATTAATTTTAATTTCTGGTGTTTACGTGGCACTAGATTAATTGATGATATAATAAATAATTGAGAACAAAAATGGTATGAATTTTTTAGTGGCAATGTGTCAGATTAATTGCTGATATTAGAAAAGTGATAATGCTTTATTACTCGGTATACATTCCTCTAAAAAGTCTTGTAAAAAAGGACCTAGAGAGTGCTATACTTCCATGTTTCATTTATTAAGACAACATAAATGCATATCGAAATTTAAAGTTTGGCAGAGTCGCTGCCGGCGATGTCGATCACGAACCGATACTTGACATCGTTGTTGATAAGCCTCTCCATAGCCTCATTGATGTAGTCCGGTTTTATAACCTCGATGTCGCAGGTGATGTTGTGTTTGCCGCAGACGTCCATCATTTCCTGAGTCTCTTTCATCCCTCCTATCAAACTCCCCACCACTTTCCTCTTTCCTACAATATTTAACCAGACAATTAGATAGCGGTGGCTGGCTGCCTTACGAATAATGCATTTGCAATTACATATAGATCCTGTAGTCGAACCCGCTACATCACCTGTTTATTAGTTAGAATGCAACATACCGCATATTTGTGTTTAGTTTGCCACGACTGCAAGTGTCTTTAGGTCTTGGGACCCTGACACCAGTGAGAGCGGGGTCTCACAACCAATCGGTATTAGTCCTATGGTTCGTCCTTCGTGAATCTTAAGTAGCAAAGGAATACAAAACAGCAATCCTTTTCCAAAAGAAATATCTTAATTCTAAATTGTAGAATTGAATTTATTCGGTTTTCTCTTAGAAAAAACGTAGCGTCATAACTATTTATTTCTTTATTCTCTGCATTTCAAAGTCGTAGCAAATAGGAGTGAACCAGATTTCGGAGTGGTTCAAACTACGATTTTTCGGATAAAATTATGGTTTGATATATTCAAATCAAACGCCTCTATTAAGATCTTTGAATGCTATGAAGTGCGCAACGCTCCAGCCATATTCAACCAAACGATTTTAAAATCCGATCAATTAAAATAATCCGTAATATTAACTATTTGCAGTAGTTTCATACCAAAGATGAGTGGAAAGGACGGGAGATCCACTGGCTTGTCTGGAGCTCCAACAAGCACCAGCGTACCGCTTACTTTGAGCAACTCCAGAATCGGCCCCAAAGAGTGTTTCGCAGCCACTGTATCGATAATGAAATCCAAACTCCTTGAACCATCCTACGAAATTTAATTGAATATTGTTCAAAACATGCCCAACAAATACAACAATTTGTTGCTGAAAATATAAAAGTTTTGTTTGTTTTTTCAACTTTCTCTCTCTCTCTCTCTCTCTCTCTCGGAAGAATTTTCAAAATCTAAAGCGTATTTATCTGCTTGGTTGACAATAGAAGTGTTGATGCAACAATTTTTGTAAGCGCTAAATGATGCGCTAAAGCGATACCATCGATAGCTGCTATAATTATATTCTTGAAGTTTCAATATTTCTTGCAGCCAACTAAACTTCATTAGTAATAAATTTTAGTGAATTTCGCCGCTTTATTTTTAAAATTACAGTAATTAAAATATAGCTAATGAATCACAGATTGGATATGTTTATTTGTTATTGTAGTTTTCAGCAGACAATCAACTCTGAGAAGACAATAAGAGCATGACTATTATATCTCGCATTAATCCTACCTTCATCTGTTCCGGCTTGGTGCTGATGAGAAAGTCGTCTGCTCCGAGACGCTGTCTAGCCTCTTTTTCTTTGGAAGGGGTGGTGCTAATAACCGTGACATGCATCCCAAACGCCTTGCCAAACTTGACGGCGACATGGCCGAGCCCTCCAAGGCCGACCACACCAAGCTTTTTGCCAGGTTGGAGCATGCCGTGCTCTTTCATAGGGCTATACACAGTGATTCCAGCACATAGCAGTGGTGCTGTTGTGTCTAAGGCCAGATTATCCGGAATACGGACCACATACCTATGTACATATTCATATAAAAAAACTTTTTAATCATATCTATAAGTATAAATTATCCCACCGCTTTCGCCGAAAGAAAAATAAGAGAGGTTAAATTATATATAAGTTGCAGCAATTAATATATCAACTGATATAATGCAAACTCTTTAACCGAGGATTTTGCTATCCATTTTGCATTGCTCCTGGGGGTTTAGATTTTTTCGAAATAATAAAGAAGAGCCCCATTTTATCATAGAAAAACGTGATGCAAGAGGCATATAGAGAGCAAAAGTTTGAAAGAATTCAAAATAAAATGAGAGCCGAAACTCATTGCTATAATATAAAGCTCTACTTCAAGCTTTTTAGCTTGATTCAAGCTTTTGGCCTTGCCGAACTTGCCCCTCATAAGTGCTTCAATACAATTTTTGTCCTGATCTACCATGCATAGCAAAAAATGTGATGGATGATTATGGCCATTCCATCTCCATCCCTTGAATATTATATAATAGATAGATTGAAAATTATTTCTAGGCTCTCCTATGTTGCTAAATCTTTTAAAATTATCAATACATAGATATAATTAATACTGAATTAATATATATGAATTTTCAATTTTTATTTTCCATGGCCTATTGTCTAGAAAGTAGGCATTTTTTTTGATATGATATATTGTTCTGTGTCATGTTATAGTTTCAGAGGCTAAACGGGTAAGAAATTCATGCAAAAGCGAGAGAATTGTTAAGTAGATAAGTAGTTCATATATACAAATTTACTATAATTGGTGTGATTGTGCTTCAGTACTGGAAACTGTGCGTATTAGAGATGGGGTATTAGCGAGCGTTAAATTTATACGGTCTCTAATATAATATTAGCGACTGTATATGATTATATGGTTGTTAATACACGGTTTCCATTACCCGGCTCGTATTGACGGTGGTTATATCGGTATTAGCGTCCGTATAGGTACGGACGCTAATACCATGACCAAAACAATACAGCGAACGACCTTCTCTCCCTCACTTATACCAAATTCCCCGGCGACATTTTCTTCCCCAAATTGCCCCGCTTGCCACCGAGTGCCGAACCGACCGCCGCCGCCTGCCGCCGAGCCTGCTCGCCATCATCTTTCTCACTCAACAACCGGTCTAACGTTAGGGTTCCCCCCCTTCGATTATTTTTTTTTGCAATTCAATCATTCAATTGCGAAGTTAGGTTATGAAGATCTTTGATTTTGATTGCTATATTTTAGTTGATTAAAAAAGTTAATTTGTAGGATGGTTTGTTGTTTTTTATGAGGAAAAATGAGGGAGCTACAGAGTAGAAGGGGCAGCAAATTAATTAACTCATGTAAAACGAATCGCCTTAGATTTTATTTGAATTTTATTTTTCTTTTTAATGCTTTCAATTGATAATCTTCATTTTTGAAACTAAATTGTGTGTGCAAATTTTGCTATTTTAATGATTAGAAGAGCTTTTCTTTATTTTAATTCCAATGCTTTAGATATTTTGGCCTTCTATTCTTATATATAATAAGAAAATGTGAATATATCATGCATTTGTTACGTTCAATATCAATTCACTTATTGATTAATTTTTTTAAAAAAATTGGTTTTTTTATCCATCTCACTGTTTTAGGTTAATTAAACATGAAATGTCTTAACTTGACTTTAATTAAATGGAAAGGGATATTGATTTCATATAATTTTGTTATTGTCAGAAGTGAACTATGTTGAGAGCTTGAATTGCAAGAAATAAATAAATAAAGTTTGTCATTAACAGCTATTAGCAAAACTGAAACATGTATTGGTTTGTTAAATCTGCATTAATGATTGCATTTGTTATCTTTATTAGGAAATGTATGGTAACACCACTAACAAACGTGATCTAGTTATTACACCCTTCAAACCAATTATGAAGTTTGCATGGCCTTAAACATGGTAAAAATTCAAGAAACATTAAATTATTCACTTTAAAACTTATAAATCTATAAACCCTAAAACACCCTAATAATAAATTAAAAAACTATAATTACAAATTAAAAAAAATCTTAATTACAAACTATTAAAACAGTAATTAGAGAGCGAAAAACCTAATTATAAAAAAATCCAATGTTAACAATGATTAAGATATAACATTAATTTCACTAATTAAAAAACCTTAATTAAGACCAGATATTAGTGAACCGAGACCTTAATTAAAAAATGATTAAATAAAAAGTTTTAAGTGAAACCCTAAAATTTTGATTAGAAACTTAAGTAGCGTTTTATTTTTTCATTTAATTAGTAAATTTAAGATCGAAAGATCTTAAATTTGTTTAGAATCGACCTATAGTTTCCTGTTTGTAAGAGTTGAACGTCATGTTTAATTTTTTCAAAAATATGTGTAGTATTCGACGAGAGGATTTGACATATAGTAATTGTTGGATTTTTCCAGTGTGGACAAGTTACGAATGTAACAAGATTCACATCTTACTTCCTCCTGTATTTTCGTCTATTTCGAAAAGTTTCGATGGTGCTTTCTACTTGTTCCCCAATTTCAAACGACGATACAATGTCTACTTCAAGTACCTCTAGAAAAGGTATATGAAAAACTTTCCAGTTGTAATCACTTGTAATTTGTTGATATATGAAAAACTTTGCATGTAATCACTTGTAATCTATTGATATGTTGGTTTGATAATTTACACATATTATATGTTTTGTATTGTTATAATTTGCATGAAACAGATGGGGCGACCTTCTGGAAAAAGCACATTCGCAAAATTTACTGCAACACTCGTTTCAAAGAGAAGAGATTGAAGGGTTTCGTCTTCGACGCAACATGAGATTAGAGGTATATATTATAAGTTTTAAATAAGTGTGTTCAAATTATTTTGTACATATAACTATTGCATTGATTACAATAAATTTAAATGTGTAGATACATCTGATCAGGAAATGCAGGTACATCTGTGCCGGATGATCCATATATACATTTAGACAAGCAATGCATGGATCTAAGTACAAACCTGACGCATTCTCAGATCCCATCTCAGATGAGTATATAACTACATTGCATCTTACTCGAGCATTAATAGATGAAAAAGTTTACCGAGAAAGGGACTATGCGAATGCCCAGGCGAGATATGCAGCTGCTTGTCCTCATATCGAGAGGATTATAGATGAAGCAGACACGCGTATCGCTGAGGCACGGGCTGCGAGGGATGATTTGTCCCGATTTGAAAAGCACGGAAGATGTATTTCTTCTGAATATACCACGTATGATATGGGTGGAAAAAAGGCAATTCCAGAATGGGTAAGTGGGAAGCCTATGGGTCTGGGAAAGTGGGCTACTCATTTCAATACTTATATTGGTATTCTTGGCCGCAACACGGACTACTGGAACGTTGGATTCACGTTTACAGAAAACTCCTTAGAAGCCTATGTATGGGGTAGGCGCACCCTCTTGGTAATACATAACTCAATTAATCATATTTCACCATTATATACTTGTTAAATTGTATTGATTTATTCATTAATATACTTGTTAATATGTATTACAGAAATATTTTGTCTTAGAAGACGATATAGACGGATATTGGAAGTATGTCCGGTATGAGATGCATCGGTGTTTCAAGAGATGACGGGAAAGAAAAAAAAGAAAATACACAAAGTCAGGTAGATGTGAAGAGAATTGGGAACATTTTACCGGTCTTCCCTTTAACATCTCTAAAGAGAACTTTGCTTTTCTCCTATGGTATTGGAAAACACCCGAGGCAAAGATAATTAAAAAGATATTTATTTCATTTGAACACCGAATTTAGATTAATTTATATTGAAATATGTTATCTTCTGAATATGCAGATAGAATCAGTAAGGAATAGCCAGAATTGAAAGAAAGACACCGATGGCTATTTTGGTAGATCGGTTCCTACCGATCAATATAGATATACATTGGAGATTTTATCTTTAATTACATATATGTTAGATTTTTTAAATTTATCGTTAAATATCCTCACATATAGATAAATTATATATTCGGTACAGGAGAAGGCTGGGAAAAAACTGGGACTTGCTGAGACTTGGGAGGCACTGCACACTAAAGAAGGCATGCCAGAAGAAAGAACGAATATTGGCACTCAACGTCTAGTAATATTGCATTTATAATTTCTTTTAAGTAAATACACTTGTTAACTTCACATTAATATATAATTACAGTTTCATTTATCACATGAACATTTCGAGGATGTGGAGATGAGCTATCAGAAATCAAATCCCAAATTTCTGGCAGGCGATCCTTTTCCAATTGAGACTGAAGTTTCTATTATAAAGCAACACTTCCCTCGCGCAAAGTCATACGGCCATATTCCGATTTTCGGTGGTCTCCTTGGTCTTTCATGGTCAAGTTTCAGCAGAATTTCAAGGACGTCGACCGCTCTCTCCAACCCACAAATGGATCAGGCACGAGAGATCGAAGAGCTAAAGGAGAAACTCAGAAGGAGGGGTGAAGCAGATAGGAAGAGGGAGGAAGCTGATGCGGCATGAAGAGCTCAAATGACAGAGCAGTGGACTCAATTCTCGTAACAATATGGTCTGCCTTCGCAACCTTCGTCAGCACAGGGTCCATGACCGTCGTAACCGGCATATTACCCTCCTTCGATACAGCGACCGTATTACCCTCCTCCCTCATAGAGACTGTACTACCCTTAGCCATCGCCTCCGCCCTAGGGACCGTATTACCCCTAGCTTCCCCCACTGGGACATTTCTCTTCATTTTTTTCAGAGGAAGACTGGGAGGAATGCAATCAATACATAGCAAGACAAGGTTCTGATGACGATGGCGGTGGCGGAGTTTGTGAGGTACATATATATGTGTTAGTGTAGCTAGTGTTGTTTTGAAGATTATGATTTTAGTTCATGTATTTATTTATTTGGTTAGATTTGCAGGGTTCACAGAGTTGAGTGAGTTGTGATTGCGATTTGGAGAGTTGTTGGTATTGTTGGATATCTATTGTTGTATTTGTTGGTTTGTATTCAAAACACTATTGTTGTATGTTTTGGTTTGAGTTGGTATGAGTATGTGTTAGTTTATTATGATTTTAGTTCATGTATGTGTTGGTTTGAATTAGATATATCATGTATTGTGTTTATGTGTCGGTTTGTATTCAAAACACTATTGTTGGATAATATATTGTGATTATAGATATTGTTGGACAATATATTGTGATTATAGGTATTTTTTTTAATCCAAATTTTCGGTATTAGCGACCGTATGTTGATACAGGAACGGTTGCTAATAAGTATTAGCGATAGTTTAAAATCCATCATGGACAGTTCATGTGTATTTATCAACGACCGTATGGAACGGTCGTTGATACGTATTAGCGACCGGATGTATTAGCGACCGTTTATTATACGGTCGCTAATACACGTATTAGCGACTGACATTTCAGCGACTGTGCATGAGCGACCGTATAAAATTTAGAAGGTGGCTAATACTTTTTAGCTACCGTGCACTAAGTATTAGTGACCGTTTCATACGGTCGCTAATATGAACAATATCTAGTGGTGCTTTCTTCCTTTGTATATAGTGTTGGATATGTATGCCCTAAAGGCCTATATTGTATAGGATACTAGGGATATGTATATATTGGATATATATGTCTTAGAGGCCTGTATCGTATAGGATGCTGGAGATATGTATGTACATGATAATTTTACTCAGTTATACAGTATACTGTTTGAATTGTCTTTATCTGAACATGTTTATTTGTTTTCTTACTGCTTTGTATTGCTTATATATGTTGATAAAGACTCGTCACAGTAGTATACTATTTTGGTTTGTTTTTATCTTAACATGTGTATATGTTATACTCGATTTTGCTTGACTACCAGCGTTATGATGGTGATCATACTTGTAGGAGCTGGGCGGTCCATAAGCACATCCTTAAAGATCCCAAGTCGTAGGAGTATCGAGACCGGGTATCGATATTCCAGAGTAGACTTGTGTATACGTTTCTAGACCCCGACAAGAGACGGTGGTTGGTCTCACAGCCATTGGTGTGATCACCTAAGATTGTATACATATGCCCACTAGGGGTGGGTACACTGGACAGACTAGCCGAGAACCTTTAGATGGTATTATACCTATCGTTAGATAGCGGTTCTCAGGTGACATAAGTATAGCTTAGTCTTTAGATCTGAGATCATCATTTATCTCGTGTGAGTTTCTACTATACTTTGATCACTACCTTACCACGGCTCTACTGAGTCATGCAAACAGGTTTTGGTTGGGTACAGTCTCGAGCCACATAGAGGCAAGAGTGATTGTCAGGAACTTGTCTCTCTCGGTATTGGGAGTCGATATCGCACTGTATTCGGTGAGGCAGAACCATAAGACCTTGGTAAGGCAGTTGAGATTTACTGATGGTTAGATATGTAGTTTCTCGGATCGGTCCTGAGCCAAATCCACATGACTTATCAGGTTATTAGGGGTCTGACGTTTACCACCCCTAGACCTGGTATACGATACTCTTAGACGAAGAGACTGGACTGTACAGAGATTGTCCCGAATAGGCTCAGTAAGGGTTTGGATGAGCTTGTTTGTCGGCCTTCCTTTTTGACAGGTACCTGGATAGCCGTTACGTACAGCTAGTGCTGCTGACGTGCTTGTGGTTAAACTCACTGCTAGCGTACTGTCGATTCTTTAGAATCCCACACAGAGGGTTTTCCTGGTTTAAGGGAAATGATGTAGTAGCCGTATTTTGATACATGCAGGGTTCCGATTGAATGATAATACTAGCCGGCTTAGGATTAAACCGGATCATTAAATCATGTATTGATTTAATGATTTACATATTCATATTTCGATATGTATATTCTAGTGTGATTCGTATTTTTGATCGGACAGTTGATAATACTAGCTGGCTTAGGATTAAGCCGGATTATTAAATCAGGTATTGATTTAATAATTTACTTATATATATTTTGATATGTATATTATAGTATTATGTTCATTGTGTTATTCTATCTCTTTGAGTATTCATATTTTGCTACGAATACAGGTATGTATATACGGTAGAGTGTATTCCGTATTTATACGGAAAACATTCTAGAAGGAGGACAACTCATTTCCTTGGTTTTTCTTTTCTAAGAAACTAAAAATGAGGTGGAGGGGTGAGGTGGCAAGAGAATGGTGTGAAGCATGCTTGAATAAGGTAGACAAATGAATTTATAATATTGCAGTATGGTTGGTTTTTAATATTGCAAAAAATCTTTTAACAAAACCATACTTGCATTATTGTGATGGTATGGGATTTTTCATTTTCACCATTCTCATTGTCTCTCCTTTCTTGAGCTCCTCCTTTGTCTACACTATTTAAGTATGATTGATTTTTAATATTGCAAAATATCTTTTAACAAAACCATGCTTATATTATTGTGATGGTATGAGATTTTTCATTTTCACCATTCTCATTCTCTCTCCTTTCTTGAGCTCCTCCTTCCTCTTCAACCCTACACTCTCATTAGATGAGAATCAAGGGTTGAAGTGAGATAGAAAACCACTAGAACAACACTTCTACATCTCTAAGCATTCTAGATTAGCATTGTAGAGTTTTTAGTTGCTCCATTGAATTTTAGTGTGGATCTAGAGCTATGAACCACATCTCTCGGGTGGATCATCTACGACGATAAAAGACCGGCAGTTAAGCTCGATCAAGGAGACCTCAAGAAGCTATGGAAGAGGGTAGAAGACCGAAGGACAAGGATCATTCGGTATAACTCTTCTTTCTTAGTAGATAAAACTCCCAGTAGTTGCTAGTTTAGGGTTATGGTTTGATCACTTAGGTTAAGTTGGTTGTGCTAGCTTAAAAGTTTAATTTTAGTGCATTTCGCCTGTCTACTTCGATATAGAGTGAGCACAACTAACTAACATGGTATCAGAGACACTCCATAAATTTTAACTAGACTTGTTTGCACTAATTTAGAGTTTTGATCGACGGAATTTTCCGATTCACATTTCCAATATAGTGCTTGCTGTTTGAATTTCAAAGTTGTTCAATTTTTTTTCAGGTTGCATTAAAATTATGTCCAGGCAAAACTAAAGACCAAAAAATAATTTGGGCACCCAAGCCCAAAATTCGACCACTAATCTACCGCCAAATGTGCCATTTGGCGGCTGATCCGCGGCCCAATTTTGGCTACAGTGCCCCAAATTTTTTTTGGTGCTTTAATTCATGGAAATGTGAATTTTGGAATATTTGGTTTTGGTCCAGATTTGTTTGTGTACTGCTTTGTACTTGGGGCCAATGCGGAAAGTTTTAATCAATCGAAGTTTTAAATTCATGGTTTTCTGTGCATTTGTTTCTGCGATTATGGATACCATAACGTGGTATAATCCGACTGGGTGCTATATATACAATTAGACGGTTTTACGAACATGATATTCGCGTTGATGTTCTGTGTTGCACTGATATTATAGATGTATTGTTGTGAGGGATAGCCTATAATGCAATGGTTGTTGTACAGTTTAGACTCATTTGTATATTCATTATCGCGGGACGAGCGTCCGACATGCGGACTGCCGTTTCTACCAGTTTGTATATTCTTTTATTGGGACACGGCCCGGTTGAGGTCGATATCACCATTGTATATATTTTTCTTTTCTGTACTAGGATTACCCCGCAGAGGAGTGCTCGAATAGCTGGGTTCTAGAGGGCAACAGGCCTCCATCTCATGGCATTCAGACCGCAGGGCCTTACTCAAGAATTGGTGGACTATTCGCCGCACTCGTAGGGAGTATAGGATGACCCAAGGTGGGGTGCTCAAGCTACCGGATTCCGTGAAGTGCCGGGTGGCCTATTCACTTCGTTGATTGGGGTTGTCTCACTTCCGGGATTGGTCGGTAAGTTGCCGCACTCGTAGGGGTCTTGGTTTTACATTGCACTGGCTATCCACACGACTGGGGAACGTCGAGTTTTATTTGCGGCTCAAATGAAACCCGGGACTCCTAGATTATCCACTATTCTATTTTGCTTGTCGCTATTCTGTGATGTTGCTTATATCATGTCTGGGATGAATGGTTACATCCACAGACTAGTAGATGTTGTATATGTTTTGCATCTGCGCTAGTCCAGCCCCTGCTCTGTCGTTAGTTAAGTAACCTAACGGTGCATGACGGGGCCCCGTGGCGAATGCGGATGGCATATACGTACATTGTATTTTTGTTCTTTTCTGGTGTGAAAGGAATTAATTGATGAAACCGTATTAATTTTGATTAGTGCAAGAAAATAAACCTAAAAGATTTTGTTGGAACAAATTTTCGAAAAACTATAGTCGTATTCTTTCGCTTTGCATAGTAGTATTCGGTTAGGAATATCACATACCTCATTCGAGGAGTCAAGAGCCTAAACCCCTTCATAGGGAGTGACCTCTTGAGCAGAAGTTTATGTTACTATAGATTACTCGGTTTTCTTTAAAACCACTCGTTTTAAAAAACGGAGCCTAAACCACTCCTTTTCAAAACTACTCGATTTCTTCAATGATATCAAGTTTATTACGTTAAAGGGGTTTTCTCCAAAAACCCAGCCATAGATCTCCATCGTTCTAGATAATTACTAAGTATTCATGCTGCGTTTGTTGATTATTCGTCAAGACGTAGTGTACGGTGACTAGGAAATGATTGTCTGTAGCATAGATAATACGATTGGTTAGGACAGTCGTGTGACTTTGCTGATTATGTGTCAAGGGTCATGCGGGTGAGTCTAATACAATCTTGGATAATGATGGGTTGAACTTGACTAGAACCTTTTGATTTGTTGATTATTCGTTAAGGTCACTTGGATCGTAGGGGCAAAAACCAAATCAGGAGTTACAAATATATAGGAAACTTGCTTAGTGATGCATACCTTCTGGAGTGTGGTAACTAGAGTGACTTCCATCTAGATTATCACGTGATAAAAGTTGGATCCCGATCCCATTGATGAGTAGGATTACTCTTGGGAGATATTTTTCACTTCACAATTAGCTGACCTATTAGGTGTCTAGAAAAGTGTTAACGGGGCAACGCCTATACGGAAACGAGTTTTATTTTAATTAGGTCCATGCGAGAGCACGGGGAACCTCCCTCGGAGTATTAACACCCACCTGACTGAATGACTAGCGAACTTATAAGGCGCAAATGATCTTGACTTGATTTCCTTTTAAGATTTGAAGAAAAATTTAAGAAAACAGTGGGATCCATCCTAATTAGATAAACTAATAACCAATCTAATTTTGCAAGAGCACACGATGAGTGTTTCTTTTCTCTCTCTCCAGGTAGCAACCATGTCATGCCCTAATCAAGATAATAAAATATTTGATTTGACCGAACTAGCTTATTATACAGGGCTGGGGAACGTCGGTTCGGCTCTAACTTGGGACAACTGTCATGAGTATGGACAAGAGAATGAGGACTGTAAGGAATTCCAGATGACCCTATTAAAAGAGAAGCATTCTAATGCATCCTTTTATGGTGTATTAATTTTATTGAAAACTGTTTTTCTGTCAACCCTACCTCCTGAGTACTAGATACCGGATCAGGATCTTATATCTGTAATTTATTATAAGGATTGAGAAAAAATAGAATGGTTGGACCGGGTGATATGTCCCTTGGATTAGGGAACATAGCACAAGTTGATGCTGCCGCCGTCGGTGAATATCATCTAGTATTGCCAAACGGCAATACTATGATTTTGAACAACTGCTACTATACCTTCCATACTTTGCAACATCATATCAGTTTCTTTAATTGATAAAGGTGGATATAACTTTGTTCTAGATAGAAATATCATGAACATTTACTTTAATCAGGTATTGATTACAGAAGGTACAATGTGTAATGGTATCTATGTTTTTAATCAAAACACAGTTTTCAATATACAAAATACACGCAAGAGGAAGAGTTCAGATACGAACGAAACCTACTTGTGGTATTGTAAACTTGGTCATATCGGTGAGGAAAGACTAAGTAAGTTGCATAAAGATGGATATCTGAATCCATTTGAATTCTCATCCTATGAAACTTGTCAGTCTTGTCTCAAAGGAATGATGGCCAAATCTCCACTCACCGGACACGGAAAAAGAGCTATAAAGCTCTTGGGACTCATACACAGTGGTGTATGTGGTCCGATATCTATACATACGAGGGGTCGGTTCTCGTACTTCATTACATTCACTGACGATCTCTCTAGGTTCGGATATGTGTATCTTTGAAACACAAATATGATGTTTTTAAGAAATTCAAAAAATTCATAAACGAGGCAGAGAACCAGACTGGCAAAACTATCAAAATCTTTCGATCTGATCGAGGAGGGGAGTCTTGAGTACAGAATTCGTAGAATACCTGAAAGAAAATGGTATTCTTTCTCAGCTTACTCCTCCGTACACACCACAGCATAACGGTGTATCAGAACGGAGGAACCATACCCCATTAGACATGATTCGCTCTATGATAAGTAGTGCTGATCTGCCTCTTTCATTTTGGGGACATGCACTTCATACATCGGCATACTTATTGAATCAGGTTCCATCCAAATCTGTGCCTAAGACTCCATATGAAATATGGAGTGGAAAGAAACCGTGTCTTAAATTCATTAAGATATGAGGTTGTCCAGTTTATGTTAAAAAGCAAAATCCGGACAAACTGAAGGCACGATCGGTTCTTTGTAAGTTTGTGAGATATCCTAAGAATTCACTAGGATATCTTTTCTACCATACTGAGGAACAGAAGGTGTTTGTGTCTTACCGCGTCACCTTTTTGGAATGGGAATTTTTTGCAAAAGAAATTAGCGGGAGCATGGTAGAACTGAAAGAAATTCTGGAACCACAAACTAAAACTGAAGATTTAGTGGAATCTCAGGATTCAATAATCCCGGACGAACCTTAGCCACTTCGCAGATCTATTAGGATTTCTCATCTGCCCGAGAGATACTACGGTTTTCTCATAGATGTGGATCGAGAAGATTGCATCTTGGAAGAAAATGATCTTACTAGTTTAAAGCAAGCCATTACCGGTAGTGACTCTGTAAAATGGCTGGATACTATGCGATCTGAAATGAAGTCCATATACACCAACAAAGTTTGGGCTTTGGATATTGCTCCTCCTGGGGTAAAATCCATTGGATGCAAGTGGATTTTCAAAATGAAAATTGGCGTAGATGGACATGTGGGAACCTATAAGGCTAGACTTGTTGCAAAAGGTTTTCGTCAAATACCAGGAGTGGACTATGATGAAACCTTTTCTCCAGTGGTTATGCTGAAATCCATTTGGATCCTACTTGCCATTGCTTCCTTTCATAACTATGATATCTGGCAGATGGACGTAAAAACGGCTTTTCTAAATGGAAGTTTAGAAGAGTGCATTTATATTGATCAGCCGGAGGGATTCGTAGACAGTGGGAGCAGCGGGAAGGTGTGAAAGTTGCTTAAATCGATTTATGGATTAAAGCAGGTATCGCAGAGCTGGAACATTTGTTTTGATGAAACAGTCAAGGAATTTGACTTCATCAAAAATGAGGATGAGCCATGTATCTACAAGAAGATTATAGGAAGAACTGTCATATTCCTAGTCTTATACGTGGACGGCATTCTCTTGATAGGAAATAACATTCCTATACTGCAATCGGTCAAGTTGTTCTTATCACAAAAGTTTTCCATGAAATACCTCGGTGATGCCTCCTACATTCTGGGGATTATGGTCTACAAAGATAGGTCTAAGAGATTGTTGGGACTTTCACAGTTCAGATAAATAGAGACCATACTAAAGAGATTTAGTATGGAAGATTCCAAGCGCGGTAATATACCCCATTTGCATGGAATCACCCTCTCCAAAGAGATGTCTCCCAAGACTGTTGAGGAGAGGGTTCATATGAGCACTATACCCTATTTTTCCTCACGTTCTCTCTTCGTCCTCGTCTTCTTCTTTCATTTTTTTCCTGCCGCCTCCTGCGCCTCAAACCCTCATCCTTGCCCTCGCCCCCGCTCACCCCACCACCGTCTATACCACACCTTCATCGCCTCTCCCTCTTCTCTCTTCTTTCCCCGACGACGATAACCCAACCCACTGCAACCCACATCCCGAGCTCCGAAACCCATCGCCTGCACCCCTTCAGAACTCGCCTTCGCCGTCGGTGAACCTCGTCATCACCCTTGTTTCGCCCAATCAGAGCAAAGCTCTGTTTGAATTCAAAATTCAAATTTTGAAGCAACGCTTCAAGTCTCAGGCGCAACGCACCGCGTGTCTGGCGCTAATACGTCAGCGCAGCGCCCAAGAAGGCGCACCCAATCAGAGCAAAGCTCTGTTTAAAGGAAGCAACGCTTCAGATCCTTTGCGCTGCGCGCGACGCGCCACGTATCCGGCGCAGATACATTAGCGCAGCGCGCCCAATTAGAGCAAGGCTCTGTTAAAGGAAGCGCTGCGCTGCGCTCTGCGCTGTGCGACACGTGGCAGCACAGTTGCGCTGCGCGACACGTGTCAGCGTAGATGCGCTAGTGCAGAAAAAGGAGCTAAGTGCCAAAGGCAATTTAGCCGTGCAAAATTACATGCACTTGATAACAACAAATTAAAATACGATGCACAAGCACAACAAAGAGCTCAAATGAAAAGAACACTTAACAGATAATAAAATACTTAATTAAAACATTTATTTATTATTAAATTTAAAAGTGATCACCAAATGTGGGATCGGAAAGACAAGGGTTCACAAAAATAAAAAGGAGATTCCCCAGCTCCTTTTCTGCCTTCTCCACCACGTCAAAGCGGCGATCCTCCCGAGAAGAAGACATCCAACGATCGTCGCCACATTCTTTGGAAAAGGTGGCAATGACAACCCGGCGAGCCCGTATCTGGCTCAGCAAGTGGAAAGAGCAGTCCCTCAGGGCTTTAGTGATCAAGAGTGCTTCGGAAAAGCTCTCGATCTTATCCTCGGCCACATCAAGCATTGCCGAGGACATCTCTGCCGGAGGAGGGGGAATATCGGCGAGCACTGAGGCAAGGATCATCCGAAGCCAAATGGAACCCGGGGGAAGAGGAGACCCCACACGAGTCGAAAGCTCGTACATTACGGCATCGCACCGCTCGTCCGAAAAAGAGGAGTCCACCAAGCGCGCAGCAAAACGGGGAACGACGTCCCGGATCGGCACTTCCCACGGTTGTCGGCGGGCGTGAGGACGGTTGCAAGCCATGATTAAAGAAGTTCTCTGAAGGTGAGGAAAGAAAAGGCTCGGCCTTGAGTTATATATAGATCCAAACACAGAAAATTCTGTGCGCAGCGGAGTTATTTCCAAGACCCGGGAAATCGAAATTTCGAAGAAATACAAGTTTGACTTGAAAAGAGGAGATGAAAAGATATCTCAGAGGAAGCAACGCCTCCGATTCCCCCAATCAGAGCAAAACTCTAACTTGAAAATCTAAATTTTAATAAATGAAGCAACGCTTCAGTTGCGCCGCGCTGTGCGCTGCGCGACACGTGTCAGCGCAGATGCGCTAGCGCAGTCGCGCTGCGCGACACGTGTCAGCGCAGATGCGCTAGTGCGCTAGCGCACTTGTGCTGCGCTCTGCGCTGCTCGACACATGTCAGCACAGATGCGCTAGCGCACTTGCGCCGCGCTCCGCGCTGCGCGACACGTGTCATGCACTGGGAGCATCTGCGCCAAACTAAATTAAGATTTTAAGAAATCTTTTCTGTTCTTGTTAAAACAAGAAGATTTTCTTCTGCAAAGTAGAAGCCCTTGGATCAAAGATCCAACGGTGGGGAAAATTCCCCAAATCACTCAGAGAATGATCTCTTTAACAAATTTAACTAATTTGTGAGCACTATAAAAAGGACCCTAAGCCTCAATTCAAAGGCATCAACATTTTTTTTGAGAACTCGAGAACTTTAAAGAGAGAGAACTCTGAGAAGATTTCAAGAAAAAGGTAAAAGAAACTTCATGGATTAGAAGAAATTCCTTCTAATAGATCATTGGTCTAAAAACAAGACCAATGATCTTTGCATAATAAACAGTGCTTTGCACTTCTTGTGAACCCCTGGTTCTTTAAAAAACAATAAAAAAATATAATAATAGTGCTTTGCACTTTTATGAACCTCTGGTTCTTCAAATAAAGAAAAATTTATTTTTCTTTGATCTAATTCAGATCAAGAAATTAAACAGTGCTTTGCACTTCCAAACTGTGCCGTTGCGCTCTTGAGAGAGCGCCACGTGTCGGCTATAAAACCACTTGCGCTAAGTGCCCTTAAGATAGAGCTTTGCTCTCTGGAATTGGCGCAACTCGCTGAGAGCACGCCACGTGTCTCCAGCGCAACAGCGCAGCGCAACAGCGCAGCGCAACAGCGCAGCGTGCTGCACTGTTGCGCTTGCGCTCCCCAGAGCATGACACGTGTCATCACCATATGAGCTTGCGCTCAGTGATTGGCGCAAAGCGCCTGACAAATGCAATGCATTTCACTTCCTGAAGGGCCAAGCCCAATTAAAAGGCTTAACAAGCTTAATAAATAAAATGCTGTGCATTATTTGGAAGGGCAGAGCCCAATTGAAAGGTCCAACGAACCAAAATAAATGATCTGCATCATAATAAAAAGGGCAGATCCCAATCAAAATGGGCATAAATGGCCTGAAGCAATGCAATGCATTATTTAAGTATGGGCAAAGCCCTAGCACAGGTTTAATAAAAAAAAAATGATGGTGTTGAACATTTTCAACTGGACTAAGCCCAATTTTGGCCGTAAGTCCTTAAATTAAATTGACTGAGCAAAATGCGTCCGGTTCGAGGGTACATCTCCGAACTCCTTTGACATCTATCGTTGTAATTCCTCAACGACGTCAAAGAGGTGACGGGTCCCAACGACCACACACCCATATGTACTGCGGGGTCCTTAAACTCGCGGACCGAGACGTCCCTAAACTAATATCGGACCGAGACGTCCCTAAACTAATATCGGACCGAGACGTCCCTAAACTAATGTCGGACCGAGACGTCCCTAAACTATTATCGGACCGAGACGTCCCTAAACTAATGATAGACCACCACATCCCTAAACTGGAGTGCGGACCACCACGTCCCTAAACTGAAATGCGGACCACTACGTCCCTAAACTGGAACAATAGAGCCTCCAAATGCTCTTTTGCCGGATCTAAACGGTCTCGTTTGAGTTGATCTCAGCCGCAACGCGGCTAACGTATCCTTAAACATTCAAATGGATTATAAAACTCCCAATCAACTCTGGTTTGAGGGTACATCTCCGAGCTCCTCTGATACATGTCGTTGTAATCCTTCAACGACGTCAGAGAGGTGACGAGTCCCGATGGTCATACATTAAATTAATCACTACGTTAAGTTGATCTTAGTCTAAAACAAGACTAACGTATCCTTAACGAACGTTTAAGTTGATCTTAGCCGCAACGCGACTAATGCATCCTTAAACTGAAAACACCAAACCCAAATCTAAATAAATACGGATTTGGACTAATCCACGTCCTACGGGCGACGGCATTACTCAGTCTCCGTATACAATCCACGGGCAACCACAAACAAGACAAACACATACGACACGAAGTGAAATTCTGGAGAAGGAGAAAGTTGTTACCGCGACACGGTAGCGTAATTAACTGCAGGGGCTTGCGCCTGCAGGGAAGAGTGTCCCCACAATCAAAAAACCCCTCACCCTGAGGGGGAATCTGACGAAGTCTGCTACATCGGCCGCATCCGTTTAAACCTCCGATACACGGTGCCATAAATCAACTTGGCATCTTCGGAGAGATAAACGGATAAAACCAAATAGCATCTGCCCCGAACCTCAGACACGGACGCGAAGTCCAGGCCGCCGTTCGGAGGGGAACAGATTCTGGCACGCCCGGTGGGACCTTTTCCTCTTTCCACTCCACACTTCGTGTGTCGTCTTCGCGAACCAATCGCGGTTTGTTAAATGGTTGCCTACGGATTTCAAGTTGCTGAGATTTGGTCTTTTTTCTGTTGCAGAACTCAAGCATCCATGGATTCTAACTGCACCAAATGCGCGAAGCACCACTGCAACGGACGCTCCACCTCACCGAGAGGTGTAACATATGGGCCCCAAGCGGCCTCGTTCCTCGCACTGCCGGTAGAACAGGTGACCCAGGCCACCACCGGCCTGTTTTTCGGGACCATGGTCCCACCCACGAGCTTCTCTATGCCGATATCCGCACCGGAAGCGAACAAGAAGTCGGTATTCGACCGGCTTACTGCTACCACGACCCCTGTCAACGGGTCGCCCGCTACTAAGCCGACAGCCTCCGTTTTTACCAGGCTAGGTCAGAACTATAAAGTGGTCGTCCCAAAGAGGGCAACGGCCGCTGCTTTGGAAGTCGTTAAAGCGTCTTCTCCCATCAGAGAGTCGGTCTTCACAAGATTGACGGCTCCCAATCCTCCCCCAGCTGGTCAAAAGGCATCAGTCTTCGATAGGCTGACATCGGCAGTTACCCTACACTCAAACAGGGGGCAACAAGAAACCATCTCGATTTCCGAGCCAGTCCCAACGGCTCGTCGTGCGCGACGTCGCCATTGGCGACGAGTGAGAAAAGCAGGGGGCAACTCTCCCTCAGGGCTAACCCCACCTGCTCCAGTGGTGGAGGTCAACGCTGCTGTTCCAACTGGGAACAGCTTTGAATTGCTGAGGAAGGTGAGAAAGAACTCTCCAATTGCTACGTTGAAAAGACCTCCTCCACCTGCGGAGAGAGTTCCAGAAATAAAACAAGAACAGCCCCCTCAACGGCTATCCTCAAAAGTTTATAAAGTATGGCGGAGGGTTCAAGACTCCGTGATCGATCCAGACCACTTGCGTCACCAGAAAAAGGCGAAGGTGGAAAATAACAAAAACTACCCCATTAAACAGCAGGGGGTGACAGTTGCTAGGATGCCCACTCCAACGGCTCCTTTAACCTCGATGGCCCATAAAAGAAGGAGGCCAGGGAAAGCTCCCGCGTCAGCGGCAAAGTATGAAATCGGTGAACCTAAACGCCCTAAGTCAGGGGGCATAATGGTTCATACGGTTTATATGGCTTCTGGAAAGGAAGAAAGCCGTACTTCTACGGGTCACCGACCGCTTACCCGATCAGTGACCAAGGCTCAGGAGCAGCAACAAAAGCTCCAGGAGATGATGACCACAATGGCGGCACTCACTGGGCCGAAAGAAACCCCGGAAACATCCTCAGAAGAACGTCAAGAACAAGAAACGGACGCCGAATTCCTTCGGCGCGTGCTAGAGAAGAAAGATAAAGAGGCTGCGGAACAGGCAGCCAACATAAAGAAAATGGCCCTCCTGTTCCAGGATATGGTGGGTATGATGATTCAACAAGATCTACCTGCTGGGGATCCCCCGGTCATTCTTGAAGATGATAGGGGAGAGACATCGAATCCTCCACCGGCTTTATCCGCAGCTAAAGAGGATACCATATCAAAAGCTGATTTGGATGAATATATTGCCCAACAAATACGGGTGCATCAGGCGACTGAAGCAGCCGGTCAGATCGTGAAAACGGGGCGGCCATATCCGGGCTGGTATGACCAAATCAAGTACCCGCCGGGTTACACGATTCCCAAGTTTCATGTTTACAAAGGGACCGGCAATCCCCATCAACATGTTGCCCAGTTCAGAGCGCTTTGCGGTAATACCGGCGGCGACGACAAGTTGCTGCTTCGCCAGTTTGTTGGAAGCTTATCAGACACGGCGTTTGAATGGTATTCTGAGCTTCCCAATGACTCTATTAAAACCTTTGCGGAGATGGAACTGCTCTTCACCCGACGTTTTGCAAGTGCCAGTGAGCGTACCCCGATGACGGCACTGATCAATGCCAGGGTAAAACCCGGTGAGACATGGGTTCAGTACGCTATACGGTGGCGAAATCTATGGTCGAAGTGCGAACAGCGCATAGAAGAAGCTCCAGCGGTGGGAATGTTTGTTGGAACACTTGATCCACAAGCAACCATCTCGCAGTTCATGATGTTCTTCAAGCCGACTACCTTCCAGGCTTTGATCGACAAACTAGCGCAGATGGATCAGATGGGCCATAAACCCCCTCTTCCGAAGACGGACTCCCGAAACGATAAAGGAAAGGGAAAAGCGATCATTGTCGCTAATGCCCAACAACCACCGAGCGACTCGAAGCCGGTTGCTCGTCCAAACAATACGCGCCCATACGTACCCCTTGAGGACAGGATGGGACGCCCTTACTCTTTCCCCCGTGATAAAACGAGGAGGCTATTCGAGCTGGCGCTGCGCAACAGACTCATAAATCTGCCAGATCCAAAACGTCCGTTGCAACCGAACGATGCCAACGAGCCCAATTACTGCCCTTATCATCGAGTGCTAGGCCATCCGATTGAGGATTGCTATGTTTTCAAGAATTGGCTTGAGAACCAGTACCGTCAGGGCAAATTTGCGCTATCTGACAAATGGAAGGTGAATCCTCCGCAGCCCCACACCTCTAAGGGGACGAATACGCCGGGGGCAACATGTTCCGTTATTGAAGAAACTCCCTGGGAGGTTGTATTATCAGCCAAAACGAGGAGAATGCTAAATGATCTTCAGACCTGTCCAGCGGTCAAGTGGAAGAACCCCTTGGAACCGCAGGTTATTGAGGGGATGTTGAAGCCACGGCCGATTCCGAAGACCGATGGTGGTAGTTCAAGCGCTCATAGTCAGCCGTCAAAATCTTCGAAAAAGAAGAAGAAGAAATCTAAGAAGCCCGTGAAGCCTGGCGACAAGCGCACGGACTTACAGAAGCAAATCGACGCACTGGATGAGTACAACCAAAGGGCGCGGACTCCCATTACGCTCCAAGATTTCCTTGATCACGTCTTCCAAAAAGAAGATGAGGGAGAAAGTTCATCGGATGAGTCTGAGGAATATGTGGCGAGCTGTCATATGATCTCCCATTCGACCACGAACGATGAAGGGACTTCTGGCACTGAAACGCTGGGGGCAAATGCCGAATCAAGAGCCCCAGGGTTATCAGTTAAAATGATTAGCGCATTTCTTAATGAAGCTCGGTTGAAAAGCAAAGCTGATCGAGAACGCGAGACGGCTATATTCGAAAGAGCCAAGCGCCAGCGACTTGAGGAAAGAGCTGAGATGATCCCGCTGGAGCAAAATGCCTCCACCGCTGACAAAAGCCAATTCAAGATAAAAAAGAGGTTTGTTAAGGCCATATCGATGGGCATGAAGCTACCATCCTCTGAAGGAAAAATGACTGGTGTGGTAGAAATGCACCCCTCTTATTGCTTATATCATCAGAAGGTCTCGCATTCCACCCAAGATTGCAAAGCTTTCGATAAGTGGTGGCAAGGATACGTCGCTAATCGACAACGCTTTAAACGGGAAAAGCGTAAAATTCGTCGGGAGCAAAGAAACACGACCAAAGAGCTTGAAAGAACTGCCAACAATTGTCACATGGTTAACGCCGCCGGGTCACAAGTGCCTACATTTGGGAGCGATTCCGATGAGGAGCTAGAGCTTGGTCCCCTCTTCAAAGAATCCATTTCGGGAAAAGAAGAAGAACCAAAGGCTTGCGAAAATATACAGCTACGCAATCGGACGCTACCTGAAAAGAATCTCGGACCCTTAAACAAGAAAAACAAAGAGAAAGAGAAGGTCTCTGAAGACATCGCTTTGGATGACCGAGTCGCGGAAGAGTTAACCGCCAAGAACCCGCCAAAGAGGAGTAAAGTGGATTACAATGTCTTGGCGCATCTGAGGAAGCTACCCTCACAACTCAGCATCCTCGATGCCCTATTACTATCAAAAGAGGCGAGGGATTCTTTAATTAAGGCCCTACAAGAGCCGGACCAGTTCCAAGCCTTCCTAGCCGAAGAAAAGATGAAAGACGAATTAGAGGAAGTGCACACAGCCGACGTTGCTTTTGGTGATGAAGACCTTCTCCTCGGGACGTGTGAACACAATCGCCCCCTTTATGTATCAGGATATTGCCATGACATAAAGATAGGCAAAATCTTGGTCGATAACGGATCATCTGTCAATTTACTCAATGTGCGAGTGTTAAAGGAAATTTGCATGAGCGTCCAACACCTCGCCCGGGACAAGATCACCATCTCCGGTTTCGACTCCCAATCATCAAAAACTCTTGGATCTGTGATATTGACGTTACGCTTCGGGCTACTCGTCACAGATATTAAATTCCATGTCATAGATGCCAAGACATGCTACAATGCTCTGCTCGGCCGACCATGGCTACACGAGTACAATATCATCCCTTCTACACAGCATCAGTGCATGAAGCATTGTAGGGATGGCCTCGAGTACACAGTGGCGGGAGAGTTGAATCCGTTTTCCGTAAATGAAGTTCGCAAGTATGAAGATGCCAAATACTTCTTACCAAGTTTCGAAGACACGGAAAGGTGTCACAAACCGGAGAACAAAACTAACGCCACCACCCTATCTTCGGCAGTGACACCGAGGAGGAGGAGGATATAATTTATTCAGGTCCATCCCAATCCACCAGGCCGGGACCATCCGCTCCTTCATTGATCTTCGGTAGTGATTCAGAGGATGAAGTTCATGCTGTATTCCCTGCTCGGCCTTCAATACTGGTTTCCGCTGATGAAGAGCGAAGTCTGCAGATAACCATGGTGCCGCTTGAACATTACAAAGAACTGGATGCACTTGACACCAACAGCGTAGAAGAATTGCAGACATTCTATATCCCTCCCGGACGAAAAGGCGAGAAGGCAATCCTATTCTACCGTTCTGAAGAAAACAAGGTGGAAAAAGAAATTTGGCATGGCGCGGATCCCATGCTCGACAGGCTTCAGCCTATCCGTCTTCCCAGATATTATACCGAAGGTTTGAAGAAACTGCTGAAACGCCAGGGGATGTCCTTCACACAGACCGTTAGAAAAGCCAAATTATATGACAAGGTCTGGAACATTCCCGGGACTCAATGCAAACTGCCTAACGGGAAAGTAGAAACAAAAGGGCTTGGGTACATCCGGTCAAAGAAACGGGAGCTAGTAAACAGCTGTTATGTTATGTATGACTTCGATGAAGAGGCGGACGCTCAATGGGAGGACGCTAATCCTGAGCCAGCAAAAGTTCCTGGTACAAAACCGCCCAGTCCATCGTTTGAAGACCAGATGAGCAAACTTATAAGGGATGCGAGTAAAAAAGCCCGAGATGATCACGATCGTGAAATGGCAATCTATGAGAAAGCCAAGACACAGCGCCTCCTTCAATAGGCGGTGAGGGAGGAAAATGCCGCTCCTTGTCAACCTGCTACAAAAAGGTTCGACTCGAAAGCAAAAACAAGTCGAAAGGCAAGAAAGGCGCTCGACAACCACAAAGCAGAGCTAAGAAGCCACGCATCCGAGAGTCGAGCGTTATTGACCTAGCCCTCATGAAGAAAATGGGTCGAGCATACTCATTTCCTCGGAACAAAACAAGGAAAATACTTGATCTTGCTCTAAAATATCAAATGCTTACACTGCCAGAGTCTAAACACCCTGAGCAAGCAGGCGAAGTCTTCAACCCAAATTATTGCTCTTACCATCGAATAGTAGGACATCCGCTTGAAGATTGCTTCACCTTTAAGAATTGGGTTGAGGACCAATATCAGCTTGGAAAATTCGCGTTGTCTGACAACTGGAGGGTAGCACCGCCGCAAAAGCACGAACCCGAAAACACAAGGATAGAACCAACTCCGTATTGGGATTGGCAGAAAATTCGCACTTGCCACGTGGTAACAATATTAAAAGAAGAGTCCGAGGACATGAACAGCCTTCCTTGGTGCTTTGAAAACAGCAGCGATGAGGTAATCTCAGAATTTCCCCCAGCTCCGAAAGAACTGGAGGATAGAATCCATACTACTGCAGATAACCTCAAGAAAATCGAGTTGGGGACAGTAAATGATCCGCGACCGACATTCGTCAGCGAGCTGCTGTCTGAAGAGATGGTAGCTGCGTTAAAAGACGTCCTTGTACAGCATAAAGATTGCTTCGCATGGAACTATTCCGAGATGCCAGGACTAGATCCAGAAGTTGCTGTACATAGACTAGCAATATCCCCGGGTGTCAAGCCAGTTAAACAAGCACCGAGAAGAATGCGGCTCGAGCTCGAGATGAGCATCAACGCTGAAGTCAAAAAGTTAATCGACTCCGGCTTCATCCATGAAGTTCAATACCCTGAATGGATCGCTAACATAGTCCCAGTGATGAAGAAAAATGGGACAGTGCGCATATGCGTAGACTTCCGGGATCTTAATAAAGCTTGCCCGAAGGATGATTTCCCAGTGCCAGTCACTGAACTGATGATAGACAATACATCCACTCATGAGGTTTTCTCCTTCATGGACGGCTCATCGGGGTATAACCAGATAAAAATGCATCCAGAAGACCAGAAGCACACAGCCTTCAGGACTCCTCTTGGTATATTTTGTTATAAAGTGATGCCCTTCGGTTTGAAGAACGCCGGTGCTACTTATCAGAGGGCCATGACGAAGATCTTCGACGAACTTATACACGAAATCGTCGAATGCTATATCGACGATCTCGTGGTTAAAAGCAAATCATACGAAGAACACCTCGAGCATCTGAAGACTGTATTTCACTGCCTTCGGCAATACAACTTGAAGATGAATCCTCTTAAATGTGCGTTCGGGGTTTCCTCGGGCAAATTCCTGGGATTCGTTGTTCGACACCGAGGTATTGAAATAGACCCGTCAAAGATTAAAGCGATCATGGAGATGCCTCCGCCGAGGACTCTCAAACAGCTACGGTCTCTCCAAGGGAAACTCGCATACATACGGCGATTTATAGCCAACCTTTCAGGAAAGTGCCGTCCTTATAGTCACCTGATGAAGAAGGGAACCCCATTCGTTTGGGATCAAAAATGCCAAGGCGCACTGGATGAGATCAAGCAATACCTGCAGAACCCGCCAGTGTTGGCTGCTCCGGTTAAGGGGAAGCCTCTCATTCTTTATACAACCGCCCTCGAAGGTTCCTTAGGCGCATTATGGGCACAAGAGAACGATCAAGGGAAAGAAAGAGCACTCTACTACTTAAGTCGAGTTCTGCTGGGGGCAGAAAGCAACTACTCTCCCGTTGAAAAACACTGCCTGGCGTTGATCTTCGCAATAACAAAGCTTAGGCACTATGCGTTGGAGCATGAAGTCCGTCTTATTTCAAAAGTGGACCCTCTCAAATATCTAATGTCAAAAGCCATATTGACAGGGTGACTCGCTAAATGGGCCCTGCTCTTGATGGAATTTTCGATAACATATCAACCTCTCAGGGCAGTGAAAGGCCAGGCCATCGCCGACTTCCTTGCTGAGCATCCCATACCTGCCGATTCTCCTTTAAATTGCGATTTGCCGGACAGACATGCGTTTGACGCAATCGACAGTGGTGATAGTCGGTGGGAGCTCTATTTCGATGGAGCATCTTCCGTGAAAAAGTACAAACAAAATACGCCAATGATCAAATCAGGGGTAGGGCTCATCTTTGTGACTCCACAAGGAGGAATAATGCGCTTCGCCTTCTCCTTAACAGAGCCGAGAACGAATAATGAGGCTGAATATGAAGCTTTGATAGCAGGCCTCGAGATCGCCATTGATATGGGAATTGAAAGCCTCCTCATATATGGAGACTCCCAGCTGGTCGTCAGTCAAGTAAACGGCGATTACCAAACATGCAAACCAGAATTGGTAAAATACGGTGAAAAGGTGCAGCAACTGCTAACCCAAATTCCTTCCTACACGTTAGAAAGTATACCGCGCGCGGAAAACAGCAAAGCGGACGCACTGGCCAAACTTGCTAAAGAATTGGCTGACGAGAACCTCGATGACGTTAGAATCGTGATACAAAGCCGTCGAGTGCTCGCCCCAGCAGAAATACCTCCCAAGTCATCCGAAGAAAAAGGAGCGAACGAGGAGGCAACCCTGCAAATAAAAGACTGGGAAAATACCGAGGACTGGAGAGAAATCTTCATAGACTACTTCAAATTCCACCGAATTCCTGAAGAAGCGTCCACGAAACATCAGCTCATAAAACGAGCCCTGTCTTTCGCCTTCGTCAATGATACTCTATACAAGAGGTCATTCGATTCTCTGTGGCTGAGATGCCTAGGACCTGACGAAGCGAGAAGGGTCGTCCAAGAAGTTCACGACGGACTCTGCGGTTCCCACCAAGCAGGCCCTAAGATGAAGTTGAAGATAAAACGGATGGGCTACTACTGGCCCACGATGATGCAGGATTGCCTGGAATACGCGAGGCAATGCCATTCATGTCAAATTCATGGGGACTTCATCCATCAGCATCCCAATCCACTGCATCCAACAGTGGCTAGTTGGCCATTCGAAATGTGGGGAACTGACATAGTCGGCCCCATCGAACCAGCATCGTCAAAGGGACATCGTTTCATCCTGGCGACGACTGATTACTTCTCCAAATGGGCAGAGGCGGTACCGTTGAGGGAAGTGAAGACGGAGAACATCCTCCATTTCTTCAAAACGCATGTCATATACCGGTTCGGAACTCCGCGACGAATCATCTCCGATAATGGGCCAGCCTACCGAAGTCATAAAATTAGCCGCTTCGCACAGCAGCACAATATAGACTGGAGATACTCCTCAGTTTATAATCCGCGAGCCAATGGATTAGCTGAAGCCTTCAACAAGACATTGACGAAAATCATAAAGAAAACAGTGTCCCGAAATAAGAAAGACTGGCACGAGAGACTGCAAGAAGCTCTTTGGGCGTATCGGACCACATTCAAGACAGCCACAAACACAACGCCATACGCGTTGGTGTTTGGGACAGAAGCAGTACTCCCTCTTGAGATAGAATTACCCTCTCTACGAGTGGCAGTCCACTACGAGCTGACAGACGAAGAAAATGCTCATCTTCGATTTGAAGAGCTTGACGCTCTTGATGAAATCCGACTTCTAGCACAGCAAAATCTGGAAGCTTATAAAGCAAAGATGACGCGCTCATACGAAAGACTAACCCGACCGAGGACATTTCGTCAAGGCGAACTCGTGCTAGTGGTCAAAAGGCCTATGATCCCCAATCGCGCCAAGCGAGGAAAATTCGAGCCAAACTATGAGGGCCCATACATCATTGATAAGGTCTACCAGGGTGGGGCCTATCTACTCATCGACATGCACGGTGAAAGGCCTTTCAGACCAATAAACGGTCGCTTCTTAAAGAAATACTATGCTTAATGAGCCACAGCCTAGGTCAATGGTAGATGACGACGACTATGTCCGCTCGCTATCTTCCTAAGCTCAAGCGGTATAAGCAGTAGCCAGCCTTCTCAATGACGGACCGAAACGTCCTTAAACTAATGATGGACCGAAATGTCCTTAAACTAATGGCAGACCGAAACGTCTTTAAACTACTACCACAGCATCCTTAGGCTGACGAGATGAGTAAAAAAAATAATATATATAAAATAAAAACGGTATGTCCATAAGCGAAAAGGGCACGGATGAAAACCCGAAAGGGCTCCGTGAGTAAAAACAGCAGGGATGCCGGCGAGTGTTCGTGAAAACCCGAAAGGGCGCGACCTCGTAAAAAAAAAGAAAAAAAAGGGAAAAAAAAGGGTATGTCCATAAGCAAGATGGGCACGGATGAAAACCCGAAAGGGCTCCGTGAGTAAAAACGGCAGGATTACCGGAGAATGTTTGTGAAAAACCCGAAAGGGCGCAACTTCGTTAAAAAACACTTATAGGGTCCTCTCGACCTTGTAAGGAGAAACTACCCGCGTGAGATCCTTACGACTCACAAGGGAGCAACACACTTGGGGATCCTCACGATTCCTAGGGAGAAAATTCACTCACGAGATCCTCACGACTCGTGAGGAGAACTCTCTTATGGGACCCTCACGGCTCATAAGATTTGAAAGTCTTAAGTTACAGAGACCTAAACCTGTGCTTAAGCAACCCCCACAACTTCCAATATTGCCCTACAAGTGGCTCAATACTGACCCTTGTATACAATCCACGGGCGCGAATAAACATTTCCCTAGCCAAATTTCATCCGTAATTGGGAATACGTTCGCATGGTGAACAACCCTTATAAATCCCCTCGATTTATGAGGAGAAAACCCTCCTGTAGGATCCTTACGACTTACAGAGGAACAAAACACTTTGGAACCCTTACGATTCCTAAGGAGAAAATACACCTACAAGATCCCCACGACTTGTAGGGAGAAATACCTTCACGAAACCCTTACGGCTCATGAAGTCAAAAGCCTTAGCCGACAGGACCCTAACCCTGGTCGCTAAGCCTCCTTTGTTCGACAATGACAGAGGCAAATGATGATTCGCTCCTGGTAATATCCCAGTTGTAGCGGTGCTGATGCCGAAATCGGTGTCCAATTTCAGGTTTACGGCGAAAGCCAGCAGGCCGCTCATGCATACGAAATAGCCGAAACGATAGGGCAACTTGCAATAAAAAGCAGCAAGTAAAAATGTATGCATGCAAAATAGCCGAAATGATTGGGCAACTCGCAATAAAAAGCAGCGAGTAAAAATAAAAAAAAATAGCCGAAATGATTGGGCACCGCGAAAAATAGCCGAAATGTTTGGGCAATCGCGACCTTCGCGATATAAAAGCTGAAATGATAGAGCATCGCGGAAATAAAATAAAATAAAAGAAGAAATGATGAAACTTTGGCCCTACAGTTAAGATTGCATCGATCCCTGTATACAATCCAAGGGCGTAAACAAAGAATGAACCATAATTCCCCAGCGGATTCCGTCAAACGACGAAGCCAAACCTCAACGGTTCATTTCAACCGAAGAAGCCGGTGACTTCAACAAAAAATCCCTCGACTCACGGATACAAACACTCCTTGACGAGAGCCTTCTGATCCGCGTCGACTCGCAGAGCCACCAGCGCCTCCGTGGGAACCCTCGACTCGTTTCAAACCCCAAGGAAACAAATAATCCTTGGCGCTTGGGAAACAAATAATCCCTCGCAAAATCCTCGACTCACGGATACAAACACTCCTTGACGAGAGCCTTCTGATCCGCGTCGACTCGCAGAGCCACCAGCGCCTCCGTGGGAACCCTCGACTCGTTTCAAACCCCAAGGACACAAATAATCCTTGGCGCTTGGGAAACAAATAATCCCTCGCAAAATCCTCGACTCACGGATACAAACACTCCTTGACGAGAGCCGTCTGATCCGCGTCGACTCGCAGAGCCACCAGCGCCTCCGTGGGAACCCTCGACTCGTTTCAAACCCCAAGGACACAAATAATCCTTGGCGCTTGGGAAACAAATAATCCCTCGCAAAATCCTCGACTCACAGATACAAACACTCCTTGACGAGAGCCGTCTGATCCGCGTCGACTCGCAGAGCCACCAGCGCCTCCGTGGGAACCTTCGACTCGTTTCAAACTCCAAGGACACAAATAATCCTTGGCGCTTGGGAAACAAATAATCCCTCGCAAAACTTCTCAACTCACGGATACAAACACTCCGTGACGAGAGCTTCTTTGACTCACATCTCGGGCAGTAAGGATTCAGAAACTTGCTGCCTGAACAATGGGACCCTGCAAGTCAATCCTAAATGGTCTCTTGCATACTATTCACGGGTCTCACTCTCTGAAGTCGATTCTCGACAAGGAGGGAAACAACCACTTACGAATCCTCTCGACTCGTAAGAGGGAAAATTCTCTTATAGGACCCTTACGACTTATAAGAGAAAACCACACTTAGAAATCCTCACGATTCCTAAGGAGAAAACCCACCTACGAGATCCTCTCGATCCGTAGGGAGAAAAGTCTCCATGAGACCCTCACGGCTCATGGAGTTGAAAAGTCTTAGGCAGCAGATCTGAACCTGCGACCTAAGCCATCGCTGATTCTTAGGAAAGTCAAGATGCGTGCCCTACTATCCGTCAACCATGTTCGCTAAGGTGGTGTGCTGATAATAAAAGAAAGAAAAGACGGAGAAATGACACAAGACATTACAAAAATATGCATCTTTCATTCATAAAATTTGATTGAGTTTAGGATACATCGTACTAAAGAATACAAGATATACATATATGTTACAAATACCAACGATACAAGGAAAATTACTGAGAAGGAAGCGTCTTGCACAGATCCAGCAATTGCTCGCACACTTCCTTCCATGCCTTTTCCCGATTGGCCACCACTGCCAACTCCGCCTCCACTTGGGCCCGTTGCTGTGCGACGGAGGCAAGCTGATCCCTGACGGCCTGATGAGCAGTCTCACGGCCTGCAATGTCACGCTCGGCAATATCGAGTGCCCGCTTCAGTCTCAGCCCATTTGAGATGCGCTCCAGAAGGCCCTCGAAGACGGCCTTTACCTCAGCGGCGTTCGTCTCAACTTCAGCACGCAGGCGAGCAGTGTTACTTGAAGATTCTTGGCACTCCTTCAGCCTCAAAACCACTTCTTGTTCCAGATGACGGAAATGAGAAGCGCTTTGCTCGAGCCACGCTCCCCGTTGAGTGCTCGAGGCCAAAGTCTCAGGGGACAGGCGCATTGACTCTAGCTGATGAAGGCAAGCCTCGATTTCCCGACAATAGTTAACCCAAGAGGCGACATCACCCTCGTCATGGAAGGTAGCAAATATCGCCAACATCGGGTTAACCGTCGTGGCGAAATCCTCAGCAGATACTGGAGCCGCGATGTCGAGCTCCTCGATGTAGTCGCTCAGCATGCGCAAACTATTCGCGGCACCTTTTGAGGACGGGCGTCGCTGGGAAGGGCCGCCCGGTGTTGTAATGCGAGACTCAAAAGATACCGAGACTGGAATGACAGCTGGAAAAAGACGAAAGGCGATTAGATGATGATTCAATAGATATGAAGGAAATCATTGATAAGATGGTTTATTATACCGGTGGAGACAGGTGGCAAGGCTGGAAGGGCTGGTGGTGCAGTCGATCTTTCTGCTCCCCCTTCGATTTGGAACGCTGTAGTCAGAACAAGAGAGAGTTAGAAATAATTCTACAGCTAAAAAGACAAAGCTACCAATCGGGAACAGTACTCACCAGCACCACCAGACGGGAAGGCGAATTCAGACGGGAAGGGGAAGTGTGGGAGCAACACTTGATAGAGATGATCAAAAAGCACTCCTGAAAGATACAACAGTATGACTTCAGCACATAAACTGTATATCTGAAAGATAGGATTAATAAGTTATAAACCCATACCTTCCAACATCTTCGAAGGAATAAGAGAAGGTTGAGAGGTGACCACCGCCAAAGCAGTCGTTGAAGGCGCTCCCTCGAGCAGTGGGGCATCGGCACTAGCTGCACCTGCATTACGAAAAGGTGAACTTGTCAGAAAAGGTCGTAAAGTAAAGAAAAGCAATCACTTAGGGTTTACCTGAGGAGCTCCCGGCTGAAACAGAGGCGACTCCCTCCTCTACCGACATGAGACCACCGCCCGTGGCCTCGTCACCCGACTCAATGGGGACCGTCGTCGTGCTAGCAAGACCTGGGGACGGCGGACGGCCATAGACGGGAAGGGCTATGATCGGAGTATTGCCAGATTCCAGAGAAGGAGCGGTTGGCTCGTCCTCGGGAATCATGGCCACCTCACCCACTACTCTCTCAGGTTCAGTAGTTGCGGTTGTATCGTCCACCGTCGCCGGGGGATCGCCGACCTCGGGCGCCTCAGTCGCCACCACCCTGGACTCAGTTATAATGATCATATCATCTGCCACCGCTTCAGGTTCGGCATCAATGACCTTCTCGGCGGCAGGCCCCTCGGACTCCACTCCAGGCTCCATGGCCTCAACGATATCGCCCACTGTCGGCTCGAGTTCGGCAGGCACCGCCTCCTCCGCTCCCCTAGGATCGACGGCTTCCGCCTCTTCCTCGATCGGACTTGGCCCTGCAAAGATAAGAGATATAAGGACCAATGATATTAAAATCCTTATAACAAAAACTCTGAGAGAAATATTACCTGAAGCGGATTTACCGTTTGCGCTCCGAACGGCTCGCGCCACCTCTCTACGGGTAGTGGATAGGGCGACAGGGGCCTCTTCAGAGGGAGTATCAGCTCGAGGGGCGGTGCTGGGGCCCGCTCCCATGGCCAAGGCAGCCCTGCGCGCCTTCGCCTCACGCCTCAACCGCTTCCTCTCCTCCCGAGCGGTCATGAGGGACCTCTGTGACGCCTCCTTCAAGGCATCATCGTCTTCATTCAGGGATGCCTCCAGAGCCTTTAAGGCATCTCTCATCGGCTCTTCAAGACGAACCTCCTGCGGTGGCCCAGAAGAAGCAGGAACGTCGGCGGCTGGTAGAACATCTGCGTCGCTAGGAGGGAACGGCATTGAGGTTCCTGTAATTAAAAAGGAAAGGTTAGATCGACCATAACATGAGCAAAATGAAAAACTTGATGAGTCGAAACTTACTAAGGCCCATAGATTCTCTGAGACGTTCCTCCTCCTGAAAAGTCTTCAGAGAAGCGGCAATGGCTTCTTCATCGGTGATGCCTGTTGAAAGAAAAGAAAGAAAAGCGTTAGTCAAAAAAATAATGAAATGACGAAGAAAATACGTTGCAATAAAGAAAAAGTGACTAGTAGTTACCTGATTGCGCAAGCTTAGCCAGCCACGCGTCACGCTTCACCAGCCATGCCGAAGCTCTGAGGGCAGCTTCCAAGTCTGTATCGTCCGGCGGCGGCATCACTAATCCTGCGTTAGTCCCATATTCGAGCAGACCCTCGGAATAAGGAGCATGGGGTTCCTGGCCGAGCACAACGTCCACGGCGAAGAGCGACTTCTTTCTCTTTTGCCCTCCAGCCCTAGGCTCACGGGGAAGCGACTTACGCTTGGCAGCCGCTTTGGGACGACGGGTCCCGATGTCCGCACCCACGCCAGACTCTGGCGAGGGTACAACCACTGTTTCCACCGGAGCACGGGGTACAGGAGGTACATCCGCGATATCAGGGAGCGGCAATTCACGTGGAGGGCTTTGCGCACGTGATGGTCTGCCCCCAGTATCTTTTAGAGGAGGAACCACCGGGAGCCTTGGCGCTAAGGGAGCGTTACGATTGGTACCGGGGGGTACTTCTTTACGGTCAATCAACACTCGCCTCTCTTCCTTTATAACAGCCCCCGTCACGTGATTGTACCACTCTTTATATACATTAAGGAGTCGTGGAGCACAGGCCGGCGTGCTAATGAAAAAACGAGAACCCGTGTTCAGGCGCATGAAATGGTGTAACGCGTTCTCCATCCCTTCTTCATTTACAGCAGGTTCCAGTAAGAAAGCTTCTAAAGGTACCCCTTGATCGTAACTCAGTTGTTGAGCAAAACGATGCGGATTATATCTCATAAAGATTGCTGCACCGCCCTGCCTGAAGACTAGGAAACCCGGTCTAATAGAATACAAATGAAGGATCTCCCGGGCTGTTAACACTGAAACCCCATCCTTGAAGGAGTCCTGTAGTGGTCGCACCGCAGTGGTGGACGCTTTTCCAATGGTTAATACCTTATCAATAAAGGACATCCCAACTCCAACGGTGTGAGGGCGAAGCAGTAAAGCTCTGGCGTCCCGTGGTGAAGGGGTCACGATTGATGAGCCAATCAGCTGTAAGATGCGAGGAAAACCGCACTTGTCAAAAAATGAAGGCCTTTTATGCATTCCAAATACACCCGCCGTATGTAGCTCGAGCCATGACATAAAGTAGTGCATCGGGAAAACCACGTGCAATGCTCCGGGCTCGTTGGCATCCGCGGCTCGGCTGAGACCATGATACAAGTGCGCTAAGCCGGCAATCCCTACGGCCACCTTTACCCCGATGACCATGCGGTGGGCTGGATAAAAGACAGAGGGCCGCATGCGATGAGAGTGCATTGGGATCGCGAACCAACTCAGCCACAGCCCGAGAAATCCTAAGAAAAAGGACTCCTCGTCCATCCCAGGGGCCGCAATTTCCGCGAAAGATATGGTAGGGAAGTCTGGGAGGAAGAAAGCCTTTTGATCTATCTCCTTCGTCGGCAGGTTATCCAAACCTAGACCGAAGGGATCATCCAGGATAGCAGATTTGGCGGCTCCTAGCGAAATGACGCTCGGACGGAGGAAACGAGCAATGAAGTCCTCAAAATTAACTCCTCGACTCCCGTGTTCGATGAAGAGGGACTCGTAGATGTTCAACACCTTGATCAGGCTAGGGAATTGGTGTTGAACGGCATTTTCCGGCGTAATCCCCCTTAACATCGGCTTAGCACCAAAGATGTACTCATCTGTCGGGAGCAGCTCTTCATAGTGTTCCCCCATGACCGGTAGGCCGGATACCTCTGCGAATTCTTCCAAAGAAATAGACACTTCCCAATCCATGGCAAGGAAAGTGTGGGTGGGAATATTCCACTGCTCCAAGAAAGCCTTGAACCACCAGGTGGGGAGCGTAGGATATTGGAAGAGAGAGACGTAGACTGCGGTGTACAGTCCTAGTCTTATCAACTGCGACTTCCTCGTCGACAGGATGTACCGGGCCCACGGCAGATAGCCAATCGGGTGACGGGGAATCAAACCAAGGTTATATGATTGCCCCCAGGGCCGTGCTTCCCCTTGACAGATACGGCGTCCTAGGATATCCAAAACCATAGGACGCTGAACCAAAACCGCGTCCATAGCAGGATGAAGAAAGTTGTTCACGGTCCAGTCTATCATCTCCACGGCATACTGCACTGGAGGTGGGTTGGCATAGTGAATTGCCGTGATAGGCTCTGACGGCACCGCGCAGGTGAAGCTGCGTCGACCCATTATAATCTGGTTATACCAGGACCCCCAAAGGTGGAGTTTCTTATACTCAGGGTCATACTCTCTTATCATGGTTAGGGCTTCACGGTCCAAGGGCGCCTCTGGAAACCCCTCCTCCGAGCGGACGAACGGGAATGAAGTGTCTTCAGACATGATCGCTGCAAAAGAGCAATGTAGCCGTTAGGGTTGTAATCCCAACGTTTGGCATTGAAAGAAGAAAATGCATTAATTAAAATTAAAATCAAAATTAATTAATTACACCGCACCACAGTGCAGTGAGTAGGAGACCAAAGAGGGACCCATGAAATCTAAATGACAATACGTCAATCAATAAGACAAACTCATCATTGGATGAGATTGTCAGTTGGTCCCTAGAGGGAACATTCCCATAATAAAAAAGGGGGGGAAAGAATCCCTAGAGACAAGGAGAAAATCTCCTCTTTCAGAGCAAAGCTCTGTCACAGAATGACACTTGTCAAATTCTGGTCTCAAAAGAGTAAAATTCTCTAAAAAGGAGCTTAGCTCTGTAATATTCCATCAAAAAGAAAATTTTGAAAATAATTTTAAAATTAAAATTTCTGGAATCTTGAAAAATCCATGAAAACTTACAAAAAAAAAAAAAGGTTCTTTGTTTTGCAGATCTAAAAGATCTACATTTGATTCAAGAGCAAAGCTCTGTTCATGGGTTAGAACCCATGAACAAGATCTCTGTAGATCTATAGATCTGTGAGAGCAAAGCTCTGTTGATGAAACCCCAAAGGGAATTTCTTTAGATCAAAAGATCTATGAGAGCAAAGCTCTGTGGGTTAAAATTGACTTAAATTAATTTAACTTAGTTTTAAATTAAATATTACCTAAAGTTTTCTAAAAACTTTGGGAAATGAGAGCAAAGCTCTAGAGTTTTGAAAGCAAGAGCAAAGCTCTGAAATTCTTAAACAAGAGCAGAGCTCTGAAAATCTAAACCTAGAAAATGGTGGAGAATTTTTTAAGGGCCAGAGGCCCTATTTATAAGGCGCTTGCGCCTCTTGAAATTCCCCCTCGATCCAACGGTCAGGAGGGGTTACCACCGTTGCACTCACGTGTGCGCCACGTGAGCGCAACGGTGGGGGGCATTTGTTTCGCCCAATCAGAGCAAAGCTCTGTTTGAATTCAAAATTCAAATTTTGAAGCAACGCTTCAAGTCTCAGGCGCAACGCACCGCGTGTCTGGCGCTAATACGTCAGCGCAGCGCCCAAGAAGGCGCACCCAATCAGAGCAAAGCTCTGTTTAAAGGAAGCAACGCTTCAGATCCTTTGCGCTGCGCGCGACGCTCCACGTGTCCGGCGCAGATACATTAGCGCAGCGCGCCCAATTAGAGCAAGGCTCTGTTAAAGGAAGCGCCGCGCTGCGCTCTGCGCTGTGCGACACGTGGCAGCACAGTTGCGCTGCGCGACACGTGTCAGCGCAGATGCGCTAGTGCAGAAAAAGGGGCTAAGTGCCAAAGGCAATTTAGCCATGCAAAATTACATGCACTTGATAACAACAAATTAAAATACGATGCACAAGCACAACAAAGAGCTCAAATGAAAAGAACACTTAACAGATAATAAAATACTTAATTAAAACATTTATTTATTATTAAATTTAAAAGAGATCACCAAATGTGGGATCGGAAAGACAAGGGTTCACAAAAATAAAAAGGAGATTCCCTAGCTCCCTTTCTGTCTTCTCCACCACGTCAAAGCGGCGATCCTCCCGAGAAGAAGACATCCAACGATCGTCGCCACATTCTTTGGAAAAGGTGGCAATGACAACCCGGCAAGCCCGTATCTGGCTCAGCAAGTGGAAAGAGCAGTCCCTCAGGGCTTTAGTGATCAAGAGTGCTTCGGAAAAGCTCTCGATCTTATCCTCGGCCACATCAAGCATTGCCGAGGACATCTCTGCCGGAGGAGGGGGAATATCGGCGAGCACTGATGCAAGGATCATCCGAAGCCAAATGGAACCCGGGGGAAGAGGAGACCCCACACGAGTCGAAAGCTCGTACATTACGGCATCGCACTGCTCGTCCGAAAAAGAGGAGTCCACCAAGCGCGCAGCAAAACGGGGAACGACGTCCCGGATCGGCACTTCCCACGGTTGTCGGCGGGCGTTAGGACGGTTGCAAGCCATGATTAAAGAAGTTCTCTAAAGGTGAGGAAAGAAAAGGCTCGGCCTTGAGTTATATATAGATCCAAACACAGAAAATTCTGTGCGCAGCGGAGTTATTTCCAAGACCCGGGAAATCGAAATTTCGAAGAAATACAAGTTTGACTTGAAAAGAGGAGATGAAAAGATATCTCAGAGGAAGCAACGCCTCCGATTCCCCCAATCAGAGCAAAGCTCTAACTTGAAAATCTAAATTTTAATAAATGAAGCAACGCTTCAGTCGCGCCGCGCTGTGCGCTGCGCGCTGCGCGACACGTGTCAGCGCAGATGCGCTAGCGCGCTAGCGCTGCGCTGTGCGCTTTGCGACACGTGTCAGCGCAGATGCGCTAGTGCGCTAGCGCACTTGCACTGCGCTCTGCGCTGCGCGACACGTGTCAGCACAGATGCGCTAGCGCACTTGCGCCACGCTCCGCGCTGCGCGACACGTGTCACGCACTGGGAGCATCTGCGCCAAACTAAATTAAGATTTTAAGAAATCTTTTCTGTTCTTGTTAAAACAAGAAGATTTTCTTCTGCAAAGCAGAAGCCCTTGGATCAAAGATCCAACGGTGGGGAAAATTTCCCAAATCACTCAGAGAATGATCTCTTTAACAAATTTAACTAATTTGTGAGCACTATAAAAAGGACCCTAAGCCTCAATTCAAAGGCATCAACATTTTTTTTGAGAACTCGAGAACTTTAAAGAGAGAGAACTCTGAGAAGATTTCAAGAAAAAGGTAAAAGAAACTTCATGGATTAGAAGAAATTCCTTCTAATAGATCATTGGTCTAAAAACAAGACCAATGATCTTTGCATAATAAACAGTGCTTTGCACTTCTTGTGAACCCCTGGTTCTTTAAAAAACAATAAAAAAATATATATAATAATAGTGCTTTGCACTTTTATGAACCTCTGGTTCTTCAAATAAAGAAAAATTTATTTTTCTTTGATCTAATTCAGATCAAGAAATTAAACAGTGCTTTGCACTTCCCTTCTTGAATCTAAAAGATTCTTAGTGCTTTGCACTTCCAAACTGCGCCGTTGCGCTCTTGAGAGAGCGCCACGTGTCGGCTATAAAACCACTTGCGCTAAGTGCCCTTAAGATAGAGTTTTGCTCTCTGGAATTGGCGCAACTCGCTGAGAGCACGCCACGTGTCTCCAGCGCAGCGCAACAGCGCAGCGCGCTGCACTGTTGCACTTGCGCTCCCCAGAGCATGACACGTGTCATCACCATATGAGCTTGCGCTCAGTGATTGGCGCAAAGCGCCTGACAAATGCAATGCATTTCACTTCCTGAAGGGCCAAGCCCAATTAAAAGGCTTAACAAGCTTAATAAATAAAATGCTGTGCATTATTTGGAAGGGCAGAGCCCAATTGAAAGGTCCAACAGACCAAAATAAATGATCTGCATCATAATAAAAAGGGCAGATCCCAATCAAAATGGGCATAAATGGCCTGAAGCAATGCAATGCATTATTTAAGTATGGGCAATGCCCTAGCACAGGTTTAATAAAAAAAAATGATGGTGTTGAACATTTTCAACTGGACTTAGCCCAATTTTGGCCGTAAGTCCTTAAATTAAATTGACTGAGCAAAATGCGTCCGGTTCGAGGGTACATCTCCGAACTCCTTTGACATCTATCGTTGTAATTCCTCAACGACGTCAAAGAGGTGACGGGTCCCAACGACCACACACCCATATGGACTGCGGGGTCCTTAAACTAATATCGGACCGAGACGTCCCTAAACTAATATCGGACCGAGACGTCCCTAAACTAATGTCGGACCGAGACGTCCCTAAACTAATGTCGGACTGAGACGTCCCTAAACTAATATCGGACCGAGACGTCCCTAAACTAATGATAGACCACCACGTCCCTAAACTGGAGTGCGGACCACCACGTCCCTAAACTGGAACAATAAAGCCTCCAAATGCTCTTTTGCCGGATCTAAACGGTCTCGTTTGAGTTGATCTCAGCCGCAACGCGGCTAACGTATCCTTAAACATTCAAATGGATTATAAAACTCCCAATCAACTCTGGTTTGAGGGTACATCTCCGAGCTCCTCTGATACATGTCGTTGTAATCCTTCAACGACGTCAGAGAGGTGACGAGTCCCGATGGCCATACATTAAATTAATCACTACGTTAAGTTGATCTTAGTCTAAAACAAGACTAACGTATCCTTAACGAACGTTTAAGTTGATCTTAGCCGCAACGCAACTAATGCATCCTTAAACTGAAAACACCAAACCCAAATCTAAATAAATACGGATTTGGACTAATCCACGTCCTACGGGCGACGGCATTACTCAGTCTCCGTATACAATCCACGGGCAACCACAAACAAGACTAACACATACGACACGAAGTGAAATTCTGGAGAAGGAGAAAGTTGTTACCGCGACGCGGTAGCGTAATTAACTGCAGGGGCTTGCGCCTGCAGGGAAGAGTGTCCCCACAATCAAAAAACCCTCACCCTGAGGGGGAATCTGACGAAGTCTGCTACATCGGCCGCATCCGTCTAAACCTCCGATACACGGTGCCATAAATCAACTTGGCATCTTCGGAGAGATAAACGGATAAAACCAAATAGCATATGCCCCGAACCTCAGACACGGACGCGAAGTCCAGGCCTCCGTTCGGAGGGGAACAACCCTCCTCCTCCTCACCAACATCCTAAGCCAACCCCGGGTCTCTTTCTTGCACACCCACAACCCTACAGCCACTAAGAAACCCCACCGCCTTTGCTGTAAAGCCTCGCCGGAGTTCCGACCCATCGCCGTCGTTTCCCCTTGCCACCTTCTCTGACCCCAGAGCACCCAAGTCCTGAGAGCAACACTCTTCTCCTTCTTCTTCCTTCTTCTTCTTCTCTTTTCTTCTTCTTGTTTCTTGATTGTCCGGTCATCGCCGGAGCCGTGCCGTCACTGATGATCAGGCCGACCCAGTGGGCATCCCCAACCAGCGTGGTCATCTTCTTGCTTTGCCTGGACCTGTCCCGTGTGCGCGTGTGGTTATTGCGACGTTTACCCGACGTCGGACGTGCCGTACGCACCCGTCGTGAGATCCGATCAGGCAAGTTTATCTTGCTACATGCTATGCTATTATATATACATCCATATGAATAAAAATATTATATGTTTATTTCATTGTGCATCCATATTACAATTTTATAGTTTTTCGATACCCGTATGCATCCATACCGTTATTTACATATCTAGTCGCATGCAAGTTTATCTTGTTACATGCTATGATACATATGTTGCATCCAAATGAATAAAAATATTACATGTTTATTTCATTGTGCATCCATATTACAATTTTACAGTTTTTCGATACCCGTATGCATCCATATCGTTATTTACATATCTAGTCGCATGCAAGTTTATCTTGCTATATGCCATGTTATATATTTTGCATCCATATGAATAAAAATATTACATGTTGATTGCATTGTACATTCATATTAATGTTTACTGTTTTCGGATACCTGTGTGCATCCGTATCATTTATTATATATCTAGTTGCATCTACAGATCACATTATTTCATGTTACTGTTATATTAACACCCCATACTTGATAATGTACATCCTACATAATTATGGAGTTGTAGATGTAATCCCTGATAGTTATTTGTGCATCCGTGTTTTACTGTGCATCCGTAATTTATCGTGCATCCAGTTTTACTTTGAGCATCCGTGTGATATATATATGCACCACATGACATGACCTGATACACCACTACTTGACCTGTTACTTGATCCTGTTACTAATGCCAACAATCTTGACATGTTATCCAGACGGACATATCATGCTGTCTATTCAGACAAAACCTGTACCTGCTTGATCCTGTATTAGCATTAGCTCCAGATTTATCAATACCTGATTTGCACACATAACCTTGGGGGTAAGGGGAAATCAATGATGAAACTTGACTTATAATTCAACAGTTCGACGCTTATACTAATCAGTTTTACGGGCTAGGCCAGCCCCGAGATGCTGCTGCTGATATCATTTATCTGTACACGTTTCCTGTTTAATGCCTAGTGGCATGTCTTGGATTTCAGCCCGAGAATCTGGACCGTGGTCCCGGGCATGCACGTGATACTATTGAGTTACATCGACAATTCATTAAATTGATTTCAAAGACTTGAGAGTAATTAACCCAGTAGCATAGATTACTCACCGCATGCACGTACACTTCACTGTTCCATATTCGTGTTATTGTTATACACTCATTACTGTTTATACTCATGCCTGCATACCTTGTTACCTCCTGATTATTATTTATTGTTTGATATTATGACGCACTGACGTCTGGGATTTGCATGGCCCAGATCTTTTATCTTTTTCGCAGGCCGACCAGGAGTACTTCAGTCGACAGGCCGAACAGTGAGGAGCAGTTTGGTATTTCGTTTAGTTTAGTTTATTTTAGTTTTCTTTCAACATTTTCTTTTCCTGATGTGAGCCCGTATTTGGGACGTTCTTTCCATATGTTTTGCTTGGATTTATTGCTTCCGCATATATTATTTCTTGACTCGTTTATTCTGGCATATGGACATGTATTAGATAGTTTATTTTATTTCTACTGTTCTTGATATCTTATAGACAGCCGTAATGTGACAGTGGAGGGATGTTTTCTAACCACAGGTTTCATGGTTGGCTCTGTCACGTATCGATCTTAGCGCACTCTGGAAAGCGGGGCGTGACAACAGGAGTAGGAGTAGAAATAGGAGTATGAGTAGGATTTAGCTAGATAATAGTTTAGTTTAGTTTATACTTTGAAATCCTAGATTTGCTCGAGAACCAGCAAAAGATAAGTGTGGGGGTATTTAATAGGTGCAATTTATTGCACATTTTTCTAACCCATTTATTATTTTATTGTCATATATTATTCTGTTCAAGGTATCTTTTGTGAATTATTACAGATAACAGGACTTGGATGCAAAAGGATGGAAATTTGTACTAAAATGAGAATTGCGTGCGTACAATGGAAACTTAAGGGAGTTATCCAGAAAATCAAAACGATAATTTGCAAATTTGGAATAAAGTTAGGAATATCATTGTAAATAAGTAAATGTTGTAACAAATACAGCTGAATCAATCATCGCAACAACAAATTGGTTGGAGAAACTTAATCAAATAAAAAACAACAAATAAATTTGCTGAATTATATGCCAAATTTAGGAAAAATTCGGTGATCCACGCAACTGCAGAGTAACGAGAATAATTTTCATGGGCATGATCGTCTTGACACATACACCGTTCTAAGATATATCATTTTATTTTTCGAAGATTCTAAAAGCACACAACAACATCCAACAGAACAATTATATTAGATTTTCACAGCTGTTATCAAGTTGATTCTCTTGTATTTTATATTACTTGTTCTTCAAACTTTCTTAGCCATATATAAGCATCTTTATAGTTTTAGGATTTCATATCTCTCTCTTGACAATAAACTTTAGGGTTTTCTTTTGAGAGATCAACTGCTTATAAGTTCTTTATTTTTTAAAATAAAGATGTTTAGTTAATTTTTAACCATGCTGAGCTAAACTTTGAATCTAGGGTTTTGATTTGTGATCAATTGTGGTGGGTATTTCAATTGTTCTTTTATTCTTCCTTTAATATGAATATCTATTCTGATATATATTATTTTTTCTTTATTCTTAATCTAAAAATCTAATTTTTTCAATGAAAAGTTGACGTCTTTACGTAAGAATTAGGGATAGATAAGAAATCTAAAAACTAATTTGGTTCATTATAGTTGACATCTAAAAATATAATTAGGGACGGTAAAGATAACTATAAATCATAAATATTCAAATTGGTTATTAATTTGATTTAGGAGAAAACCTAAAACATGGTAGTTGTAGTTTCTAGACCTACAAATACATATAGACGGTTAAAGCTGGGTTAAATCTATTAAACTAGAATTAGGGTTTTAATTAAATCTAAATGATATAATATAATTGATGAGATGAGATTAAATCAAATAATTTAATCTATACTTTTATGTTATTAATAGATCGTTAATTAAACCTACGAAAAAGATTAAAAGTTTTGTCATATAAAGCACCACATTAGAAAATCAATTCAAATACCCTAGATTTTCTTTTTATTATAAAAAAACAAACTTTTTAATTTAGTTTAAAAGTAGTTAACAACCTTTTTAACACACCTTTCTGTGACAACGACCCTCAAGTACGACTGTGATAAGCTGTATACTTACGGTTAAATTTGGAGACTATAAAAATCCTCATCACTATACATTGTCTGCTCGGAGCAGTGACTGTTTTGTTGCATACTGAGTATGGCGATAGTGGGAGCACTTAATAGAGTCGCCCTGACTGAGTCAGCATGAGATTGCCATGTGCTGCTGGCCGAGCGACCGAAATTGTTATCTCATGACCACTTTTATCTGTTTACATATAGCCGACTAAGGGTATGACTCGTCGTATGGGGTGTGAGCATGTCGAGAGATTCCAGGTATATCGTAGGGCGATATGGCCGGACAAGTCAATTACAGGATGATTGGACTTGGGCTCATAGGGTATAATCTTAATGGCGTACGCTTTTAGGGAGAGAATTTTATATCGTCGCACATTGCCATACAACGTGCACTTGGATCATGCACATAAGGAGATTGAGGAATGGATCACATCTCTCTCACTGTGTGAGCCCTTATGACGGTTTCCTTCACGGAAGAACGAGCGGTCTATACCCTTAGTTACACTGGGCTGTCTGGGTAAGCATGTTATGAGCGTCTGTTACTTTGGCTGCTATTTCATGCTGCGATGATTATATACCGCACATATGGGACAGTGTCAGGAAAGATGGTGAATAACAAACTTAACTATTCAAAGCTGGAGGAAAATCAATTGGAATGTCTCCTGATTATATCACATGACTAACTCTTATCGACGCTATGGTGACGAAGTTTAAGAGTGCGATGAATCGAGAGGTACACCTAGGTATTCAAACACGTTTCTGTGAGGTATCGAAGGTACTTGAGCAGACATGTCCTATCAGATCTGGGGTATGAGATATCGCAAGCTAACATATTTTGGTTTATGCTGTTTTCTTTTAGGGAGATCCTTGTATCGGTCCTAATAGATCGGCTGCAAGGCTACCCGCTTGTAAGTTCTCAACGGTCTATGCCGCACTAACATGTTATGTATAGATAAGAATGAGAAAGAGAAGTCGGAGATTCTCAGGGAGACAATTGATTCAGGGAATTAATGGTTCAGGGAACCAGCTCAGAGTGCTATCGAGGGCACTCACTCGAATGTGCGAATGGCCGGCCCAATACATGTCCATATGAGTGGATACTCTATATATTTATATATAGGGGCTAGAGTTATGATGCATAAAACATAGTTTTTTCTAGAGAGAAAAACAACAGAGAGTCGTCGTCTCCTTTCTTCATTCGCTTCTAATTTGGGTTGGCTTGCGGGGTTATCAAGAGAGGGATTCTCATTTTCTACCCAAATGTGGTTTCCCCCCGGTCGTTGTTTGGAGGCGATAAAGATCAGATTTTCTACGTGACGTGGACGAGTAACGGTCCAACCAATCGGATTAGGTATATTGTAAACTTTTAGAGTAGATACATAGAGTTTCCGCTGCGCTTGGTTGCATATTTTATATCCACGCCATCTAAATTGTACAGACCCTTTTGGGATTAGGGCTTGAAGAGGAAAATTGGGGAATTTGGGGTTTAGATTTGGGTTGGGGGATAGAAGTGAACAAGCGGTGATTCGATTCGATCAATTGATTCCGGTCAATTTCTTGATTTCGAGTCAATTTTGGGGGAGGAAGTGGTGAAACGGAAGCAGCAGCATTAGAAGTCGAGATTTTGGGAAGGAGGACCGTCTAGAATAATGAGGGTTTTGATTTTGGAGCATAGGGTTCAATAATGGAGAGATAAGACATGGATTTAGAGAGAGAAGATGATTCCTTGTTTTGTTCGTCGTCGTCGCCGGAAGAAATATAATTCACTAACAAAGAATCCATCGTCAGCAAGGTTAGAGTCAACGACAAGGTTAGAGTTGATGGCGGCGAGGCCGAGAAAGAAGAAGATGGGAAAAGGGTTAGGGTTATTTTACTGAGTGTATAATGGTAATTTTGCAATTTCCATTAACACCGTCAGTTATCAAATAGTTAGTGTCAAAGATATGTATTTATATGCAACTCACTGAAACTTGGGTATTTATCTGTCAGACACGTGAAATTTTAGGTATTTATGTGCAATTTAGCCAAACAAACACAGCTGCAGCAGTGTCCTGTGTCCACGTTTATTTATGAGGTCCAGAGCTGTGAACCCAATTTTACCAAGATGAAAATATACAAACAAAAACAAAAAAACAAAAAACAAAAAAAAAATTACCTTTTGTGTGCCACTAGCATCTCAGAGTAACCCCCATAAGTGACGCTGCCATCCCAAAAGATGCCGTTATAGGTGAACTGCACCTGATCGCAGTAATTTTCTTGAGAGTTGTTGCAGAAATCGCAGCTAAGGCATGAGGCTGCCAAGCACCCAACTCCCACTTTGTCTCCTACTTTGAATTCACTCACATTGCTCCCAATCTCTGTCACCGTCCCCGTAATCTCGTGCCTGTGACAGATTAATCAAGATTTTATTAACTATATATCAACATATTGTGTGCTAGTGGAATATCTTTGCAATCGTGTTTTCTTATGGGTAAATTATCAAAAACCTCCTAGGCAACTTTCCCGCTGTCAAACAACCTGGCCCGAAGAACCCCGGAAAGAAAAACCCCGGCCCATTCTACTACTTTCAAAATCCCCCTTGCTGCGATATCAGTAAAGTTTCCTGCAATATCTAATTTACTGCATACATATTGCAGGAAACTATACAGATATATAAGTTGGTGCATACATTTTGCAGGAAACCATATGTTAACATTTTCACAACGGGAGAATGGGGGAGGGCCGAGGGTTGACGAAATTCTTTGGGCCGGGGTTTTTTGACAGCTGGAAAATTAGCCGGTTTTTTATATCTAACAATTTACTCTTTTTTGACATTTTCCTTTCTTTTCTCGATTTCTTTTTTTAAAAAAAATTTGTTGAAAGATATGGTGGTATCATCACCGAACTTCATTAATGAGTCAATAATGGAGTTTTGCTGTCCACGTGAAAGAACTTACAAGCATTTATTTCTAAAGTGCCATTTTAATATCGAACGTTGGACAATAATGGCAAGCGGGTCCAGGATTGTACTGTTACCAGATTGAATTATGAACGACAACAACGAGTAAAAAAGTTAGAGAGAAGTTGAGAAATATGTGAAACTATTCCAATTTACTATGTGAGTTTTGAATCACTCATTTTCACAACTTTGCACATTTATTTTTCTAGCTTGCTCCTGTTGCAAATTGAATTTGATATGTCCATGAGCATTGGCTAGAAATCTAAGAGAAGCGGCAATATATATCCAATATATAATGAATTAATGATGCCAACTATTTGAGTAAGTACTGAGATTCAGGCTATTCATGGCTTTGCAGTAATATAAATATTACTGCAAAGCCATGAATAGCCTGAATCTCAGTACTTACTCAAATTGTTGGCATCATTAATGCATTATATAAATATTGAAAATGGAAATGCAGGCTAGCCACAACATTTTGGGCTCTAATGAACCAAACATATCTCTTGTAGATATCATTATAATTTCGGAGTTTTGTCATAATGATAAAGGCATTACGATGACATTTGAACATTATTTCAGATTCAAATCCTACTGAACATGTTTAATTTTTTTTTTAAATACTAATGACGTTTATATTTTAAGAAATATGGTGTGCAACAAAAACTATCGGAACAGTTTTACTGTCATGTTAGAGACATAATAACGTACCCGGGCACGAGAGGAAAGATAGAGATGCCCCAATCATCCCTAACATGGTGGAGATCAGTGTGGCACATTCCACAATACAATATCTTTATGGTAACATCATCATCCCCATTCTTCCTACATTTTGATCAAACAACAACATAAAAAAAACAAAAGAAAATGCATGGATTTGTTGGTAAAGAAAGAGTAAATATATAATACCTTCTTTTGAAAATGAAGGGAGCAATCTTCCCATTGGCTTCAAGAGCTCCCCACCCATTGACAGTTTGAGTGTGATTTGGTGTTGTCTCACTCATTTTTCTTCTTCTCTCTCTACCTTCAAGATCTCTTGTCTTGCTATAAAATCGAGGAGTGAGAAACAAAAGAATTTGTGTGATTTTTGTTTTGTGTTCTTTAGATTGCCATGCATATTATTTGTTGATGGGCTTCATGTGTGATGGTTATTGAAGCAAGGTTACAGTTGAAAATTATTAATGGTGGGTGTGTCTCTCTGGCTTGAATGCGTACATTAATTGAAGATTGATGTGACCGCTTTAATTGGATGCGGCGTGTTTTGCGTTCTCCGTGCTATGAGAGATAATGCATTAGATATTAAGGGCTTGAAATCCAACTACAGACAAAACGGTGACACCCACTGACACTAGAATACTCGTGCCAAACAGGCGGGCTCATGAATTTTGTCTCTTGGATAGATTGTGGTAGATTCAAGCCCGATAGGTTAAGCATTTTTCTCTTGGATGGATTATGGTAGATTCAAGTCCGATAGGTTAAGCATTTTTCTATTAATAAAAAGAAATACTTCTTCTACCCACTTGAAAATCTATCAAAAAATATATCCAAGAGACAAACATCCGAGACATACTTTTCGCACCAAGATGGCCGAATCCACGTCATCTACAGAAACACTTATTGGCTAAAATGTGGGGTAGAGGGTGCAATTCCCTATGTGGTAGATATCATGCTCATTTTTTACCCATGTGAATCCATGCAGCCTACACGGATTCCATCATCATGGTAGGAAAAGTATTTTTCACTGTTACCTAGGTGTTGTTGGTATTCCCATTTTCTCTGTTGGGTTGATTTGTTGTTATGTTTTGAAGTGGTTGGGAAAAATATTTCTCATCAATAAAACCATTAGTTTCTCGTTTTCTCAGAAAGTGGGCTTTATAACCATCACAAGTCGGACATGGGTATGTTTCAATTATATTTATATATATATATTGATGAAAACGACACATGGCGATTGTTAATTGACTGAATGGGCTCAGCCAAGACCAAATCCTAAACTTCTCTCGCAAAACGAGTGCGCCGAAGAAATTTTCAATTTTCTTAGCCATCTGCAAAAGGAAATTAGCAAGCATATATTATGCCTAGGTTGTAGTTGGTAGGTGGAGGTGGTCACAACTGAAATGAAATGGATGATAGACTTCTGAATAAAACTAAACCTATCAGCCTGAGACAAGTTACTTGGGGGCTGTTTGGTTGCAGGACTCTTGGGTAAATCCTCATGGATCGTGGAAGCCGTTGTTTGGTTGGGAAATTAGGATTAGGTGGGATTGGCGGCCACCTCCGCAAGACGAGAGAATATGATTTCATCTCAAAATGAGTGGATTTGAGAGGAGTTTGGGCCAACTCAGCGACCCCTCAGCACAAAATGACAAAGATTTGTTATTCCCGCCTTCCTTTTATTTTATTAGTTTTTCATTTTTTTCCTTCTTTATTTTTTGTCTTGTGTGGAGGTGACAATTCTCATACTCACAATGTCACGTCCCGCTTTATAAGAGAACGGTAACAGCACGTGACAAGGTACGTGACGTATTTATTCCGAGAAGCTTATTTCCTCGCAACAAATACGCTAAGCTAAGAAATAACAAGTCACATAAAATCCAACTACGATATATTACACTCAAAGTTTCACAGAGCTTCAAACTGGTAACAAGATGTCTTAATACAAAAAGGATAATATAAATAAACCTTAAACAAGAGGCATACAGAAATGAAAAGCGGGAAAGGAAACTAGTCGTCCGCTTATGATGCAAGCTGATTGTACTGTTCTTCCGTTGCTTCTATCTCTCCTGTCTCAAAAACAGGATGGAATACTCCTTAGAGAATTTACGTTCGGTAAGTCCCTAATAAGATGGTATTATAAGTTTAATGTTTATAATGGCAAGCAATATCAATAAAAAGGAAAACATTAAACAGTGAACGCATAAGAGATGACAGTTAAATATGGCAATTATGATAGCATGACAGTTCTATATAAACATAGCAAACTACATAAGTATAGTAATGTAAGCATGACAATGTATCATAAGTATGGTAATGTGGTCTTAAAGAGGTCACTATAAGGGTAAGCTAACCTAACATCAGTTCGAATGTGAGTATGAACCACCGCAGGAGTATTCTCAAACCTAAAGATAGGGCCTCAGGGACAAGAAAACACGGGTCTAAATCAAGAGTTAGTAATGTACCATTTCAGCCCTACCACAACGAAATGAATGTACTGTTTCAGCCCAGCACCACAGGAACATGTATGTTAGTAATGGGACTTCTGAAATTCCGTTAATCGAATTCACAACTCAAACTATCCCAACACCCTGCGTATGTTAAACTATGCATATGATATAAGTCTTACACGAATAAATGAATACATTATGTAAATCCCCGTTCCCATCAATAAATCTTTCTGTATTTTTCCTAGTTCCCCGAATATTTCCTTTTTCGTTTCCCTCGTAATTTTGTAGGAAATTGGTTGCTAAATTTGTCGTATTTAAAATTTCTCTAAACCTTTAAAATCCAAAAACCAAACTAAATTTACATTTGTTACCCCAGGTCAACAGAAAACAAAATAAAACAAAATATATAAATAAAGCTCAGCCCACGTCTTATTTTCTTTACAAAATAATAAGTTCCCCAGCCCACAACTTCCTCCGGCCCAAACGAAAATATAATTTTAACTAAAATCCCTTTCTCCGCCAGCCCAGCCCAGCTTCCCACACCCGCTCCAAACTCGACCCGACCCGCTCCAACCTTCCTCTTCCCCACCAAGCTTTTCCCGCTCGTTCCTTCTTCTGCGTGAACCCACGTCGCCCCCACGTCGCCCACGTCGCCAACGCCGCCGCTCGTCGCCCACGACCGCACGCCCCTCGAGCTCCTCAACCCCTCCTCGTCTCTCCAACTCTCTCCCTCATCACTCTCGCTCTCAAATCTCTTCTCTCTCTCAAACAGAAAACTTTCTGCCTCGTCCCTGCACCCGCCGCCGCCGACGGCGAGGAAGACCATGACAATCACCCTATCCTTCTCCTCCATCAACTGAGCTCCCTCTCCTCACCATTTCCAGCCTCCGCAGAGCCCCCTGCACACCCTCCTCGCCGCCGAGCTCCCCTACACCACCTCGGCCATCACCTATGCCCTAACGCCGGCGAGCTCCCTACTTCCCTGAACCACCTCGTCGACTTCTGCATCCTCAGCATCATCCCCATCACCTCCAAACCCGAGCCCCCACTACCTCTCTCTCTCCTAGCCACGAGCCTCGAACTCCTCGTTGTGCCCATCGCCGGAGCGACCACCGCCGACCATCGCCGACCCCAGCATGCCCCAGGGGATCCACAGAACCCCACTCTGCATCCAGTGATCGCGAGCTATCTCCGAGTAACTCCGACGATGAACCCGAATGCGAGCCGAGACCGTGAATCCAATCCGTACCGTTCGTCGCGCGTTCGTGCCGTTGCCACTGCCGTGGGTCGCCAAAGCGTCTCCAGGCAAGTACCCTACTTGCTACATGCTATTTATTACTGTTACATTTCTAAAACCTATTAATTCCGTGTTTAAAACTCGTGAAAACTTATACGACACAAGTGCTTGATGGAAAACTCGAACGAAAACCTTACATTAAACTGACGGAACTTGATTATATATGCTGGCCCGTGTGATAGTGAACATTATGGTGAAATTTTACTGAAAAATATGATTGTTACTGGCTTAAACGATCACCCCCAATTACACCCGTTAAAACTGAATATTCCCCGCGTCTGAAACTTGTTAAAATCATAATTAATTGTGTACATATTGAAATGATGCTTTCAAGGACTCGTATCGAAGCCAACTTGACGACCTAGAACCCATAAAAGTTTTTAATTGTTTCTGTACTGAAAATATGGCGAGAACTGGCTCGGAGAGGAGCTCTGGACTGCAGTCCAAAGCATCTCTGGCTGTTAATTTCTATCTCGTAATGCTTACTACTTTGCTGCCAGAACTTGTATGTTGCGGAACCCTATACTTAATTGAAGATGAAACTGTTAGCTAAATAACACAAGTGATTTCACCCCTTTTTATCGTCGTTTACTATTTAAACTGCAATTTAAAAGAACATGACGTATAGCAGTCCCAAACAGAAACAGAACTGACACCCTATGATTGAACAGTACATAACTTCTGACGTAGAGAAGCGATTGAGAATCCGTCTGATGCATTGGAAACCTTATTGAAAACGATAAATTTCATTCAACTGTAGAGTCGCTAAATTCTGATCCCAACTGGGTGAAAGTTGTGTCGCGAAACGGACGTTCAGTTCAGAAACTGAATTTCCTGTAGCGAACACATAAAATGAAACGGCTGTAACTTGCAAACCCGGAATAAGATTGCACTGAAACAAATTTTGCTGAACTTTCGACAGAGTGTACTTGTTACCATATTTGTATTGTTTCACTGAATTCTGAACATATGATTTACTGCAATTTTTGTAAGCTCATGAAGTGCATAATAGTTCATATTACACATGACTTGTTAACTGCATAAATATATGTACCTTACCCAATTGCCATATACATAGTGATAGTGCGCGTTATTATTCAGTGGACATTGCATTATCATGTGTGAATGATATTGGTCTAGTAGTGTTAAGTACGCCGATAGAAAAGTGAATGATTCGTGACAGTGATCGATACAGTGAACGGTGACAAAACCGTGTTATTGGTGCATACTTGTACACAACTAAATCATAATCGTTAATAGTGTAAACCTGGGGAAAAGGGGAAATCGAAGTGGAAAGAGCATCGTATTTAGCGAGGACCGTGTTTTAGAGGATGATCATTCGAACAACGACTCTTATATATATTAGGTAGGATCTAGCGATCCGGCTGACAGGGTTATGTCCCGGACGTGTGGGCCGTTGTCTCGAATTTGTACGAGACTCCCGTTAAACATGATCCTCCTTTCCACAACTCGATTTCAAACATGACTTAGAGACTGATAGGGACACAGATCATACTTTGCATCATTTAGTGACATGGTGATTGTCTGCATTTTACTTCCACTGTTATTGCCTTATTTGCCTGTTTCCTGTCATTATTACTATATTGCTATTATGTCGCTCTGACGACCTGAGTATGCATGCTCAGACCTCGAGGAAGAACCAGCGCAGGAGTCGGATTTACCCTTCGAGCTAGCAGAGATTTAGCCTGGAGTACCTTTTCCTTCTTTTCTGCTTTCCTTAAAGAGATCTTGTATTCGAACTCGGTTAGTAGTTCTTTTCTTGTTTATTTGTAAATTGTGGACAATGAACTTTGATGTAATATTTTAGTGATGCACTTCCTTTACTTCTGTGCTTTGTTTACTGATTACCATGTAATGCTAGAAACCAAAGTGTGACTACGGCGGGATTATTCCCTGACCGTAGGAGCATGGCTGGCCTATTCATCCCTCATTTTCCGTATTTTGGGAAGCGGGGCGTGACACATTAAGGGTTACAAGTTTAAGTCGAGTTCATATCAATTTCAAGTATTCATATCAAGTTCAAGTATTCATGCCAAGTCATTACGTATTCATAGTTTCGAGTCAAATCAAGACAAGTATGCAATGTGTTTTATCACACAAGTCATGTAAATACAATAAATAAACAGTCACAAAGTATGAAATGAGACAAGTATATTATTTAAGCAATAACCAGAAACAATGCTGTGAAGAAGTATTATATATGACTAATTACTCAAGTCAATTGAATTCAGAATATAAACGAAAAATATAGCAATAAGTGTTATGCAAATATAAGTTCAAGTCTTGCCTAAATACGACTACTGGTTTGGGAGATATATATGTTTTCGTATCGTCGCGCAGAACAGATCAGAATCTGTTCAGCCCTGACATATATTTTAAAAACACAGTCTGAGTTATTTTCCGTCATGTTTCATGTCACACTCTGCTTCCCAAAAGACGGGAACAAATACGTGATGAGGCGCGCGATGTATTTATTCCGAGAAGGCCATTTCTCAAAATAAATACGCTAAGCATAATTAAACAATATTGCATAATAAGAAATTAACCAGTGAACTACAAATTGTTTCTTGCACTTACTTAACAAGAATTACTTATAACTCGAAATCAGAACAGAAATACACTCTTTTATTAATATTGGAATATTAAAAGTGTGCAGGGATTTCAGGATCGTTACATCCTACCCTCCTAAGAAAAATTTCGTTCTCGAAATGTACACAAGGAGGATATTGTAACAGATTCAAGAATTTTTTTGATTAATGCAGTCGTGAAAGCTGGGGTGGGGACTACTAATATCGAAACGCTATTGCGTGGGGAAGGAAGGAACGAAAGAATGAAAGAATTTGAAATAGCGTAAAAAGGATGGAAGGGAATTTTTACCAGTGTTATCCTGATCAGGGACTTACGGTTTTGCGCTTGATCTAAAGAAAAGTATGAAAGAAAGGAGGCTCGGTTTGTAGAACCGAGATCGATGTCGTAAGAGAAAGGCGAGCTCGAAGGAACTTAAGGGAGCTTAGTTTCTAGAACTTGAGAGAACTTGGACTCGAGAAAATAATTTTAGAAAGAATTTTCAGAATAAATTTAGAGGAGAGATGAGTTGAAAGAGCCTAGATTATATAGGAGATGGAGAAGGGAGATATGATGAATTGAAAAAGGAAATTACCAGTGACGACCTGATCCATGGTGTCACGCCCTGCTTCCCAAAATACGTAAACCCGGCACGTGACAGAGCCAACCAAGTTACCTGTGGCTAGAAATAATCTCTCCACAGTCATTACGACTATCAAGCGGATATCAAGAACAGTAAGAATATAATCTAGCTAACACATTTCCATCTGCCACAATAAATAAAATCAAGAAAATGTATAAAGCGGAAACGAATCAAGATCCAATAAACAATAGCATTTGAAAACACGTCCCAATATGGGCTCACAGCAAAAGAAATAAAACTGTGGAAATAAATAAACTAAGAGTCTCTAAACGAAATAGCCAGCTTCTCATTTCTCGACTTGATTGCTAAAGTACTCTTGATCTACCTACGATAAAGGTAGAGGAACTGGGCCATGCAAAACCCAGACGTCAGTGCATCATAATATCAAAATAATAGTAATAACCAGATGCTATGATAAATATGAATATAACTAATAAACACAGATATATAACAGTGAGTTGTATGTATGTGATGTGTATCCTAAAGTTTGTGCTTCTAGCTTATCTATTTTATAAGTCTTTTAAATCAATTTAATGGAATCGTCGATATAACTCAATATCATCCCGTGCGTGCCTGGGACCACGGTCAAGATTCTCGGGATGAATCCGAGACGTGCCGCTAAGCAGTAAACAGGTAACATGTACAAATGAATGATGTTATCAGCATCATTTCGGGGCTGGCCGAGCCCGTAAAGACTGATCAGTATAACTATCGAACTGTTGAGTTATAACTCAGGTTTCATTATTGATTTTCCCTTACTCTTTAGGTTTTGTGTTTAAGTCAGGTATTGATGATGTAAATCTAATGCCCACACAGGATCAAGCTGGTACATGTCTTGTCTATAAAGACAACAAGTCACGTCCGTCAGGACAACAAGTCAGGATTGTTGGCATTAGTAATAAGATCCAAGTAACAAGTCTGGTAGTGTGTCGTAAACATGTCATGTAATATATATTAACCAAAATAGATGCCAATGTAAAACTATAATCAATATCGAAATACGGTAAACACAACTGATACCAGGATGCATATGTATTTATCTGTAATAGCCATTACACATCAATTTCTATGTATGATGCAAACTAGATAACATACTGTATTATTATAGTAGTATAATGATATCATGATGTCCCGGCATGTAATTAGATATGCTATTATCGGTACGGATACAAATGGATACTGTAAACTGTAAATCTGTAATATTTGCTGAATAATAAAACATATGCACTATTCTTATTCATATAATTATCGATATAATAACACAGCATGTTGCAAGTTTAAAACTTGCCTGATCGGATCTCACGTCGAGATGCGGATGCCACGTCCGACATCGAAAATAACGTCGTGATGCAAATTTACGCATGCAGGACTGGACCTGGCTGAGCAGTGACGTGACGTGGTGACTGGGTCGGACAACGACGGTGACTGGGTCGTCCGGATCGTCGGCGACGTGCGCGACTTCGGCGAGCCGTTCGGAGAATCAAGAAAAGAAGAGAAGGAAAGAAAGAAAGAAGAAAGAAGAAGTTGTTGTGGGTTCTGGGGTAGCGAGGACAGAGAAAAGGTGACGAGGTGACGGGGGTTTGACGGCGATGAGGTGCTGCGCTCGACAATGGTTGTGGGTTTCAAGGGTCGGTAAAGTGCAAGTGGTCGGTGGGTTTTTAGTTTGAGTTGGCGGGGAGAGGAGTGGGAGGTGGGGAGAGGAGAGGGATGTTAGATTTTAATATATAATATATCATATATAAGTTATATATATATATATATATATATATATATATATATATATATATATATATAGAGAGAGAGAGAGAGAGAGAGAGAGCACGAGATAAAAGACGAGAGAGAGAGAGAGAGCACGAGATAAAAGACGAGAGAGAGAGCGACAGAGGGGATATATATATATATATATATATATATAATTAGTTTTATAAATATATTTTATATTTTATATATATAACCGTCAGTTTAGTTATATAGAAAAATATTATAATATATATTGGGATTTTACAACTAATATTGGATTATTCTGAATATTACCCGGGTCCCTTCTAAAAATCTAGTTTTTAAATATGGAGAAAATATGTAAAAGTTTAAACCATAATGTGATGTCGTGTTAATAAAAATGCATACCACCAAGTACGGATCTACGTAAATATATGTAGCGACCCAAACGATTCTGTTTTAACAATTTGGACAAGAACATGATGTATGGATGCAACCATATGCTATAGGGTATGATGACATGCAAGGCTAGATATTAAAAATATGTTATTTGGTTTTTATTTTGTATTATTAAAAGATATACGGATACTAAAATATATTATACATGTATAATATCTAGAATTGCACGGATACTCTGTACTAGCAAATATTTGATGTAATCTTGAACCATGGTGGGTTTCAAATATGTGGGTCGGGTCGGATAATAACTGCAACTGCTAATTGCACTATCTGCAACCCAAAAGCAATAATAATTAAGAATTTGTCGCAAGATTTGGAAATACCCCAAATAAAATATAGTATAACAGTGCTAGGGTGTTACATTATATCCAACTACAAAAGAATTTCGTTCTCGAAATTCCCGAAACAAGAAAATAATAAGAAAACGTGGATCTAAGAAAAGAGGTGTGGAAACTTCTGTCGGATCTCGTCTTCACGTTCCTAAGTAGATTCTCCCTACGAACGATTCCCCCATGAAACGAGTACTAGCGAAATAACTTTGTCCTTGAGGACTTTTTCTCGTCAATTCACAATCGCCAATGGTCTCTCTTCATATGTTAAATCTTTCCTTACTGTCAATTCCGAATGATCTAGGACGTGCGTCTTATCTCGAACATGCAGATTTGAGATACAGAAACATGTCATGAACATCCATCAAGGATGGTGGTAACGTCAATCGATAAGTTACCTCTCCAATACGCTCGATAATACCGAAAGGCCCTACGAATCGAGAACTAAGTTTGTCTCGACTACCAAATCGGATCACTCCTCTGGTCGGTGATATCTTCAAGAATATAAGATCACCAACTGCGAACTCCATAGGTCTTCGTTCTGTATCATCCCAACTTTTATGTCAATCTTGTTCCGTCTGCATATGATTTCGGATCACGTTGACTTTCTCCACCGTCTGCACAATAAGATCCGGTCCTAATAATTTTCTTTCTCCAATATCATCCCAACATACAGGCGAGCGACACTTACGACCATATAATGCTTTGAATGGAGCCATCTGTATAGTCGCCTGAAAATTGTTATTATAAGAAAACTCCACCAAGTGCAAATGATCATCCCAAGAACCCTTGAAGTCTAATATGTATGCTCTCAACATATCTTCAAGAGTTTAGATCATTCTTTCAGACTGGCCATCTGTTTGAGGATGATAGGATATGCTAAACTTCAGGCGAATTCCCAAACTTTCTTGTAGACTCCTCCAAAAGTGCGATAGAAATCGAGTATCACGATCAGAAACGATTCTCACGGGTAATCTATGCAATCTCACAATCTCCTGCATGTACCGCTCTGCCAAAGCCTCTGTCGACTGACTAACTCGAAATGGTATAAAATGAGCTGCCTTGGTCAATCGATCGACAATCATCCAAACTGCATTATTGCCCTTTGGACTCCGTGGTAACGCTGTCATGAAATCCATGGTTATATGTTCCCACTTCCACTGAGAAATCGGAAGTGGTTGCAACAAACCAGCTACCATTTAATATTCAGCCTTGATTTGCTGACACACCAAGTACTTCGATACATAGCGAGCAATCTCCCTTTTCTTGCCTTTCCACCCGAAATGTTATCGTGGATCTTTGTACATCTTTATGCCTCCCAGATGTACGGAATATGCGTGTTCCCGCAAAAAAAATCTGCGCAAAAGAGCCCAAGGTATCTAATGGCAGCGATACGTTTAAGAAAATATGAACCAGTATTTTCCGGGCTATATTTTGACAAACTCCCGAATGTGAAACAACTAAATTCTGATGGTTTTGATATATTATGGGCTTCATAATTCATCCAGGATCAAAAGTTATGAGCAAATATCCTATGCACGTGTAATCTAAGGAAGAAAATGCGAACCGGTATTTTCCGGGGTGTATTTTGACAAATTCTTGAATGAGAAACAACTAAATTCTGATGGTATCGAAAGTGTCTTGAAAAATCCTTCAATTTGATATATTATGGGTTTCATAATTCATTCGGGATCAAAAGTTATGAGGCATCACGTGCCCACACGTGACCGGCATCACGTGCAGACACGTGACCATTTATAGGCAAAGCCTGTAGACACTGAATAAAAATAAAATAATAATTGGAGGGGTCACGTGCCAACACGTGAGATGCCTTTAAATCTACTGAAAGGGATTAAAAGATATAATAGAACTGCAAGGAAAGATTCCAATGGGGTATCACGTGTCTACACGTGACCAAGGGTCACGTGCTGACACGTGATGATTCCTTAGCTCTTTAAAAACAACAGAATTAAATTCTGGCTAAAAGCTTAAACAGTGGGGTCACGTGCTCACACATGATAGGCATCTAAACCTTCTGAACTAATAGAATTAAATTCTAAATTAAGGGAAATCAAAAACCCTAATATTTATTTAGATCTTTCCAAACAAAAGAGAACTATGCTCTGTAAAGTAGAGCACCGTTGGATTAAAAAATCCAATGGTGATTAAAAATCACCAATTTATGGAAAGATTCTATACAAAGAAAGATTTCCCTAAATTTCACAAGAAATAACAAACATAATATCTTTTGGATTGAAAATCCAATGGTGAATAAAATTCACTATGATCTAAAGGATCATATTAGTTATGAAAACAAACAAAATCTATCAATGAGAGATTTACTAAACAAATTGATTCTTTTCCTTCTCTTATAAATAGGAGCCAAGAAGAGAAGAGAGATATAGAATTTTGGAATCTTGAAATTTCAGAGAGAAAAAAAAGGAGAATTTAATTCTCAACAAAGAAAACTCTAGGTGAGAAAAGAAAGGGGATCAAAAATTCAAATAGAGAATTTAATTCTCAAATCTAAGAGTTTAACTCTTCTACATAAAAAGAACTTAGTTCTTCCTCTGGTTGAAGATCTGGAGAAGCAAATCTCCCCATAAGTTGAGAATTTAATTCTCATCGGGTTGAGATTCTGCCATACAGATCCAAAACTTAGAGGGGGAATTAAGGTTTAGAGAATTTAATTCTCCCAAAACAAAACTAGAGTTATATGAGAATTTAATTCTCTCAATTTACAGGAATTTAATTCCTCCAAGATATGAAACTAGGGTTTAACCCTATATGAGAATTCAATTCTCCTAAAATTACAGGAATTTAATTCCTTCAAGATGGACAGAACTACGGTCTAACCCTAATTGAGAATTTAATTCTCTCAAATTCACAGGAATTTAATTCCTCTTAAAATGAAATTAGGGTTTCACCCTATACAAGAATTTAATTCTTTTACATATATGGGAATTTAATTCGTCTAAAAGAAATTATGGTTTAACCCTACATAAGAATTTAATTCTTTCATAATAGGAATTTAATTCCTCCAAAATCATGATTAGAGTTTAACCCTACAGAAAATTTAATTCTCAAAATAAAATAAGGAGACTTAAAAGATCTCTATGCATGCAAAGAACTAAGGTCACGTGTCCCCACTTGACCCCTGAAAATCCCCAAAAATGAGAAGGAAAAAGCTCTGAGGCAACGCCTCACGTGCTCCCACGTGACCTCCAAAACACAGAAAGAAAAGCAAAGGATATCTAAGCTTTGGGCATTCTCACGTGTTACCACGTGACCCCTTAGAAAACGCTTTAACAATCAGCGCACAGATCTCCATCACTTGCCAACACGTGATGCTCAAAAATAAAAATAAAAAGTGTTTAACACTCATCCACAGAATAAAGTAAAAGGGGATAGAGTCCCACCTTTGGGTGCCTTCACGTGTCCCCACGTGACCCATTCCTATTTAGTGTTTAAACACTAATTTAAGGGACTTATTTCCAGTGTTTAACACTGTTGTTTTCTGTTTCCCTCCGAAAGACGGCAAGACAGACGTCTTGCCTGAGATTCGGGGCAGATACTAATTGGTGCTATCCGTCCACCTCTCCGAAGATGCTAAGTTGATTTATGACACCGTGCATCGAAGGTTTAAATGGATGCGACCGACATAACAGACTTCGTCAGATTCCCCCTCGCTTGAGGGGTTTTTGATTGTGGGGGCGCTCTTCCCTGCAGCCACAAGCCCCTGCAGTTAATTACGCTACCGCATCGCGGTAATAACTTTCTCCTTCTCCAGATGGTCACTTCGTGTCGTGGGTGTTTGTTTTGTTTGTGGTTGCCCATGGATTGTATACGGAGACTAAGTTATGTTGTCGCCCGTAGGGCATGGACTAGTCCAAATCCGTATCTTTTTTAGATTTTGGTTTGGGGGTTAGGTTTAAGGATACGTTAGCCTCATTTGAGACTAAGATCAACTTAAACGTTAGTTAAGGATACGTTAGTCTAATTTTAGACTAAGATCAACTTAACGGGATCGTTTAGATCCAACAAAAGAGCAATTGGGCTCTGTTGTTTAGTTTAATGACATTGCGGTCGATAATTAGTTTAAAGACATTACGGTCCATTGTTAGTTTAAGGACATCTCGGTCCAATGTTACTTTAAAGACATCGCGGTCGAGGTTAAGGACATCATAGTCCATGGATTTAAGGATTCCACAGTCCGTTGTTAGTTTTAAGACATCACGGTCGAGATTAAGCACATCATAGTCCATGAGTTTAAGGACCTCACAGTCCAATGTTGGTTTTAAGATATCACGGTCGAGGTTAAGGACATCATAGTCTATGAGTTTAAGGACCCCACAGTCCAATGTTAGTTTTAAGACATCACGGTCGAGGTTAAGGATATCATAGTCCATGAGTTTAAGGACCTCATGGTCTAATGTTAGTTTTAAGACATCACGGTCGAGATTAAGGACATCATAGTCTATGAGTTTGAGGACCCCACAGTCAAATGTTAGTTTTAAGACATCACGGTCGAGTTTAAGGACATCATAGTCCATGGGTTTAAGGACCCCACAGTCCAATGTTAGTTTAAAGACATCACGGTCGAGGTTAAAGACATCATAGTCCATGAGTTTAAGGACCCCACAGTCCGTAGTTTAGAGATGTCATAGTCTGTGAAATGCGTGGTTGTCGGGACCCGTTACCTCTCTTAAGACGTTGAAGGATTACAACGACAAGTATCAGAGGAGTGACGAGATGTGCTCTTAAACCAAAGTGGAATAAGTGATTTGTAGTCCAATTTAGAACTAGGATCAATTAATTAAATTATGAGCACATTGGCTCAATTAAGTCTGAATTGAGGACATATAGCCAACCTGGGCTAAGTCCAATTAAATTTGAAGTATTGGCCTTCTGTTGGACCATTAGACATTTGTCTGGTCTCAGCCCACATTATTTAGCAATGCTAAACTAGAGTTTGAGGGCTTTGGCAACATTTTTTCTCAATTTTTGATTTAGCAGTGAACATTGTAGTTCTGACTTTTACTCAATTTTGAATGGGAGGCTTTGCCTCTGGAAAATTAGCCAATTTGGCTAAAACTAGTGTTGAACACTAGAGAGCAACAGTTTTAAACACTGGAAATAAAACTCTCAAATTAATGTTAAACACTAAAAGACAACAGTGTTAAACACTGGAAATATAATTCTCAATTTATTGTTAAACACTAGGAAATGACAGTGTTAAACACTGGAAATGAAGTTGTCAAATTAGTGTTAAACAATAGAGAGGAAAGGGTCATGTGGGGACACGTGAGGATACGCCAAAGGTGGGGCCAGATCCCCTTTACTTTATTCTGCAGATAAGTGTTTAACACTTTTAATTCTCACAGCCATCACGTGTGGGCACGTGATGGGTACTCATGCCCTGCTTTATTAGAATATTCATTAGGGGTCACATGGTAACACGTGAGAGCGCCCAAGTTATATTTTGACTTTGCTTTTGTTTCGATATAATGAGGGTCACGTGGGAGCACGTGAGGCATTGTCTCAGGGATAATTCCTTCTCATTTTTGGGGATCTTTTCAGGGGTCACGTGGGGCACGTGACCCTAGTTCTTTGCATGCATAGAGAACTTTTAAGTCTCCTTATTTTTAAGAATTAAATTCCCTGTAGAGTTAAACCTTAATTATGATTTTGGAGGAATTAAATTCCTATTGTGAAAGAATTAAATTCTTATGTAGGGTTAAACCCTAATTTTCTTTAGAGGAATTAAATTCCTATTAATCTGAGAGAATTAAATTCTCTTAGGGTTAAACCCTAATTTTGTCCATCTTGAAGGAATTAAATTTCTATAATTTTAGGAGAATTGAATTCTCAGATAGGGTTTAAACCTTAATTTCATCATGAAGGAATTAAATTCCTGTGAGTTTGGAAAAATTAAATTCTCATATAGGGTTAAACCCTAGTTTTATCTTGAAGAAATTAAATTCCTGTGAGTTTGGAAGAATTAAATTCTCATATAGGGTTAAACCCTAATTTTATTTTGGGAGAATTAAATTCTCTAAACTCAATTCCCCCTCTAAATTTTGGATCTGCATGGCAGAATCTCAACCCGATGAGAATTAAATTCTCAACTTATGGGGAGATGTGCTCCTGCAGATCTTCAACCAGAGGAAGAACTAAATTCTTTTGTGCAGAAGAGTTAAACTCTTAGATTTGAGAATTAAATTCTCTGTTTGAAGTTTTGATCCCCTTTCTTTTCTCAACTAGGGTTTTCTTTATTGAGAATTAAATTCTCCTTTCTTTTCTCTCTGAAATTTCAAGATTCCAAAACTCTATATATTTTCTTTTACTCTTGGCTCCTATTTATAGGAGAAGGAAAAGAATCAATTTGTTTAGTAAATCTTTCATTGAAAGATTTTGTTTGCTTTCATAATTAATACGATCCTTTAGATCATTCAGTGAATTTTATTCATCGTTGGATTTTAAATCCAAAGATATTCTGTTTGTTATTTTCGGTGAGATTTAGGGGAAATCTTTCCTTGTCTAATATTTTTTCCATAAATTGATGATTTTTAATCACCTTTGGATCTTTAATCCAACGGTCCCCATAATCTTTTTCCATTTGGAAAGGTTTAGAAGCTTTTAGAATTTAATTCTATTAAACTGTAAGGCTTTCGAAACCAGTCACGTGCTGACACGTGACCATTGGTCACGTGTGAGCACGTGACCCCCAATTGAGTCCTTTTCTCAGCGTTTATTTACGCTTCAGTTTTAACCATCACGTGCCAACACGTGACCATTGGTCACGTGTGAGCACGTGATACCTCATTGAGGTATTTCCTTCAGCCGTTTGTTTTTATTTCTGTTTGATGAGATTTTAACCATCACGTGTCATCACGTGACCATTGGTCACGTGTGAACACATGATACCCCATTGAGGTAATTCCTGATTTTTAGAATTAAGTTCTATTAAGCTGTAAGGCTTTCAAAGCCTGTCACATGCTGGCACGTGACCCTTGGTCACATGTGAGCACGTGACCCCCAATTGAGTCATCTTTCAGCCGTTTGTTTTCATTTCTGTTTGATGAGATTTTTGTAAGTCCACGTTGCCCACCCCGGTGCTTGCGGGGAGGCGGAAACGTTATGAAAAATCGGATTTTTACAACACTAGGCAACATGGACTAGCTAAAGGAGGGATCTTTGCTAAACAAAACTAACTACAAAGCTAAAGAGAGTTAGCTACTCGGAAAGGGGGTTATACCTAGGTCTTCAAGTCCTTCTCTTCTTGCTCCTTGGAGTGAAAGAACGGGTTCTCCTTGTCGCTTCTCTTGCTGAAGAAAGATCCACCCGAGGGCTTCAACCTTTAGCTCCAACTTCAAACTAGAAGTAACTAAGGTGCTTGGTGTGCTAGACCTAGGACCTTAGAAAGAGTAGAGAGTATTTTTGAAGGGATTAGCTCAAGCTCAAATGGTTCTCAACTCATGAGAGGGGAGAGCTAGAGAGGGGAAGAGGAGGAGAGAGAATGGAAATCAACAAGTGAGAAGAATATCTCAACCTTCTCATATATATGTGTGAATTATGGAAAATAAATAATTAGCTAAGATAATTGTCATGGTTAATCAAGAAATGACCATTATCATTTCACATTAAATGCTTTTGCAAGGATCAAAGAGCATCTTTCATATAGAATGATGATGGTCAACTTGTCAACCTAGGTCAACAAGTCAAGTATAGTCAAATGGTCAACAACCCTAACCATGCACAATTATAATTAACTAATATTAATAAATCATAATTCACACAAAACATTAGGGTTAAGAAAATGACAATGGTCATCAACCCTAATCAAAGTCCTCTGCCTCTGTCTCAGTCAACTGTGCATACACACCCGTATCCGTGTTCCGAGGAACACGAATACAATGAGATAAAACCAATCCCAAATCATATACTAGGATCCGGCTTAAACCAAAGCCCGCTAGTATAAGCTGTCCGGACACAAAACGTGCACAAGTGCACGGATGCGAACGAATCCTGTCGCAAAACCATGCGACCTCTACTCATTTTGCCTAAAGGCGAATAACCCTCTGTGTGGGACTCTAAAGACTCGACACTACGCTGGCAGTGGGTTTAACCATAGACCGCAAGCGGCACTAGCTGTACGTAACGGTCCCCAGGTAGATGCCAATAAGAAGACTGACGAGTTAAACCCATCTGAACTCCTACTGAGCCTGAATGTGACAGTCTCCGTACAGTCCGGTCTGTTCGTCTGATAATATCGCATGGCGGGCCTAGGGGGCGGTGATATATCAGTCCCCTAATAGCAGTATAAGTCGTGTCGGAGTATAGCCCAGAACACCCTGAGATAACACTGGAAACCTACCAATATATCTCGCTTGCCTTGGCCAGGGACTACTTGTGTAATGGCTCTCCAAGACACAGCGCGATGCCAACCCCCAATACCGGGAGAGACGAATCCTGTCTAACCGTCACTGCCTCCAAGTGCTTCGGGACTGCACCCAACTACTACCTGTTTGCACGACTCCTTTGAGCCGTGGTAGGGTAGTAATCAAAGTACAGTGGGAACACACTTGAGGCGAAGTGACAGTGTCAAGTCAGCGGACTAAGCTGTACTCATGTCACCTGGGAACTGATAACTGACGATAGGTATAATACCAACTAACAGTTCCCGACGAGTCTTGTCTAGTGTACTCGTAACCTAATGAGCACCCGCATACTATCTCAAGTACGACGTACTGACGGCTGTGGGACAGGCCGTCTCCCGTGCTGGGATGAGAAGCGCATACGCTAGTCTAATCTGGAGTATCGATGTCCTGTCTCGATAATCCCATGACTAGGGACGTGAATATAAGGATGTGCTTGTGGATTACCCAGCCCCCACGAGTGTGACTGCCATCACAACGCTGGTAATCAAGCAAAGATCCTAAGGGCTCCACTAATGCGTATAGGTGATATAATAAAAGAAACACATGTACACTTTAAAGCAGAGACAAACCAAGTAGCATACTACCATTTCGAGCAAGATTGTCTATACAACTGTGAATATCCCAAGCTTCCATCAAGTAATATACATACTAGTATGATACAGTAATGGCCTCTAGGGCATATACACTAACAATTTTAACCATCACGTGACCATGGGTCACGTGTGAACACGTGATACTTCATTGAGGTAATTCCTGATTTTTTAATCAGGAAACATTCTCTAGTGTTTAACACTAATTTGACAACTTCATTTCCAGTGTTTAACACTGTTCTCCTCTAGTGTTTAACACTAATTTGAGATCTTTATTTCCAGTGTTTAACAATACTGTTCTCTAGTGTTTAACACTATTTCTAGCCAAATTGGCTAATTTTCCAGAGGCAAAAGTCTCCCCTTCAACTGAATCTCAAAATTGGGTAAAATTCAGAGCTATAATGTTCAATACTCAGTCAAAGATAGAAATATCACCAGAGCCCTCAAACTCTTGTTTAGCATTGCTAAATAATGTGGGCTTGAACCCAGACAAGTGTTAATGGTTCAACAAAGGGCCAACTCTTCAAATTTAATTGGACTTAGCCCAAGTTGGCTATAAGTCCTCAATTCAGACTTAACTGAGCCAATGTGCTCATAATTTAATTAATTGATCTTAGTTCCAAATCGGACTACAGATCATTTAGTCCATCTTGGTTCAATGGTACATCTCTTCACTCCTCTGATATTTGTCGTTGTAATCCTTCAATATCTTCAGAGAGGTGACGGGTCCCGACAACCACACATTTCACAGACTATGACGTCTCTAAACTACGGACTGTGGGGTCCTTAAACTCATGGACTATGATGTCCTTAACCTCAACCGTGATGCCTTTAAACTAACATCGGACTGTGAGGTCCTTAAACCCATGGACTATGATGTCCTTAATCTCGACCGTGATGTCTTTAAACTAACATCAGACTGTGGGGTCCTTCAACCCATGAACTATGATGTCCTTAATCTCGACCGTGATGTCTTAAAACTAACATCGGACTGTGGAGTCCTTAAACCCATGGACTATGATGTCCTTAACCTCGACCGTGATGTCTTAAAACTAACATTGGACTGTGGGGTCCTTAAACACATGGACTATGATGTCCTTAATCTCGACCGTGATGTCTTTAAACTAACATCAGACTATGGGGTCCTTAAATATGATGTCCATAATCTCGACCGTGATGTCATTAAACTAACATCGGACTGTGGGGTCCTTTGGACTATTATGTCCTTAACCTCGACCGTGATATCTTTAAACTAACATCGGACTGTGGGGTCCTTAAAACCCATGGACTATGATGTCCTTAACCTCGACCGTGATGTCTTTAAACTAACATCGAACTGTGGGGTCCTTAAACCCATGGACTATGATGTCCTTAACCTCGACCGTGATGTCTTAAAACTAACATTTGACTGTGAGGTCTTTAATCTCACGGACTATGATGTCCTTAACCTTGACCGTGATGTCTTAAAACTAACATTGGATTGTAGGGTCCTTAAACCCATGGACTATGATGTCCTAACCTCGACTGCGATGTCTTTAAACAAACGTTGGACCGAGATGTCCTTAAACTAATAATGGACCGTAATGTCTTTAAACTAATCGACCGCAATGTCACTAAACTAAACAATAGATTCCAATTGCTCTCTTGTTAGATCTAAATGATCCCGTTAAGTTGATCTTTGTTCCAGCCAAAAATTTCTGCGCAAAAATCCTAAGGTATCAAATGATAGCGATACGCTTAAGAAAATGCGAATCAGTATTTTCCGGGCTGTATTTTGACAAACCCCCAAATGATAAATAGCTAAATTCTGATGGAATCGAAAGCGTCTCGAAAAATCCTTCGATTTGATATATTATGGGCCTCATAATTCATCCGGGATCAAAAGTTATGAGGCATCACGTGCCCACACGTGACCATTTACAGGCAAAGCCTGTAGGCACTTAATATAATAAATAATTAAAAGAGGTCACGTGATGGGTCTTTAAACCCACTGAAAGGAATTAAAAAATATTATAAATCAGCAAGGAATACCCCAATGGGGCATCACGTGCCCACACGTGACCAAAGGTCACGTGCAGACACATGATGGGTTCCTAAGCTCTCTGAATTAACAGAATTAAATTCTAATTAAATAATTAATCAGTTGGGTCACGTGCTAACATGTGATGGGCTCTTAAACCCTCTGAAATAATAAGAATTAAATTCTAAATAATGGGGTCACGTGCCAACACGTGATAGGCCTCTAAACTCATTAAATAGAGTTAAAAAGTATAATAAAACAACAGGAAAAATCCCAATGGGGCATCACGTGACCACATGTGACCAAGGGTCACGTGCTGACACGTGGTAATTCCTGAGTTTTTTGGAACAACAGAATTAAATTATGGTTAAATGCTTTATCGAGGGGGTCACGTGTCAACACGTGATGGGATCCTAAAATCTCTCAAATAATAAATTAAATTGTAATTAAGGGAAATCAAAAACCCTAACTGGAAAAATATTTCTTTAAATCTTTCCAAACAAAAAAGATGGTGCTCTGTAAAATGGAGCACCGTTGGATTAAAAATCCAATGGTGATTAAAAATCACCAGTTTATGGAAAGATTCCATACAAGGAAAGATTTCCCTGAAATTTGAATAATAGATAAAAGATCTTTTGGATTTAAAATCCAATGGTGATTGAAAATCACCAGTTTATGGAAAGATTCCATACAAGGAAAGATTTCCCTGAAATTTGAATAATAGATAAAAGATCTTTTGGATTTAAAATCCAATGGTGAATAAAATTCACTGAAGATCATGTTGGTTACAAAATCAATTAAAATCTTTCAATGAAAGATTCACAAAACAAATTGATTCTTTTCTTTCTCCTATAAATAGGAGCCAAGAAGAGAAGAGAAATGATCTACTTTTTTGGGAGATAACAACAACAAAGAGAAAAAAGAGAGGAGAATTTAATTCTCAAGAAAGAAAACCCTAGGTGAGAAAATGAAGGGGATCAAAATTTCAAACAGAGAATTTAATTCTCAAATCTAAGAGTTTAACTCTTCTGCACAAAAGAACTTAGTTCTTCCTCTGGTTGAAGATCTGCAGAAACACATTTCCCCATAAGTTGAGAATTTAATTCTCATCGGGTTGAGATCTTGCCATGCAGATCCAAAACTTAGAAGGGGAATTGAGTTTAGAGAATTTAATTCTCCCAAAACAAAATTAGGGTTTAACTCTATATGAGAATTTAATTCCCCCAAATTTATAGGAATTTAATTCCTCCAAGAAGAAGCTAGGGTTTAACCCTGATTGAGAATTTAATTCTCCTAAAATTATAGGAATTTAATTCCTTCAAGATGGACAGAACTAGGCTTTAACCCTAATTAAGAATTTAATTCTCTCGAATTCACAGGAATTTAATTCCTCCTAAAAAGAAATTAAGGTTTAACCCTACATAAGAATTTAATTCTTTCACAATAGGAATTTGATTCCTCCAAAATCATAATTAGGGTTTAACCCTATAAAAGAATTCAATTCTTAAAAATAAAGAGACTTAAGAGATCTCCATGCATGCAGAGAACTAAGGTCACGTGTCCCCACGTGACCCCTGAAAAGATCCCCAAAAATGAGAAGGAAAAAGTTCTGAGGCAACGCCTCACGTGCTCCCACATGACCTCCAAAAACACAGAAAGAAAAAGCAGAAGAAAAGAAGCTGTGCGCACTCTCACGTGTCCCCACGTGACCCCTCAGCAAGTGCTTTAATTATCGATGCATAAATCACCATCACGTGTCAACACGTAATGTTCAAAATAAAATATAAAAGAAGTGTTTAACACTTATTTGCAAAGCAAAGTAAATGGGGATCTGGTCCCACCTCTGTGTGCCCTCACATGGCCCCACGTGACCATTCCTATGTAGTGTTTAACACTGATTTAAAAGAATTTATACCCAGCGTTTAACACTGGTGTTTTCTAGTGTGTAACACTGATTTGGGGACTATATTTCCAGTGTTCAACACTGTTACCTTCTAGTGTTTAACACTAACTTGAGAGCTTTAACACTGTTGTTATCTAGTGTTTAACACTAGTTTTAACCAAATTGGTTAATCTTCCAGAGACAAAGCCTCCCATTCAAAATTGAGTAAAAATCAGAGCTCTAATGTCTACTGCTCAATCATAGATAAAAATATTACCAAAGCCCTCAAACTCTTATTTAACATTGCTAAATAATGTGGGCTGAAACCAGACAAATGTCTAATGATCCAACAGAGGGCCGATACTTCAAACTTAATTGGACTTAGCCCAAGTTGGACATAATTCCTTAACTCAGACTCAACTAAGCCAATGTGCTCATAATATAATTAATTGATCTTTGTTCCAAATCGGACTACAGATCATTTAATTCATCTTGGTTCAAGGGTACATCTCTTCACTCCTTTGATATTTGTCGTTGTAATCCTTCAATGTCTTCAGAGAGGTGACGGGTCCCGACAACCAAACACTCTACGGATTGTGGGGTCCTTAAACTCATGGACTATGATGTCCTTAACCTTGACTGTGCGGTCTTTAAACTCATGGACTATAATGTCCTTAACCTTGACCGTGAGGTCTTTAAACTCATGGACTCTGATGTCCTTAACCTTGGACCACCATGTCCTTAAACTGGTAATGGACCACCATGTCCTTAAACTGGTAATGGATCACCATGTTCTTAAACTGGTAGTGAACCACCATGTCCTTAAACTGGTAATCGACCGCAATGTCTCTAAACTAAACAATAGAGTCCAAATACTCTTTTGTTGGATCTAAACGATCCTGTTAAGTTGATCTTAGTCTTAAATTAGACTAACGTATCCTTAACAAACGTTTAAGCTGATCTTAATCTCAAATGAGACTAACGTATCCTTAAACCCAACCCCCAAATCCAAATCTAAGAAAATACGGATTTGGACTAATCCACGCCCTACGGGCGATAACATAAATTAGTCTCCGTATACAATCCATGGGCAACCAAAAACAAAACAAACACCCATGACATGAAGTGACCATCTGGAGAAGGAGAAAGTGGTTACCGCTATGCTGTAGCATAATTAACTGCAGGGGTTTGCGCCTGCAGGGAAGAGCGTCCCCACAATCAAAAACTCCTTAGACGAGGGGGAATCTGACGAAGTCTGCTGCATCGGCCGCATCCGTTTAAACCTTCGATACATGGTGCCATAAATCAACTTGGCATCTTCGGAAAGGTGGACGGATATCATCAATTGGCATCTGCCCCGAATCTCAGGAAAGACGTCTGTCTTGCGCGTCTTTCGGAGGGGAACAGATTCTGGCACGCCCGGTGGGACCTTTTTCTCTTTCCACTCCACATTTCGTGTGTCGTGTTCGCGAACGAATCGCGGTTTGCTATGGTTGCCTGTGGATTTAAGGTATTAAGATTAGGTGTCTTGCTCCGTACAGAAAAAGTAGAAGATCAATGGCTTCAAACTGCACCAACGGCAATAACTCTCACTCCGTCCCTGCTGGAAGAGTGACTAACGGGCCTCAAGCGGCCTCCCTTTTCAAGATGCCAGTGGATCATGTAACTCAAGCCACCATTGTGCTATTCTTCGGGACTATGCTCCCACCCATGAGCTTCAATGCCCCAATACCGTTGCAAGAAGCTCCAAAGAAGTCGGTTTTTGATCGGCTTACAACTACTGAGGCCCCTCTCAACGGGTCGTCCAGCTCCAACACCTCGGTCTTCTCCAGATTGGGCCAAAGTTCAGGTAGGCCCAGGATGAAGCCTGCACCTCAAGAAAAGGTTATTCCGAAAAGAGTGACCAACGCTGCTCCCGAAGTCATCAAGGCGGCTTCTCCTACCAAAGGGTCAATTTTTACAAGACTGGCTGTTCCGGCTTCCACTACGGTTCCTGTCCCTGCTCAGAAGTCTGTGTTTGACCGGTTGGATACCGCTTCTCAACGGACATCAGTCTTCAAGAGGCTGACGCCAGCAATAACTCCTCACCTGGATAGGGGGCAAGACAAAGCCGTCCTCATCACTGAACCAACCCTAATAGCTCGACACGCTCGGCGTCGCCACTGGTGCCGAGTGAGGAAGGCTGGGGGCAACTCTCCCTCTGGGCTAACTCCACCAGCTCCAACGGTGGAAGTCAATGTTGCTGTTCCGACCGAGAACAGCTTTGATCTGCTGAACAAGGTGCGTAGGAACTCGCCTACCGCCATACTGAAAAGATCTCCTCCACCGGTGGAGACTGTCGCAGAAGCAAAACAGGAACAGCCCCCTCAGCGGCTGTCCTCCAAAGTTTACAAAGTCTGGCAACATGTCCGAGAGTCAGTGGTTGATCAAGACTACCCCCGCCGACAGAAGAAGTTGAAGGTCCGACAGGAAGAAAACCATCCTGTAAAGCCACAAAAGACGACGACTACTTGGGTGCCCACTGCAACGGCCCCCTCAACTTCGACCGCTCATAAGAGGAGAAGGCCAGAGAAAGCCCTTATAAACGTGGCAGACCACAAAAACACCGAGCCCAAACGCCCTAAGTCTGGGGTCATGGTGGTACATACTGTTTACATGGCTTCCGGAAAAGAAGAAAGCCGCACTTCGACGGGCCATCGACCGCTCACCCGGTCAATAACAAGGGCTCAGGAACAACAACAGCAGAAGCTTCAGGAGATGCTGACTGCAATGACCGCACTTACCGGGCCAAAAGAAAGCCTGGAGGCATAATTAGAACAACGTCACGAACATAAGACTGATGCTGAATTCCTTTGAAGAATGCTCAAAAAGAAGGACAAGGAGGCTGCGGAACAAGCGGCCAATATAAAGCAAATGGCTCTTCTGTTTCAAGACATGGTGGGTATGATAATCCAGCAGAACCTTCCAGCTGAAGATCCTCCGATTATCCTCGAAGACGACAGAGGAGAAACATCAAATCCACCTCCGGCTCTTTCAGCAGTCAAGGAGGAAACTATTTCCAAGTCTGCCCTGGATGATTATATCGCTCAGCAAATACGAGCTCACCAGGTGAATGAAGCGGCCGGTTAAGTCGTTAAAACTAGGCGACCGTATCCAACCTGGTATGACCAAATGAAATACCCGCCGGGATACACAATCCCTAAATTCCATGTGAACAAGGGGACAGGAAATCCTCACCAGCACGTTGCCCAATTCGGGGCCTTATGTGACAACACTGGAGGCGACGACAAACCGTTGCTTCGCCAATTCATCGGCAGCTTAGCGGAAACAGCCTTCAATAGTATTCGGAGTTGCCTAACGACTCTATCAAAACATTTGCGGAGATGGAGCTGCTGTTTACACAAAGATTTGCAAGCGCCAACGAGCGCACCCTAATAATGGCATTGATCAATGCCAGGGTGAAGCCAGGTAAAACGTGGGTACAATACGCAATACGATGGCGGAATCTGTGGTCAAAATGCGAGCAGCGCATCGAAGAAACGCCAGCGGTAGGTATGTTCGTGGGCACCCTAGACCCTCATGCAACTATTTCACAGTTCATGATGTTCTTCAAACCGACCACGTTCTAAGCTTTAATCGACAAGCTGGCCCAAATGGACTAGATGGGTCATAGACCGTCTCCTTCAAAGACGGATACTCGGAATAAAAAGGGGAAAGGAAAAGCAACTTTCGTTACCAATACTCAACAACAGCCGAGCAACTTAAAGCCAGTTGTTCGCCAAAACAACGTGCGCCCATGCCCATCCCTCGAGGAGAGACTGGGACGACCTTACTCGTTTCCCCAGGAAAAAACGAGGAGGCTGTTCGAGCTAGCAATGTACAACAGACTCATCAATTTGCCGGATCCAAAACATGCGTTGCAGCCAGGCGATGTCAACAATCCTAATTACCGCCCTTACCACCAAGCAGTAAGCCATCCAATCGAAGATTGCTTCGTTTTCAAAGGCTGGATTAAGGACCAATACCAACAAGGCAAGTTCGCATTATCCGAAAACTGGAAAGTGAACCCGCCACAACCTCATGCTCCTAAAAAAGTGGACATGCCGGGGGCATCGTGCTCTTTTATAGAAAAAACTCCATGGAGGTCGCTTTTTCAGCCAAGACGAAAGGAATGCTGAATGGTCTTCACGCATGCCTAGTCGTCAGGTGGAAAAGTCTGCTAGAGCCCGAGGTCATTGATAGGATGCTGAAACCACGCCTAACACCAAGAATTGATAGCAGTGGGCAAAACACCCAGGCACAACCGTCAAAGTCTTCAAAGAAAAAGAACAAGACCAAAAGGCTGGAGCAGTTTGATGACTATTCCCCTCCGAAAGACGGCTCGACGGAAACTTCTAAGCCTGAGATTCGGGGTAGATGCTATTTGGTGCTATCCGTCCACCTCTCCGAAGATGCCAAGTTGATTTATGGCACCGTATATCGAAGGTTTAGACGGATGCGGCCGATGTAGCAGACTTCGTCAGATTCCCCCTCGTTCGAGGGGTTTTTTGATTGTGGGGACGCTCTTCCCTGTAGCCGCAAGCCCCTGCAGTTAATTACGCTACCGCATCGCGGTAACAACTTTCTCCTTCTCTAAATGGTCACTTCGTGTCGTTGGTGTTTGTTTTGTTTGTGGTTTCCCGTGGATTGTATACGGAGACTAATTTATGTCGTCGCCCGTAGGACGTGGATTAGTCCAAATCCGTATTTTCTTAGATTTGGATTTGGGGTTTTGGTTTAAAGATACGTTAGCCATATTTGAGGCTAAGATCAACTTAAACGTTCGTTAAGAATACGTTAGTCTAATTTGAGACCAAGATCGACTTAACGGGATCGTTTAGATCCGACAAAAGAGCATTTGGGGGCTCGATTTCCAGTTTAAGGACATGGTGGTCCGACATTCCCATTTTGGGGACAAATATTGGTTTAAGGACACGTTAGCCATATTTGAGGCTAAGATCAGCTTAAACGTTTGTTAAGGATACGTTAGTCTAATTTGAGACTAAGATCATCTTAACAGGATCGTTTGGATCCGACAAAAAAGCATTTGGGCTCTATTGTTCCAGTCTAGAGACATAGTGGTCCATTGCCAGTTTACGGACATGGTGGTCCAACATTCCTATTTCGGGGACGAATATTGGTTTAAGGACGCATTAGTCCGTGAGTTTAAAGACCTCATAGTCCGTAGCAATGTGTGGTTGTCAGGACCCGTCACCTCTCTGACGACGTTGAAGGATTACAACGACAAATATCAGAGGAGTTCAGAGATGTACCCTTGAACCGGGTGTAAATTGATTTGGAAGAGCAGTTGTGCTCAGTTCAATTTAATTTGAGGACTTACGGCCAGAATTGGGTTAAGTCCATTTGAAAATGTTTAACATTTTGTTCATGATTGGCCTGTTTAAGCCTTTGCCTGGGCTCTGCCCCTTTTTAAAATAACGCACAGCATTGGGCTTTTTAATTAAATGCATAACATTTATTTTGGCATGTTAGGCCTTTTTAATTGGGCTCTATCCCTTTTCTTTAATAATGCAGAGCATTTAATGGTCTGACAGCGCATCACGTGGCTTGTCAGGCGCTCTGTGTCAATTAATGAGCGCAAGGCGCCAGCACATATGGAGGTGACATGTGTCACGCTCTGGAGAGCGCAAGCGCAGTGCACTGTGCCAGTGCGCTGTGCTATTGCGCTACTAACACGTGGCGCGCTCTGGTGCAGTGCGCCAATCCAAGAGCGCAGCGCTCTATTTTTAGGAGCGCAAGGCGCAGTTTGACACGTGGCGCTCTCTGGTGACTTGCGCCAATCCAAGGAGCGCAACAGCGCAAATCAAAAGTGCAAGGCACTGTTCAGTAGCACAGAGCACATCTTGATCTAATTTAGATCAAAGAAAGAAATCTTTTTAGAGGTTCTACCTTAAGATCCAAGAACCGGTGGTTCATCAAAAGGCAATGCCTTTATATAGATCAAAAGATCTGATAAAGAAGTAAATTACTTTATTATTATTATTATTATTATTTTTATTCAAGATCTTGATCTTGTTCTTAGATTATTGATCTTTTTAGAAGAACTTCATCTTTTTTTCAAAGGTTTACATTTTTCTCTTCGAGTTCTTCTCAAAGTTTTTAGAGGAGTTCTCTGTGTATGTTTCTCTATTTCTGTATATCCCTCTGTGTGTTTTAGACTTAGAGTCTAGAGGCCTTTATATAGGGCTAATTAGTTTGTTAGGTTAGCTACAGAGATTTTTCTCTGATTGATCTGGGGACATTTTCCCACCGTTGGATCTTTGATCCTAGGGCTCTGTTTTACAGAAAATAATCTTCTTGTTTTTAATAAGATTGGAAAGATCTTTTCAGAATTTTATTGTTTAAATGCCGGCATAGTTGGCGCAAGTGCACCTGCGCTTGACACGTGTCGCGCAGCGCAACTGCGCTGACACGTGTCGCGCAGCGCAACTGCGCTGACACGTGTCACGCAGCACAGAGCGCAAGTCATCTGAAGCGTTGCTTCCTTTATTATTATTTAAAATTTTTAAAATAGAGCCTTGCTCTGATTGGAGGAAACAGAAGCGTTGCTTCATTTCCCGCCTTAGAATTCGAATAGAACTTTGCTCTGATTGGGGGAAACAAATGCCCCCCCACCATTGCGCTTATGTGGCCCCAGACGTGAACGCAGCGGTGGCATAATTCCAACCGTTGCGCCATCCTTTGGAAGTTGAAACGGCTCTTAATGCCTATAAATAGGACCTTTGGTCGCTTAGATGATTTTCATCTCTTCATAGGAATTTTTATTCAAAGCATTGCTCTTAGGCTTTTAAGAACTTTTCAAGAGTAAAACTCTGTTAAAACCTAGGTATAGTTTAAAACTTTTAAGAAACCAGGGCTTTACCCATTAAGAGAGCTTTGCTCTATATAGATTTTTGATCTAAAGAGAACCATTTTAGGGTTCCAATAATAGAGCCTTTACTCTTTAAAAGAATCTTATTTTATTTTTTTGATGAATTATATCATTTTTTCCAGAGCAAAGCTCTCAATGTTCTCGGGGGATTTCTTTAAACTCCTTTCACAACTGATATTGACGGGTGTCACTCCTGTCTGTAAAGCATTGTTCTTGGGGAGTTTAATTTCCTGTGCCTGTTTTGAATCAAAAACTGCCTAATCAGTCCATCTGCTGATTTTGTTGATTTTCTTTTACAGGAGTAATGGACGTCCACATGTATGATCTCGACGAGATTATTTCTTATGGGGACATCCGCCGACTCGGCCGTTCTCAGAATCGAGAATTCATGAACGCCAAGTGTGCTGAAATCATGAGTCGCTTTGACGCATATAATGGTCAACTGCTTCCTCGACGCTCTCTTCTCCTGAAGCTTATTGTGGGAGCAATTTGGGAAGCACTTCCCCTATTCTTTACCGGCGTACTGCTCAGGGTGTTAGATGCCGCCGAGGATAAAGTGCACTCGGTGTACCTGATGAACATAATCTCGAAGAGACGGAGAGACAATCTTGTCGATCTCCTGCACCAGGCCTTTCAATAGTCCGCCATACTTGCTGCCTATCGGAGGGTGGAGGACATCAGTGGGGATCCCGACGCCCGTGCTCGCGAAAGAAAGCACACTATGATGGTTCGCCAGGCTTGTAAAATCTTGGACAAGGTCACTTTTGAGTTCCTCAATCCATGTCCTGGATTTGAGGTTTTGCCATTGTAATAGCTTTAGTAGCCTCTTCATTTATCGCTTTCGTAATTGTAAGAACCTTTTTGCAATATGAATGGCAAATTTCTCATTTCAGCGTGTTTTATTTCTCGTTCTGAATCTTTTGCACATGCATGCATGAGTATGTCTCGAATGCTTAATCAAATGCAAATCGGATGTTCTTCCTGTCGCTTTCTTCTCTTTGCTGTGTTGTTTGCCATGTGATTTTAGCAAGTGCGATCCATCGATGGTATATAACCGTCAATCTTATACTTTCTGCAGAGTGGCGATGGCTTAGAAAACAGGGTTAAGGTCTGTCTCCTAAGACTTTTCAACTTTATGAGCCGTGAGGGTCTCATAAAGACTTTTCTCCCTACGAGTCGAGAGGATCTCGTAGGTGTATTTTCTCTTTAGGGGTCGTGAGGACTCCTAAGCGTGTTTTCTCTTGAGAGTCATAAGGATCTCACTAGAGAATATTCCCTCTTACAAGTCGAGAGGACTCGTAAGTGGTTGTTTCCCTCCTTGTCGAGATTCGACTTTGCAGAGTGTGACCCGTGGATAGTATGCAGGAGACCATTTTGGACCGACTTGCAGGGTCCCAGTGCTTAGGAAACAGTTTTTTTAATCCCCGCTGTCTAAGGCTTTTCCTCACGAGTCGAGACGAATCGAGCATTTCTCGCAAGAATATCCTAACGTCACAGTTAACCTCTGCTCTTTACGACAGAGGTCCGTTAGGGTCTGTGGTACTTAGGGTTTTGTCCGTCGTACCGTCACGTTGGCTGATGTATTCCTTGATAGGCAATCTTGCTGTTTGAGTAGCCTTGTGACCGTCGTGTCTTTGATCCCTTCGGGGGCTGGACAAGACGTCTTCAAGCAATCCTCCTAGGCAGTTTGACCGTCGGAAGAGCAAGCGTTAGGATTTTTGCTATGCCGCTTTTTACTTGAGGTTAGGCTCATTTTAGAGAGCCCCGATGAGTCATAACCACTCCGCGCTGGTGTGGGATGATCTTCGATAGTCTTTCAGGCTTTATATGACTTGCCGTTAAGACCCTGAAGCTACGAATTTGTCCTTTGCTTCGTTTGCTGGCATTGCTTCTGCTGTATCGATACGAATGTCACGGTTGTCTCTAGGTTGCTGGTGAACCGTCGAGGTTTGGAACTAGGGATTTTGCCGTGGCTCCTTTTGGTGATGTTGCGTCTGCTGTATCGAGACGAACGTCGAGGTGGTGACCACTCCGCACTGGTGCGAGATGATCTTTGATTGTCTTTCAGGCTTTATATGAGTTGCTGTCAAGACCCTGAAGCTAGGAATTTGGCCTTCTCTTCGTTTGGTTTGGGGCGTCCGAATCCTGTTGGAGAAAGGATGCTGTAGTGACATCTCATCTGCTGTATCAAGATGAACGTCAAGTTGGTGACCACTCCGTGCTGGTGTGGGATGATCTCCGATTGTCTTTCAGGTTTTATATGAGTTACCATCAAGACCTTGAAGCTAGGAATTTGGCCTTTGCTTCGTTTATTGACATTGTGTCTGCAATATTGCGACAAATGTCGAGATTGTCTCTAGGTTGTCTATGAACCGTTGAGATTTGGCTTCGCTTTCTGATGGAGCCTGTTGGGAAGGTATGGTTCCCTATTTGTTTGTGCCCCTGGATTGTATACAGGGATCGATGTGATTTCTCATGTAGGGCAAAAAGTTTCATTCTTTTATTTTTTTATTCTTTCCGCGATGCTCTATCATTTCAGCTTTTATATCGCGAAGGTCACGATTGCCCAATCATTTCGGCTATTTTTCGCGGTGCCCTATCATTTTGGCTATTTATTTTATTTTTACTCGCTGCTTTTTATTGCGAGTTGCCCAATCATTTCGGCTATTTTTCATGCATACGTTTTTACTTGCTGATTGTGTTGCAAGTTGCCCCATCATTTCGGCTATTTCGTATGCATGTGTGGCTTGCTGGCTTTTCGCTGTAAGCCTGGGATTAGACACCAATTTCGGCATCAGCACCGCTACAACTGGGATATCGCCAGGAGCGAATCATCATTTGTCTTCGTCGATGTCGGACAAAGGTGGCTTAGTAAACAGGGTTAGGGTCCTGTCGACTAAGGCTTTTGACTTCATGAGCCGCAAGGGTCTCACAAAGGTATTTCTCCCTACAAATCGTGAGGATCTCGTAGGTGTGTTTTCTCCTTAGGCTTCGTGAGTATTCCTAAGTGCATGTTCCTCTGTAAGTCGTAAGGATCTTACAAAAGGGTTTTCTCCTTATAAGTCAAGAGGACTTACAAGGGTTGTTCACCATATAGACATATCCCTAGTCACGGGTGGGACTTGGTTAGAGAAATGTTTATTCACGCCCGTGGATTGTATACAAGGGTCAGTATGAGCCGCTTGTAGGGCATATCGAAGATTGTGGGGGTTGCTTAAGAACAGGTTTAGGTCTCTGTAATTTAAGACTTTCAAATCTTATGAGCCGTGAGGGTCCCATAAGAGAGTTCTCCTTACGAGTCGTGAGGATCTCGCAAGTGTAATTCCTCCTTAGGAATCGTGAGGATCCCTAAGTGTGTTTCTCCCTTGTGAGTCGTAACGATCTCACGCGGGTGGTTTCTCCTTACAATGTCGAGAGGACCCTGTAAGTGTTTTTTAACGAGGCTGCGCCCTTTCGGGTTTTCACAAACACTCGCCGGTAGCCCTACTGTTTTTACTCACAGAACCCTTTCGGGTTTTCATCCGTGCCCATTTTGCTTATGGACATACCGTTTTTCTTTTTTCTTTTTTTTTCTTTTTTTTTTATATATAACGAGATTGCACCCTTTCGGGTTTTCACAAACACTCGCCGGTAGCCCTGCTGCTTTTACTCACGGAGCCCTTTCGGGTTTTCATCCGTACCCATTTTGCTTATGGACATACCATTTTTATTTTTATTTTTATTCTCTCTTTTTTTATCGGCTTTGGGATGTTGCTATCTGCTGTAGCTTCTTGACATCTCGGGCAACAACTAGTTTTAGGACATAGTGGTCCGTTGTTAGTTTAAGGACGTTTCGGTCCACCGTCGCTGTATTTGAGGCGAATCTCTAGTTTACTGACTTCTCGATCTATGGGGCTTTCCTTATGAATGATCATGATGCGCCCTGCATTTCCATCTTTCTCGGAGAATGTGGTTGTGGAGGGCTCACCTTCCAGTTTTCGGACAACGCGAACTTGCCCTGTTGGTATCGGTCTTCAACCCAATTTTTGAAGACGTAGCATTTTTCGATCGGATGGCCCAATACTTGGTGGTAAGGGCAGTAATTAGGATTGTTGACCTCATTTAGTTGTAGCGAACATCTTGAATCTGGCAGATTGATGAGTCTGTTGCACAATGCCAGCTCGAACAGTCTTCTCGTTTTATCTTGAGGAAATGAGTAAGGACGTCCTAGCCTCTCCTCGAAGGATAGGCGTGGACGTATACTGTTTTGACGGACAACCGGCTTCAAGTTGCTCGGCTGTTGTTGAGCATTGGCGACGACGATCGCTTTTCCTTTCCCCTTTTCATTTCGAGAGTCCGGCTTTGGAGGAGACGGTCTGTGACCCATCTAATCCATCTGGGCTAACTTATCGATCAAGGCTCGGAACATGGTTGGTTTAAAGAACATCATGATCTAGGGTGCCCACGAACATGCCTACCGCAAGTGCTTCTTCGATGCGCTGTTCGCATTTCGACCACAGATTCCGCCATCGAATTGCATATTGAACCCAAGTCTCGCCCGGCTTCACCCTGGCATTGATCAACGCTGTGATTGGGGTACGTTCGCTAGCACGCGCGAATCTTTGTGTAAACAATAGCTCCATCTCCGCAAATATTTTGACAGAGTCGGTAGGCAGCTCTGAATACCATTCAAAGGCCGTTTCTGCTAAGCTGCCGACGAATTGGCGAAGCAACAGTTTGCCGTCGCCTCCAGTGTTGCCACATAAGACTTTGAATTGAGCGACATGCTGATGGGGATTCCCCGTACCTTTATATACGTGGAATTTAGGGATCGTATATCCCGGCGGGTAACTGATTTGGTCATACCAGCCCGGATAGGGTCGTCCGGTTCTAATAATTTGCCCAACCGCTTCATTCGCCTGATGAACTCGTATCTGCTGAGTTATATAGTTGTCTAGTGCAGCTTTGGAAATGGTTTCCTCCTTGGCTGCTGAAAGGGCCGGAGGAGGATTTGACGTTTCCACTTGGTCGTCTTCGAGGATAATCGGAGGATCTTCAGCTGGAGGATCCGGCTGTAAGATCATCCCGACCATGTCTTGAAATAAGAACGCCATTTGTTTTATGCTGGCAGCTTGTTCCGCCACCTCTTTGTTCTTCTTTTCGAGAATTCTCTGAAGAAACTCGGCATCATTTTTCTGCTCACAGCGCTGCTCCGAGGATGTCTCCGAGCTTGCTTACGGTCCCGTAAGTGCGGCCATGGCTGTCAGCATTTCTTGGAGCTTTTGTTGTTGTTGCTCCTGAACCTAAGTCACTGATCGCGTAAGCGATCTATGACCTGTGAAGACATGGCTGTCCTCTTTTCCGGATACCATATAACGATATGTACCATCATGCCCCCAGACTTGGGGTGTTTGGGTTCAGTGGTCTTGCAGTTCGTCGCAGACCCAGGGATTTTCTCCGGCCTTCTCCTCTTGTGAGCGGTCGAATTTGAGGGGGCCGTTGCAGTGGGCAACCAAGTTGTTATCGCCTTTTGTGGCTTGATAGGACGGTCCTCTTCCCGCTGAACTTTCACCTTTTTCTGTCGGCGGGGATAATCTTGACCAATTACCGAGTCTTGGACTTGACGCCAGACCTTCTAGATTTTAGAGGACAGCCGTTGAGGGGGTTGTTCCGGCTTCACCCTTGTAGCGCTCTCTATAGGTGGCGGAGATCTTTTTAGCACAGCGGTCGGAGAGTTCTTGCGAACCTTCCTAAGTGGTTCAAAGCTGTTCCCAGTTGGAACAGCAGCATCAATTTCCTCCGTTGGAGTCGGCGGAGTCAGTCCAGGAGGAGAGTTGCCCCCAGCCTTCCTTACTCAGCACCAGTGGCATATCCCTAGTAGGAGGAGTGTTGTCTCCTGAGGGTTTTCAGCGGATTACACCCACAAAATCCTATAATAAAAGAGAGATGGTGAAAGTAAAGATAAGAACTATAAAAGAAAGAACTTGAAAATAAGAGTTTTCAACTATATCAGCTTTTCAGTTGCTATAAGCCCTATCTTAATGGTCATGAAAAAATGTTAGAAATCACATTATCCCTCAATAAAACATCGCCTTTAGTTTTCAATCCTACTTTTCTTCCAAACATTGATCATATACCCCTACGTGTGTGAACTGGATATCTCTACACTCAGAGAATTCAATTCAAGCAATCATACTCTTGCCTATCTACCTTAGTACTTTTTAATAGATATTTAGAAGGAATTTGCTCACACATTCTTCATGCGACCGTTAATAATTCTTGAGGTACTAACCGATCGATTACTCATGTGCTTGCTAATTAGGTGTTTTTCCTCGTCTTGCAACACCTAAGGCTTAGCAGTGGCTCCTAAACCAGTTGGTCTAAGGCACTAGGTGATAAAGCACCCTCACTATATTTTTTATTGCCGCCTCGATGATAACAAAACCAGTGTTCATTTTTCTTTTCACCATTTTATCTTTTATTCTTCCCTTTTATTTTCTTCATACTTTGGCTTTTAGACAAGAGCATTTCAAGGTATCCTCTACTATCCCGAGTTTTAAGATGTGTGTAAGTGCGTATAGTAGGGTATCAACGTTCAAATGTTTGGCTTCCAGAATAGGAACTATTTTTCAGGCTTATTTTTATCCTCAGATTAGTAATTTCCTTCATCTTACTAACCCTTGGGACAACAGCTCATAACTACTTATTACTAGTTTCATTTAAGAAAACATCTAACTTTCTTGTTTTTCTTTAACTATTCCTATCTTTTAAATATAATTTTTCGCTTTCTACTCTTTTATTATCACAAATTTTTTTGTGTGCTTATATATAGTATAATGCAAAGTAAGGCGTAAATAAGCACAGGAGCGCTGAAAAACGACTTCTTGGGAGCTTTTCGTGATGGCACAGTAGCGCTGAAACTCGTTGGCGGGAGCATGGTCCCGAAGAATAGTCCAGTGGTGGCTTGAGTTACCTGCTCCACTGGCATAGTGAAAAGGGAGGCCGCTTGGGGCCCGTAGGTTACTCCTCTAGATAGGACAGAGCGAGAGTTGCTGTTGCAATTAGTGCAGTTTGAAGCCATTGATTTCTTGAAGAGCTTGAATATTCTGCCCCCCTGCGTCGACCTTGGTCCTTGGTATATGCCAGCTATTTGAGGACCGATTCCATCGGCAAGGCTACTGCTTGGGAAGCCTGCCTGTGGGAGACAGACATCCTCTGGGCTTCCTCTATCGGTGTTGAGGCACCGAGGGTGGGAGGTGGGAGCATCGACCCAAAAAGAAGCCTGTTGATTTCTTGAAAAGTCGGATTGCAGAGATTCGAGGCTGCAAGTGACCCATACTTGACTCCGCCGGATATGACAGAGCCTGAGTTGCTAGGGTGGGAGCAAATGCCATTCTTCATAGAGACGAAATGCCGACTTCAATATCCACTCCCCTAAGGGAAACCATAAACACATATACACCACGATTATCTGATCACGAGAAAAACACGACACACGAAGTGTGGAGTGGAAAGAGGAAAAGGTCGCACCGGGCGTGCCAGAATCTGTTCCCCTCCGAAAGACGGCTCGACGGAAACGTCTAAGCCTGATATTCGGGGCAAATGCTATTTGGTGCTATCCGTCCACCTCTCCGAAGATGCCAAGTTGATTTATAGCACCGTATATCGAAGGTTTAGACGGATGCGGCCGATGTAGCAGACTTCGTCAGATTCCCCCTCGTTCGAGGGGTTTTTTGATTGTGGGGACGCTCTTCCCTGCAGCCACAAGCTCCTGCAGTTAATTACGCTACCGCATCGTGGTAACAACTTTCTCCTTCTCCAGATGGCCACTTCGTGTCGTGGGTATTTTTTTTGTTTGTGGTTGCCCGTGGATTGTATACGGAGACTAATTTATGTCGTCGCCCGTAGGACGTGGATTAGTCCAAATCCGTATTTTCTTAGATTTGCGTTTGGGGTTTTGGTTTAAGAATACGTTAGCCATATTTGAGGCTAAGATCAACATAAACGTTCGTTAAGGATACGTTAGTCTAATTTGAGACCAAGATCGACTTAACGGGATCGTTTAGATCCGACAAAAGAGCATTTGGGGCTCGATTTCCAGTTTAAGGACATGGTGGTCCGACATTCCCATTTTGGGGACGAATATTGGTTTAAGAACATGTTAGCCATATTTGAGGCTAAGTTTAGCTTAAACATTTATTAAGGATACGTTAGTCTAATTTGAGACTAAGATCAGCTTAACAGGATCGTTTGGATCCGACAAAAGAGCATTTGGGCTCTATTGTTCCAGTTTAGGGACATAGTGGTCCATTGCCAGTTTAGGGACATGGTGGTCCAACATTCCCATTTTGGGGACGAATATTGGTTTAAGGACGCATTAGTCCATGAGTTTAAGGACCTCACAGTCTGTAGCAATGCGTGGTTGTCAGGACTCGTCACCTCTCTGACGACGTTGAAGGATTACAACGACAAATATCAGAGGAGTTCAGAGATGTACCCTTGAACCGGGTGTAAATTGATTTGGGAGAGCAGTTGTGCTCAGTTAAATTTAATTTGAGGACTTACGGCCAGAATTGGGTTAAGTCCATTTGAAAATGTTTAACATTTTGTTCATGATTGGCCTGTTTAAGCCTTTGCCTGGGCTCTGCTCCCTTTTTAAAATAACGCACAGCATTGGGCTTTTTAATTAAATGCATAGCATTTATTTTGGCCTGTTAGGCCTTTTTAATTGGGCTATGTCCCTTTTCTTTAATAATGCAGAGCATTTAATGGTCTGACAGCGCATCACGTGGCTTGTCAGGCGCTCTGCGCCAGTTAATGAGCGCAAGGCGCCAGCGCATGTGGAGGTGACACGTGTCATGCTTTGGCGAGCGCAAGCGCAGTGCACTGCGCTATTGTGCTACTGACACATGGCGCGCTCTGGTGCAGTGCGCCAATCCAAGAGCGCAGCGCTATGTTTTTAGGAGCGCAAGACGCAGTTTGACACGTGGCGCTCTCTGGTGACTTGTACCAATCCAAAGAGCGCAACAGCGCAAATCAAAAGTGCAAGGCACTGTTCAGTAGCCCAGAGCGCATCTTGATCTAATTTAGATCAAAGTAAGAAATCTTTTTAGAGTTTCTACCTCAAGATCCAAGAACCGGTGGTTCATCAAAAGTCAATGCCTTTATATAGATCAAAAGATCTGATAAAGAAGTAAATTACTTTTTTATTTTTATTATTATTATTTTTTTTATTCAAGATCTTGATCTTATTCTTAGATCATTGATCTTGTTAAAAGAACTTCTTCTTTTTTTTTCAAAGGTTTACCTTTTTCTCTTCGAGTTCTTCTCAATGTTTTTAGAGGAGTTCTCTGTGTATGTTTCTCTATTTCTGTTTATCCCTCTGTGTGTTTTAGACTTGGAGTCTAGGGGCCTTTATATAGGGCCAATTAGTTTATTATGTTAGTTACAGAGATCTTTCTCTGATTGATCTGGGGACATTTCCCCATCGTTGGATCTTTGATCCTAGGGCTCTGTTTTACAGAAGATAATCTTCTTGTTTTTAACAAGATTGGAAAGATCTTTCCAGAATTTTATTGTTTAAATGCCGGCATAGTTAGCGCAAGCGCACCTGCGCTTGACACGTGTCGCGTAGCGCAGAGCGCAGCGCAACTGCGCTGACACGTGTCGCGCAGCGCAGAGCGCAAGTCATCTGAAGCGTTGCTTCCTTTATTATTATTTGAATTTTTTAAAATAGAGCCTTACTCTGATTGGGGGAAACAGAAGCGTTGCTTCATTTCCCGCCTTGGAATTTGAATAGAGCTTTGCTCTGATTGGGGGAAACAATGACAAGCGCACGGATCTGCAAAAGTAGATTGACGCGCTGGAAGAGTATAAACAGAAGGCGCGGACTCCAGTCACACTCCAAAAGTTTTTCAGCCGTGTTCTTAAGAACGAAGATGATGGAGAGGACTCGTCGAGTGAATCTGAAGATTACGTAGCAAGCTGCCATGTGATCTTTCACTCGTCAATAGACAATGAGGAAGCTCCTTGCACTGAGAAACTGGGGGCAGGATCGAAGCCAAAACCCTTGGAGCCGTCTGACGAGATCATCGACTTGCTGTTGAATGAAGCCCATCAGAAAAGCAAAACCAATCGAGAGCGTGAACTGGCTATATTCGAAAAAGCCAAACGCCGATGATTGGAGAAAAAGGTCGAAACACCCCAACTGGAGCAAAGCATCCCTACCGCCAGCAAAAGTAAGCTTAAAGTAAGGAAACGATTCGCTAGGGCCCTGGCAATAGGAATGAAGTTACCCTTTTTCAAAGGAAATGCCCCTGGCAATATACATTTTGATGATACAGACATACATCTTAACTTCTTCCTATACCATTAGAGGATTGCACACCCTACCGAGGAGTGCATAGCCTTTAAAAACTGGTGGCAGGGATATGTTGCCCATCGACGACACGTTCAACGAGTGAAGCGTGAAGCTTTTAGACAGCAGAAAAATGCGACAGATGGGCGTAAAAGAATTGCCGGCAATTGTCATAGGGTTAATCGCGGGGGATCGTGAGTTCTCACCTTCGGAAGCGGCTCTGACGAAGAAATCGCACTCAGCCCTCTCTTCAAGGAATGCGCCTCCGGCACAAAACATGCGAAGATTTGCGGCAAAATTTAGCTGCGTAATCGTACGTTGACCTATGACCGAAACATCGTTAAACTACTCCCAACCCGCGGCATCTTCAGGCTGACGTGGTAAAAAAAACGGTACGTCCACAAGCGAGATGGGCACGGATGAAAACCCGAAAGGGCGCCATGAGTAAAAATAGCAGGACTACCGGCGATGTTTGTGAAAACCCGAAAAAGGCTCAAACTCGTAAAAAACGGTACGTCCACAAGCGAGATGGGCACAGATGAAAACCCGAAAGGGCGCTGTGAGTAAAAACAGCAGGTCTACCGACGAGTGTTTGTGAAAACCCGAAAGGGCGCAACCTCGTTAAAGGACACTTGCAAGGTCCTTTCGACCTTGTGAAGAGAAACCACCTGCGTGAGATCCTTACTACTCACAAAGGAAGCAACACACTTATGAATCCCTCTTACGAAAGCTAAGGAGAAATTACACTTGCGAGATCCTCACGACTCTTAAGGAGAACCCTCTTATGAGACCCTCACGGCTCATAAGATTCAAAAGTCTTAAGTTATAGGGACCTGAACCTGTTCTTAAGCGCCCCCCCACAACCTCCAATACTGCCCTACAAACGGTTCAGTATTGACCCTTGTATACAATCCATGGGTGCGAATAAACATTTCCCTAACAAAGTCCCATCCGTGACTAGGGATATGTTTACACGGTGAACAGCCCTTGTATGTCCTCTAGACTTATAAGGAGAAAGCACTCTTGTAAGATCCTTACGACTTATAAGAGACCATGCACTTAGAAATCCTCATGACTCCTAAGGAGAAAACGCACCTATGAGATCCTCACGACTTGTAGGGAGAAATACCTTTATGAGACCCTTACGGCTCATGAAGTCAAAAGCCTTAGTCGACAGGATCTTAACCCTGTCTGCTAAGCCACCTTTGATCGATATCGACGGAGGCAAATGATGATTCATTCCTGGCAATATCCCAGTTGTAGCGATGCTGATGCCAAAATCGGTGTCTAATTCCAAGCTTGCAGCGAAAATCCAACGAGCCACACATGCATACGAAATAGCCAAATGATGGGGTAACTTGCAATGAAATCAGCAAGTAAAAATGTATCCATACAAAAACAGCCGAAATGATTGGGCAACTCGCAATAAAAAGCAGCGAGTAAAAAGAAAAATAGCCGAAATGATTAGGCACCGCAAAAAATAGCCGAAATGATTGGGCAATCGCGATTTTCCCGATATAAAAAGCTGAAATGATAGAGCATCGTGGAAAGAATAAAAAAATGATGAAAGAATGAAACTTTATGCCCTACAGGTGAGATCACATCGATCCCTGTATACAATCCAGGGGCACAAACAAAGAGGGAACCATACCTTCCCAACAGGCTCCACCAGAAAGCGAAGCCAAATCTCGACGGTTCACATACAACCTAGAGACCATCTCAGTATTCGTCTCGTTACAGCAGACGAGATGTCAACGACGGCGTTCCTCCACAGTCCAACAGGATGCAGATACAACGTCAACAAAAGACCTCACGGTCGAAACAAAGCGGAGCGACGGCAAAATCCCAGCTTCACCTCAACATTCGTCTTGATACAGCAGACGAGATGTCATCAACGGCGTTCCTTCGCAGTCCAGCAGGATGCAGATACAACGTCAACAAAAGACCTCACGGTCGAAACAAAGCGGAGCGACGGCAAAATCCCAGCTTCACCTCAGCATTCGTCTCGTTACAGCGGACACGATATCAATAACGGCGTTCCTTCACGGTCCATCAGGATGCAGATGCAACGCCAACAGAAGACCTCATGGTCGAAACAAAGCGGAGTGATGGAAAAATCCCAGCCCCACCTCAGCATTCGTCTCGTTACAGCAGACGCAATATCAACAACGACATTCCCTCGCAATCTAGCACGATGCAGATGCAACATCAGCGAAAGACCCCATGGTCGAAACAAAGCGGAGTGACGGCAAAATCCCAGCTCCACCACGACATTCGTCTCGATACAGCAGACGCAGTGCCAGCAAATGAAGCGAAGGCCAAATTCCTAGCTTCAGGGTCTTGACGGTAACTCATATAAAACCTGAAAGATTATCGTAGATCATCCCACATCAGCGCGGAGTGGTCACCACCTCGATGTTCGTCTCGATACAGCAGACGAGATGTCACTACGGCATCCTTCCTCCAATAGGATTCAGACACGCCAAAGCAAATGAAGCAAAGGCCAAATTCCTAGCTTCAGGGTCTTGACGGTAACTCATATAAAACCTGAAAGATTATCGGAGACCATCCCACATCAGCGTGGAGTGGTCACCACCTCGACGATCGTCTCGATACAGCAGACGAGATGTCACTACGGCATCCTTCCTCCAACAGGATTCGGACACGCCAAAGCAAACGAAACAAAGGCCAAATTCCTAGCTTCAGGGTCTTGATGGTAACTCATATAAAACCTGAAAGATTATCGGAGATTATCCCACATCAGCACAGAGTGGTCACCACCTCGATGTTTGTTTCGATACAGCAGACGAGATGTCATCCCAGCATTCTTCCTCCAACAGGACTCAGACGCGACAATCAAACAACGGAGCCATGGTAAAATTCCCAGTTCCAAGCCTCGACGGTTCACCAACAACCTAGAGACAACCGCGAAATTCGTTTTGATACAGCAAACGCAATGCCAGCAGACGTAATGCCAGCAAACGAAGCGAATGCCAAATTCCTAACTTCTGGGTCTTGACGGCAACTCATATAAAACCTAAAAGACTATCGAAAATCATCCCACACCAGCGTGGAATGGTCACCACCTCGACGTTCGTCTCGACACAGCAGACGAGACGTCACCACAGCGTTCTTCCTCCAGCAGGATTCAGACGCGACAATCAAACAACGGAGCCACGGCAAAATTCCCAGTTCCAAGCCTCGACGCTTCACCAACAACCTAGAGACAACCGCAGCATTCGTCTCGATACAGCAGATGCAGTGCCAGCTACCGAAGCAAAGGCCAAATTCCTAGCTTCAGGGTCTTGACGGCAACTCATATAAAACCAGAAAGACTATCGGAGATCATCCCACACCAGCGCGGAGTGGTTATGACTCATCGGGGCTCTCCAAAATGAGCCTAACCTCAAGTAAAAAGCGGCATGGCAAAATTCCTAACGCTTGCTCTTCGGACGGTCAAACTGCCTAGGAAGATTGCTTGAAGACGTCTTGTCTAGCCCCCGAAGGGATCAGAGACACGACAGGCACAAGGCTGCTCGAACAGCAAGATTGCCTATCGAGGAATATATCAGCTAACGCGATGGTACGATGAACAAAATCCTAGTACCACAGACCCTAACGGACCTTTGTCGTAAAGAGCAGAGGTTAACTGTGACGTTAGGACATCCTTGTGAGAACTTTTCGATTCGTCTCGACTCGTAAAGCAAAGCCTTAGGCAATGTGGATTAAAAAAACTGTTTCCTAAGCACTGGGGTCCTGCAAGTCAGTCAAAGATGGACTCCTGCATACTATTCATGGGTCACAATCTCTGAAGTCGGACATCGACAAAGAAGGAAACAACCACTTACGAGTCCTCTCGACTTGTAAGCAGGAAAAATTCTCTTGTATGATCCTTACGACTCTCAAGAAAAAACACACACTTAGGAGTCCTCACGACTCCTAGGGAGAAAAATACACCTACGGGATCCTCTCGACTCGTAGGGAGAAGAGTCTTTATGAGACCCTCACGGCTCATAAAGTTGAAAAGTCTTAGGTGACAGATCCCAACCCTGTCTCCTAAGCCATCACTGCCTTACAAAGAGGTCAAGATGGACTATCTATGGGCCACACTCCCCGAAGTCAAACATCGACAAGGAGGGAAACAATCACTTATGAGTCCTCTCGACTTGTAAGGGAGAAAATTCTCTTGTGAGATCCTTACGACTTTCAAGGGAAAACACACTAAGAAGTCCTCATGACCCCTAAGGAGAAAATACACCTGCGGGATCCTCTCGACCTGTAGGGAGAAAAAACCTTCTTGAGACCCTTACGGCTCATGAAGATGAAAAAAGTCTTAGGTTACAAGAACCCTAAACTTGTCTCCTAAGCCATCAATTCTATTGCCATGCATAACTCTGCACTACTTCACCCATGTACATACTTACGTGGGCAAATTAGTAGGGGCATTTGTTCCCGCCAAAAATTTCTGCGCAAAGAGCCTAAGGTATCAAATGGCAGCGATACGCTTAAGAAAATGCGAACCGGTATTTTCCGGGCTGTATTTTGACAAACTCCTGAATAAGAAACAGCTAAATTCTGATGGAATCGAAAGCATCTCAAAAAAATTTTCGATTTGATATATTATGAGCATCATAATTCATCCGGGATCAAAAGTCATGAGGCATCACATGCCCACATGTGACCATTTACAGGCAAAGCCTGTAGGTACTTAATATAATAAATAATTAAAATGGGTCACGTGACCACATGTGATGGGCCTTTAAACCCACTGAAAGGAATTAAAAAATATTATAAAACAACAAGGAATACCCCAATGGGGCATCACGTGCCCACACGTGACCAAAGGTCACGTGCAGACACGTGATGGGTTCCTAAGCTCTCTGAATTAATAGAATTAAATTCTAATTAAATAATTAATCAGTTGGGTCACGTGCTAACACGTGATGGGCTCTTAAACCCTCTGAAATAATAAGAATTAAATTCTAAACAATGGGGTCACGTGCCGACACATGATAGGCCTCTCAATTCATTAAATAGAGTTAAAAAGTATAATAAAACAACAGGAAAAATCCCAATGGGGAATTACATGCCCACACGTGACCAAGGGTCACGTGCTGACACGTGATAATTCCTGAGTTTTTTGAAACAACAGAATTAAATTCTGGTTAAATTCTTTATCGAGGGGGTCACGTGTCAACATGTGATGGGATCCTAAAATCTCTGAAATAATAGAATTAAATTGTAATTAAGGGAAATCAAAAACCCTAACTGGAAAAATATTTCTTTAAAATTTTTCCAAATAAAAAAGATGGTGCTCTGTAAATGGAGACCGTTGGATTAAAAATCCAATGGTGATTAAAAATCATCAATTTATGGAAAGATTCTATACAAGGAAAGATTTCCCTGAAATTTGAATAACAGATAAAAGATCTTTTGGATTAAAAATCCAATGGTGAATAAAAGTCACTGAAGATCATGTTGGTTACAAAATCAATTAAAATCTTTCAATGAAAGATTCACAAAACAAATTGATTCTTTTCTTTCTCCTATAAATAGGAGCCAAGAAGAGAAGAGAAAAGATCTACTTTTTTGGGAGATAACAACAACAGAGAGAAAAAAGAGAGGAGAATTTAATTCTCAAGAAAGAAAATCCTAGGTGAGAAAAGGAAGGGGATCAAAACGTCAAACAGAGAATTTAATTCTCAAATCTAAGAGTTTAACTCTTCTGCACAAAAGAACTTAGTTCTTACTCTGGTTGAAGATCTGCAGAAGCGCATCTCTCCATAAATTGAGAATTTAATTCTCATCGGGTTGAGATCCTGCCATGCAGATCCAAAACTTAGAGGGAGAATTGAGTTTAGAGAATTTAATTCTCCCAAAACAAAATTAGGGTTTAACCCTATATGAGAATTTAATTCTCCCAAATTTATAGGAATTTAATTCCTCCAAGATAAAACTAGGGTTTAACCCTGATTGAGAATTTAATTCTCCTCGAATTATAGGAATTTAATTCCTTCAAGATGGACAGAACTAGGGTTTAACCCTAATTGAGAATTTAATTCTCTCGAATTCACAGGAATTTAATTCCTCCTAAAAAGAAATTAGGGTTTAACTCTGCATAAGAATTCAATTATTTCACAATAGGAATTTAATTCCTCTAAAATCATAATTAGGGTTTAACCCTATAAAAGAATTCAATTCTTAAAAATAAAGAGACTTAAGAGATCTCCATGCATGCAGAGAACTAAGGTCACGTGTCCTCACGTGACCCTTGAAAAGATCCCCAAAAATGAGAAGGAAAAAGTTCTGAGGCAACGCCTCACGTGCTCCCACGTGACCTCCAAAAACACAGAAAGAAAAAGCAGAAGAAAAGAAGCTGTGCACGCTCTCAAGTGTCCCCACGTGACCCCTCAGCAAGTGCTTTAATTATCGATGCATAAATCCCCATCACGTGTCAACACGTGATGTTCAAAATAAAATATAAAAGAAGTGTTTAACACTTATCTGCAAAGCAAAGTAAAAGGGGATCTGGTCACACCTCTGTATGCCCTCACGTGGCCCCACATGACCCATTCCTATTTAGTGTTTAACACTGATTTAAAAGAATTTATACCCAGTGTTTAACACTGGTGTTTTCTAGTGTGTAACACTAGTTTGGGGACTATATTTCCAGTGTTCAACACTGTTACCTTCTAGTGTTTAACACTAACTTGAGAGCTTTAACACTGTTGTTATTTAGTGTTTAACACTAGTTTTAACAAAATTGGTTAATCTTCCAGAGGCAAAGCCTCCCATTCAAAATTGAGTAAAAATCAGAGCTCTAATGTCTACTGCTCAATCACAGATAAAAATATTACCAAAGCCCTCAAACTCTTGTTTAGCATTGCTAAATAATGTGGGCTGAAACCAGACAAATGTCTAATGATCCAACAGAGGGCCGATACTTCAAACTTAATTGGACTTAGCCCAAGTTGGCCATAAGTCCTTAACTCAGACTCAGCTGAGCCAATGTGCTCATAATATAATTAATTGATCTTAGTTCCAAATCGGACTACATATCGTTTAATTCATCTTGGTTCAAGGGTACACTTCTTCACTCCTTTGATATTTGTCGTTGTAATCCTTCAATGTCTTCAGAGAGGTGACGGGTCCCGACAACCAAACACTCTACGGACTGTAAGGTCCTTAAACTCATGGACTATGATGTTCTTAACCTTGACTGTGGGGTCTTTAAACTCACGGACTATGATGTCCTTAACCTTGACTGTGAGGTCTTTAAACTCACGGACTATGATGTCCTTAACCTTGGACCACCTGTCCTTAAACTGGTAATGGACCACCATGTCCTTAAACTGGTACTGGACCACCATGTCCTTAAACTGGTAATCGACCGCAATGTCCCTAAACTAAACAATGGAGTCCAAATACTCTTTTGTTAGATCTAAACGATCCCGTTAAGTTGATCTTAGTCTTAAATTAGACTAACGTATCCTTAACAAACGTTTAAGTTGATCTTAATCTCAAATGAGACTAACGTATCCTTAAACCCAACCCCCAAACCCAAATCTAAGAAAATACGGATTTGGACTACTCCACGCCCTACGGGCGACAACATAAATTAGTCTCCGTATACAATCCATGGGCAACCAAAAACAAACACCCACGATACGAAGTGATCATCTGGAGAAGGAGAAAGTGGTTACTGCTATGCGGTATACGATTAACTGCAGGGGCTTGTGCCTGCAGGGAAGAGCGTCCCCACAATCAAAAACCCCTCAGACGAGAGGGAATCTGACGAAGTCTGCTACATCGGCCGCATCCGTTTAAACCTTCGATACATGGTGCCATAAATCAACTTGGCATCTTCGGATAGGTGGAGGGATAGCACCAATTAGCATCTGCCCCGAATCTCAGGCAAGACATCTGTCTTGCGCGTCTTTCGGAGGGGAACAATCTTAGTCTAAATTAGACTAACGTATCCTTAACAAACGTTTAAGTTAATCTTAGTCCCAAATGAGGCTAACGTATCCTTAAACCCAACCCCCCAACCCTAAATCTAAGAAAATACGAATTTGGACTAGTCCACGCCCTACGGGCGACGACATAAATTAGTCTCCGTATACAATCCACGAGCAACCACAAACAAAACAAACACCCACGACACGAAGTGACCATCTGGAGAAGGAGAAAGTTGTTACCGCGATGCGGTAGCATAATTAACTACAGGGGCTTGCGCCTGCAGGGAAGAGCGTCCCCACAATCAAAAACCCCTCAAACGAGGGGGAATATGACGAAGTCTGCTACATCGGTCGCATCCGTTTAAACCTTCGATACATGGTGCCATAAATCAACTTGGCATCTTCGGAGAGGTAAACGGATAGCACCAATTAGCATCTGCCCCGAATTTAATGCAAGACGGACCTACGCGGTCGCGTCTCTGTGATTCGGAAGGGAACAGATTCTGGCAGCCCGGTGGGACCTTTTCCTCTTTCCACTCCACACTTCGTGTGTCGTGTTCACGAACGAATCGCAGTTTTCTAATGGTTGCCCTTGGGTTCAAAGTACCGAGATTCGGCGTTTCGCTTGGTGCATAAAGTGAAGGATCAATGGCGTCCACTTGCGCGAAGTGTTCCAGTTGCAACTGCAATTCACGCTCCGCCTCATCCGGAGGCATAGCTTACGGGCCCCAAGCAGCCTCCCTATTCACGATGCCGGTGGAACATGTCACTCAGGCCACCACTGGTTTATTCTTTGGGACCATGCTCCCGCCAACAAGCTTCAACACCCCTGCACCATTGCAAGAGGCTTCAAAGAAGTCGGTATTTGATCGGTTTACAACTATTGTGGCCTCTCTCAACTGGTCGTCCAACTCCACTGCCTCAGTTTTCAACAGACTGGGCCAAAGCTCCAATGGGCCCATGAAGAAGCCCGCAATACCAGAAGGGGTTATCCCGAAAAGGTTAGCTATTCCTGGTTCTGAAGTCGTCAAAGCGGCTTCTCCTGCCAAACGGTCAGTCTTCACAAGACTGACCATTACAACTCGCCATCTAAGTGAAGTCGTCAAGGCGGCTTCCCCCACCAAAGGGTCAGTTTTTACAAGACCGGCTGTTCCGGTTTCCACTACGGTTCCTGTCCCTGCTCAGAAGTCTGTTTTCGACCGATTGGATACTGCTTCTCAATGAACATCAGTCTTCAACAGGCTGACGCCAGCAGCAACCCCTCTCTTGCACAGGGGCAAGACAAAGCCATCCCCATCACCAAACCAACACCAACGGCTCGACACGCTCGACGTCACCACTGGCGCCGAGTAAGGAAGGCCGGGGGCAACTCCCCCTCTGGCTAACTCCACTAGCTCCAACGGTGGAAGTTAATGTTGTTGTTCCAACCGGGAAAAGTTTTGAGCTGCTAAATAAGGTATGCAGGAATTTGCCTACTGCTGTACTGAAAAGATCTCCGCCACCGGTGGAGACTGTCACAGAAATAAAGCTGGAGCAGTCCCCTCAATGACTGTCTTCCAAAGTTTACAAAATCTGGCGACAAGTCCGAGAGTCAGTGGTGGATCAAGGCTATCCCCGCCGGCAGAAGAAGCTGAAGGTCCGACAGGAAGAAAACCGTCCTGTTAAGCCACAGAAGGCGACGGTAACTTGGGTGCCCACGGCAACGGCCCCCTCAACGTCGACCACTCAGAAAAGAAGGAGGCCAGAGAAAGCCCCTATAACTACGGCAGATCGCAAAGATGCCGAGACTAAACGCCCCAAGTCTGGGGGCATAACGGTCCATACAATTTATATGGCATCCGGGAAAGAGGATAGCCGCACTTCAACGGGCCACCGACCGCTCACCCGATCAATAACAACAGCCCAGGAACAGTAACAGCAGAAGCTTCAGAAGATGCTGACTGCAATGGATGCACTCACCGGACCGAAAGAAAGCCCGAAGGCGTCATCGGAGCAGCGTCATGAACAAGAAACCGATGCTGACTTCCTTCGCAGAATCCTCGAAAAGAAAGACAAAGAGGCAGCGGAACAAGCTGCCAATATAAAACGAATGGCGCTTCTCTTCCAAGACATGGTCGGGATGATGTTACAGCCGGAGCCTTTAGTCGAAGACCCTCCGATCATTATTGAAAACGATAAAGGAGAGACATCAAATTCTCTGCCGGCTCTATCAGCAGCCAAGGAAAAGACAATCTCCAAAGCTGCCCTAGATGATTACATCGCCCAGCAGATATGAGCTCACCAGGCGAATGAAGCGGCTGGCCAAGTCGTTAAAACTGGGCGACCTTATCCAGGCTGGTATGACCAGATAAAGTACCCGCCGGGATATACCATCCCTAAGTTTCATGTATATAAAGGGACGGGAAATCCGCACCAGCATGTCGCTCAGTTCAGGGCTCTATGTGGTAATACTGGAGGTGACGACAAATTGTTACTTCGTCAGTTCGTTGGCAGCTTGGCGGAAACGGCCTTTGAGTGGTATTCGGAGCTGCCCAACGACTCCGTCAAAACTTTTGCAGAGATGGAGCTGTTATTCACCCAGCGTTTCGCAAGCGCCAGCGAGCGCACCCCAATCACGGTATTGATCAATGCCCGAGTGAAGTCAGGGGAGACTTGGGTACAATACGCAATACGGTGGCGAAATTTATGGTCAAAATGTGAGCATCGCATCGAGGAAGCGCCTGCGATGGGCATGTTCGTGGGCACTCTTGATCTGCAGGCGACCATATCCCAATTCATGATGTTCTTCAAGCCGACCACTTTTCAGGCCTTGATTGACAAGCTGGCCCAAATGGACCAGATGGGCCATATGCCTTCCTCTTCAAAGACGGAGCCTTAGAATGAAAAGGGCAAAGGGAAAGCAACCTTCGTCGCCAACGCTCAACAACAACCGAGTGACCTGAGACCGGTTGTTCGCTAAAGCAACAAGCGGCAATCTCTCGATGAGAAGTTGAGACGTCCTTACTCGTTTCCCCGGGATAAAACAAGGAAACTGTTTGGACTGGCAGTGCGCAATGAGCTCATCACTCTACCGGAGTCGAGACACCCAACGCGACTGAACGACATCAATGATCCTAATTACTGCCCCTACCATCGAGTATTGGGCCATCGACTCGAAGATTGCTACGTCTTCAAAAATTGGGTTGAAGACCAATACCCAGCAAGGCAAATTCACGTTGTCTGAAAATTGGTAGGTGAACCCGCCACAACCACATGCTCAGAAAAAGATGGACATGCCGGGGGCATCGTGCTCATTCATAGAGGAAGCTCCATGGGAAGTGGTTCCTTCGGCAAAAACTAAAAGAATGCTGAAAGATCTTCAAATATGTCCGGCGATCAGGTAGAAAAGTCCGCAAGATCCGGAAATCATCGATGGGATGATGAAACCACGCCCAACGTCGGGAATTAATAGCAATGGGCAAAACACCCAGACACAGCCGTCACAGTCTTCGATGAAAAAGAAGAATACCAAAAAGCCCGCGCAGTCTAACGACAAGCGCACGGATCTGCAAAAACATATTGACGCACTGGAAGAATACAGCCAGAGGGCGCGAACCCCAGTCACGCTTCAAGAGTTCCTTAATCACATCCTTGAGAATGAAGATAACGACAATGATGAGGGTGACGACTTGTCAGAAGAATCCAAAGATTATGTCGCAAGTTGCCACATGATTGCTCATTTGTCGCTAAGTAACAAAGCAGCTCACTCGGCGTTAGGAGATAACGTAGAGGAGCTGAGGGCAGGAGCACTGCCAAAACCCTTGGATTATATGACAAGGTCTATCAAGGAGAAACCTACTTGTTCATAAAGTATCCGGCGAAACTTCACCTCAAAGCTACTACGGACCGAAATGTCCCTAAACTAACGATGGACCGCAATGTCCTAAAACTTGCAATTGACCGAAACGTCTATAAACTACTACGGACCGCAGCGTCCTGAGACTAACGCAACAAAAAAAACGATACGTCCATAAGCAAGATGGGCACGGATGAAAACCCGAAAGGGCTCCGTGAGTAAAAACAACAAGACTACCGATGATGTTTGTGAAAACCCGAAAGGGCGCAGACTCGTACAAAAAAAAACGGTACGTCCATAAGCAAAATGGGCACGGATGAAAACCCGAAAGGGCGCCGTGAGTAAAAACATCAGGACTACCGGCGATGTTTGTGAAAATCCGAAAGGGCGCAGACTCGTAAAAAAAACGGTACGTCCGTAAGCAAAATGGGCACAGATAAAAACCTGAAAGGGCTCCATGAGTAAAAACAGCAGGGCTACCGACGAGTTTTGTGAAAACCCGAAAAGGCGCAATCTCATTAAAAGACACTCGCAAGGTCCTCTCGACTTTGTAAGGAGAAACCACCTGCGTGAGATCCTTACGACTCACAAGGGAGCAACACACTTAAGGATCCCCACGATACCTAAGGAGAAATTACACTTGCGAGATCCTCACGACTCGTAAGGAGAACCCTCTTATGAGACCCTCACGGCTCATAAGATTCAAAAGTCATAAGTTACAGGGATCTGAACCTGTTCTTAAGCCATCACAATCTCCAATTTTGCCCTACAAGCGGTTCAATGCTGACCCTTGTATACAATCCACGTGCACGAATGAACATTTCCCTAACAGAGTCCCACCAGCGACTAGGGATATGCTCACACGGTGAACAAACACTTGTAGGTCCTCTCGACTTGCAAGGAGAAAACACTCCTGTAAGATCCTTACGACTTATAAGAGAACACACACTTAGGAATCCTCACGATTCCTAAGGTGAAAACGCACCTATGAGATCCTCACGACTCGTAGGGAGAAATACCTTTATGAGACCCTTGCGGCTCATGAAGTCAAAAGCCTTAGTCGACAGGATCCTAACCCTGTTTACTAAGCCACCTTTGTTCGACATCGACAAAGGCAAATGATGATTCGCTCCTGGAAATATCCCAGTTGTAGCGATGCTGATACCTAAATCAGTATCAAATTTCAAGTCCTTTCATGGCAAATGATGATTCGCTTATGGCAATATTCTAGTCGCAGCGATGCTGATGCTGAGATTGGCACCAGATTCCAAGTTCCACACTCGCGATAAAAAATCAGCGAGCCAAAAATGCATATGAAATAGCCGAAATGATGGGGCAACTTGCAGCAAAATCAGCAAGTAAAAATGTATGCATACAAAATAGCCGAAATGATTGGGCAACTCGCAATAAAAAGCAGTGAGTAAAAATAAAACAAATAGCCGAAATGATTGGGCACCGCGAAAAATAGCCGAAATGATTGGGCAATCGTGATTTTCATGATATAAAAAGATGAAATGATAGAGCATCGCGGAAAGAATTAAAAAAATGAATGAAATGAAAGAATGAAACTTTTTGCCTTGCAGGTAAGATCACATTGACCCCTGTATACAATCCATGGGCACAAACAAAGAAGGAATCATACCTTCCCACCAGGCTCCATCAGGAAGCGAAGCCAAATTTTGACGGTTCATAAGACAACCTAAAGACAATCTCGACATTCGTCGCAATATTGCAGACACAGTGTCAATAAATGAAGTGAAAGAAGATCCCTAGCTTCAAGGTCTCGACGTCAACATCGACAGTTTGGAGATCAACACCGGCGTTCTTCCTCCCTCCAATCGGATGCAGACGCAACATCAACAAACGGAGCCACGACAAAGTCCCCTAGTTCCAAATCTCGACGGTTCACAAACAGCCTAGAGATCACCAACGGCGTTTCTCCTTACTCCAGCAGGATGCAGATGCGACGTCAACAAACGACACCAGGGTCAAAACAACGGAACCATGGCAAAGTCCTCTAGTTCCAAATCTCAACGGTTCACAGACAGCCTAGAGATCACCAATGGCATTTCTCCTCACTCCAACCAGGATGCAGATGCGATGTCAACAAACGACCCAAGGGTCAAAACAACGGAACCATGGCAAAGTCCTCTAGTTCCAAATCTCGACGGTTCATAGACAGCTTAGAGATCACCAACGGCGCTTCTCCTCACTCCAACCAGGATGCAGATGCGACGTCAACAAACGACCCCAGGGTCAAAACAACGGAACCATGACAAAGTCCTCTAGTTCCAAATCTTGACGGTTCACAGACAGCCTAGAAGTCACTAACGGCGTTTCTCCTCACTCCAACCAGATGCAGACGTGACGTCAACAACCGACTTCAGAGTCACAACGAAGCAGAGCTATGGCGAAGTCCCTAGTTCCAAACCTTAACGACAACATCTACAGCCTAAAAATCAGCAACGGTGATCTTCCTCATTCCAACAGGATTCGGACGCAGCATCACCTAACGGAGCCACGGCAAAGTCCCTAGTTCCAAGAATCTACGGTCCACAGACAACCTAGAGTCAACCAATGATCTCCCTTCCAGATCAACGCTCCGTCTCGGAAACAAGTCAACCAACCCCTAGGGAAACAAGTCATCCAAAAACCTCGATTCAGGGAAATCAGCGTCCTTAACGAGAGCATCTTGATTCGCGTCGACCCGCAAGGAAATCAGTGTCTTTGCAGGAAAACCTCGATTCGTCTCAAACCCCAGGGAAATCAGTGTCCTTGGCAACCTCCTGGATTCAGGGAAATCAGCGTCCTTGATGAGAGCATCTCGAATCGCGTCGACCCGCAAGGAAATCAGCGTCCTTGACGAGAACATCTCGATTCGCGTTGACCCACAGAAAAATCAGTGTCTTTGCAGGAATACCTCGATTCGTTTCGACTCCAGAGAAATCAGTGTCCTTGGCAAATACCTCGATTTAGGGAAATCAGCCTTCTTGACGAGAGCACCTCGATTCGCGTCGACCCGCAAAGAAATCATCGTCTTTGCAGGAATACCTCGATTCATTTCAACTCCGAGGAAATCAGTGTCCTTGGAAAAAACCTCGATTCAGGGAAATCGGCGTCCTTGACGAGAGCACCTCGATTCGCGTTGACCCGCAGAGAAATCAGCGTCTTTGCAGGAATACCTCGATTTGTCTCAACCCCAGGGAAATCAGTGTCATTGGCAAAAACCTCGATTCAGGAAAATCAGCATCCTTGACGAGAGCATCTCGATTCGCGTTGACCCGCAGAGAAATCAACGTCTTTGCAGGAATACCTCGATTCGTTTCAACTCCGAGGAAATCAGCGTCCTTGGCAAAATCCTCGAGTCAGGAAAATCAGCGTCCTTGGCGAGAGCATCCTGATTCGCGTCGACCCGCAGAGAAATCAGCGTCTTTACAGGAATATCTCGATTCGTCTCGCCCCCAGGGAAATCAGTGTTCTTGGCAACCTCCTCGATTCAGGGAAATCAACGTCCTTAACGAGAGCACATCGATTCGCGTCGACCCGCAGAGAAATCAGTGTCTTTGCAGGAATACCTCGATTCGTTTCGACCCCAGGGAAATCAGTGTCCTTGGCAAATACCTCGATTCAGGGAAATCAGCGTCCTTGAAGAAAACATCTCGATTCGCGTCGACCCGAATAGAAATCCGTGTCTTTGTAGGAATACCTCGATTCGTTTCGACTCCAGGGAAATCAGTGTCCTTGGCAACCTCCTCGATTAAGGGAAATCAGCGTCCTCGACGAGAGCATCTTGATTCGCGTCGACCCGCAAAGAAATCAGCGTCTTTGCAGGAATACCTCGATTCGTTTCAACCCCAGGGAAATCAGTGTCCTTGGCAAAACCTCGATTCAGGGAAATCAGCATCCTTGATGAGAGCATCTCGATTCGCGTCGGCCCACAGAGAAATCAATGTCTTTGCAGGAATACTTCGATTCGTTTCGACTCCAGGGAAATCAGTGTCCTTGGCAAAAACCTAGATTCAGGAAAAACAGCGTCCTTGACGAAAACATCTCGATTCACTCCTACCCACAGAGAAATCAGTGTCTCTGCAGGAATATACGACGTCAGCAAAGCGGAGCCGTGGCAAAGTTTCCAGTTCCATGACTCGACGGTGCACAGACAAACCAAAGTCAACCCTCGACCTCCATAGTGAAGCAATGCTTTAACTCGGGAGTAGGTCAACTCATCAATCACTTACGAGTCCCCTCAACTTGTAAGGAAGAAAATTCTCTTGTGAGATCCTTACGACTCTCAAGAGAAAACACACGTAGGAATCCTCACGATTCCTAAGGATAAAATACACCTACGAGATCCTCTCGACTCGTAGGGAGAAAAAAATCTTTATGAGACCCTCACAGCTCATAAAGTTGAAAAGTCTTAGGCAGCAGATCTAAACCTGTTTCCTAAGCCATCGCTTCTTATCTCGATTCAGGGAAATCAGCGTCCTTGGCGAGCACCTCTCGATTCATTTCGACCCGCAAGGAAATCGGTTTCTTTGCGAGAATCTCTCGATTCATCTCAACTTGCGGGGAAATTAGTGTCCCTACGCATAAAGAAAATTCTCTTGTGAAATCCTTACGATTCTCAGAAGAAAACGCACTTAAGAGTACTCACGACTCCTAAGGAGAAAAGACACCTACGAGATCCTCACGACTCGTAGGGAGAAAAGCCTTTGTGAGACCCTCACGGCTCATAAAGTTGGAAAGTCTTAGGCAACAGATCCTAACCCTGTTTCCGAAGCCATCGCTATCTTATAAAGAGTTCAAAATAAACTGTTATCTACCATCTATGGGCTACACTTGCCAAAGCGACATGTCACTTAAATAGAGAAGTTACTCATGAGCATATAAACTACTTCATGCCAGATTAAGACATAAAGAAACGGAAGGGTGTGGCTCATGGGGCTGAGGGTTTGGAACTATATCTCTTAAGAGTCGAGATTTAAGTCAACAATAAATGACGACGCTTGTCTCCGCTCGTTATTTTCTCAGATCAAGATTCTAAAAGTTATATACCAACCCAAAACCGGTCATACGCTTTGAATTACTCTGCACTACTTCACCCACGTATATACTTACATGGGCAAAGTAATAGGGGACATTTGTTCCTGCAAAAAAAAATCTGCGCAAAAGAGCCCAAGATATCTAATGGCAGCGATACGTTTAAGAAAATGTGAACCAGTATTTTCCGAGCAATATTTTGACAAACTCCCGAATGTGAAACAACTAAATTCTAATGGTATCAAAAGCGTCTAGAAAAGGCCTTCGATTTGATATACTATGGGCTTCATAACTCATCCGGGATCAAAAGTTATGAGCAAATATGTTATGCACGTGTAATCTAAGGAAGAAAATGCAAACCAGTATTTTCCGGGCTGTATTTTGATAGATTCCCGAATGAGAAACAGCTAAATTCTTATATGATCGAAAGTGTCTTGAAAAATTCTTCAATTTGATATATTATGGGCCTCATAATTCATTCGGAATCAAAAGTTATGAAGCATCACGTGCCCACACGTGACCGGGCATCACGTGCAGACAAGTGACCATTTACAGGCAAAGCCTGTACACTGAATAAAAATAAAATAATAATTGGAGGGGTCATATGCCAACACGTGACGGGCCTTTAAACCCACTGAAAGGAATTAAAAGATATAATAGAACTGCAAGGAAAGATCCCAATGGGATATCACGTGTCTACACGTGACCAAGGGTCACGTGCTGACACGTGATGATTCCTTAGCTCTTTAAAAACAACAGAATTAAATTCTGGCTAAAAGCTTAAACAGTGGGGTCACGTGCTCACACGTGATAGGCATTTAAAGCTTCTGAACTAATAGAATTAAATTCTAAATTAAGGGAAATAAAAAACCTTAATATTTATTTAGATCTTTCCAAACAAAAGAGAACTATGCTTTGTAAAGTAGAGCACCGCTGGATTAAAAAATCCAATGGTGATTAAAAATCACCAATTTATGGAAAGGTTCTATACAAAGAAAGATTTCCCTAAATTTCACAAGAAATAACAAACAGAATATCTTTTGGATTGAAAATCCAATGGTGAATAAAATTCACCGTGTGATCTAAAGGATCATATTATTTATGAAAACAAACAAAATATTTCAATGAGAGATTTACTAAACAAATTAATTATTTTCCTTCTCCTATAAATAAGAGCCAAGAAGAGAAGAGAGAAATATAGAATTTTGGAATCTTGAAATTTCAGAGAGAAAAGAAAGGAGAATTTAATTCTCAACAAAGAAAACCCTATGTGAGAAAAGAAAGGGGAACAAAACTTCAAACAGATAATTTAATTCTCAAATCTAAGAGTTTAACTCTTCTGCACAAAAAGAACTTAGTTCTTCCTCTGGTTGAAGATCTGCAGAAGCAAATCTCCCCATAAGTTTAGAATTTAATTATCATCGGGTTGAGATCCTGCCATGCAGATCCAAAACTTAGAGGGGGAATTGAGTTTAGAGAATTTAATTCTCCCAAAACAAAATTAGGGTTTAACCCTATATGAGAATTTAATTCTCCCAAATTTATAGGAATTTAATTCCTCCAAGATGAAACCAGGGTTTAACCCTGATTGAGAATTTAATTCTCCTAAAATTATAGGAATTTAATTCCTTCAAGATGGACAGAACTAGGGTTTAACCCTAATTGAGAATTTAATTCTCTCAAATTCACAGGAATTTAATTCCTCTTAAAATGAAATTAGGGTTTCACCCTATACAAGAATTTAATTCTTTTACATATATGAGAATTTAATTCCTCTAAAAGAAATTAGGGTTTAACCCTACATAAGAATTTAATTCTTTCATAATAGGAATTTAATTCCTCCAAAATCATGATTAGGGTTTAATCCTACAGAGAATTTAATTCTCAAAATAAAATAAGGAGACTTAAAAGATCTCTATGCATGCAAAGAACTGAGGTCACGTGTCCCCACGTGACCCCTGAAAAGATCCCCAAAAATGAGAAGAAAAAAGCTCTGAGGCAACGCCTCACGTGCTCCCACGTGACCTCCAAAACACAGAAAGAAAAGCAAAGGGAATCTAAGCTTTGGGCGTTCTCACGTGTTACCACGTGACCCCTTAGAAAACGCTTTAACAATCAGCGCACAGATCTCCATCACGTGCCAACACGTGATGCTCAAAAATAAAAATAAAAAGTGTCTAACACTCATCCGCGGAATAAAGTAAAAGGGGATTTGGTCCAACTTTTGGGTGCCCTCACGTGTCCCCACGTGACCCATTCCTATTTAGTGTTTAAACACTAATTTAAAGGACTTATTTCCAGTGTTTAACACTTTTGTTTTCTAGTGTTTAACACTAATTTGACAACTTCATTTCCAGTGTTTAACACTGTTCTCCTCTAGTGTTTAACACTAATTTGTGAGCTTTATTTCCAGGGTTTAACACTACTGTTCTCTAGTGTTTAACACTATTTCTAGCCAAATTGGCTAATTTTCCAGAGGCAAAAGTCTCCCCTTCAACTGAATCTCAAAATTGGGTAAAATTCAGAGCTATAATGTTCAATGCTCATTCAAAGATAGAAATATCACCAGAGCCCTCAAACTCTTGTTTAGCATTGCTAAATAATGTGGGCTTGAACCCAGACAAGTGTTAATGGTCCAACAAAGGGCCAACTCTTCAAATTTAATTGGATTTAGCCCAAGTTGGCCATAAGTCGTCAATTCAGACTTAACTGAGCCAATGTGCTCATAATTTAATTAATTGATCTTAGTTCCAAATTGGACTACAGATCATTTAATCCATCTTGGTTCAAGGGTACATCTCTTCACTCCTCTGATATTTGTCGTTGTAATCCTTCAACATCTTCAGAGAGGTGACGGGTCTCGACAACCACACATTTCACAGACTATGACGTCTCTAAACTACGGACTGTGGGGTCCTTAAACTCATGGACTATGATGTCCTTAACCTCAACCGTGATGTCTTTAAACTAATATCGGACTGTGGGGTCCTTAAACCCATGAACTATGATGTCCTTAACCTCGACCGTGATGTCTTTAAACTAACATCAGACTGTGGAGTCCTTAAATCCATGGACTATGATGTCCTTAATCTCGTCCGTGATGTCTTAAAACAAACATTGGACCGTGGAGTCCTTAAACCCATGGACTATGATGTCCTTAATCTCGACCGTGATGTCTTAAAACTAACATTGGACTGTGGGATCCTTAAACCCATGGACTATGATGTTCTTAACCTCGACCGTGATGTCTTTAAACTAAAATCACACTGTGGGGTCCTTAAAACCATGGACTATGATGTCCTTAACCTCGACCGTGATGTCTTTAAACTAACATCGGACTGTGGGGTCCTTAAACTCATGGACTATGATGTCCTTAACCTCGACCGTGATGTCTTTAAACTAACATCAGACTGTGGGGTCCTTAAACCCATGGACTATGATGTCCTTAACCTCGACCGTGATGTCTTTAAACCAACATCGGACTGTGGGGTCCTTCAACCCATGGACTATGATGTCCTTAACCTCGACTGTGATGTCTTAAAACTAACATTTGACTGTAGGATCCTTAAACTCACGAACTATGATGTCCTTAACCTCGACCGTAATGTCTTAAAACTAACATTGGACTGCGGGGTCCTTAAACCCATGGACTATGATGTCCTTAACCTCGACCGCGATGTCCTTAAACTAACAATGGACCGTAATGTCCTTAAACCAATCGACCGCAATGTCACTAAACTAAACAATAGAGTCCAATTGCTCTCTTGTTGGATCTAAATGAACCTGTTAAGTTGATCTTAGTCTAAAATTAGACTAACGTATCCTTAACAAACGTTTATATTGATCTTAGTCCCAAATGAGGCTATCGTATCCTTAAACCCAACCCCCCAAACCCAAATCTAAGAAAATACGGATTTGGATTAGTCCATGCCCTACAGGCGACGACATAAATTAGTCTCCGTATACAATCCACGGGCAGCCACAAACAAAAAAAACACCCACGACACGAAGTGACCATCTGGAGAAGGAGAAAGTTGCTACCGCAATGCGGTAGCGTAATTAACTGCAGGGGCTTGCGCCTGCAGGGAAGAGCGCCCCCACAATCAAAAACCCCTCAAACGAGGGGGAATCTGATGAAGTCTACTACATCGGCCGCATCCGTTTAAACTTTCAATACATGGTACCATAAATCAACTTGGCATCTTCGGAGAGGTGGACGGATAGCACCAATTAGTATCTGCCCCAAATTTCAGGCAAGACGGACCTACGCGGTCGCGTCTCTGTGATTCGGAGGGGAACAACGCGGAACTATGAGCCTCCTTCATGACTTCTTCATGAACGTCTTCTTTAGGCACTCATAAACGACTGCCATATCGTAACGAACCATCTTCATGAATTAACAGATCCGTTTGAAGTCTCGCTTCTATTTGTTCTCGAAACTTTTGCAATCTTGGATCGTGCGACTGTGCTGCTTTAATGTTATCAATCAAGGATGACTGCATTTGCAACTGCATCAACTGTCCCAAAGAATCTGGTAGTACAATCTCCAATTCGAAGCTCTAATGATTAGCTATAATCTCCTTCTGTACAGTCAACATCCGTATCGCTGGCAACCGATTTAGAGCATCCGGCATTACATTAACTTACCCCGGTTGGTATTTTAGATCAAGATCATAGTCAGCCATCATTTCTAACCATCAATCCTGTCTCATGTTGAGCTCTTTCCGTGTGAACACATATTTTAGGCTTTTGTGATCAGTAAATACTTCTACCCTTTCGCCCAATAAGTAGTATCTCCAAATCTTCAAAGAAAAAATCACTGTTGCTAGCTCCAAATCATGAGTTGGGTAGTTCTTCTCATGAGTCTTCAATTGTCTCGACACATAGGCTATGACCTTCCTATGCTGCATTATAACACATTCCAAGCCTTTTCCAGATGCGTCGCTATGAATAACCAGCCCTCCGGAACCGTTTGGCACTGTCAGAATATGAGCGGTGGTCAATCTTTACTTCAACGCTTCAAAAGCTGACGCACATTTCTCCATCCATACGAACGGTACCTCCTTTCATATTAGCTTGGTTAATGGTTCTGCTATTCAAGCGAAGTTTTCCATGAACCTTCTATAGTATCCGGCAAGCCCAAGAAAACTTCTGATCTTCACTACATTCTTTAGAATTGGCCAATCATGAACAGTTGCAATTTTTCATGGTCAACGACAATTCCATCTCCTGATATGACATGACCCAAGAACTTCACTTCTTTGAGCCAAAACTCGCACTTGCTCATCTTAGCATATAACCTTTCTTGCCTCAACGTTTGCAGTGCGATTCTTAAGTATTCTGCATGCTCTTCTTTGCTCCTCGAATAGACCAGAATATCATCAATAAACACTACTACGAACTGGTCTAGATACAGTGAAAAGATTCGGTTCATCAAGTCCATAAATATTGCAGGTGGGTTATTAACTCCAAATGGCATCACTAAGTACTCGTAATGGCTATATCGAGTTCGGAACGCTGTCTTGCAAATATCTTCTGATTTCACCCGAACTTGATGATATCCGAATCGCAAATCCAGCTTCGAGAATACCCTCGCGCCATTGAGTTGATTGAATAATTCTCTGATGCGAAGGATTAGGTACTTGTTCTTAATAATTATCCGGTTTAATTCTCGATAATCAATGCACATCTTCCACGTTTCATCTTTCTTCTTGACTAGAAGAGTTGAAGCTCCCCACGGTGAATTGCTGCTGCGAATCCAACCCTTCTCTAGCAATTCGATAACTTGTTTCTTACCTCTTTTAGTTCCACCGGTGTCATTGGATAATACGCCTTCGAAATCGGCGCTGCTCCTGGAATAAAATCAATCGTGAACTCTACATCTCGTTTTGGCGGTAAACCCGAGATGTCCTCGAACACATCCATAAACTCTTGAACTACAGCTAGCGCTTCCTTCTTGTTTACTTCCATATACGCAAGAACTTCATTAGTCGGTCTAGCCCTAAATTCGACTGGCCCGACAGATCTGCTACCTCCCGAAAATATAAATTCCGGATGTCCGAGAATCTGGAAAATCACTTTCTTTGCCTTACAATCGATGTGAGCGTGAAAAGTGCCAAGAAAGTCCATTTTCAAAACAGCATCATAGCTGTCGGTATCAATTACCAAGAAATCCGTGAATAGCTCCCGTCCGCAAATAACAATCGAGCAACCCTTGCATTCACTACTAGATATAATTTTCCCATCCCGGTATGTAGTCCCAGCAGCTAGACAGGGCCGTGTGTAGAATAGAGTGTGCGCTAATAAACTTGGACGACATGAAACAATGTGATGCACCTGAATCGAATAATGCAAATGCGAGAAAATTATAAACGAGTAGGATACCTGAAACAGCTTCGTCTGAAGCCTGGGCATCTTCGGCCGTTAACGTGAAGGCCCGAGCTTGATTTGGCTTCTGAGTGATCAGCTTCTACCCATGAATCCGCTTCTGCGGTGGCTTCTGAATATCGTCTCTCAATCATAGCTTTGACGAGAAAGCACTGATGGTATGGTCAACTCATCCGCAAACTTGACAATGTCCAAGCCTCCTTCGACATTCCTTCTACAGGTGTCCAGGTAGATGGCAAAAGTCATAAACCACACTTATTTTTTGATTGGATACAACAGGCCTCTTCATGGGTACAATGCCTCGCTTGTTTACCGGAATGCTTCTGCGTACAGGAGCTTGGTTTGACATAAACGCCGGCTTCCGCACTACGACGGCTTGCTGTTTAGTACCCTTCGCTTTCACCGATAAACTTTGCTACTCCCTGGTTGTCTTGAGAACTTGGGAAAAGGTGGTCAATCCCAGAGATATGATGTGTATCTGAATCTCCACATCCAAGCTACGCATAAACCTCCGTGCCCTATCTGCCTCTTTGGCAACCAAAGACCCTGCAAATCGACTGAGCCGAGTCCACTCAGTCGCATGTGCATCAACGGATCTGCCATTCTGCTTCAGGCTAATAAACTTCTCTTCCATTACCTACCGAGTAGATTGCGGAAAGAACTTATCCAAGAAACTCCGCGAAAACGCTACCCAACCGATCGGCTTGGGTAGACAGTTCTCCTCAACGAGCCACCACTCGCGAGCATAATCTACTAATTGGATGCGTACTACATCTACCCTTTTATCATCTAGAATCTGCGCGGCGACGGGCAAATTCTCTATATCAACTAGCTACTGCTCCGCTGGCAATGGCTCCTCCAATCCTGTAAATGTGGACGGACCGAGCTTTCTAAAATCCGCCACGGTACCCTCACGCTATGCTGGCCTGGGTACTTGATTAGTCAAAAATAGTGCACATTTGTATGAACAATTTTCCTTACTATTATTAACTACTAAAAGGTGTTAATTGTAAATTAAGAACATATGTGGGATTATTTGTAAAAATATTATTATCATAAATTTCTTCATTTTAAGTAATATAATTAGGGAAAATATATGCATATAATATTTAAATGAAATCTTAGTAATTAAAATATGCATATTATATCAAATATTCCTAATCAATATTCTTAAGATATTATATCATATAAATGGTTGGAATAATATCTCAAAAATACCAAATGCTACTAACATTTTGATTTGAGATATTGTGTAGGTATTAGCTCAGGCTTGAAATCTATGTAGGAGTTCCAAGTCAAATCGAGATATCGAAATGGAATCTGCCAAATTTTAGAAGCAAATCGAGTAATTTAGCAACGACAGAGACTCGGAGCAACATTTTCAGAATCTATATATCAAGAGAATCTCCAAATATCGACACAAAAATCGAGAAAAAATCTCAAGACCCAATCCCACTAGGAGGCGGTGGATCCACGGTCATACGTGGTATCAGGCGGCGGAACCGCGGTTTTTTGGTTGCCGTTGGATGTGGGATTTTGTGGATATGATTGTAACTATAATTGCTCTCATATGGAATTTAGGGTTTCTAATTTCAGAGACTATATAAAGGACCGACAGCTGTACATTCAAAATCATCCAAGAGATCACATAATTATCTATTCATGTACCTCCATAAAAAGATAGATCTAGAGCAAAACTAGGGTTCTTGTAATCTACTTTCTAAAGAGAAAAGTTGTAATGCAATACTTGATTAATAAAGGTAGTTTTTTTTAATTCTTTTTTCATTTGCTTCTTCCGCATTTACTTTCCGCATTACTCTTTCCGCATTACTTTTCTGCATCTTAATTATGGTTTCAATCATCTTCAACTTTTCTTCTAAAAAACCACTAACATGAGCGAGTAATTTCTTGCTTAATAGGGTTTGTATGATAGGGTAGAATAATGGATGAAATATCTTTTAACTTCTTTTAACATTTTAATTATAAATTTTAGCAAAACAAATGTTAACCTTCTTATCGGGCGCACTATCAATAGTCTGGACCATGATTTAAGATTGGTTAAACACTTATTTTGTTAAGGGCTTGAGATAAATAAAGATCAATAGAAGGACAAGGGTTAATAGTGGGAAACCCTAATTCCCTCTAAGAACCCTAATCCACGTTCATCGCTATCTCTCTAGTTTTAAACTATTAAAAGATAAAAGAGTCATTTTTAAACATTCATCCATTAACTACTAAATCCTATAAACCCTACAAGCTTTTTTATTATAAATTTTATATCTGTCTAAAAATAGAATGACAACAAACCATCCTCTCTTTTATTAATTCGTCTAAAACAAGAAAAGAAGTTCACGTTTCCCTGCGGACGACCCATACTCATCATGGCTAGCTATTAGCAACACCGTTTTGATTGCGGTTATTTACAAAACACTTTTCGCACGATCAATCAAACGGCGGCGTTGCCGGGGAAACGGTCGTAATTTTTTTTCTTGTTATTCGTGTTGATTTCTTATAAAAACCAGCAAATATAAAATAAACGAGAACCAAAACCACATCTTGTGTTTTTAACGATTATTGTGCGAGTTTTGCAAGGGAATCTGGAGTAACTGGAGCAAGACAACAGAGATTCAGAAATTTAAACTTGAACCAAAGGAGCATAAGTGTACCTTGAAGAAATTTCAGCAGAAGTTCTTGCGAAACAGCGGCGGAACCGTGGGTATTTGTTGCATTAGGCGGCGGAACCGCGGCCATTTTGAAGAGTTGGGCCCCCAATCTTTTATGGTATTTTCCTATATCCTTTCTCTCTCCTCTAAAACTCAAATAATCTGATTTTATCTGCAGGATTCTTTGCAAATAGCGCCGCTAAAAAATCTTTTTGCGTGTTTGATTTCAGTTTGTTTTGCATACTTAAACCAGACATTAAGGGGCAATAAACCCAAATTCAGATTAGGTGGGGATTTGATCACCCTTTCTAGGCCCCACAAATCACAAACGAGCATACTCTCACCCTACAGTAATAAAAAATATCTAGACTGAGCCTTAATGGACTGTTGCGCTCAATTAGGACAAAGGAAGGTCATAGGTAATTTATTGCTTATCCACATTTCTTTTATGGTGTCTAGGCAAGTGTGACTAAGGAAAGTGGTTACTTAATTTGGCCCTCTATTTCGGTGATTCGTATAGTGGATACCTCCTACTTACCTAGTACTTACCTGGCCGCAAGATTGATAAGGAGGTGGTAGATGATTGATTCTACGTCTTGTCCTTTGGAAGTCTAGGAGCGGTCTAGTGACTTGACTTAGGCGACCCTTGCTCTAGGGATTGATTGTGTATTTTGTGATTTGTTGTGTAAATCCTCACGTCTGACATTTTTCCAAAACAAGCCTTCTTAAAATCGTTCTCGCATATATCACATGCTGCCACGTGCACTAAACCCGCTTAGTGCATGATCGGCTGGACACGGGATTCAAGTGTCCTTCTAGTCCATGTTTTTGCTATCAACTCCGAAATCGATACATCTTCTATTTCTCGTCCACCTACCACATCTTCCGAGATAGACGGATCTCTATCGGATTTTAACGACACCGCCCGGCCACCACCCGTAGGTGCGCAAAATCCACCACACATCACTCTGCAAGACAGATGCTATCCCGTACACGGACCCCTTCTTACATGTCTGTCTCTTCCACTAGCCAATAGGGATAATTTCAAAATTAAACCCCACCTCATCAACTTGTTGCCCAAATTTCACGGGCTTGAATCCGAAGATTCATACGTTTTTATAATCAAATTTGAAAACGTATGTGCTATGATGAGTACCACCCAACTTTCAGGGGATGCTATGCGATTACATCTTCTCTCTTTTACCTTGTGCAATCTTGCAGAAAAATGGCTTTATAGCACTGCCGCACATTCTATCGCTAAATGGGATGAATTCGTCAAAGCATTCCTTAAGAAATTCTATCCTCATCACAAGATCGTCTGTATTCGGAGCGAGATTAACCAGTTTACCAACTTCCCAACGAATCCTTTTGGAAATGCTTTGAACGGTTTAAAGATCTTCTTGTCCAATGCCCTCATCATAGAATCGATAGATGGCATCTTTGTTGCCTTGTGTATGAGGGTACCAATCCAGCCACAAAACAAATGCTTGAAACCATTTGTCAATATCATTTCATGTCAAAAGACGACGGAGAAGCATGGCAATTTCTGGAAGATCTCACCAAACAAACATTACAGCGGGAGAGCACTAGACCAACATCGTCTTCATCTAGGGCAGGTATCCATCAGCTCGACGTTTCTATCGCAGTGAAAGCCGAAATGGCCATGATGGAAAAGAAACTCTAAGCTATGGAAAGTAAATTCTTTTCAGTCTCTCTAAACAAAGTTACGCCCCCCCAAAACCGTGTATGCTTGCTGTTTTGACCCATCACATTTAACGGAAGAATGTCTTTTGAATCCTCCGTCTCAAGGTCAAGAACAAACTAATGCTGCTTTTCAGCAACGACCTAGAATCGATCCTTATTCCTCCATATATAATTACAGATGGAGAAATCATCCTAATTTTGTTTGGAACCAAAACCAAACTCAAACTCAAAATCAGTTCCCAAGCCAAAATAACTATCAAAGGCTTCCCCCACAGCAATAACAGCCACCACAACAAATTCAGCAACCCATTCAACCGCAATCTTTCCAAAATCCGGCTAAAAACTTTATCCCTTATAATAATTCTTTCCAAGCACAGACTAATATTCCAACGGCCGGTACCGAAAAAATCTCTGCACTAGAAAGAAACTTAGAAACGTTTATTAAACAATCTACACAAACGACGGCTAATTTAACGTCTTCTATCCAAACGTTAATGCAACACACTACTTCCCACGGTGAAAGCATAAAATCGATCGAAGCACAAATTGCACAGTTAAATGCCGCGATGAGTGAAAAAAAGAAAGGGAGACTTTCATCACAATTTCTACCAAATCCCAGCCACCCACAAAGCGCAAACATCTTCCTTAGCCAACAAAATCATAACGTGAGTGTCGTAACTACGTTGAGATCAGGAAGAGTGCTGAACAATCATGTTGGTGAACAAGTTGATGTTGATGAGTCAGATGAAACCCCAGCTACTACTTCTACTCCTACTTCGTCTAGTCCACCATCTTCTTCTGAGCATATTCTCCGTTCTTCACTAGGCTCAAACCCTCAGCCCACTTCCTTGAATTAACTACCATCTCAAACCATCCTAAATCCAATTTTGTGATCCATTCCATTCCCACAAAATTCTCCTCAAATGTTGAACCCATCCTTATATTGATAAAGGTCCTTTTCCAAACAGGTTGAGGCCCAACAAAATAAATGCACAAATGGAGAAAATTGTGGAAATGTTTAAACAAGTTAACATAAATATTCCTCTTTTAGATGCTATCCAACAAGTTCCATCCTACGCGAAAATTTTAAAAGGCTTATGCACTAGGAAGAGGAAAACTCATGTGCCTAAAAATGTTTTCTTAGCGAGCTATGTGATCACTGGTTTTACCCAACATTTGCCGAAGAAACGTAAGGAACCCGGTTGTCGTACAATATCTATAACTATTGGGGGTAAAAATATCAATCGCGCTCTACTCGATTTATGTGCTAGTGTTAACTTGCTTCCGTAATCTGTTTATGAGCAATTAGGTATAGGAGAGTTGAAACATGCGCACTGCACTCTTCAGATGACTGATCGATCTATCACCCTCCCTAGGGGTGAGCTAGAGATCGTGTTAATCAAAGTCAGGGAATTTATATTCCCTATGGACATTATAGATTTAGATACACAGCTTGTGGCATACCCACAGAACCAAATCCCGGTGATTCTTGGTCGCCCTTATCTAGTAACTTTCAATACTGTAATCAATTATCGTAACGGTTCTATGAACCTATCTTTCGGGAAGATGACAATTGAGCTAAACATTTTCAGGATAGGAAGTCTACCCTCTGAACCTTCTGCTCATCTAATTGATATATGTTCTGTCAACGAGATAGTTTCCGATAATTGCGAAGTTAAGGAATTTTGCGATAATGATCTCGATGCCACTAGTGCATTATTGTTTGATTCAACAAATTATTATACTAGTAAGGACCATTTTGACAAGTCCACCCCCGAGTTCGAATCTTTCGACTTACCACATAAGTTAGCTGAGCTATCCGAGTCAATTTCTTACGCTAGCCATGAACCTCTTAAGGAGTCCGAGTATCATTCGCTTACCCTACCTTCTATCATCTCTCCGCCGACACTAGATCTCAAACCACTATCTTCTCATCTTAAATATGCATATTTATGTGAGAATGAGTCCTTTCCCGATATCATATCAGCTTCTTTAGCTTTAGAGCAAGAGAGAGCTCTTTTGTCGGTCTTGAGATCAAATCGATAAGCTTTTGGTTAGACAATGGCAGACATCAAAGGGATTAGTCTCTTGATTGCTGAACATCATATACATTTGATGGATGAAGCCAAACCACCCCGAGACCCACAAAGACGGTTGAATCTCGTCATGAAGGAAGCGATAAAGAAAGAAATCGTCAAATGCCTAGATAATGGTATAATTTACCCAATATTTGATAGCCAATAGGTAAATTCTATTCATATGGTCCTTAAAAAATATAGCATCACGGTCATAACTAATGAGGCTAATGAGTTGATCCAAACACGCACCCAAACTGGATGGCAGGAATATATTGATTATAGAAAACTCAATGCCGCGATGAGAAAAGATCACTTCCCTCTATTTTTCATTGACCTGATGTTGGAACGTTTAGCCGGGCATGAGTACTACTGTTTTTTGGATGGATACTCAGCCTATAATCAGATTCCCATCGCCGAAAAGGATCAAGATAAGACAACGTTTACTTATCCTTTCAGTACTTTTGCTTATAGACGCATGCCCTTTGGGTTATGCAATGCTCCCGCTACATTTCAGCGGTGTATAATAAGGATATTCTCGGACATGGTCGAGAATTTTCTGGAGATATTTATGGACGATTTCTCCATATTTGGGGACTCTTTTGAGGAATGCTTACGTCATCTTAACGCTGTTCTAACCCGCTGTAAGGATAAGAACTTAATTTTGAATTGGAAAAAATATCATTTCATGGTTCAAGAAGGTATTGTCTAAGGGCATATCATATCACGAAAGAGCATTGAGGTAGACAAATCTAAAATAGATGTCATTTCGAACTTTCCTCCTCCCAAATGCATCAAAAATATACGAACCTTTCTTGGTCATGCAGAATTTTATAGACGATTCATTAAGGACTTTAGCAAAATTGTTAGACCTTTAACTCTTCTCTTGGCTAAGAATACAACATTTCATTTCGACTCGGATTGCGTGGCTGCTTTTGAATCGCTTAAAAGTTCCCTCACCACAGCCCCCGTTCTGTCATCTCCGAACTGGAATCACCCTTTTGAGCTTATCTGTGATGCATCCGATTTTGCTATTGGTGCAGTCTTATGACACCACATTGATAAGATACCATATGTAATTTACTATGTAAGTAGAAACTTGAATGATGCCCAAATGAATTATACAACTACCGAGAAAGAACTCTTAACAGTTGTATTTGCATTAGAAAAATTCAGGCCCTATTTAATTGGTTCTCCAGTTGTAGTTTACACCGATTATTCCTCCCTAAGACATCTTTTATCCAAAAAGGATGCTAAATCCAGGCTAATACATTGGATCCTGTTGTTACAAGAATTTGATCTTGTCATACGAGACAAGAGTAGATGTGAAAACGTCGTAACCGACTATCTTTCACACCTTTCTTTTTCGCCAACGTTGACCTTACCAATAAATGATTCCTTTCCAAACGAACAGCTCTTGACCATTGTTTCCTGATTTAAAATCAGGAAAGCTTATGGAAAAAGCTTCAGAAGAGGGTCACGTGCTTACACGTGACCAGCAGTCACGTGTTGGCACGTGACACCCAAAAGTACCGGCAAAGCAAGTTCAGCTTCCTGATTACATCAAAGAAAAAGGGCTTGAGAAAGGGTCACGTGCTCCCACGTGACCAGGGTCACGTGTTGGCACGTGACGTTTTAAAGCGGATTCAAAGGCATATCGGTTCCCTGATCAAGTCAAGAAAAAAGAGTCCAGACCAGGGTCACGTGCTCACACCTGACCGGGGGTCACGTGGTGGCACGTGACGGTTAAGTAACAACCAAAAGACAGCGCAAAAGGAAAGAAGAAGGCTCATTCCAAAGGGGGTCACGTGCTCACACGTGACCATGGGTCATGTGGTCATACGTGACCGGCTTTCAAAGACCATTTTGTCAACAGAATTAAATTCTGAAAGAGATTCAAATCTTTCCAAAGGAAAGCGATTATCTGGAACCAATCGAATTAAAGATTCAAAGATGATTAAATATCACCTATTTATGGGAAAATCTCGGGTTTGGAAAGATTTCCCCTTTAAATCTAACCGAAACAACAAGGGAGAATCCTGGGACTTGAAATCCAATGGTGAATAAAATTCACCTAATAATCCAAAGGTCCAAAACGAATGATGGATGCAAATCAAATCTCTCATGAAGATTCGTCAAAAACTGATTGATTCGGCTGCTTCTCCTATAAATAGGAGCCAAGAGACACAAAAAGAGAGATATACAAAGACAGGGAGAGAAAAAGAAAAGGAAGAGAGCTTCGATACTTGGAGAAACTTGGATCTTCTGCAAAAACCCTAGGTAAGAAAGGGAAAAGCTCCTTGAAAGAAAAAGAGAATTTAATTCTCAACAGAGTTTAACTCTGATACATAAAACAGAAGAACATATTTCTTCTCTCTTTGATAGAGGATCTGCAAAGTGCACATCTCCCCTTGAGGTTGAGAATTTAATTCTCAATGGGTTGAGATCCTGCCATGCAGATCCAAAACATAGAGAGGGAATGCAAGCACGAGAATTTAATTCTCGCAGAACTATAGGAATTTAATTCCTTTAAAATAAAATTAGGGCTTGACCCTGTATCATGGGAATTTAATTCCTTCGGAACAAAAAGAGACAGGGTTTAACCCTAATTAAGAACCTAGTTCTGTTGAAACAGCGGGAATTTAATTCCTTTAATCATAATTTAACAGAGGATGGAAGTTCAAATTCCTTAAAAAACTTTTGTTAGGGTTTAACCCTATTTGGTTCTTCACATGTATGAAGAATTTAATTCCTACGGAAAATTCAGAGTTCAACTCTATTCAGAATATAAACCTTCAAAAGGAAGTAGGAATTTAATTCCTCTGAAATTACTGTCAGGGTTTAACCCTATGAGGAACTAATTCCTGAGAAAAGGTTAACAGATCCTCTAAATAACATACATAGAGGCAGGGTCACGTGTCACCACGTGACCCCCCCAAGAGATTTACAGAAAGCCCCTTCGAGGCAGCACCCCACGTGACCCACGTGACCCTCGGCAGAAGCTCTAATACATAGGCATTTGAATGCCCATCACGTGATGGCACGTGATGCTCTGAAAGACGCGATAATCTCAGCAGAATAAATGAAGGGAGGGCGCTCTCACGTGCTGCCACGTGACCCCTCCTGCCTTAGTGTTTAACACTAAATTGAAACTCCCGAACCCAGTGTTAAAACACTGTTGGGCCTTAGTGTTCAACACTAATTAAAAAGCTTTATTTGCAGTGTTCAACACTGATCTGTTTTAGTGTTTAACAATAATTTGAAAAGGCTTGTTGCTGGTGTTTAACACCAATTATCTTTTAGTGTTAAACACTAACTTGTCAACCTCATTCCCAGTGTTCAACACTGACTGCTCTGTAGTGTTTAACACTAGGCTTTGGCCCAATTAACTAAATGGATGGAGGCAAAGCCTCTCCTGATTGGACTTAGCCCAAGATGGCCATAAGTCCTCAATTTGTGATTAACTGGGCCAATGGACTCATAACATAATTAATTCGTCTTGATCCCAAATTGGGCCAAGGACTATTTAATCCACTCCGGTTCTAGGGTACATCTCTTCACTCCTTTGATACTTGGCATTGTAATCCCTCAATGTCTTCAAAGAGGTGACGGGTCCCGACGACCACACATTGATACGGACTGTGGGGTCCTTAAACCCGTGTTTAATGCAAAATTCCTGGTTACGTGGAACGCGGATAATGTCACTCTTTGACCCCGTGGAAAACGTCCAGAGCGGAGCCTGGTCCTCGCAGAGCACGGCAGTGAACCCGTGTGAAGCATCCAGAGCACATACCGGACTATGGGGTCCTTAAACCCATGGACTACGACGTCCTTAACCTTGACCGAGATGTCTTAAAACTAACAATGGACTGTGGGGTCCTTAAACCCATGGACTACGACGTCCTTAACCTTGACCGAGATGTCTTAAAACTAACAATGGACCGCAACGTCCTTAAACTACTCATGGACCGCAACGTCCTTAAACTACCCATGGACCGAAATGTCCGTAAACTAGAACAATAGAGCCCCGTATGCTCTTTTGTCGGATCTAAACGATCCCGTTTAAGTTGATCTTAGCCTCAAAGATGGCTAACGTATCCTTAAACCTTCAAACAGACTGGACTATGAATCCCCCCAATTAACTCTGGCTCGAGGGTACATCTCTGAACTCCTCTGACATCCGTCGTTGTAATCCTTCAACGTCGTCAGAGAGGTGATGGGTCCTGACGGCCATACATTTAATGGACCACTAGGTCCCTAAACTGGAACAATGGAGCCCAAATGCTCTTTTGTCGGATCTAAACGATCCCGTTAAGTTGATCTTAGTCTCAAAGTGAGACTAACGTATCCTTAACAAACGTTTGAGTCGATCTTAGCCTCAAGTATGGCTGACGTATCCTCAAACTAAACCCCCAAACCCAAATCTAAGATAATACGGATTTGGACTAGTCCACGCCCTACGGGCGACGACATAACTCAGTCTCCGTAAACAATCCACGGGCAACAAAACAAACACCCACGACACGAAGTGACCATCTGGAGAAGGAGAAAGTTGTTACCGCAATGCGGTAGCGTAATTAACTGCAGGGGCTTGCGCCTGCAGGGAAGAGCGTCCCCACAATCAAAAACCCCTCAAACGAGGGGGAATCTGACGAAGTTTGCTACATCGGACGCATCCGTCTAAACCTTCGATATACGGTGCCATAAATCAACTTGGTATCTTCGGAGAGGTGGACGGATAGCACCAATTAGCATCTGCCCCGAATCTCAGGCGAGACGTCATGTCGCGCCGTCTTTCGGAGAGGAACAGATTCTGGCACGCCCGGTGGGACCTTTTCCTCTTTCCACTCCACACTTCGTGTGTCGTGACTCGCGAACCAATCGCGGTTCGCTAATGGTTGCCCCTGGGTTTCAAGATACTAAGAATTGGCGTCTTGCTTATTGCAGAAAGCAAAGGATCGATGGCTTCTACTTCCGTGAAATTCTCCAACTGCTCAGACTGCAATTGCAACCAACGCTCTGCCTCACCAGGAGGTATAGCCTACGGACCCCAAGCTGCTTCGCTATTCACAATGCCCGTGGAACAGGTCACTCGCGCCACCACAGGATTGTTCTTTGGGACCATTCTCCCGCCGACAAACTTCACCACTCCAGTGCTGACAACGGAAGCTCTCAAGAAGTCGGTCTTTGATCGTCTTACCCCTGTCGCGGCTCCTCTCAATGAGTCGCCCAACGTCAACGCCTCGGTCTTCTCTAGATTGGGCCAGAAATCCTGCAAACCCATCATGGGGCCTACAATCTCAGAGAAGGCTGCTTCTAAGAAAGTGGCTGCTCCTGCTCCCGAAATCGTCAAGGCGGCTTCTCCGGCCAAAAGGTCGGTCTTTACAAGATTGACGGCTCCAGCTCCCGCTCCTGCTGCCCAAAGGACGTCGGTCTTTGACAGGCTAACACCAACAGCGACCTCCCACCCAGACAGGGGGCAAGACGAAACCATTCTTACCGCTGACCCTACGCCGTCCGCTCGACACGCTCGACGTCGCCATTGGCGCCGAGTAAGGAAGGCTGGGGGCAACTCCCCCTCCGGGTTGACTCCATCGGCCCCGGTGGCAGAAGTTAATGCTGCTGTTCCAACTGGGAATAGCTTCGAAATGCTAAATAAGGTGCGAAGGAATTCTGCTAATGCAGTGCTGAAGAGGTCTCCTCCCCCATTAAAAAAGGTTGTGGAAATAAAACCCGAACAGCCCCGATCTCCTCAACGGCTATCTTCCAAAATCTATAAAGTTTGGCGGCAGGCCCGAGACTCGATCATCGATCCAAACTTCTCCCGCCAGCATAAGAAGCTGAAAATCCAACCGGAAGCTGGTCACCAGGCTAAACCCCAAAGGGCTGTTGATCAGCTGGCTCATAAAAGGAAGAGGCCAGAGAAGACCCCCCAGCATGCAATGACGACTAAAAGCACTGAGCCCAGACGCCCTAAGTCTGGGGGCATGGTGGTGCACACTGTCTACATGGCCTCTGGAAAGGAGGAAAGCCGCACTTCTACGGGCCACCGACCGCTAACCCGATCCGTGACAAAGGCCCAGGAGCAGCAACAAAAGCTTCAGGAAATGATGAATGCTATGGCCGCGCTTACCGGGCCAAAAGAAAACCCAGAAACGTCCTCAGACGCACGCCGAGAGGAAGAAATCGACGCTGAATTCCTTCGCCGGACACTGGAGAAAAAGGACAAAGAGGCTGCTGAACAAGCGGCCAACATACAACGTATGGGCCTTCTCTTCCAAGATATGATTGGAATGATGATCCAGCAGGACTTACCCGCCGAGGATCCCCCAATCGTTCTTGAAGACGACCGAGGAGAAACGTCAAATCCACCACCAGCCCTCTCAACGGCCAAGGAGGAGGCAATCTCTAAGGCTGACTTGGCTGACTACATAGCCCAGCAAATCCGGGTTCATCACGCGACTGAGGCAGCTGGTCAAGTCGTGAAAACGGGGCGGCCGTATCCGAGCTGGTACGACCAAATCAAATACCCGCAAGGCTATACGATACCAAAATTCCACGTGTACAAGGGGACCGGCAACCCCCATCAACATGTCGCCCAGTTCCGGGCCCTCTGCGGTAACACCGGCGGTGATGATAAACTGTTGCTCCGCCAGTTCGTGGGCAGCTTATCAGAAACTGCGTTCGAATGGTATTCGGAACTCCCGAACGATTCTATCAAAACATTCGCTGAAATGGAGTTGTTGTTCACTCAGCGATTTGCAAGTGCCAGCGAACGCACTCCAATAACTGCACTTATTAACGCCAGGGTAAAACCAGGCGAAACCTGGGTCCAGTATGCTATACGCTGGCGGAATTTGTGGTCGAGATGTGAACAACGCATTGAGGAAGCACCCGCAGTGGGCATGTTCGTGGGAACCCTAGACCCCCACGCAACTATCTCCCAGTTTATGATGTTCTTTAAGCCAACCACATTACAGGCTTTGATCGACAAGTTGGCTCAGATGGACCAGATGGGTCATAGACCACCTCTCCCGAAGTCGGAATCTCGGAATGACAAGGGTAAAGGAAGAGCAACCTTTGTTGCGAATGCCCAACAGCAACCTAACGCCCCGAAACCGGCAGATCAACTGGAGGAAAGGCGTCGGTATTATAATGAGAAGATGAAGCGTCCCTACTCGTTCCCACGGGACAAGATGAAACGGCTATTCGAGCTGGCAATACACAACAGACTTATAAACCTGCCAAATCCAAGGCGACCGCCGCAACCCACCGAGGTGAATAACCCTAACTATTGCCCTTACCATCAAACGGTAGGCCATCCGATTGAAGATTGCTTCGTCTTCAAAGGATGGATTGAAGACCAGTACCTCCAGGGGAAGTTTGTACTGTCCGAAAAGTGGAAGGTGAACCCACCACAGCCGCATGCTCCTAGGAAAGCGGATACACCGGGGGCAACATGTTCTTTTATTGAAGAAGCTCCATGGGAGGTCGTGCTATCAACTAAAACCAAAAGAATGCTGAGAGACCTTCATGCGTGCCCTGCGATCGAATGGAAGGACCCTCTTGAACCTCAAATTATCGAAGGAATGTTGAAGCCCCGCCCAATTACGAAAATTCGCGATAAGGGCCCAAATACTCACGCCCAACCGTCAAAATCTTCGAAGAAAAAGAAAAAGAAATCCAAGAAGCCCGTGAAGCTTGGAAACGAACACACGAACTTGCAGAAGCAAATCACCGCGTTGGAAGAATACAATCAGAAAGCGCGAACTCTTGTCACGCTGCAAGAGTTCCTCGGCCACATCTTTCAAGAGGAAGATGATGGAGAGAGCTCGTCGGATGAATCCGAAGGGTATGTGGCGAGTTGTAACGTAATCTCCCATTCGTTTACCGATGATGGGAAAACTCCTGGCACTAAAAAGCTGGAGGCAGAGCCTGTACCAGAGCGTGCATGGCCAACAGACGAAATGATCGACGCTTTTTTAGACGAGATTCGTCTAAAATGTAAAGCGGACCAGGAGCGTGAGACGGCCACATCGGAAGGAGCCAAATGCGGGCAACTGAACGAGAGAGTTGAACTACCAGAGCGAAAGGCATCCGAAGTAGACAAGAAGATATTCAAGACGAGGAAAAGGTTTGCCAAAGCCATGTCAATGGGAATGAAGCTACCACCCTCGGAAGGAAACACACACGATGGGGTGGAGAGGCACCCTGACTATTGCGCATATCACCGGAAAATATCACACCCCACGGAGGAGTGCGACGCCTTTAAGATATGGTGGCAAGGATATGTCGCTCGTCGGCAACATGTTAAGCGCATGAAACGCAAGAGCCGTCGGGAGAGAAGAAGTACTATCGATGGGCACGACAGAGCTACTGGCAACTGTTACATGGTAAACGCCAGGGGGTCACAAGTTCTCACCTTTGGGAGCGACTCTGATGAAGAAATCGCTCTGGGCCCTCTCTTCAAAGAATCCGTGTTGGGGAAAGAGGAGGAATCGGAGATCTGCGAGAACATTCAGCTGCGCAATCGCACACTCCCAGAAAAGAATCTCAGGCCCGTAAGTAGAAAGGATAAGGGAAAGGAAAAGGTCACTGAAGATATCACTTTAGATGACCAAGTCATGAGAGAGCTGGCTGCCAAAGACCCTCCTAGGAAGGGTAAGGTGGACTATAACATCCTCGCGCACCTAAGGAAGCTACCTTCTCAGCTTAGCATTCTCGATGCCCTCCTATTATCAAAAGAAGCGCGAGACTCACTAATTAAGGCGTTACAAGAACCTGAGCAATTCCAAGCCTTCCTCGCCACTGAAAAGATGAAGGATGAACTGGAGGAAGTGCATACGGCCGACATCACTTTCGGTGATGAAGACCTCCTTCTCGGGACGTGCGACCACAACCGTCCCCTATATATCTCCGGATACTGCCATGATATCAAGATAGGAAAGATTCTGGTGGATAATGGATCCTCCGTCAATCTCCTTAATGTTCGGGTGTTGAAGGAAATCTGCATGAGCGTGCAACACCTCGCTCGTGACAAGATTACTATCTCCAGTTTCGATTCACAATCGTCACGGACTCTCGGATCTGTGATACTAACATTACGCTTTGGACTTCTCGTCACAGACATCAAATTCCATGTCATTGACGCCAAGACCTGCTACAACGCCTTGCTCGGTCGTCCTTGGTTACACGAATACAACATCATCCCTTCTACACAACATCAGTGTATGAAGTACTTTAAGGATGGTTTCGAGTATACCGTAACAGGTGAGTTAAACCTATTTTCCGTGAACGAAGTCCGCAAATACGAAGATGCGAAGTACTTTTTGCCAGATTTCGAGGATACAGAAAGATGTCGCAATCCGGAGAACAAAACCGCCGCCGCCATCCTTGTTTTCGGGAGCGATACCGAAGAAGAGGAAGAGATAGTTTATGCAGGGCCATCTCAACGCAACAACCTGGGGACGCCTGCCCCCATGTTGGTCTTCGGAAGTGATTCAGAAGATGAAGTTAATGCCGTGTTCTCCAATCGGCTGTCAATACAAACACTCCCTGGCGATGACCATAGTTTGCAAATCACCATGGTACCGCGAGAACACTACAAGGATCTCGACACGCTGCAGGCTAATAATGTGCAGGACCTGCGAACATTTTACGTCCCTCCCAGGCGAAGGGGTGAGAAGGTGATCCTATTCTACCGATCCTCAGAGTCGAAAATAGAGAAAGAGATCTGGCATGGCGCGGATGCTACACTTGACAGGCTCCAACCCATCCGTCTGCCCAGATACTATACAAATGGATTAAAGAAGCTATTGAAGCGCCAAGGAATACCCTTAGAACAGACCGTTTGGCAGGCTCGGTTGTACAACAGGATTTGGGATGTCCCCGGGACTCAACGCAAATTGCCCAATGGGAAGATGGAAACACTCGGGCTTGGATACGCAAGAGCCGGAAAACGGGAACGGGCTCACAGCAGCTGCGCTATATATACCTTTGATGAAGAGGAGGACGCCCTGTCAGGAGATGCCAACCCCCCATCAAAACTAGACCCCGCGATTAAAACGCCGAGTCCGTCGTTTGAGGAACGAATGGGCAAGCCTATCAGGAAAGTGGGTCAGAAAGTTCGGGAAGACCACGACCGCGAAATGGCCATCTACGAGAAGGCCAGGACGCAACGTCTATTTCAACAGGCTGCAAAAGAAAAAGACGCTCATCCTCGTCAATCCGCTGTACGAAAGGCCCGACGCAGAGACGGAAATAAATCGAGAAGCGGCTCGGGTTTGTCCCTCATGAAGAAGATGAGTCGAGCGTACTCCTTCCCCCGAGACAAGACGGAGAGGTTACTTAACCTCGCTATAAAACATCAAATGATCACGCTTCCAGAGTCTAGATATCCTGAGAAAGCTAACAAGGCTTCTCATCTGAGTTATTGCTCTTATCACCAAGCCATAGGACATCCTACCGAAGACTGCTTCACCTTCAAGAACTGGGTCGAGGACCAGTACCAACGGGGCAGATTCGCTTTATCCGACGGCTGGAAGGTAACGCCGCCGCAAAAGCATGAACCCAAGGCCGCAAGAGCAGAACCGGGTCCACCTCAGTCCAGGGAGCGGGTTCGCACTTGCTATACGATTACGATATTAGGAGAAGAGCCCGAGAACGTAGATGACCTTCCCCGGTGCTTTGAGAACAGCGATGATGAGGTGATCTCGGAATTTCCGCCCGTTCCGAAAGAACTGGAAGATGGTATACATACTACTGCAGATAACCTCAAGAAGATTGAGTTGGGATCGGCAGACGACCCGCGACCGACATTTGTCAGCGAGCTGTTATCCGAAGAGAGGGTGGCTGCGTTAAAGAACGTGCTTCTACGGCATAAAGACTGCTTTGCGTGGAACTACTCCGAGATGCCGGGATTAGATCCGGAGATTGTTGTGCATAGATTAGCAATATCCCCAGATATCAAGCCAGTCAAGCAGGCGCCAAGGAGGATGCGACTCGAGCTTGAGATGAGCATCAACGCCGAAGTCAAGAAGCTGATCGATTCTGGATTTATCCAAGAAGTCCAATATCCCGACTGGATCGCTAATATCGTCCCGGTAATGAAGAAGAATGGGACGGTACGCATATGCGTGGATTTCAAGGATCTCAATAAAGCCTGTCCAAAGGATGATTTCCCAGTACCAGTAACCGAGCTAATGATAGATAACACGTCCACTCATGAGGTTTTTTCCTTTATGGATGGTTCGTCAGGATACAATCAGATAAAGATGCATCCCGAAGACCAGAAGCACACCGCTTTCCGCACCCCTTTGGGTATATTTTGCTACAGGGTTATGCCCTTTGGTCTAAAGAACGCTGGCGCTACCTATCAAAGGGCCATGACAAAGATCTTTGATGACCTCATACACGACGTCGTCGAGTGCTATATCGATGACCTCGTAGTAAAGAGCATGTCGTACGAAGAGCATTTAAAACATCTGGAGACTGTCTTTCAACGCCTTCTTCAATATAATTTGAAGATGAATCCCCTCAAATGCGCGTTTGGAGTCTCCTCGGGCAAATTCCTGGGATTCATCGTTCGACACCGAGGTATTAAAATAGATCCGTCAAAGATTAAGGCGATCATGGAAATGCCTCCACCAAGAACCCTCAAGCAGTTGCGGTGTCTCCAAGGGAAGCTCGCATACATCCGGCGGTTTATCGCTAATCTTTCGGGCAAATGCCGTCCTTACAGCCACCTGATGAAGAAGGGAACTCCATTTGCTTGGGATCACAAATGTCAAGGTGCACTAGACGAGATCAAGCAGTACCTGCAGAACCCTCCGGTGTTGGCTGCGCCGGTCAAGGGAAAACCCCTCATTCTTTATACGACCGCCCTCGAAGGTTCTTTAGGCGCATTATGGGCACAAGAGAACGATCAGGGGAAAGAGAGAGCACTCTACTACTTAAGTCGAGTTCTGCTGGGGGCAGAAAGCAACTACTCTCCCATTGAAAAACATTGCTTGGCGTTAATCTTCGCGATAACAAAGCTCAGGCACTATGCGTTGGCTCATGAAGTCCGTCTCATTTCAAAAGTAGATCCCCTTAAATACTTGATGTCGAAAGCCATATTGACGGGACGACTCGCTAAGTGGGCCCTGCTCTTGATGGAGTTCTCGATAACGTATCAACCTTTCAAGGCAGTGAAAGGCCAGGCCATTGCCGACTTCCTCGCTGAGCACCCGATACCGGCCGATTCTCCTCTGAACTGTGATTTGCCGGACGAGCATGCATTTGATGCGATTAGCGGCGGGAGCGCCCGATGGGAACTCTATTTCGATGGAGCGTCCTCCATAATGAAACAGAAACAAGGTATCCCAATGATCAAATCAGGGATAGGCCTCATCTTTGCAACTCCACAAGGAGGGATAATGCGCTTCGCCTTCTCCTTAACAGAGCCGAGGACAAACAATGAAGCTGAATACGAAGCTCTGATAGCAGGCCTCGAGATCGCCATCGACATGGGAATCGAAGACCTCCTTATATACGGGGATTCTCAGCTGGTCGTTAGTCAAGTAAATGGTGACTACCAAACGTGCAAGCCGGAGTTGGTGAAGTACGGCAAAAGGGTGCAACAACTATTGACGCAAATTCCCTCCTATACTTTGGAGAACATACCGCGCGTGGAAAACAGCAAAGCAGACGCGTTGGCTAAACTTGCTAAAGAACTGGCTGACGAGAACCTCGATGACGTCAGAATCGTGGTACAAAGCCGTCGAGTGCTCGCCCCGGCAGAAATATCTCCGGAATCATACGAAGAAAAGGGAACGACTGAGCAGACGACCCTACAAATAAAAGACCATGAGAAGGCCGAAGACTGGAGGGAAGTCTTCATAGACTACTTTAAGTTCCACCGAATGCCCGAAGAAGCGTCCTCAAGACATCAGCTCATGAAACGAGCTCTATCTTTCGCTTTCGTCAACGATATTCTATACAAGAGATCGTTTGATTCTCTATGGCTGAGATGCTTAGGACCTGACGAAGCAGAAAGAGTCATTCAGGAAGTTCATGACGGACTTTACGGTTCTCACCAAGCAGGCCCAAAGATGAAGCTAAAAATTAAACGGATGGGTTATTACTGGCCCACGATGATCCAGGACTGCCTCGAGTATGCGAAGCAATGCCACTCATGCCAGATTCATGGAGACTTCATCCACCAACATCCGAATCCACTGCACCCAACGCTGGCTAGTTGGCCATTCGAAATGTGGGGGACTGACATAGTCGGCCCCATTGAGCCAGCATCATCCCGGGGACACCGTTTTATCCTGGCGACAACTGATTACTTCTCCAAATGGGCAGAAGCAGTACCACTGAAGGAAGTGAAGACGGAGAATATCCTCCATTTCTTCAAGACGCACGTCATCTATCGGTTCGGAACTCCACGGCGGATTATCTCCGATAATGGGCCGGCCTACCGAAGCCATAAGATTAGCCGCTTCGCACAGCAGCACAGTATAGACTGGAGATATTCTTCGGTTTACAACCCACGAGCTAACGGTCTGGCCGAGGCCTTCAATAAGACCTTGACGAAGATCATAAAAAAGACCGTTTCCAGGAATAAGAGAGACTGGCACGAAAGGCTGCAAGAAGCCCTCTGGGCTTATCGAACTACATTCAAGACGGCCACAAACACAACGCCGTACGCGTTGGTATTTGGGACGGAAGCAGTGCTCCCCCTCGAGATAGAGTTACCCTCTCTACGAGTAGCAGTCCACCACGAGCTGACGAACGAAGAAAATGCTCACCTTCGGCTTGAGGAGCTTGATGCCCTCGACGAAACCCGGCTCATAGCGCAACAACATCTAGAGGCCTACAAAGCAAAGATGACGCGCTCACACGAAAGATTGACCAGGCCGAGGACATTCCGCCAAGGCGAACTCGTACTAGTGGTCAAAAGACCTATGATCCCCAATCGTGCCAAGCGAGGAAAATTTGAGCCAAACTATGAAGGCCCGTACATCATAGACAAGGTCTACCACGGTGGAGCCTACCTACTCATGGACATGCACGGTGAAAGGCCTTTCAGGCCAATAAACGGCCGCTTCTTAAAGAAATACTATGCTTAATAAGCCACAGCCTGGGTCAATGATAGATGACGACGACTATGTCCGCTCACTATCTTCCTAGGCTCAGACTTTACAAGCAGCAGCCGGCCTTCCCATAACGACAGACCGAAACGTCCTTAAACTAACGGCGGACCGAAACGTCCTCAAACTATCGACGGACCGAAACGTCCTTAAACTAACGGCGGACCGAAACGTCCTTAAACTATCGACGGACCGAAACGTCCTCAAACTAACGGCGGACCGAAACGTCCTCAAACTATCGACGGACCGAAACGTCCTTAAACTAACGGCGGACCGAAACGTCCTCAAACTATCGACGGACCGAAACGTCCTTAAACTAACGGCGGACCGAAACATCCTCAAACTATCGACGGACCGAAACGTCCTTAAACTAACGGCGGACCGAAATGTCCTTAAACTATCGACGGACCGAAACGTCCTTAAACTAACGGCGGACCGAAACGTCCTTAAACTATCGACGGACCGAAACGTCCTTAAACTATCGGCGGACCGAAACGTCCTTAAACTATCGACGGACCGAAACGTCCTTAAACTAACGACGGACCGAAACGTCCCTAAACTACTACCGCAACATCCTTAGGATGACGAGATGGATCAAAAAAAAAGAAGATAAAAAATGATTAAAAAAAACGGTATGTCCATAAGCAAAGTGGGCACGGATGAAAACCCGAAAGGGCTCCGTGAGTAAAAACAGCAGGGCTGCCGGCAAGTGTTCGTGAAAACCCGAAAGGGCGCGACCTTGTAAAAAAAAAAGTGAAAAAGAATATAGAAAAAAAAAACGGTATGTCCATAAGCAAAGTGGGCACGGATGAAAACCCGAAAGGGCTCCGTGAGTAAAGACAGCAGGACTACCGGCGAGTGTTTGTGAAAACCCGAAAGGGCGCAACCTCGTTAAAAGACACTTGTAGGGTCCTCTCGACCTTGTAAGGAGAAACCACCTGCGTGAGATCCTTACGACTCACAAAGGAGCAGCACACTTAGGGATCCTCACGATTCCTGAGGAGAAAATACACTTACGAGATCCTCACGACTCGTAAGGAGAATTCTCTTATGGGACCCTCACGGCTCATGAGATTTGAAAGTCTTAAGTTACAGAAACCTGAACCTGTTCTTAAGCAAATCCTCCACAACCTTCGATATTGCCCTACAAGAGGCTCAATACTGACCCTTGTATACAATCCACGGGCGCGAATAAACATTTCCCCAGCAAAGTCCAACCCTTGTAGGTCCTCTCGACCCATAAGGAGAAAACCCTCTTGTAGGATCCTTACGACTTACAGAGGAACATACACTTAGGAATCCTCACGATCCCTAAGGAGAAAATACACCTGCAAGATCCTCACGACTTGTAGGGAGAAATACCTCTGTGAGACCCTTACAGCTCATGAAGTCAAAAGCCTTAGTCGACAGGACCTTAACCCTGTTTGCTAAGCCATCTTTGTTCAACATCGACAGAGGCAAATGATGATTCGCTCCTGGCAATATTCCAGTTGCAGCGATGCTGATGCCTAAACCGGTATCAAATCCCAAGTTCTTTCATGGCAAATGATGATTCGCTCCTGGCAACATCCCAGTTGCAGCGATGCTGATGCCGAAATCGGTGTCCAAAATCCGAGCTTGCAGCGAAAAAGCTAGCAAGCCACACATGCCTACAAAATAGCCGAAATGATGGGGCAACTTGCAATAAAAAGCAGCAAGTAAGAATGAAGGCATAAAAAATAGCCGAAATGATGGGGCAACTCGCAATAAAAAGCAGCGAGTAGAAAATAAATAAATAGCCGAAATGATTGGGCACCGCGAAAAATAGCCGAAATGATGGGGCAATCGCGACCTTCGCGATATAAAAGCTGAAACGATAGAGCATCGCGGAAAAAGAAATAAAATAAAAATAAAATGTATGCCTTACAGGTGATGTTCCATCACACCCTGTATACAATCCAATGGCATAAACAAAAAGGGAACGTACCTCCCTCCCCCAGGTTTCACCAAAGAACGAAGCTAAATCTCGACGGGCCACAAGCGACCTAGAGATCATCCCAACACTCGTCTCGTAACAACGGACACAACTTCAAGCTAAGCGGAACAGCGGCAACTCCCAGTTCCATGGCTCGGTGGTATACATATCGCCAACAGTCAAACCTTCATCCCGTGAAATGCGGATATATTCAGCAAAATTCCTGGTCACGTGGAACGCGGATAATGTCACTCTTTGACCCCGTGGAAAACGTCCAGAGCGGATCCTGGTCCTCGCAGAGCATGGCAGTGAACCCGTGCGAAGCATCCAGAGCGGAGCCTAGTCCTCGCCGAGCACGGCAGTGAACCCGTGTGAAGCATCTAGTGCAAAATTCCTGGTCACGTGGAACGCGGATAATGTCACTCTTTGACCCCGTGGAGAACGTCCAGAGCGGATCCTGGTCCCCGCAGAGCATGGCAGTGAACCCGTGCGAAGCATCCAGAGCGGAGCCTAGTCCTCGCCGAGCACGGCAGTGAACCCGTGTGAAGCATCTAGTGCAAAATTCCTGGTCACATGGAACGCGGATAATGTCACTCTTTGACCCCGTGGAAAACGTTCAGAGCGGATCCTGGTCCTCGCAGAGCATGGCAGTGAACCCGTTCGAAGCATCCAGAGCGGAGCCTAGTCCTCGCCGAGCACGGCAGTGAACCCGTGTGGAGCATCTAGTGCAAAATTCCTGGTCACATGGAACGCGGATAATGTCACTCTTTGACCCCGTGGAAAACGTCCAGAGCGGATCCTGGTCCTCGCAGAGCATGGCAGTGAACCCGTGCGAAGCATCCAGAGCGGATCCTGGTCCTCGCAGAGCACGGCAGTGAACCCGTGCGGAGCATCCAGAGCAAAATTCCTGGTCACGTGGAATGCGGATAATGTCACTCTTTGACCCCGTGGAAAACGTCCAGAGCGGATCCTGGTCCTCGCAGAGCATGGCAGTGAACCCGTGCGAAGCATCCAGAGCGGAGCCTAGTCCTCGCCGAGCACGGCAGTGAACCCGTGTGGAGCATCTAGTGCAAAATTCCTGGTCACGTGGAATGCGGATAATGTCACTCTTTAACCCCATGGAGAATGTCCAGAGCGGATCCTGGTCCTCGCAGAGCATGGCAGTGAACCCGTGCGAAGCATCCAGAGCGGAGCCTAGTCCTCGCCGAGCACGGCAGTGAACCCGTGTGAAGCATCTAGTGCAAAATTCCTGGTCACGTGGAACACGGATAATGTCACTCTTTGACCCCGTGGGAAACGTCCAGAGCGGATCCTGGTCCTCGCAGAGCACGGCAGTGAACCCGTGTGAAGCATCCAGAGCGGAGCCTGGTCCTCGCCAAGCACGGCAGTGAACCCGTGTGAAGCATCCAGAGCAAATACCGGACTGTGGAGTCCCTAAATCCACGGACTATGACGTCCTTAACCTCGACCGTGATGTCTTAAAACCAACGATCAACCACCCCGATTCCCTACGGATTCTGCCTTGGTTTAAGGGTACATCTCTTCACTCTTTTGATACCTGGCGTTGTAATTCCTCAACGTCTTCAAAGAAGTGACGGGTCCCTGCAACCAAACATTGGACTGTGGAGTCCCTAAATCCACAGACTATGAGGTCCTTAATCTTGACCGTGATGTCTTAAAACTAACAGCGGACTGTGGAGTCCTTAAATCTACGGACTATGAGGTCCTTAACCTTGACCGTGACGTCTTTAAACTACGATACCTTGAGAAACCCCTAACTCCGTAAAACACGGACAAGGGTGACCGCATCCAACACTTGCAGGCCCTCACGACCTGTAAGGGAGAAAAACTCTCTTGCGAGATCCTTACGACTCTCAAGGGAAAACCCGCTTAAGGATCCTCACGATCTTTAAGAAGAACTTACACCTATGGGATCCTCTCGACCTGTAGGGAGAAAAACTCTTTGTGAAACCCTCGTGGCTCATAAAATGCAAAAGTCTTGGGAAGCAGATCTTAATCGAGTCCTGAGCCATTGCTGTCCTGCAAGGAGATCAAGATAGAATATCCGCAGAATACATTCGATGAAAAGGAGACACATCATTGAGAAGAAAAATGTATCTTTTATTCATAAACCAAAATGGGTACAAAGTACAATTCATGAAAGAAACAAAAAGAAAATACTCTCATCCATGAGTATGTACAAAAAGGAAGGAAAAGATACAAATGTTTCAGGCCGGCGGGCGATTCAGCAACTTGGTCAGCTCATCCTGCTTTTGTTGGACCACGGCTTCATGACGCAAGATCTCCAAAAGACGAGCCCCCGCTTGAGCTTGCTGAGCCTGATACGAAGCGAGCCGGGCTTTAAGCTCTTTCTCAGTGGCCTTATGAGCCTCGACCCTCTCACGAGTGAACGTGGCAGCTTTATCGAGAGCCACAACCTTATGTTCGCTACGTATCGCTCTATCAGGCCACGTAAGCTCACTTTCGTAACCACAGCCTTGGAAACAAGACATTGACAAGACCATATAAATGGGCTTCCAGTTGACGGGAGTAATCGATCTAAAACGCGCTCACATCGCCTGATGTGAAAGGCAACAAGAAAAGTTTCCGACATATTTCAAGCATGCGTTTGCAATCATATGAGTATTCAAAAAGGGAATAATAATAATAATAGCATTTGCAATCGCATGAACGTTCATAATACCCGAAAAGGTCTGATGCGCAGGAAAGTGATGGTAGCATTTGCAGTTAAAGAAAGTTCTCATGAGAAGAATACAAAGTTTATTTATGCAAGCGGAAACATACATACTAGCACCAAGCCTACATGGAATCTCGGCATAAAGCGTAAAAAAAAGAGGGACTAATTTAAAAGTATTCTACGCTAACGGAAAAGGTCACCAAACATGGGATCAACGGCACAAGGGTTAATGAAACAGAGGACAAAATTCTCCATCTCTCTCTCTGCTTTCTCCAGCACGTCAAAGCGACGGTTCTCACGAGGAGTCGCTCCCCATCGATTGGCGCCGTGTTCGTCCGCGAAAGCAGACATAATAGCTCGCCGGGCCTTGATCTGGCTCAGCAGATAAATTGAGCAATCCTTCAAAGCCTGAGTAATCAGGCACGCTTCATGAAAACCCTCGAGCTTTTCTTCTGCCGCGTCGAGCATCTCCAGAGTCATCTCCGCCGGGTGAGGAGGGATGTCGGCAAGCACGGCCTTGAGAATCATCCGGAGCCAGAGAGAACCCATCGGGACGGGGGACCCCCTACGGATCGAGAGTTCATGCATGGCTGAGTCGCATTCGTTGTCGGTAAGGAGGGGATCCACCAACCGAGCAGCAAAGCGGGGGACCATTTCCTCAATAGGAACTTCCCATGGCTGTCGACGAGCATGAGGGCGATTGCAGGCCATGGCGCTCGTTTGTCTCTCAAGACAAGTTACTCCAAGATAAAAAAAAATAATAATAATAATATAAATCTCTTTGTGAGAGGAAAAGGGAAGCTATAGCCTCATATATAAGGAAATGCATTAAGTGCTGTGCGCGGAAAATCTTGCATGGTGAAACTATTTCCAAGGCCCAAAAAAGGAAAGGCATCGAAAATCAAGGAGATGGAACTATTTCCAAGGCCCTTTTTTCTGCGTCTAATATTGTGCGCTGAAAATAGGGCATGAGAAGATTTTGTGAACAACCACATCAAGGGACCCCACGTGCAGACCACGTGAGGCCTAAACCTGATGTACACTAAAAAAATGGAGTAGCACCCTGCATATTGAAAGCACCAACAACAACAGTAGCAAAATGATAAAATCCTAAAGAAAATACATGCAAACATAGAAAGACATAATAACAATTGTCACTCATACTTCAAGGGGTTCATACAAAATACAGAGGACACATTTACAATGGTAAAACTTCAGATGCGGGATATGGGTTGAGAAACTCAAAATTAACTGTATTCAAGATTTTCCAAGCGTTTCGAACCTCCCGAGTATGCTTCCTCTCACGATCACAAGCATCGGGGTCCTCACGAATGTCCTCCACCCTCCGATAGGCGGCAAGTATGGCCGACTGCTGGAACATCTGATGCAGGAGATCAATGAGATTATCCCGCCTTCTCTTTGAGATCAAGTGCATCAGATACACCGAGTGTACTTTATCCTCGGCGGCGTCCAATGCCCCAAGCGGCACACCAGCACAGAATAGAGGGAGAGCCTCCCTGATCGCCAGCACGATCAGCCTCAGAAGAGAAGAGCGACAGGGGAGTAGCCGATGGTTGTACTCATCAAAGCGGCTCATAATCTCAGCACATTGAGCATCGGTGAACTCCTGGTTCTGACTGCGGCCCAGTGCACGAATATTCCCATAGGAAATGATCTCGTCAAGACCATACAGATGGGCATCCATGATACCTGAAATAAAGGTCGTGAGATTCATTACAAAACCACCATTTCATTAACTGCAGAAGAACAACCTCGGGCCAAGAGACCCCAGGAAGCCTCTGTGTGAAGAAATCGAGTTCTTCATTGGAATTAAAATTCCTTATTAAGAAAAGGGAATTAAATTTCCAGAAACATTTTGGATGGAAATTAAATTCCATGGAGTTGAAACGCCATCATCATCTCCCCAAACATCATCTAAACCCTAAAAGATCTATAGTTTGAAGGTTAAGCGGTTCTTATGGGAAAACATGAAGAGAAAAGGGTAAAAACCCTTGTTTTGGATTTAAAATCCAGAGGAATGTGAAGGTCCATCATCTGTCCCAGAACATTACCTGAGGAAAAGAAATCTTTTCGAACAGAGTTAAACTCTGAAGATTGTTTCAAGGCAGAGAACTAAGCTCTGGAAGCGAGAATTAAATTCTCAGAAAGAGTTCTCAGAAGAAGAAGATGAGCAAAGTGAAGGCCCCTATGAAGAGACAGAGGTATTTATAGAAGGCAATGGAAACGTTTCATCTCCCCAGATCCCTAAAGGAATCCAACGGTCGCAAGAGGTGACAGCGTTGCACTCACGTGCTGACACGTGAGAACAACGCTGTGGGGGCATTTGTTTCCTGATTTAAAATCAGGAAAGCTTATGGAAAAAGCTTCAGAAGAGGGTCACGTGCTTACACGTGACCAGCAGTCACGTGTTGGCACGTGACACCCAAAAGTACCGGCAAAGCAAGTTCAGCTTCCTGATTACATCAAAGAAAAAGGGCTTGAGAAAGGGTCACGTGCTCCCACGTGACCAGGGTCACGTGTTGGCACGTGACATTTTAAAGCAGATTCAAAGGCATATCGGTTCCCTGATCAAGTCAAGAAAAAAGAGTCCAGACCAGGGTCACGTGCTCACACGTGACCGGGGGTCACGTGGTGGCACGTGACGGTTAAGTAACAACCAGAAGACAGCGCAAAAGGAAAGAAGAAGGCTCATTCCAAAGGGGGTCACGTGCTCACACGTGACCATGGGTCACGTGGTCATACGTGACCGGCTTTCAAAGACCATTTTGTCAACAGAATTAAATTCTGAAAGAGATTCAAATCTTTCCAAGGGAAAGCGATTATCTGGAACCAATCGAATTAAAGATTCAAAGATGATTAAATATCACCTATTTATGGGAAAATCTCGGGTTTGGAAAGATTTCCCCTTTAAATCTAACCGAAACAACAAAGGAGAATCCCGGGACTTGAAATCCAATGGTGAATAAAATTCACCTAATAATCCAAAGGTCCAAAACGAATGATGGATGCAAATCAAATCTCTCATGAAGATTCGTCAAAAACTGATTGATTCGGCTGCTTCTCCTATAAATAGGAGCCAAGAGACACAAAAAGAGAGATATACAGAGACGGGGAGAGAAAAAGAAAAGGAAGAGAGCTTCGATACTTGGAGAAACTTGGATCTTCTGCAAAAACCCTAGGTAAGAAAGGGAAAAGCTCCTTGAAAGAAAAAGAGAATTTAATTCTCAACAGAGTTTAACTCTGATACATAAAACAGAAGAACATATTTCTTCTCTCTTTGATAGAGGATCTGCAAAGTGCACATCTCCCCTTGAGGTTGAGAATTTAATTCTCAATGGGTTGAGATCCTGCCATGCAGATCCAAAACATAGAGAGGGAATGCAAGCACGAGAATTTAATTCTCACAGAACTATAGGAATTTAATTCCTTTAAAATAAAATTAGGGCTTGACCCTGTATCATGGGAATTTAATTCCTTCGGAACAAAAAGAGACAGGGTTTAACCCTAATTAAGAACCTAGTTCTGTTGAAACAGCGGGAATTTAATTCCTTTAATCATAATTTAACAGAGGATGGAAGTTCAAATTCCTTAAAAAACTTTTGTTAGGGTTTAACCCTATTTGGTTCTTCACATGTATGAGGAATTTAATTCCTACGGAAAATTCAGAGTTCAACTCTATTCAGAATATAAACCTTCAAAAGGAAGTAGGAATTTAATTCCTCTGAAATTACTGTCAGGGTTTAACCCTACGAGGAACTTAATTCCTGAGAAAAGGTTAACAGATCCTCTAAATAACATACATAGAGGCAGGGTCACGTGTCACCACGTGACCCCCCCCAAGAGATCTACAGAAAGCCCCTTTGAGGCAGCACCCCACGTGACCCACGTGACCCTCGGCAGAAGCTCTAATACATAGGCATTTGAATGCCCATCACGTGATGGCACGTGATGCTCTGAAAGACGCGATAATCTCAGCAGAATAAATGAAGGGAGGGCGCTCTCACGTGCTGCCACGTGACCCCTCCTGCCTTAGTGTTTAACACTAAATTGAAACTCCCGAACCCAGTGTTAAAACACTGTTGGGCCTTAGTGTTCAACACTAATTAAAAAGCTTTATTTGCAGTGTTCAACACTGATCTGTTTTAGTGTTTAACACTAATTTGAAAAGCCTTGTTGCTGGTGTTTAACACCAATTATCTCTTAGTGTTAAACACTAACTTGTCAACCTCATTCCCAGTGTTCAACACTGACTGCTCTGTAGTGTTTAACACTAGGCTTTGGCCCAATTGGCTAAATGGATGGAGGCAAAGCCTCTGCTGATTGGACTTAGCCCAAGATGGCCATAAGTCCTCAATTTGTGATTAACTGGGCCAATGGACTCATAACATAATTAATTCGTCTTGATCCCAAATTGGGCCAAGGACTATTTAATCCACTCCGGTTCTAGGGTACATCTCTTCACTCCTTTGATACTTGGCATTGTAATCCCTCAATGTCTTCAAAGAGGTGACGGGTCCCGACGACCACACATTGATACGGACTGTGGGGTCCTTAAACCCGTGTTTAATGCAAAATTCCTGGTTACGTGGAACGCGGATAATGTCACTCTTTGACCCCATGGAAAACGTCCAGAGCGGAGCCTGGTCCTCGCAGAGCACGGCAGTGAACCCGTGTGAAGCATCCAGAGCACATACCGGACTATGGGGTCCTTAAACCCATGGACTACGACGTCCTTAACCTTGACCGAGATGTCTTAAAACTAACAATGGACTGTGGGGTCCTTAAACCCATGGACTACGACGTCCTTAACCTTGACCGAGATGTCTTAAAACTAACAATGGACCGCAACGTCCTTAAACTACCCATGGACCGAAATGTCCTTAAACTAGAACAATAGAGCCCCGTATGCTCTTTTGTCGGATCTAGACGATCCCGTTTAAGTTGATCTTAGCCTCAAAGATGGCTAACGTATCCTTAAACCTTCAAACAGACTGGACTATGAATCCCCCCAATTAACTCTGGCTCGAGGGTACATCTCTGAACTCCTCTGACATCCGTCGTTGTAATCCTTCAACGTCGTCAGAGAGGTGATGGGTCCTGACGGCCATACATTTAATGGACCACTAGGTCCCTAAACTGGAACAATGGAGCCCAAATGCTCTTTTGTCGGATCTAAACGATCCCGTTAAGTTGATCTTAGTCTCAAAGTGAGACTAACGTATCCTTAACAAACGTTTGAGTCGATCTTAGCCTCAAGTATGGCTGACGTATCCTCAAACTAAACCCCCAAACCCAAATCTAAGATAATACGGATTTGGACTAGTCCACGCCCTACGGGCGACGACATAACTCAGTCTCCGTAAACAATCCACGGGCAACAAAACAAACACCCACGACACGAAGTGACCATCTGGAGAAGGAGAAAGTTGTTACCGCAATGCGGTAGCGTAATTAACTGCAGGGGCTTGCGCCTGCAGGGAAGAGCGTCCCCACAATCAAAAACCCCTCAAACGAGGGGGAATCTGACGAAGTCTGCTACATTGGACGCATCCGTCTAAACCTTCGATATACGGTGCCATAAATCAACTTAGTATCTTCGGAGAGGTGGACGGATAGCACCAATTAGCATCTGCCCCGAATCTCAGGCGAGACGTCATGTCGCGCCGTCTTTCGGAGGGGAACAACCATATCCTGCAAATTTTGGTTCACGGATATTGTGAATTATTTAGCAACGGGACGTCTACCCAGCGAATGGTCAAGATAAGACAATCACCGACTTCTATCCCAAGTAAAACACTTTTACTGGGATGAACCTTATTTGTTTAAGTTTTGTCCCGATCAAAGCATTCGCCGATATGTCCATAATAATGAATTCAGGAGTGTATTGTCTTTCTGCCATGATCAGGTATGTGGCGGTCACTTTGGTCCAAGGAAAACAGCGGAGAAAATTTTGCAAAGTGGCTTTATTGGCCAACGTTATTCAAAGATGCATATGATTATTGCAAAACCTCTTCTCGATGTCAACACATGGGTCGGATTTCACGGAGAAATGAGATGCCGCTCCAACCTATCTTGGTTGTGGAGATATTTGATGTTTGGTGAATTGATTTTATGGGCTTTTTCCCAACTCTTTTGGGAATTTATATATTTTATTAGCGGTTGATTATGCCTCTAAATGGGTGGAAGCAATACCGTGCCGTAATAATGACAACAAGGTTGTTGTTAAGTTCCTTAAAGAAGATATCTTTTCTCGGTTTGGTCACGCACACGCTATCATTAGCCACAATGGGACACATTTCTGTAATTGATCTTTCGAGCCTTTGATGCGGAAATATTCAATCAACCACAACCTTTCTACGCCCTATCATCTCCAAACGAGCGGGCAAGCTGAGATCTCCAATAGACAGATCAAACAAATTTTGGAGAAAACGGTTTCTAAGAACCGTAAAGATTGGCCCACCAAATTGACGGATACTCTTTGGGTATTTCGTACTGCTAATAAGATCGATCTTAGTATGTCTTTCCCCCTTCTGGTCGAGATAGAACATAAAGAAATGTGGGCTATTAAATAACTAAACTGTGATTTTGATCAAGCCAGCAGTTATCGGAAGCTGCAATTAAATGATCTAAGCGAACTTCACGATGAAGATTACGATAATGCGCTTATAGTAAAGAACCGGACAAAAGTGTTCCATGACAAAAACCTTTTGAGAAAAACTTTCACACCGGGACAACAAGTCCTTTATGATTCCCGTCTTCATCTTCATCCGGGTAAGCTAAGATCTCATTGGAAATGACCTTTTGTGGTGCGGTATGTGTACCCGCTCGGTGCAGTAGATATAGAAAATGTTAAAAACGGTTCTATTTTTAAAGTAAATGGACATAAATTAAAACCGTACTTTTACGCTGACCCATCGAAGGAGCTGCTGTTCTTACAGGAGCCACTTTATCACAACAAACTTTCCTCCGCCTCACCTTCAGATTTCGGTAACACTGTTTCATCTAAGAATGGAGGTGGGTAGAAACAATATATAACTGAATATCTGTGCGTGCTAAAGAACAGGTTTGATGGTGGATTTTCATTTAACTATCTTTTGTTCCTATTATTCTCCATCCAAGTCTACAGGTTTATACGCTCGAAGAACAACATCAGTGTGGACACTGCTGCAAACAAGTTTGGGGGGAGGTTTGTATTTACTAAAATACCATTTGGCACTAGGCACTATATATGAAAAAAAAGATTTTGAAAAAGATTTTTTTTTTTGAAAATAAAAGTAGAAAGTGAAAAATACATATGATAGAAAGGAAAAAATTTAAAAAAGCACGAAAATTAGATATTTTAAAACGAAGCTAGTAATAGGTAGTCATGAGTTGTTGTCCCAAGGGTTAGTAAGATGAAAGGAATCACTAATCTACGGATAGAAATAAGTCTGAAAAATAGTCCATATTCTTGAGTCCAAACATCTGAACGTTGATACCCTACTATACGCACTTACACACATCATGAAACTTGGGATAGTAAAGAATACCTTGAAATGCTCTTATCTAAAACCCTTAGTATGAAGAAAAAAAATCTAAATAACAAAATATAAATGACACATAAAATATAAATGGTGAAGAAAAATGAACACTGATTTTGTAATTACTTAAAGCAGTATAAAAAAAAATATAGCAAGGGTGCCTTATCACCTAGTGCTTTAGACCAACTGGTTTGGGAGCCACTGCTAAGCCTTATATGTTGCAAGACTAGGATATTACTAATTACGCCTAAAAGAGTGAGCACATTTTGTATTCAGTCGGTTAGTACCTCAAGAAGTATTAACAGTCGCATTAAGAATATGTGAGCAAATCCATATAAAACATTCACCGACTAAAAAGTACCGAGGAAGATGGATAAGGGTATGATAGCTTGAATTGAATTCTCTAACTGTAGAGATGTCTTTTATACACACGTAGGGGTATTGATTGATGTTTGGAAGAAAAGTAGGGAGAAAAACTAAAGACGGTGTTTTATTGAGAGATGATATGATTTCTGATATTTTTTTCAAGATCATTAAGATATGGCTCATGACAACTATAAAACCAGTGTAGTTTGAAACTCTTATTTTCAAAGTTTTTCTTTTATATGTTCCTTATCTTTGTATATAATTTTCATCTTCTTTCTTTTATTATGGGATTTTATGGGTGTAATCTGCTGAAAATTCTCAGGAGACAACACTGCTCCTACTAGGAACACATATAAATTTAAAGACTTGTTGCACATGCTAAGTGCAATCGTGTTGCATACAAAAATATGTAGGTTTTTCTTTTTCTCTTTAATAAATAGTTTGCTCGGGACGATCAACAATAAGTTTAGGAGTATTTGATTAGTCAAAAATAGTGCACATTTGTATGAACAATTTTCCCTACTATTATTAACTGCTAAAAGGTGTTAATTGTAAATAAAAAACATATGTGGGTTTATTTGTAAAAAGATTATTATCATATGTTTCTTCATTTTAATTAATATAATTAGGGAAAATATATGCATATAATATTTAAATGAAATATTAGTAATTAAAATATGCATATCATATCAAATATTTCTAATCAATATTCTTAAAATATTATATCATATAAATGGTTGGAATAATATCTCAAAAATACCAAATACTACTAACACTTTGATTTAAGATATTATGCAGGTATTAACTCAGGCCTGAAATCTATGTAGGAGATCCAAGTCAAATCGGGATATCGAAACTGAATCTGCTAAATTTTAGAAGCAAATCGAGGAATCTAGCAACGACAGAGACTCGGAGCAATATTTTCAGAATCTATATAGCAAGAGGATCTCTAAATATCAACACAAAAAGCCAGAAAAAATCTCAACACCCAATCCCACTAGGAGGCGACGAATCCGCGGTCATACGTAGCATTATGCGGCGGAACCGCGGTTCTTTGGTAGCCATTGGATATGGGATTTTGTGGATATGATTGTAACTACATTTGCTCTCATAAGGAATCTAGGGTTTCTGGTTTCAGAGATTATATAAAGGACCGAGAGCTGTGCATTCAAAATCATCCAAGAGATCACATAATCATCTATTCATCTACCTCCATAAAGAGAGAGATCTAGAACAAAACTAGGGTTCTTGTAATCTACTTTCTAAGGAGAAAAGTTGTAATACAATAGTTGATTAATAAAGGTAGTTTTTTTAAATTCTTTTTGCATTTATTTTTTCCGCGTGTACTTTACGCATTATTGTTTCCGTATTAATTTTATGCATTACTTTTCTGCATCTTAATTATGGTTTCATTCATTTTCAACATTTCTTCTAAAATGTCACTAACCATTGAGCGAGCAATTTCTTGCTTGTTAGGTTTATAGGATAAGGTAGAATAATGGATGAAATATTTTTTAACTTCTTTTGACATTTTAATATTTATAAACTATAGTAAAACAAACGTTAACCTTCTTATCAGACGCGCTATCAATAGTCACGACCACGATTTGAGATTGGTTAAACACTTGTTTTGTTAAGGGCTTGAGATAAATAGAGATTAATGAAAGGACAAGGGTTAGTAGTGGGAAACCCTAATTCTCTCTAAGAACCCTAATCCACGTTCATCGCTATCTCTCTAGTTTTAAACTATTAAAAGATAAAAAAAAAGAGTCATTTTTAAACATTCATCCATCAACTATTAAGTCCTCTGAACCATACAAGCATTTTTATTATAAATTTTATATCCGTCTTAAAATAGAACGACAACAAACCATTCATTCTTTTATCAACTCGTCTAAAGCAAGAAAAGAAGTTCACGTTTCCCTGCGGACGACTCGTACTCATCAGGGCTAGCCATTACTGACACCGTTTTGATTGCGGTTATTTACAAAACACTTTTCGCACAATCAATCAGTACTACTGCAACTACGGACTGCTGGACTGTCTGCAGATCTTCCTAGAAAACCTCGGCCTGCCGCTGATACAGCTCAGTTTGCCGCTTCTGATTTTCCAGCATATCACGTATAACTCCAAGTAATGCGGCGTCATCAACACGCCTCTGGTATGACCGCAAATATCTATCCGCCATGATTCTGAAGCCAAGACACTGAAGATGATTAGTAACGGTAAACAGGATTCAATAAACAGGATAGCTATAGATTCAAGACTGGCAAGATAATAATGTGGCAGGACATGTTCCTAATTCCGGGTTTCCTGGTTAGTGTATGGGGTTTAATACCCAACTACAAAAGAACCAAACCCGACTAATCCTAAATCCTATGGCTCTGATACCAAATAAATCTTGTCATGCCCTGCTTCCCAAAATACGTAAACACGGCACGTTACAGAGTCAACCATGCTACCTGTAGCTAGGAATCATCACTCTACAGTCACATTACGGCTGTCAAGCGGATATCAAGAACAATAAATTATAATCTAGCTAACACATGTCCATCTGCCATAATAAATAAAATCAAGAAAATTCATAAAGCGGAAACGAATCAAGATCCAATAAACAATATCTGAATCGCGTCCCAATATGGTCTCACATCAAAAAATAAAACTACGGAAATAAATAAACTAAGAGTCTGTAAACTAAATAGCTAGCTCCTCATTGTTCGGCTTGATTTATGAAGTACTCTTGCTCTGTCTGCGATAAAGGTGGAGGAACTGGGCCATGCAAAACCCAGACGTCAGTGCGTCATAATGTCAAAATAATAGCGATAACCAGGATATGATGCTATGATTAAACATAAATGTAAATAATAAATACATGTATAAAAACAAAGAGGTATCTGTATGTGATGTGTATGCTAAAGTCTGTGCTTCTAGGTTATCTATTCTAAAAGTCTTTGAAATCAATTTAATGGAATTATCGATGTATCTTAATAGTATCCCGTGCGTGCTCAGGACCACGGTCAAGATTCTTGGGCTGAATCCGAGACGTGCCGCTAAGCAGTAAACAGGTAACATGTACAGATGAATGATGTCAGCAGCATCATTCTGGGACTGGCCGAGCCCGTAGAGACTGATCAGTATTAGTATCGAATTGTTGAGTTACAAGTCATATTTCATTTTTGATTTCCCTTTACTCCCCAGGTTTTGTGTTCAAGTCAGGTATTGATGATGTAAATCTAATGCCAACACAGGATCAAGCGGTACAGGTTTTGTCTATGTAGATAACAAGTCACGTCCATCAGTACAACAATCAGGATTGTCGGTATTAGCAATAAGATCTAAGTAACAAATCTGGTAATGTGTCGTACATATGTTATGTAATATATATTACCCAAAATAGATGTCAATATGAAACTGTAATCAATATCGGAACACGGTAAACACAACTGATGCTAGGATGCATATGTATCTCTGTAATAGCCATTACACGTCTATTACCATGTATGATGCAAACTAGATAACATACTGTACTATTATAGTAGTATAATGATATCATGATGTTCTGGCATGCAACCAGATATGCTATTATCGGTACGGATACAGACGGATACTGTAAAGTTGTAAATCTGTAATATTTGTTGAATAATAAAACACATGCACTAATCATATTCATATAATTATCGATATAATAACATAGCATGTTGCAAGTTTAAAACTTGCCTAATCGGATGTCTCGTTGAGATGCGGATGTCACGTCCGACGTCGGAAATAACGTCGTGATACAAACTTACGCGCACATGACTGGACCTGGCTAAGCAGTGACGCGACGTGGTGACTGGGTTGGACAACGACAGTGACTGGGTCATCCAGATCGTCGGCGACGTGCGCGACTCCGGTGAGCCGATCGGAGAATCAAGAAAAGAAGAGAAAAAAAAGAAAGAAGAAGAAGATAGAAGAAGTTTCTGTAGGTTCTGGGATGGCGAGGACACAGGAAAGGTGGCGAGGTGACAGGGATTTGACGGCGACGAGGTGCTGCCGTCGATGATGGCTGTGGATTTCAAGGTCAGGAAAGTGCAGGTGGTCGGTAGGTTTTTAGTTTGAGTCGTCGGAGAGAGGAGAGAGGTGAGGAGAAGGAGAGAGAGGTTAGATTTTGATATATATTATATTATATATAAGTTATATATATACAGAGAGAGAGAAAAGATGAGAGAGAGGGGGGATAGATGGGGGAGAGAGATAATTAGTTATATAAATATTATATATATATATATATATATATATATATATAATTGTTGGTTTAGTTATATAGAAAAATATTATAATATATATATTAGGATTTTACAGCTAATACCGGATTACTCCGAATGTTACCCGGTTCCCTTCTAAAAATCTAGTTTTTAAATATAGAGAAAATACGTAAAAAAATTTAAACCATAGTGCGATGTTCTGTTAATAAAAATGCATACCCCCAAGTACGGATCTACGTAAATATACATAGTGACTTAAACGAGTCTGTTTTAACAATTTGGACATAAACATGATATATAGATGCAATCATATGCTATGGGGTATGATGACATGTAAGGTTAGATATTAAAAATATGTTATTTGGTTTTTATTTTGTATTATTAAAAGATATACGGATACTAAAATATATTATACATGTATAATATCTAGAATTGCACAGATACTCTGTACTAGCAAATATTTGATATAATCTTTAACTATGGTGGATTTCAAACATGCGGGTCGAGTCAGATAATAATCGCAACTGCTAATTGCACTATCCACAACCCAAAACAATAATAATCAAGAATTTGTCGAAAGATTTGGAAATACCCCAAATAAAATATAGTATAACAGTGGTCGGGTGTTACACATGGCTTCGGCCTCTAGACCATCAAAGTAAAGGCATGTTGTCTCGGCGCGTTCTTCCGCGTCTGATGATACACTCGTTGCTGAAGGGGTAAGAGCTGTTCGCGCTGAGTTTGTGCAGGTAGAGCTGAACGGGTAGGAGGAGCTTGAATAACTGGTCTAGTTACGGAGGCTGAGCCAGCTCTATTCTGTGGGCAGGTTTCAATAGCATGTCTAGGCGATCCGCAGATTACACAGAGACCGTTAGCCTGTCGGCAATCCTTAACATGATGTCCTTACTTCTTATAATAACTGCAGAAGTCTGGCCTACGATGGGCAAATGACTCTCCTGACCTTCTTGGTGGCCCTGTAAAAACTGGTCTCGTGGAGGCTTTTGCAACAATCTGACTAGCGGGGTGTTTCATTCCAGCCGATTATAGCCTTCCTTTCTTCTTGACGACGACTTCATAACGCTGTGTTGACTTCAAAGCCACTGCATGGGTCAGGTGCTCTTCCGTTGCTAGGGCAGCCTGGATCTCAGGGTCTAAACCCTGCTGAAAGCGCCTGGCCCGGTTGTTGTTCTAGCGGTTAAAGTGTTGGCACCTCCTTCCTGAAAAGCCTTTATCATGGTTTGAAGTGAAAACCCGTTCAATCGAAGACCAAGCTCAGTGGACAGAATTGTCACAAATTCCTTCCAATGCGTGCATTCTTGGTAAAGCTGTTCCACAGTTTCAAGATTATTTAACCGGCCGAGTTCACAATTTGGAAAGATTCGAAGCCATCTTCGAGTTAGAAAGTCAGAGGTTGGCAATTTATTGTTGAGTAATCGCCAAATAAACCAGTGAATCCTCCTGGTGAAGTACTGCTCTAATCTTCTGATGTAATGCAAAATAAACGTATTTGAAATCATGTGCAGATTCGCTTGTTAATATGTCTAATGTGACTGGGTCAAGTGCAACCCCACTCTCATGGATGGAGGAATTATTCGATATACCGGGTATAATACATCCGGGCAGAGGGTTAGAGAGAGAAGAGAGTTTTGGACAGCGTGTGGAACCCATATTTTTGCTACTTCTCTCTCTTGTCCAGATGTATACAGTCGGCATATGGAATAATTTTTTCCATGGATGGAGGCCCCCAAGACCTAAGCCCCATCTCCTATTTTCTCACCCTCTTGGGGTTGCGGTGCAACCTGATAGCTGCAGGCAAGCAACCCCCATTAAGCTCATTGTTACTTGAAAAAACAATATTAACTGGGTCAAGTTGGGATGGGTTTTCAACTACATGTTTACATAACAAGTGTTTATTTGGGTTTATAAAGGCCATGACAACTTTTTTCCCTTAATTTTTTGTATTCCAATAGTTGCATAAATGAAAAGCTTCAGTCTTAACTAAAATTTGCAACTATAAATTCTTCAACCCAAAGCTGTAGAGGCAATTACGTACATGGTGCGACCGTGCAACTATGATTTCTTCAACTCAAAGTTGTAGAAGCAATCACGTATTGGTGCGAAGGCTGATTAAGTCGAGCGCTTATTTCCGGATTGTTTTTTTTATTTGGGATATATGCCCTCTAAAACTTAGTTAATTGTTAAAAAAGGCACCCAAAAGCATTGTAATTGAGACAAAAGACCCCCCAAATCTCTTTCGTTGCTACTAAAGGCCCCTATGTGTATATATGATTCCGGCGATGTTCTCGTTTTTCATGGGGATTTGTGGGAGATGGAGGTGATGAGGGGATATCTCACGGTTAGTGGTAGAGCTAATATCAGACAAGACATCCTACTCAATAAAATAAACTAAACAAACAAAATACTTACAGGACAACATTTATGTATCGAGATAAACAATTAGTGGTAGAGTTAATATCTCACGATTTTATATGTGGAAGGAGACAATCGTTGAGCATCCTTCATATAAATGCAATCATAAGATATATGCTCTAGACCTTATAATTAAAATCTTTCATGAATCATATAAAAATGCATTAAAAAAATTGATGATTTAAGTCGCATATATCCCAAAAAAAATACTTTTTTTTTTGTGATGTAGCTTGAACAGAATGAAACTTATCCAACTGAGCCACCTCAAGTTTGGACAAAACTCCAAAAGACATATTCAACATTGACTCGTTGAGGTTATTTACACTGGAATTTTGCATGTGTATATATGATACATATAATAAGAAATACAAAAAAAGTTAAAGATGTTTGGTTATAACATCGATATCCATATCTCAAAGGTTTGCTATAGTTATTTTTAAATTTGGAATGATTTGAGTGATGATCAATATATAAAAAAAATTTAAAACTTATTGTCTAAAACTTATAAGAATATTTCTTATCATCTCTCTTGCAAAAAATTGTACTGAAATTTCAATTTGATACTCACCCACTTAAAATATTTAAAATAAATATGAGGAATTTGTATGATGCGATTTAAGAGAGTTATATAAAAATTCTCCAATTCCAATGTACATGGTTTAATTTGTTTTTTCCTGCCGGGCCTTTGTGGGTGGGGTGTGAGTGAGAGGTGGGGAGCGGGGGAAGAAAAGAAAAAAGTAAGTCTAGATGATATCTCTAAAAATAAGGTAAAAAGGATTTTTTCTAATTTTTTCGAACTTTTTTATTCAAAAAGAAAGGATACGTCCATGTGTGACTCTTAAGTCTGTGTTATAATAATAGAGATTATGACATGTTCCCCCTAACATGTAGAATGATTTTGTGTGAGCGGCGTCAAAGCCTTTACGTTTTCTTTTTCCTACTTTCATATTTTAATTATTGTATACGGGTTAAATTAAATTCCCTTAGTTTTCTTTGGCCTTTCTATTATTATGAGTTGATGCCTTGAACTTTGACCTTGTCATGATTTTCGTGCTTTACCAACCATTTCATCCTTTCAGTGTAAGCCTAGGGTTCATTAAACTATGAAAAGGATATATTTCTCTGTAATCCTTAAGAGTAAAGAGATTTATGGCATGAAAAAAAGGGATAAGTGGAATTGAATTGAGCAGAATTAATATAGAGAGATCTAGTTATAAACACGATTGTTCCATAATTTTGGACCTTAGTTTCTTGGAATCGATATGCTTTTAGTTGATATGGAAAGAATTGATTCGCTATTTATGAATGATATGAAATTTTCTAAACAATAATTCCCATTGTCCATTTTCACTTTTCAATATGAAATGTGAACATCGAGAGCCTATTGCTTATTACATCCACTACCCCCAATTCTGAGCAGTGGAAAACTCTTTTTGTATGTCCAAGGTTTAGCCTCTTTCTTTTATGAGAAAGCAGGGATCCTGCAGGTCCAAACTGCAGTGATCTTTCACGTGAGCCAATGGCCCCGCTGGCTATCCTGCAATTAGGCTCCTGGATACTATTTGCCCATATAAAAAGTCACTGCGATTTTGGGTCTGCAGGGTTCCTGCAGCCCCCGTTTACTCTTCTATTATTGCCTTCCCTACCCATTATCATACTCTGAGCAATGAAAAAGTCATTTTTAAGTAAAGGCCATGAGGATAGTTTCAAAATACATATACTTCACAAAATGCATTGGTCACTGTCTGTGCTTTTGTGTAATTCTGCTTCAGTATATTAGTTTTAGTTTTATTTTTTATTTTGCTTTTTTGGTTTTTGTATCATCATGCCTCTTGTAAGGCATGCTTTGTAGACTGATTTGTATTTTTTTTTTCTTTTTTTCTTTTTAATAAAATTTCTGAATGGGACGGGCTGTAAGGAGCTCTGCTCGATCTTTAAAAAAAATTGCTTATTACATCCAACAATTTCCATTAATAAACAAATGATACGAATTTCTTTTTAAAGATCGAGCAGAGCTCTAAACAATTATAATTCTTAAAAGAGAACGATGAGAGCCTGTTGCTTAATCCATTCAGCAATCTCCATTAATGAACCTATTAACATCTTCATAATTTATCTTTAAAGAAAGTACGCAGAGTGAAACAGAGTTGGGAGATAAGTCGATATACAGAACAGTGCCCGCGACAAACAATCATGCAATTAGACAACGAAAGATCCAGATAAATTAAAGCGCGGGAATAAAAAAGTAATCAAACGGAAACAAAAGAGAAATTTGTTAACGAGTTTCGCCTGCCGTATGGCTAGCCCTCGGCAGAGCGGAATCTGCAAATATCCACTGTACTTGAATCAAGTTTACAATCAAGAACAACGCTAGTAGATTTCTATACAAATCTCTCTCACTAATTTTGGCAATCTCATGGATCTGTGAATAATCTACAGACCTCCCTCTCGACCTTGACAAATCATAAGATGCCAACACCGACGAATCCCCTCTCTATTGTACACTTCAAAGAGATGGCTTTTCCAATTATTGGAGACCCACCTCAACATGCACATTAATCTGTAATTGGCCACGATTCCGCTGCTGCTCTTTCCTCATCAAATTTTCATGAAGAGATTCACCAACTTGCAATAGAGATCCAGCATAACTCTGTCTACGATCTTGGTGAACATATCCTCCAGATTCTTTTCTCCCACGATCTTTTACAGTGTCAACTCACCATCTTCTAACACTATGCATATGAAGTGGTGTCGCATCTTGATGTGTTTCGTCCGAGAGTGATATGCCGCATTCTTCGCCAAATGTATCGCACTTTGGCTGTTGCCCCACAAAATGTTGAAGTCTTGCTTCTTGCCGAATTCTTCAAGTAATCCTTGTAGCCATATCATTTCCTTCCTTGCTTTCGTGATCGCCACGTACTCGGTTTCTGTAGTCGACAATGCAACAACCTTTTGCAATTGAAAAACTCAACTTACCGCTGTTCCCCAACCGTGAATACGTATCCCATTATGCTCTTCCCACGATCTCGATCATCCGAGTAGTCCGCATCAACATAATCTTGCACTTTTAGAAAGTCATCCCTGAAACATAAGCAATGACTAAACGTTCCCCTAAAATATCATAGTATTCACTTCACCGCATTTCAATGCTCCTTCCCCAGGTTTTGCATATATCTGCTTACAACTTCCACTGCATGTACAATATCTGGTCTCGTACTCACCATCGCATACATCAAACTGCCCATCGCAGATGCGTAAGGCACCCTTGCCATCTCGTTCTTCTGCTCTTGAGTTGTCGGCCACAACTCCTTACTGAGTTTGAAATGCTTTGCTAAAGGCGTACTCACCGATTTTGACTTGTCCATATTGAACCGCTTCAAAACCTTATCGATGTAGTCCCTTTGCGATAACCACAGATTCCGCTTCTTCCTATCTCGAACGATCTTCATGCTCAAGATTTGTTTGGCCGCTCCCAAATCCTTCATAGCAAATTTCTCGGCCATCATCTTCTTCAAACTTTGAATATTCTCGAAATTCGGACCCGCTACCAACATGTCATCCACATATAATGACAAAATAATATAGTCTTCGTCCTTAAAAGTTTGAACATAGACATAGTGATCTAATTCACTCCGCACAAATCCTGTATTTAGTATGAACTGATCGAACTTGGGATACCAGCCTAGGAGCTTGTTTGAGGCCATACAAGCTCTTTCGCAGCTTACACACTATATTCTCCTTCTCCTTCACCTCGTATTTCGGTGGCTGTATCATATAAATCTCCTCCTCCAAATCTCCATGAAGGAACGCAGCCTTCACATCCAGCTGTTCTAAAGGCAAATCATCTGTCGCTACAATACTGAGAATCACCCAAATAGATGTCATCTTTACTGCTAAGGAAAATATCTCTTGATAGTCAATTCCTTATTTTTGCGCATATCCCTTGATTACCAAGCGAGCCTTATACCGTTTCACACCATCAGTCTCATCTTTAATTCTGTACACCCACTTATTCAGCAATACTTTTCGACCCTTGGGTAGCTTCACTATGTCCCACGTACGATTCTTCTTCAAAGAATCCATCTTCTCGTCCATAACTTGCTCCCACTACTTACTAGCACTATCTTGCGTAGCATCTTCAAAGGATTCGGACTCCCCTGAATCTGTGTACAATATGAAGTCAGTTACAAGTTTTTCAGGTAGTCTCATTTCACTTGTAGATCTCCTCAGAACTGGCACGTCTGGTTGCTGAACATGGTCACCATCATGTTCTTGAACCTGATCCTGCACTGAAGCTTCCTCCACGTTTTGATCCCCACTCATAGGCACTTGATTGCTCTCTTGAGTTCCGTCTAACTCCACGAACTCAGATACCGCACCATCTTTGGCTTGCTTTTCTTCTTTGCACAAGTGATGTTCATCAAAGACAACGTTCTGACTTCATATTACGTTCTTTCTTGTGTAATCCAGCAGCCGATATCCGAACTTGTCTCCACCATACCCAATGAAAGCACACTTCTTAGATTTGGAGTCAAGCTTACTTCTTTCCGCCTTATCAATCAATGAATATGCAATACAGCCAAATACTTTGATGTGCAAATAGCTGACTGGTTTACCCGACCAAATTTCTTCTAGAATGCCTCCATCAAGCGCACTCGCCTGGCTTCTGTTGATAAGATACACAACAGCATCGATCGCTGCGGCCCATAAAATTTTTGGCACATCCGCATATAAGGTCATGCTTCACACTCGCTCTGGGATCATTCTGTTCATCCTTTCAGCGATGACATTCTGCTGTGGCGTCCCCGATACCATCTTCAACCAACAAATACCCTTTTGCAAGCAGAACGCCTCGAACTGTTGTGTGCCATATTCCTCGCCATTATCGAAGTTTAGGCATTTAACCTTCATCCCCGTTTGGTTCTCCACCTGCGCAATCCAATGTTTGAAGATACCAAACACTTCAGACTTCTTTTTCATCACAAACACCCATGTCTTTCGGTTTGCATCATCGATGAACGTCACGAAGTATCGATTTCCTCCATAAGACTCCACCGAGGCCGGACTCCATACGTTCGTATGCACCACCTCCAGCTTCTTGGTCTTTTTTACTATGCCTCCAATTTGAAATCTGAGCGCACTTTTTTTCCCACAAACGCAACTCTCACAAAGCCCTAACTCCACCTTTTTCAGCCCCAAAAGATTCCCCTTAGCTTGAAGAATTTTCATGTTCTTCTCGCTGAGGTGCCCTAATCTTTTATGCCACAACGAAGTCTCTGAATCTGTCTCTGAACCTGCCGCCAATGCAACTGAGCCTCCACTGCTCCCATTAAATGGGAACAACGAACCGCTCAACTTTCCCTTTGCAAGCACCAACGACTCTTTGGAAATTTTCCACTGAGAACTTCCAAACGTCGTAAAAAGCCCTTCGTTGTCTAGCCGACTTGTGGAAATTAAGCTTTTCTTCAAATCCGGAATATGACGAGTATTCTTCAATTTGTTTTGACCACCTCCTGACAGTTGCAAGATAATCATCCCCTTTTCAAGGATCTTGAACGATTGACCATTTCCCACCGTCACATGTCCAAGGTCGTCTTGAACATACTCGCTGAAGTGATGTCTGTCCGAAATGCAATGAAAAAATGCCCCCGGTTCTAGGAACCAAGTATTCGCCTTTGTGTTCTCGCTTACCGATAGACAAAATCCTTATTCCCCTAATTCTTGTGTAGACACCACATTCTCTTCCTTTTCATTCACCTTCTCATTTGAGCCTTTCTTCAGAAGTCTGCATTCACTTTTTCTGTAGCCTTTCTTTCCGCAATTCAAATAAGCGCCTTGGATTTTTCCTTGAAATTTTCCTCGGATTTTACACTTGCCCTTCTTCCCTTTTCTCCTTCCCATCGTTCTGCAGTGATTCTCCACCAAAAGTGCAGAAGTTTCTGAACTCCCACTCACGGCCTTTCTCTGCATCTCATCATTTAATATGCAGCTCACCGCATTATTAAACGTGAGAATCCCTAAGATAGAGTTGCTAACCGCCATCACTAGGTTCTCCCAACTCTCCGGCAACGAACATAGGAATAGTAGGACTCGAATCTCGTCTTCAAAAACGATTGAAACCGATTCGGGTTGGCTCGTCACACTGTTGAACTCGTTTAGGTGCTTAGTCACCGAACCGTTCTTTGCCATCTTCATGTTGAAATGTTTCTTCATCAAAAATATTTTGTTTTATGTCAAAGACTTCTCATACAACTTTGCTAACGTCGTTATTAGCGACTTAGTTGTTTTTTCCTTTGAGATATTAAAGACTACCTGCGGAGTCAACGACAATCTAATCGTCGCCAGGGCTTTCCTATCCAAAAGGTTCTACTCCTCATCGGTCATCTTCTCGGGCTTTTCTCTTAGCCACGGAAGATACAGATATTTTTGGTATAGACAGTCCTCCAACTGCATACCCCACCAACCAAAATTGTGACCGCTGAGTTTCTCGATTCTTATCTTATCCTTCGCCATCTTTCGTCTGTATCACAGCAAAGTCGACTTCCCCTAGATCTGAACTAACGCCTTCAAAACTACAATTTAAGAAAGTAGGGAAAAGAACATAAGTGTCGTTATCCACCGTTGACCTAGATTGTAGAATCAAAGAACCTTAGGTTCTCTTAACCTTGCTCTGATACCAGTTGTTGGGAGATAAGTCGATATACAGAACAGCGCTTGCGACAAACAATCACGCAATTAGACAACGAAAGATAAAGATAAGTTAAATTGCGGGAATAAGAATGTAATCAAACGTAAATAAGAGAGAAATTTGTTAACGAGGTTCACCCACCATATGGCTAGTTTCCGGCAGAGCGGAATCTTCAAACGTATACTATACTTGAACCGAGTTTACAATAAAGAACAACACTAGAAGATTTCTCTCAAATTATTTTATAGTATAGAGTTTAGATTATAATTTTAAGAATTGCATACCGCATTTCCTGCATTGTACCATTGCCCTAGTAAACTTTGACATTGAGTCTCTAAATAACTGCAGATCCGCCATGTTATTCATGCTTACACTTATTATTATATTGTCATGTTTAAATTAATTTATTATGTTTAATCACTTTATCATGTTATCCATTACACCGACATGTATAACACATAACTATCTATATGTTTTACTATTAAATTGCATTGTATTACAACACTATTTAATTTGGAGACTTACCGAGGGCAAATTCGCTCACGGGCATTTCTTGTTTTCTTTTTTTTGGGAATATTCGTCAGGTGGCTTAGTGACAGAGGAGACTGAGCCGACCGAGGAGGATCACTATCAGCTTTCATCTCAGGCGGATTATTAGTTTTCTTACCTTCAGCTTTTACTTTCTGATATGCCTATTTGTTCGGGCTTCATTACTCCATTTCATTATATCTTATTTTCAGACTCTTGTTACCTATGAAATATTATGGGATTTGAATTTATAATTGTAATTGGATTTTATTCTTTTACTTTATTCTTGTTATATATTTATATTGCTTATAATAGCTTAACTATTTGTCACATCCCACTTCCCAGTAGACGGAAACGGTGACGTGGTAAGCCCGCGGTATATTTATCCAGAGAATGTCATTTCCTAAATCAATATACTAAACGTATTGAAACAATAATACACAATACAAAAATAAATGGAGACTGTAAAATTTTTCAGCAAACATTTTTATTTACATTCAAACTTGAAATATTTACAAACACAAGAGTTCAACTGAAAAGTAAATACAATAACAGAAATGCCTAAATAAGTGACATACATGAACTGAAAAGAAAAGAATAACTAGTCTAAGTCCGAACCACGATCTGGTCGTACTTCTCTTCTGTAGCATCTACCTCCTCCGTATCCATAGTATCTGATGAACATTCCAAGAAATAAAGATAGGTGAAATGCAAATCAGCGAACTAGCACTCGGTAAATCCCAAAGTAGAGTAAAAATGAAAGTGACAAGTATAGAATAATCATGAAGTAATGTATATGTCAAGTAAAAGTATATATAAATGAACATGTGTATATGTACTATAGATTTCTATATGGTCGCTATGTTAACGTTAAGTTCCAAGTGTGAATGTCAACATAACCGTAGAAGTATTCATGAGTTCAAGAGCGGGGCCCCAGGAGTAAGGAAACACGGGCCCATTTCTTGTGTTAGTATCGTGTTTCCAAACTGTGGAGAAGTTGACCCAACTGAGATTCGAGTAAATAGAATTCGAGTGGTTAATACGGTACTCCTGAAGTTCCGTTGGATTCACACCTGAAACTATCCCATACACCCCGAGTAATATATATATATATATATATATATATATATATATATATATATATAAATTGTTAGATATCCTTAGTTGATTGCTTAGTTTATTTTAATATGTCTTGATCGAAACCATACATTGTAAAAGTGAATAAATGTAGTCGAATGAGTTAAGTAAAATGCGAGTCATGTCAATTGCAATCTAGGATCGAGTCAAGTTATTTCGAATAGAATGAGTTCGAGTTAATGTTCATGTTTAGGTTCGAGTTTAGAGTTTAAGTTAAAGTTTGTATTCGAATTATAGACATTTCTTATGAATGGATTTAACTGTTGAAATTCATAAGTTCGAGAGTAATCGGACAACCGCTGCACATGGACGGCAGGATTTATGTCTTTTTCCAAGACGATTGCCTATGATAACTCCGTTAATTTGCAGGGCTGTCTAACCCGAATAAGCAAGCACTCACTTTCTCAGGTTTCCTAGGGCTCAAGAGAATTGATACCGCTTAAACATATATTAATCTAATGTCCTTAAAGAGTTATACTAGTTTGTTTACATTGTTTGCATTTCTCGAGATGGTTTTATAAAAAATGTTATAATATTATTTTCAAAATAAACCTTGAGCGTGATTTATAATATTGAGAGTTTTTATAAAAATGTATTTTAGTTTTAATGGTATTTTAGTGATGAAACCTAGTTTTTAAAAGTTTATGGTATTTTTATAAGAACTACTACTTTTGGAAAAATTGATGGTAATTTTATTAAAATTTTAATTTTTCATTTTAAAATATAAATTTTACAATATGTTTTGATGTAAAATACAGATTTATAATTTTATATAATTTTCCAAAATTTACGTTGTTTAAGAAAAATCGTATCCTTTAAAAATCGTATTTTTATTTCCTTTCGAGACCAAATTCTCTGTGAGAAGTTCTGTATCCCGCTCTACTATCCCAAAGACATTCGGTAAGCTGCACCATCCGTAGATGAGTTCCCCTAAAAGGGTTGTAGAGGCGCAATTGCAAAGGTCTTGAAAATATCGATTAAAAATATTTATTTGTAAAAGCAATGGTATTTTATTGTAAACCGTATTCTGTAAGTTAAACATACATCTAAAACTTTGTGCTATGAACCATAGTGTATGTGATGGGGTAGTTCGTTACCCCGTAAGTTTTCCTAGAGGTATATAAATTAGTTATCGAAATAAAGGTTTATATCTAAAACTCATGGTATTTATATGAAAATTTCATTATATATTTTTTCACATGAAACTTTAATTACATAAAAAGGTATATTGTGTGAATAATATTTTAAGGTAATGTTAGAGTATTGGTGTGGCTTATTTGGCCTATGAAAGATGCTTAAAGTTAAAAATATATAAATAAGGTTAAGGTTAACTCCACTTTACCGATATTGTTTTAGAATGCTATTTGAGTCAAAATGGAAGAGAGGAATAGGGACTTGATTGTTCATTCGAAGAGGTGTGTTGTAAATGTGTTTGTAAATAACCGCAGTCAAGACGGTGTCGCAAATAGCTAGCTGCGATGAGTACGGGTCGTCCGCAGGGAAACGTGAACTTCTTTTCTTCCTATAGACGAGTTGATAAAAGATGGGAGGGATTGTTGTCGTTTTTATTAATATGGATATAAAATTTTATAATAGAAGCGCTTGTAGGGTTTATAGAACTTAGTAGTTAATAGATAAATGTTAGAAATGATTCTTTTTATCTTTTAATTGTTTAAAACTAGAGAGATTGCGATGAATGTGGATTAGAGGTTCTGGGGGGGAATTAGGGTTTCCCACTACTGTCCCTTGTCTTTCCATTGATCTCTATTAATCTCAAGCCCTTAACAAAACAAGTGTTTAACTAATCTCAAATCGTGGTCGTGACTATCAATAAATTGATAGCGCGCCCGATAAGAGAGTTAATATTTATTTTGCTAAAATTTATAAATATTAAAATGTCAAAAGATTTTAAAAGATATTTCATCCATTATTCTACCCTATTCTACAAACCCTAACAAGCAAGAAATTACTCGCTCATGTTTAGTAGCAATTTAAAAGAAAGGTTGAAGATGAATGAAACCATAATTAAAAGTGCAGAAAAGTAATGCGTAAAATTAATACGGAAAAGCAATGCGGAAAATAAATGCAAAAAGAATTAAAACAAAAACTATCTTTATTAATCAACTATTACATTACAATTTTTCTCCTTCAAAAGTAAATTACAAGAACCCTAGTTTCGCTCTAGATCTCTCTCCTTTGATGGGTGTAGATAATTAGATTGTAGGATGATTTTGAAATGCACAGCTTTTGGTCCTTTATATAGCCCCTGAAAGTACAAACCCTAGATTCCATATTGGATTAGGTGTGATTACAATCATGTCCCAAAAATCTCAGATCCAACGGCCACCATCAGACCGCGGTTCCGCCGCCCAAGCCCATGATTGACCGCGGATCCGCCGCCCTCTAGTGGGTTTGGAACTTGGGATTTTTTCTGGCTTTTTCTCTCGATATTTGGAAATCCTCTTGATATATAGATTCTGAAAATATTGCTCTGAGTCTCTGCCATTGCTAAATTCCTCGATTTGCTTTTAAAATTTGACAGATTCAGTTTCGATATCCCGATTTGACTTGGATCTCCTACATAAATTTCAGACCCGAGTTAATACATGCACGATATCTCAAATCAAATTGTCAGTAGCATTTGGTATTTTTGAGATATTATTCCAACCATTTATATGATATAATATCTTAAGAATATTGATTAGGAATATTTGATATGATATGCATATTTTAATTACTAATATTTCATTTAAATATTATATGGATATATTTCCCCTAATTATATTAATTATAAATATAGAAACATATGATAATAACTTTTACAAATAAAGCCACACATGTTCTTTATTTACAATTAACACCTTTTAGTACTTAACAATAATAGGGAAAATGTTTATACAAATGTGCAATATATTTGACTAATCAGGACTTACGGTTCTAGAGTGTTGATAGGAGAGGAAAAGAGAGAGGGGAATCCTTCGGGGATCGTGGTAGCGTCGAGAGTGGCTCCGATCTTTGATAGAACAAATTTTGAGCGCTAACCCCACTTGACTAGTCTTAACCCTTCTTGGACTTAGAGAATTTTTGAGAAATTTTTAGAATAGGAAAGAGCTAAGGTATGGTATGGTATTTATAAGGATGAATATAGGTATATGGTGAATTAAAAAGAATTTAAAAATTGGAATAAAGAGAGTGTAAATAGGTAGATAAAGGGGTTGAGTGCTCTCTGTTTAATTATAGAGAAATCAAATAAAAAAATAGAGTAGAAGGGAGCTGAAGGGGTGCAAGGACGAAGCACGGAGGTGTTTGGGGTAAGGTGGACCGCCGGTACCGGCTTGATGGAGAAAACGGGCGGTCGAGATTTGCCAAAAAATCTCGAGATTCGCCAAAAAATCTCGAGATTCATGCAATGCGTTTTGATCTGTGTTAACTCCTCCTTTATACCGTTTGATTTTTCTGAAACTTTTCAATTCTTCGTGTATTGCACGTGCAAATATTGGGCTTACGAAAAGTTAAAAAGAAAAACTATTAAAAATAATTGGGACTGATGGGATTCGAACACACAGCCTATGGCACAGCAGTAGAAAGTATTAATAAGCAAGCTACAAGTTGCCTCTTGATTTTATTGAACAAAATTAACTTATAACTCCTATCAGGCTGAAATACCCTTTCTATGCATTGAATAAGTTACATCTGTACAGAGATTTCAGAGTCGTTATAGTATTTATCTCGAGAAAGACCTTTCTTAGCATAAATAATACATCGCGGACCTCGTTACGTTTCTACTATCATCTTGTGGGAAACGGGGTGTTACAGGTAGGGACGGAAAGTGAAGCCTCCTATAACTAATGGATCTAAATGATATAAGATGACTTTGTATCTCAATACCGTTGACGTAAAAAAGTTGACTCTAGGAGAAAATCCCCAAAGAAACTAAACAGTTGTCAAAATAACCCACTTCAGATTTTGTGGGGGCCTCACATAATTTTCGGGGGTCCCACTGACCGGTCAGCTGGCTGGGAGTCAAGGGGGCCAGCGGCCCTTTACGGGATGTGGGGCAGCGCTCAAAACGAAATTTTTAATAAGCAATAGAGTAACCAGGATGGATACCACCAGGTGAATAATCCCAAACGGATACCCCTAAGCGAGTACTACCCAAGCTGATACCCCTAGCGGGTATCTTCAAAATAAATATCTCGCTGGGGGGTGTCCGCCTCATCAAAGTAGCACCCTGCTCAGGATGCCCACCCCCACCAAGACGGTGGATACTCGATGAAAAGACCCATCACCAAATAAGGACGAGGCGCTGCTAACGAGTACAGGGAATAAGTCCCCCCATTCCCTTAAATTATACCTCCATAAGCACACAAGAATAGTGTATTCATGATTACAAACTCCTACGTACGTATATACAAGCACCATAGCAAATAAAAAAGGAGGTTGAAGAGGTTCCCATTTTTTCTGGTTTCCAAAGTTCATTCTCTCTTCACAATTTCCCACAATATTTTCAACTGAAAACGAAGGAAGAAAGAAAGAAGAACAAGATGGGAACTTGAAGTCAAATTCCCCACTCTTCCTCCGCTATCCTCTTGGCTCACAATGGACCACTTGGAGAACTCAATCAAGTTCTCCTCAAAAGCGTGTTCTTCGTGGCCAGAGTCGAAGGACCCAGAGGAAACTCCGTATTCTATTTTATAGAAATGGGAGGATTTTCATGGCATGAAAATGGACTGAAAAGCTTACTTATGTAGAAACCATGCCGCATAAGCATGGAAAATAGGCAAAACAAGCTATTTTCCAAAAGAACAATCTTGAGAACAAAGGAAACTCTATTATTCGCGTATAAAACTTGAGAATGAGAACAAATTCGTGAACATAATATATGAGATTAATGGAGGAAAGAGGCCATAGGAGGGGATTTCCTCCTATGGCGTGGAAAAAATACAACCTCCACCATTTTTACAAATTCGTGAACATAATATATATACTTATGTTTCACATACAACTTTGAAAACAACACAAACATGTGTCATTCTCCACCAAATGAACTTATTTCAGACATCTCAAAAGATGTATCTGCCCCTACTTAGCTCAAGCGGGAATCCCATAAGAAGTTTCCGCTTTGGAAGACCAAGCCGGATAAGTCAAAAAAGGTATTCACATTGCCTTAGTAGGAACCCCAAGAGAAGTTTGCATTTTACAAGCCAGTTTCGAATACCTTAAAAGAGGTTTCCGCCCACACTTCAAATAGCATTGGGCCCTATTTCAGGTATTTGTTCATGCTGAGAAAGAACATAAGGTTAGGGTCACCGAAAGGAAAGATCCTGCGTATGCTTTTGTTTAATGCCAATTTGATATTAAAACCCCATCAATCTGAATCATTATCCAAATCAACTATGTTCTGGTCTTTGAGCACTTGATTCACTCTTTGTACAATTTGATTTAAATGTATTGTATCCAAAATCAGTATAACATAATATTTCCTCGAAATAGAATTTATGTTGTCTCCATGTGCAATGTGATCTCCCCTTTTCTGTGATGTGATCTAGAGCGACCTAACAAGGTATCCCATGATCCGAACCTTAGACGATAGGGTGTAATTAATCATAAGTGTTTGCGCTTATGGGAAGTCACGAACTCAGGACCTTCTGCTCAAACTAAAATAAACTTTTGTTTTGTTCACCATTCTGCTTATTTTAAACGTTCGCTCGTTGGAGGTTCAAAAAATGGGCAAACAAATACGTATTCGATTTCAATCAGATATGGATTATAATTTTTATATGATTATTCATATTCACATCTATATTACGCCAATAGTCACCGGATGCGGATTTGATAACGCCTATATTGTTATATATTTCAATAAATTAAAATATGTATTTATAATTCTATGTTTATTAAAAGCTTTTTTCTGTCACTTTTGGTTTATAAAATAAGAAGAGCGTAATTTTATGTAATATGCTTTGGGATGATATATGTGGGAATGGGTTTGCCTAACAAATACAAGTGATGGCTGTGAAATAATGAAGTCTAAAATCAAGTGCGTTCAATATTCAGCCTATGACTTGAAGGCTTGACCAAAGGTCCCAATGTTTGGCCCTACTTGTGGCCAAGACGCGACGTCCTACAAGACAGCCTATCCAATGCTAGGGCTACTACAGGACGGTTGCGCTACTCATTGGACAGTTTGAGCGGATTGTAATGGGGACTGTTGAACTACCCATTAGTTACAAAGATTTGTATTTGATGAGGCTCTTGGGCTAGGTCTAAGCACTTCATATAAATGTATAGGGAAATTTCACAAAAACCACCCTGTAGTTTGGCATATGTTCCAACTGCCATCCTAAACTTTTTTCCAATCACAGCTCCCCCAACGTTTCACTCCGTTACTCCCGACCCCCTGCAACCCATCTCCCGTTAAGTTTCTTATCAAATGACCGAAATACCTTTATTTATTCTATATATTTTCAAAAGAGATTCTAATCTAAATAAACAGAAAAGGAGAAAAGGTTCTCAACTGAAAAAAGCGAAAAGGGATTTGGACATTGATTTGGGCGCTTTCGACTTTGATTTACGAGCTTTCGAAGTCGACTTCTTCGCAGTGAGGAGATCTTGCAAAGTGAAGCATGCGAGGAATTGTTTGGTCTGTGATATGGAGGAACTCGGCATAAAGATAATCGATTTTGGCAAATCAAGGTGAGTTTTTTAACATTGAAACCCTAACTCCATATTTTCCCTAATTTAGCATCTTTTTGCTGTCATGATGCATTGTTTAGCTCTTATTATCGCAATGATCCTGCATTTTTCCCCTTTTGCCTGTTTTTTTTTTTTTTGGCAACCAAAGTTTTTTCAAAAAATAAATTAAGTATCGTAGTAGTATGTAGTAGTATATGAACTGAAAAATATTGGAATTGAAATTTTTTTAATTTACATAGAAAATTTATATAATCAAACAACAATCATAATTTACAACTCTCACATTACATTAAGAAATCTAACAACAACATCATAAATCTTGTTACATTATAATGTTGGAATGAATGGAGCTCTAATGTTGCCACGGTACCCCGCATGAGAGAAGAGCAGTTTATGTTTTCTTTTTTCCACCTTGCTTCGTCTCAACTCTAAAGAGAACATAAACCCGCTCTTTTCAACTGTTACGGGTGGAGCATTCATGACCTGTTAAAAGCAAGAAACACAGGACGATGAGACTTCATAAGACCCAAGAGAACAAAATAGTTAAGTGAATATACGTTAGTATTCACTTTGTTTTGTCGAATCCTAACTCCTCATGATGCTCCACCCTTTAGTATTCACTTTGTTTCTTTAATTAAGCAAAACACTCTTAACATCTCATAGTCTCTAATTTTTCCATCATAACAATAACTACTACTCTCAATTTGGCTAGCCTTATCTACTGTGTTATTTATAGAGGATGATAACTGTAACGACTCTGAAATCCCTGTACAAATGTAACTTGTTCAATATATAGAAAGGACATTTCAGCCTGATTAAGAGTTATAAGTTAATATTGTTCAATAAAAATAAGAAATAACTTGTAGTTCATTAGTTAGTACTCTCTACTACTGTGCTATAGCCTGCGTGTTCGAATCCCATCAGTCCCAATTATTATAATTTTGCTTTTTAATTTTTTGGAAGCCCAAGAGTTGCACGTGCAATACACGGAGAATCGAAAAGTTTTAGAGAAATCAAACGGGATAAATGAGAAGTTAAGACTGATTAAAACCCATGGCATGAGTCTTGAGACACGTGACGTAGATCAGACCGCCAGAATCGAGCTCAAACCCACTACCGGTGGTTTGATCAGTCCTAAATGCCTCCATTCTTTACTCATGTGTCCTTTTGACTCCCCTCTACTCTATTTTATTGCTTGTTTTCTCTGATTTCAACCAGAGACCTTTCAATTCCTCCATTAATATCGTTAAACTTATTTTTAATTCATTTTTATTTCACATACTCTCTCATTTTCGCCCTATAAGTATCACCCCATCCCCTAGTTCACCCCTATTCTGAAAATTTATCAAAAATTCTCTAAATTCCTAAGTTCAAGAAAGGGGTTAAGACTAGTTAAGAGGAGTTAGCAATCTAAGTCTGTTCCGTTGATGACCAGAGTCATTCCCGACAATACCGCGACGCCACGAAGACCCCCCTCTCTTACTCTCTTCTCAACGCTACACAAACCGTAAGTTCTTTCCTTTCTCTTTCGTTTCATCTCAAACCGTTTTCTAAAACTATTCGACTAAAATGGAGTTAGGTTAAGTAAAGCTTCTTTTAATAAGTTTTGTCACTCTTGCTATGTTAAAAAAATTCCACCCTAACTCTTCTAACATCACTTCAAATATTACTCATCTAAATTACTTTTGAATTGTGTAAAAATTTTGGGCTAAATAAATCATACAACAAAATTACACCAGAATACCATGAACTTTAAAAGTTACCTTTTTATCGAAACCTAGAAATATATACCTATAGGAATTTCACGGGGTAACGACCTACCCCATCACATACACTATAGATTCATAACACGATATTTTAGATACATATTTAATTTGAAGAATACAATTTTCATTAAAATACCACTACTTTACAAAAATGTTTTTTATCGATATTTTTAAATCCTTTACAATTACACCTCTACAATCCTTTTAGGGGAACTCATTTATAAATGGTGCGGGTTATCGCACGTAAATAGTAGAGTGAGATATTGAACTCATCACGGAGAATTCGGTCTTGAAAGAAAATAAAAATTCGATTTTTAAAGAATACGACTTTTAAATAAATTAAATCATTTGAAAATTTTATAAATCATAAATCCATATTTTTCTATGAAAACAAAATTTTGAAACTATATTTTAAAAATGAAAAATTAAAATTACACAAAATACCACCAAGTTTCAAAAAGTATAGTTTTCATACAAATACCATAAACTTTTAAAAGGTAGATATCATCATTAAAATACCATTGAAACTAAAATATTTTTTATAAAAACTCTTAATATTATAAATCACTCTTGAGATTTATATTTAAAATAATATTATAACATTTTTCATAAAACTCTATTGAGAAATGCACAATGTAAACAACAAGAATAAATTTTTAAAGGCCCTAAATTAATATAGATTTAAACGGTATCATTTCTCTTGAGCCCAGAGAGCCAAAGAAAGTGAGTGTTTACCTATTCAGATTAGACAACCCTGCAACTTAATGGAGTTATCAATGGCAATCGTCTTGGAAAAAGACACAAATCCTGCCCGGTGGTCCGATTATTCCCAAACTTAAGAATTTCAAAAGCTAAATCCATTCATAAGATATTAACTATAACTTGAATACACACTCGAATTTGTTGTAAACTCAAACTCAAACCTAAACTTGAATACTTGATCTTGAACTTGAATATCTGAACTCGAACTTGAATATCCAAACTTGAACTTGAATACTTGACTTGATTTGATCGAACCATGAATATAACTTGAAATGAATCATGCACACATGATTACAACTTAAACATGAACTTGTACTCTTATATACATGGATTCGGTCAAGACCTGTAAACTTAAACTATACACTACAATACGCGGGGATAAGGGGTAGATTAGTACGGAACATATATCGTGACACGAGAGGTCACTTTAAAAGACACTTATATGAATTCACGCACCGTTGTCCTGTGGGTTATAATGGGCCTTATACTACATATTACCATAGTCCACGGGGTAAGATGGACTCCTCTCATATACATGAATACATTCTTTATCAACTTACAAATAACCACGTTAGAACATCTATCTTATACATATAAATGATCATGCTTAGATACTCTCCTATACAACCTTACATGCTCACATTTACTTGGTTTCTATTCTCTTTATACACCTTTCAGTCATCTTTATTTACTTCTTTTGGGAACTTACCAAGCGCTAGTTCATTGGTGGCATTCATCTCTGTTTTCTTTTCCTTGGAATGTTCGTCGGGAGGACCGGACTCTGAGGAGATAAAGCCGAACCAGGAGGATTTAGACCAGTTCGCTACCCTGCCTGGCTACTAGCTCCTTTCTGCATTTACTTTATGTATGCCAATGTTTAAATATTTGTTTTAAATGATTGTATCCTTTTATTTCCGACAATTGTATTTGAAATTTGAATGTAAATAAAGTTGTTGTTTAATTTTATTACTCTTATTATTCTTGCACATTGTTATATTACTTACATAAGCTTAATGTATTATTAAGGAAAATGACCTTCTCATAGTAATTACGTTGCGGGCTTTCCACGTCACGGTTTCCTTCTACTAAGAAGCGGGGCATGACAATAACAACATGTAGTCTCACTTTGGTTTGTCTTGCTCACTTGTATGCTATTTATAGAAGATAATAGTATTGGATCCTCTTTTTCACAAGATGAAAGTAGTGTCCACATGCATTGGATTCCTTAGTTGACAAAGTAGTGCCCATATACATTGGATCCTCTTGCTCACTTGTATGCTCACTTGTAGCTCCTATTATTAAAAATTTCAGTATTTTCACAGATATCTGAATCTGAAATTAAAGTAATTTTTCATATATATGGGAAAATTAACCCAGAACAGGGTAGACGAGTTGTGTATGCAGAATTTTTACACAAGTTCTCTTATCAAAAGATTCTTGAGGTAGTCCATGACATAGGTTATGAAAACTGCAAAATCATATATCTATCTGGACCTGAACAGCTATCAGATGTCCTTGATGATAAGATGGTACAAGAGTTTAAAACTATAATGCAAAATGGCACTGAAATTTACTTTATTCTGGAGAACTGCATAGAAAAACAAAGGCAGAAAAGTCCTCGGATAGGGTTATCTGTGCTGGTGAAAGATGTTATTCAAGATGAAAATGGACATGGAACCATTAATACTGAGAAAGAGGTGGTTATTTTCTAAATTCATCTTGCATTAAACTTCATTATATAGTCCAATTGAATTCAATAGTAGTTAGTTGCAATTTTTTCATGTTTTTTCTATCAAATGCTAAATTGTGTGATATTTTGATTATGGACAGACCAACAGTGAAAAAATGAGAATGCAACTGGAACATGAAAGAAAAGAAAATATTGACCATGAAACATTTAATACTGAAGAAGAGTTGGTTATTTTCTAAAATCAACTTGCATTGTTTAACACTATTATCCCAGTGATCCTTAATTTTTTTCATATTTTTTCACAGATGGATAAGCCTGCTATCAATGTAGTTTTCGTAGTACTAGGAAACTTAACACAGAAAAGACTATATATGAAGGGGTACAAGAACTGTTTATCAAGAATTTTTACACAAGTTCTTCTATCAAATTATTCTTGAGACAGTCCATGGCATGGGTTATAAGAGCTGCAAAATTATGTATCTATCTGGACCTGGACAGCTATTAGAGATTGTTGATGATAAGATAATACAAGAGTTTAAGATTGTGACGCAAAAAGGCTCAGCAATTTACTTTTATTTGGAGAACTGTGTAAAACTAAAAAGAGAGAAAAGTCCTAAGATAGGGTTATCTGTGCATGACATACAAGAGAAAATTCAAGATGAAAAAGAAAGATAAATGGATGTCTCTATACTAAAGTTTATAACTATTTCTTTTTTTCCAAATTAATACTCAATTTATGGCATATATGAATACATTTTTTTCTGTTATGTGTATTAGAAATCTAGATACAGGAAAATATATAATATCTCTTAGGACTTAAAAGTTGATTCTATCAACCGTAAAGGATGAATTGAAGAGTGAACAAATAAGGTAAATGAATGTATCTATACTAAAGTTTATTAAATTTGTTTTAAATATTGTAGATCCTATTATGCAAGAGTGCATAAAATAATTTATATGAATTGACAGGATGCATGCAAGCTTGAAAGTAAGAAGATCACCAAGGTGTCACCAAACAGAAAAACCAAATGTTATGTCACCTACAAGGTAAAGAAACATTTTGGTGATATAATATGCTATTTTTTGATAAGTTTACACAATTAAGTATGTGCTTGTCTATAAACTATTTCATAGGGAGCCAGTAATGTTGTAACCCAGAAGGTCACCTAAGAACCACAAACCACCCCTATTACCAATCAAAAACACTAAGCAAGTCAAAGATGTAGAATTTTCTGACAGTGAAAAGAGTTCCAATGACAATTCCAAGGGTGGTGAAAGAAAATCAAGTGGCGGCGATAAGAGTTTCAAAGCATATTCTAAGGGCAATGAAAAAAATTCAAGTGGCAGTGACAAGAGTCTTGAAGGAGCAAGTATTGGAGTGTTTACTCAGAAGAATGACAACAGAGAGAAATATTATGATAGTGATGAGCTCAGGTCTGTACATGAAGATGAAAAATATGTTAAGTCTAACTTCAGGGAGTTAGATATGGATCAACACACAGGGAAAATAGTTCTTGTTGTAGGAGATAAATTCCCCAATAGTAAGCATTTCAGAAAGGTTTTGCACAAGGAAGCTATAGATATGGGTTACACGGTGAAGTATGTGAGGAATGAAAGCTATAGAATAACAGCAGTTTGCAGCAAGAGGGAATCTAAGAATTTTTTGTGGAGAATACATGCATCATGGGCTGCAGAAAAAGGTTCATTTCAAATAAAGACCCTAAAGAACAAGCGTATTTGCCAAAGGTCATGGCAGAACAAGAATGCAAATACTGAATAGATTGTTAAAGAATATGAAAAGGAGATAAGGGAAAATACAAATTGGGATGTGAAAGCAATGCAGAGCACTATGAAAAGAGACTATTTGGAAGTGAAAGCTGGCCAGCTCTATAAAGTGAAAAGAGCTGTGAAAAAAATATGAAGTAGCCAGAAGGAGCAGTATGCAAAGAATTAGAGACTATGCCAACATGATTCTGTTGACAAACTCAGGAAGTTATGTGAGAATGGAATTGGATCACTCTTTGCCTGAATTTCCACCTATCTTTAAAAGGATATATATTTCATTTGTTGCCCAGATCAAAAGTTTCAAAGCAGGATGCAGGCCATTCATTGGTCTAGATGGATGCCATCTCAATATCCAACGTAGTGTCTTGTTGAATGCTATAGGAAGGTAAAAATTTAATTTCATTGCAAACATAAACATGTTCTTTAAATACATGGAAATACATATTGAGATATGCTTAATTTTGACAGGATGCAAACAATGATTTGTTTCCTATTGCATGGGCGGTAGTGGAGGCAGAGACTAAAGATACTTAGAAGTTTTTCTTGGAATGTATATTTGATTCTTCGGGATCACAAAAAGTGAACGGTTTTGTTTTCATATCAGACAGACAAAAAGTATGTATTCATTGCACAAGTAATATAGATAATAAACAAAATTTTCATGACATTTGATCTTCCTATTAGTAACTGTAGGTTCAAATATCATGCACCCATTTAATACTAAATCATCAAGTCATGTTCTAAATGTCATGCACAAATTTGTTAAGTAAAAGAGTTGTATCCTTCTTACTTCTTTCATTGATGTTATGCTTATCAAATATTATGTGATACATATCTAATTGTTGTTCAAAATCTTTTTCCCATCAAATTTGAGCATTGACTTGCTAAATGGATCCTAACTAGCATTAAGGACTTGACAGTATTGTAAAGCACAGACAAATGAACATGATTCCACATTCACTTGTTACATTTTCTAGGTATTTTGTTATGTTTACAACCTGAATTGATGAGTTGCATATTACATAGCTATGTATACTTTTTCATATATATTGGCAACTAATTAGATTAGTCAATTAGTAATGACTATGAAATTTCATCTTATTTGAGTTGAGCTGTATATTCTATTGCAGTTCTAGTCAACTGTCTAAATATACTTTTTTCAAATTATAGGAATTGATTACTGCTCTTGATAAGGTTTTCCCTAGGGCTAAGCATAGGTTTTGCATCAGACATTTATATGCAAACCTGTTAAAAAAATGTAAAGGGTCTGGAGCTATCAAATCACAATTTTACAGTTGTGCCAAGATTTACACTGTTGAGGGTTTCAAAGAGTAGATGGAATTCCTCAAAAATAAAGACTTAAAAGCTTACAACCGATTGAAGAAACAATATGATCCTTCTTATTGGTGCAGAGCTTACTTCACTGCATTTGTCAAATATGATTTAGTTCTCAACAATTTATCAAAATCTTGGAATGGCTTTATCACAGAGATTAGGTATCAGCCAATACTAAGCATGTTAGAAACACTCAGGAGGAAAGTTATGACAAGATTTTTTGAGAAAAGAGAATGGATATAAACTCAAGTTAGGACCATTTGTCCTATGATTGTAAAGAAACTTGGTAAAGAGTATGAGGATGCTAGAGGTTGCTATGTGCTGCAAGGTGGAGCGCAAAAATTTGAACTGATAAAGGAATGCAAGCAATATATTGTCAATCTGGATAAGAGGACATGTTGTTATAGAAAGTTTGATTTGACAGGGATACCTTGTTGTCATGTCATTACAGTATGTGTGAAAACAAGAAGAAACAAAGAACATTTTGCGCACTCCTGTTATTCCAAAGAATCATATATGAGAGCTTATCAATTTTCAATTAACCCACTTCCACATTGTTCCAAATGGAAAAAGACCAACTTACCAGCTCCATCAGTACCATACTATAGAACCAAACCTGGAAGGCCGCCCAAAATGAGAAGAATAGGGATTGATGAGCCAGCTCGAAGTATATCGGTTAGGGCATCCGCTGGATCACTTATGTGTTCAAAATATAAAGATGATGTTAAACTAAAATTATTATCTACTAGATTAATGTCTGATTTTATATATTTGATTTTATAAATTTCTTCATATAAGTTCATATAAATTTCTTCACATAACTTATTAGGCTAGGGACACAATATCAAAACTTGCAAGAATAAAGCATCCACATTAACTTGGAAGGGGGCAACTGGCAACAAGCGAGGAAGACCAAAGAAAACAGCCTCAAGTATGGCCGACTGTGGTGAATTTCCTTCCACAAGCTTTCAAGTTCAGAGTCAAAATGTTATATGTTCAGTAGGTCAAACAAATGCACAAAGAGAAGAAGGGTTAGCTGTTGGGGATATAGGGAATCAAGCCAATACTAGAATTAAAGTGAGTGATTTTTTATAATGATTTTGTATGTTTTATTTTATAAATTTCTTCATATAAGTTCACATAGCTTTTCTTTTGCAGAAGAAATTAGCATCAAAGATGAAGTCAAGTGCTGCAACTGCTTTAGATGGGAAAAATAGTCTGTTGTGCTGGTATTGCTTTTGGAGAGATTGTTATGTTTCAGTGAACTTGTGTAGAATCTGTGTTATGCTCAGTGAATTTGTATAGCTCGGTATTGCATGTGTAGAATCTGTTTTATATATGGATATGGAACTTCAGGACATGTATGACTTCAGTGAACGTGTGTACAATGTGTTTTATGCTCAGTGGTTGGTACATTGCTGAATTTATAAGATTTGCTATTGTAATTGTTGTTGTAACTGCTAATTTATACTCTATTCTGTTCAATGTTTAACTCAGTGTTACTAAATTATCAAATTTTGTTTTAATTCTGCTCAGTATGCTATTTAGTTATTCTTCTTCATGCTCTATTTTTCTTAACTATTTTGTTCAATGTGTAGCTTAGTGACATACTCAAATTTTGATCAAACAAATCTGGTCAAGATTTTACTTGTTTTTAGTGTTGCAGCTCAAATTTTTAGTGTTGTATCAAATACACCTCAAATTTTTAGTGTTGCATCAGATTTTAGTCTTGCGGCTCAATTTCTAGTGTTGCGGCTCATTTTCTCCTTGACAAGTCGGTATTTTTCTTTTTTGATGAAGCGTCGGATTTTTTAAACAAATACAGCTTAAATCTGCTCCAGATTTTTGTGTTGCGGCTCAATTTCTAGTTTTGCAAGAATGAAGCATCAAATTTTTTTTAATGCAACACTGATCAGAATTTATTTTTGCAATGGATAATCAACAAAAAAATTTGCCTAAATTGGTTGCAATAGATCATATTTTTGCACGATAAATTTTGCATATGTTTTTTTTGCACCACAGATTTTGCAGCAGAATATACTAATTAATTTTTTTCTGTGTAGCTTCTGAGTTTTGCATCAGAAATTTTTTGGTATCATAAACTTTTGCATTCGCATCAGATTTTTTGAAATGGATAATCAACATAAATTTGTTGACAGAAATGTACATGAATCAACAATCTGAAATCCAAACAACTGCAAAATTAAATTTCATATAGATAACCGGATCATAACATTCACATAGCTTCACATTTTGAACACCAAAAAGATCACATAGCCGCATACACTGCAATTCTTCATCCTCAAAATCTTCAGAATATGGAAAAACACACAAACAAACTATTAAAATAGATACAACCCTAAGCCACATCCATTGTTAAGCACCTAAATCTACAACACCAACTCCAGCATTTCCATTTTCTATCCATCGATTCTCACAACTTAATCCGGTTGCGCTATTCTTCCTTGAAGCACTTGATTTTATTTCTGCGGTTCTTGAACATACTACACAAACCTAGGTCTCGTCTCAAGATCTCTCCACACAAGAACTTACATTTTCGAGGGAAATGATAGCGAGCGTAGAATCTACAACCCACGTACTTCTTGGTCATAGCAACAAGCAATATGGTAGGAAGACCGCAGTAGCAAAGGACTTGACCATCAAGAACGACACTCTCTAAAGCTCTCCGATGGATTGTTGCCCCTTCTTCGTGAGGAATTCACCATCTTCATCGTCGATTGCCCCTTCTTCGCAAACCCTAGAAAAGAAAAGAAAGTGAGCTTAGATATAGAGGAGGGGCTGTAAAAAGGTGAAGAAAGGGTAGTGTTGGAATTAAAAAAGTATTAGTCTCGTGAAGGGAGTATTTTTTATTTTAAAATTGCTAAGACTAACTCGAAGGGGATCACAGAAGGGTCGGGAGTAACGGAGTAAAACGTTGAGGGGAGCTGTGATGGGGAAAAAAAACTTAGGGCGGCAGTGGGAACATATGCCAAACCACAAGATGGTTTTGGTGAAGTTTCCGAAAGGTATATAAATGATTCAGACCTGATGGCTGAAGTTAGTGGAAAATAACAAAGATAGATTGTTAACAAAAGAATATTGCAAAATTCTTTCCCATAAGAAAAAAGGATACATAGAATATCGATTTCAATATTCTAGCCCATCACAGATCAAGAAATCGAAGAATATTGCAAAATATTCTCATCTATCTCAGTCAATCAAAACCGAAAGTGAGCCCAGCCTATGCACCGGGATCCAAAGAGGATCGTCCATCGCATCGAGACTTCTGAGTTGCTAGCCGGTGCACATCTAAACTTCTGTTGTTATTCTTAGGAGTAACTCGGCTTTAGGATCCTTGAATCAGAGTTGGCTGAATCTGTTTTAAACTTCGCGTTTATGGATGCACAACATCTCTCCGATCTAGCAAATAGATCTCTCTTTGTTGATTTGTCAATTGAACAGCATCCCACTTGATCTAGCAATAGATCAACGGATCGATCTTGCAATAGTTCGGCCCCTATTCAAACTAACAATAGATCAACGAGTTTATTTTAGCAATAAATCGTTAAATATCAATCAAGCAATAGATTGTTTTATATTTGATCAAGTTATAGATCATCATTCCGAATCGATCTAGTGATAGATCGTTCTAACTTGATCTGGCAATAGATCTCAAGAACAATTTTTTTTAAAAAAATTGTCATTTATTTTGCTCTCCTACTCAAACATGTTGCACCTGTAGAGAATTGCTTTCAAAAAGTTGATCTTTATAAGTACCGAAGTTGAAGGAAGAGAAGAGAATGAGAAGTTATTATCCTTTAAACGAGAAATTTTATGGTGGTAACAGCATAACCAACCATCAGATGACTAGTTATGTTGTAACTAATTATTTATTTCCACATGGATGCCAATATGGCATGTTAATGACCTGTAAAAATCCAACCCGTTAAAAATTATACACCAAAGTTTAATTTCTATTGCCACGTAAGCGTCAACTCAGTTTTTTTCCCACATTCGTTGTAGCAAAACAAACAAGAGTTGGTACATTTTTCACTTTCTTTTCATTCCACTTTCCTAATATATTTTTTTACTTTTCTACTTTCTTTTCACTTTCTTATTAGAAAATATGCCTAAAGTAATTTTTTTCCTTTCTTTTTTTTGGAACTGTCCCATAAACCCTAACTTATGCACATAATACACACAAACACACCTATGCACACATCACACACAAGCACACAACACACACCAGCACCCGGAAGACCCACGAATTTGCCCCAAAAGCGTTAATTTGTGACCACTTCCACTCCTGGAGTTTCTAGGGTTCGAAACCAACTCCCTTCAAGAGAGGAAGTGCTCATACCAACTGAGCTATTGCTCATTGGTAATATACCCTAAGTGTTGGTTACTCTAAATCCATCAAGCCACAATCTTTCAAGATACCAACTCGATCTAGCTCAATTGGTACTAATTTCCCCTTCAATATAAGAGGTCGCAAGTTTGAACCCGGAAGGGGGTTGATTTCAAAAAAAAGGAAAATTTCACCAAAACCACCCTGATTTTAGCATATGTTCCCAATGCCACACAAAAAAACTATCGTAAAAGCCCCCTAATGTTTACATCCATTAAATTCGACCCCCCTCCCGACCCCCACTGACTGTTAAATCTTTAATTAATGGCAAAAATACCCTTTCTCCCTCAAATTTATAGGTTAAAATAAAAAAGAAGGAAAATCAGAAAAAGAGAAGGAGCTCAGCAATGGCGGGTAGCGGCGATGGCGTCTGCTTCTCTCTCGCTTCACAGCAGTTCTATGGGCTTCGCTGCTAGTGCTTGTTTCCATCTTCATCGAGTTCAAGTGGTTGTTCTTTGAGAATGCTCAGTCTCAGATCTGATTCGCTTCCTCTTGTGCTTGTTTATAAAATCATTACTTTTGTGGGTTCCTTTTTTTCTACAGGAACTCCAGCACTTACATCAAGGGGATTTGTGGAAGAGGACTTTGCTAAAGTGGCTGAATTTTTTGATATAGCTGTTAAATTAGCTTAAAAAATCAAGGCTGAAACCACATGTGCCTAATTCTTGCGTATTTTTGGCTATTCTTGTTTAAGTTTTCATCTTCGTCTCGAATGATTTGTTCTTTGAGAAAGCTCAATCTTAGATCTGATTCCCATCACATACCTTGTTGGCGCCGAAGACCCTGCATTCTCTCTCATCAAAGATGATTCAAAAGCTAGCAGTTCAAGTACCTAAGTCTACACACCAACTATTTATCAAAATGTCCAAGAGAGCTCAACTATTCCAAAGAAGATGCTAGCCCAATGTTCATAAGATCCCCGGGATTTTACGTGCGGAGAACTCATGAATGTCCGTAGAACGAGGGTTGGAGGAGATGTGTGCTATCTCATTGCTTCAAAGTTGGGCATTTGGCTCTTAGGTTCTTCGATTGGGTCAAACTCCGACACGGGTTTTGTCATAACACGGAGACTTACAACATGATGATTTATATCGCGGGTGAGGCGGGAGACCTTGATTTGTTGCGTTGTTTAGTGTTTGGAATATGTTTGTATAGATTTTGGAGCTAATGGTGTTTGGAATGTGTTTGTATAAATATTTGAGAGAGTTTTTGTTCATATGTAAGGATTGTGTTTGTATAAATTTTGGAGTTAATTTTGTTTGGAATGTGTTTGTATAAATACTTGAAAGAGTGTGAAATAAATTATTTGATTTGTTGTAGATATCAATTTGAAGTAACAATATCAAAAAACGTCCAACTCCTAAATTAATGGAAAAAAGCATGTCAAAATATCTATTTGAAGTAACATCAAAAAAGTATCCTAATTTGAATGTAAAGGGAGAGATTGATCATTGCTTTATCGCCAACGTAATGGATCTGGACAGTTGCCTCATCGGCTCTAATGGTGGGATCTTGATCAAGATGTCGTGCTTAAAGTAAGGCCACTAGGCGTCATAGACCATTGCCGGAGCTCAAGGGATCGTCGACGCTAATCTTGGATTTTTGCTCCTTCACATCTTTTGCATTTGATTGTTGTCGCCGCCGTATATGTTGACCTCAGTGTCGTGACCATCAATTCACACAAATCATGTTTCATATTCCAAACACCATCTAAAGTACATTGATACAAACGCAATCTAAACATCATCATTCAAATATTTATTCAAACGCATTCCAGACACCATTCATTAAAATAAATTTGTTACAACAAACTCCATCATCATCATCATTCAAGCATTTATATAAACACATTACAAGCCTTGTTCATTAATATAATTTTATTACAATAAAAACTATTCAGTTTTTTCTTTCTAAAGATTCAACCAAGCTTGAATCCTTGCTTCTTCTCTCCGATACCTGCAAAGTTTTCATATATCCCTAATATCAAACTCCAAATTGCATTACAAAAAAAAAATTCTAGGTTTACAAAAAAACATACCTCATGCAGCTCTTTGTCCTCTCATCTTCCCACAAAGAAGAAAAGTCCCTATTGATCTCCTCAAAATGCCTCAAACTCTTCGATGCCTCCTTATATTGAGGTCCATTTTGTATCAAAGTGGCAATATTTGAGCTCAGAGATGTTGATGCAATAGTTCAAAGACATAAGCAAAGGACCTTCAAAGACATAAGCAAAGGACCTGACCTATTATCAAGAGTGAGGGTTGCCGGAGAGCATGACGTTGAAGGTGATAAGGTTGGAGGTCGAGATGGAGGAGATGAGGAGGTTGAGGACGGAGTGGGAAGCGGAAGTACATAATTTATATCGATCAATTTCGAGATGAAAGAGGAGAGGAGGAGGCCGATACCTCGCCTCAGTTTTAATTTAAAAGGGGAAGGGCAATTTGGGTATAAAAAATGGAAAAAATTATTAAAAAATGCAAATCTAACGGCAGTGGGGTCGCAGGGGAGTTGAATTTAACGGATGTAAACGTTAGGGGGCTTCTGCAATGAGTTTTATCTTTAGGATGGTTTTGGGATCATATGCTAAAACTCATGATGGTTTTGATGAAATTTCCCAAAAAAAAACACAATCTTCCAAGATGACCACTTTAATCTTGAAAATGTTAGTGGACCATAAAAATATGTTTCAACCTTCCTTATAACTTTAATGTTGATCTGTAGCGGCAACACCTTAAACAACCCAATAAACTTTTGCATTCATTCACTATATATTTGAGTAATATTATTACAATTAAGGAAACCAATTACAAATTAACGTGACACATGAAACTGCACAAACACAATAACATGTGCAACTTATTTCCAAGATGGAAATTAATATTTCCCGATCTCTCTCCTTTAATATGAAATTGGCGGGCAACTATTGTTAAAAAAGTTAGCACACCTCTGCCAATTGATTGCCTCAATTGTAAGTATAAAATGCACTGCTATTTTTAAGTGAACTGCAAACGACTAGAGAAAGTTTGACCAAATCCCCAGTTGGATGGCACAACATCAGTGAAGACTAGGGTTTCGCCGTCGCTTGTGGTGACGCGGAAGGAGAGAGACTGGCCGTTGAGATAGGCGTTCGACTGCCAGTTGGCTCCCCAGTTCCTCGACATTGGCATCCAGTTGGTTCTTGATCCTTTCACGGACATCGATTGGAGCGATCCGCTGCCACCGACATTGGTTACAAGAACGAGCTCAAAGTAGTTGCGCCCGTTGATGGTGAACCTCACACCCCTATGCTTCTTGCATGGAACCCTGCGTTAATTATTGTGGAGAAAACCGATATATTAGTCAAACCAAAGCTGAATGAAAGAAAATGATTCATGCGCAAATTCTCAGTATATTATATATACGGAGGAGAATATCTAAAAGAAATAAATTGGAACGAAGTAACAACCTTTGGTAGATTACTGGAACAATTCCTCCACGGTAGATGCCGATCTTCTCCCACGCAGGCTGGGCCATATCAAAATGCTGGTGAGGGGGGTTGCACCAACCGCCATTGTCGCTAGGTTGCGCGAAATTGGGCGGGCAAAAGTTCGTAGCCGTGATGCTTATCGACGTCCCTTTGATGCACCACTTCGGGTCAGCCTTATAGTCGCACATGATCTTGTAACACTGACCGCATGAAGCCCCATCATTAAACAAAGCCGTGCTTAAAGCCGCGGTACGGGTCCCATATCCAGTTGAATACAGGTTGCCGTACCCACATGCCCCACCTACATATATATATATAAAAAACGATCTACTTAGATTCAGCTCCATGTATATGAATAAGCGAAGCTACATCACATCGCTATATAGGACAAGAAAATGCATACCCATGGTTCCGGAGGCATCACTTCCACCGTAAAATGTCGCGCTTGCCTTCGTCCATCCCGAAGGTGCAAAGCCGTCAACATGAGCGAAAATGTAACTCGTTGTGAGGACGGTAATGATCACGGCAAACGATGGATAGCTCATTTCTACCTCTCTCTCTCTCACACACAATTTTCAAGCTTGTGGGGAATTTGTTTTTAAGGAATGGAAACACTAGCTAGTGTGGTTCTTAAAAAGGGCAAGAGAGCCATGATGGAGACAAGCATATGCATGTGATGAACTGCAACCAATCCCCATAACTTGCGGCCTTCGCCAATAATTTTTATTTATCAAACTCAAGTCTCAAATCTCAATCTCTCACCATTCCCATGTTCTCTTGTGTGAAGACTGAAGAGAGAAGCTTTGTTAATTCATTTGCCCATTTTTTTGTTTTTAAAATATTTGATCTGAGGCATCACATGATCACGTTTAGGACAGCTGCAGTGCACATGGCACCGAAGCTCTCTGTGTGTTTGCAGCAGCAGCCAAAGATTTATGAGGGTTTAAATTTTAATTAATTTGACTGCTTTAAGTTCCAATGACTCTGTTGAAGGCTAATCATTTTGCAGAGGATGAGTTCTGATTACAGCTAAATTTCATGCTAAATTTGAATGGGTCATTTGATTTAGAGTATGGCTATAGGAGCCGAACGAGCCGAGGTTTAGATTGTTTAAGATGGTTTAATTATTTAAACGAGTTTAAAAACTTGTTCAATATCGACTTATACTTGTTCAACGAACCCGAAAAAGCTTTCAGCGAGCCCAAGCCGAGCCTCGAGCTTTATCAAGCCTTTTTAAAATCTAAAAAATAGCTACAGGTAATTACAAGAATATATGAAAACATGTAGATGTTCAATATTAGTTTTGAAAATATTAGTTTCAAGAAATTGAGCATAGAAAAATATTGTTGTTATTAGTAGACAATCGAGCTTACACTTGTTCAAAACCTTACCCGGCACATATCTAGATTCTTTGATATGTTAGTATAACATTATTTTACAAACAAAATTTTAGGGTATGAGTTTTGAGTTAATATTCTCGAGGCAATAAATATGATCTAAATTTAAGAATAAGTAACTATTTTATTATTAATAATAAACACTAAATAAGCAATAAACTATCCGAGCTGACCCGAACCCTAACAAGCCAAGCCTAAACATGAGCCGAGCTTGAACAGGCAGCGGAACTTCGGAGCTTCAGAGCTTCAAGGTTTCTTAACAGCAAATTAGAGGGAGTCCCAATTTTACTTTGTTCTGTGGTTAAAATAATAATTCGGCTCTAAACAGGATAAGTGATGCGACAATTCTGATAATGTTTCTATCAATTGTTGATCATGAATCATGGCTTCATTAATATTTATTTAACCAGCAGAAGAGTATATGTGTTGCTGAAATGTTCAGCTACCAATATTGAAATTAATTAAATGCTCAAGAGGTGATTAAATACCATTCCTCTCCTTAAGATTATGATTAATAATACTTAGGTTGTCCTTGCTACGTGGAATGGAATATTACCGGAAATCCTTGTATTTCCGAGAATGGGATGACTCCGTATCTAATTCTAAGAAATCTTGCATTAACATGTTTGGTATATTTTAATCACTAATATATGCATGTGCAACCGTCGACCGGCGGCGAGGCCAGAGGATGGCCGGTGGATGACGGCGAGACTGGCGACGAACGGTAAATCGGCAGCGGGCTGGACAGCCGGTGATCAATCAGCGATGACCGGCGGCCGGCCGACGATGGGTGACGGGGCCGGCCGCGGTGACGGATGGTCATGGCTCATTCATGTTAGGCGGGGATATTTCATGGTCATTTAGGATAGACACATGTTTTGAAGAGAATAAGATCGCCATGAAATTGGGTCATTTGATTATCATGGTAATTCTATATTCCCGAGAATATCTATTACACATAAACAATCATGATAATATTTTGTTGTAATTTAGGATTATCATCTAAATTACCTCCTACCAAGCGCACCATTAAGGGAGTCGTGTTAAGTACCTGGCTTCTTATTGAAGGTCAAGGTTCCTTTTAGCGCAGTGTGTTTGGTCGGCATGAAGAAAATTTAGGTTAAATTGTCAAATAAACCTGGCCCGCACAAAACTTGTGTAAAACCCCCTAGGTTTTTTTGTCTTGTTATAAAAACCTGGACCCAATAAAAACCTCCATGTACACGTTCATCCACTTGTATTTTCGTATAATCCAAAAATGCATATGTCCCATATGCTCTGACAGTCCGTTTACAGCTGGATTCAAGACAGGTATAGTACATAGGAGCTGCATGTAATATCTTGAGACTTATCTATAATATCTGAAAACTTGCCTGTAATATCTCGAGACTTATCCGAAATATCTATTTTATTTTAATTTTTCACTTCAAATATACTTTTTTTCCACCAAAATTCTAATTTCCCGTCAAATATACTTTTTTTCCCACCAAATGCCTCTAAAACATTTCATGAAACATCTAAGCACTTGCAAATGCTCTTTCGAATTTTGGTTATTTGATTTATATAAAAATTTATAAATTAGATTATAAATTTATTTAGAATCCCCCGCCTCCTCCCTTCCTCCCCCCCCCAACACACACACACACAAAGCTGATTAGATCACCTGAATTCTTTAATACATACTGGCGGTAAACCCCGCGCGATGCGGCGGATTTTGGAATAATATATGAAAATAGTATTTATTTGTAAAAAACAAAATCAATGATATTTATCCGAAAAACATTAAAATTTATTAAAGAACATTAAAATTTAATGTTATTTATTTGTAACGAACAAAATCATGGTATTTATCTAAGCAACAATTGAAATTATTGATATTATTCTGTAACTGACAAGTCCATGGTATTTATCTGAAAAACATTGAAGTTTATGGTGTGTTTTTTATGACGGACAAAATTCATGGTATTTTTTGAAAAGGGGAAAGTTCGTCGTATTTTAATGAATATCTAGTGCTATTAATTTATAAAACACTGAAAGTTTATGTTATTTATTTATAAACCTAGCAAGTCGATGGTATTTATGTGAAAAAAACGGCGAAAATTAACGTTTTTATTTGTAACAGAAAAAGTTCATAATATTTATCTAGAAAAACGTTGAAAGTTAACAATATTTATTTATAACGGACAAAATCCATGATATTTATCTGGAAATCGTTGGATATTTATGGTATTTTTTTATGGTCAAAATACATGGTATTTATTTGAAAATAGTGAAAGTACATAAATTTTAATGAAAATCTAATGGTATTTATGTATAAAATATTGAAAGTTCATTGTATTTTAGGGAAAATCTATTGGGATTTTGAATTGATAGCATACTTGTAATTGTTGAAAACTTTTGAACTAATGGCACATTTGTAATTGTGAGAAGCTAAGATGATGGTAAAGTTGTAAATAATGAGAAGTTGGCAAAACTGTGTTTGAACTACCTAAAATACCCGCAACAAAACATTAAAATTTACAAAAATACCATATTTTTTCAAACAAATTTAAGGAATATTCTATTATTAGGGGCATTTTGGGATATAACCAAATTTACACTTCTCATATAACTTTATATCATATATCTAATACAAGGTTGAGTTAAAAAGAGAATTTTTGGCGGAAACAACATCTTTTGGCCAAAAGACAAAAGCACTATTTTTGCCATTGTCTAAATTGCCCTTGGGCTTGGTTAAGAGCAAAACATGAGAGTATTAGGCTTTTTTTTTGTGTGGCTTTATTGTCTTTTATTACCCTTAGCTTAGGTTTTTCACTAAAATACCTATAGCTATGCTATTAGACAGATAATTTTCACTAAAATGCCATAAAAATAGCCTGAGGTATTTATTTTACTAATATACCCTCAAAAGTATTTTACTATAATAAAAAAACGTTAAGGTGTTTTAGTGAAAATCAATGATAGTAAAGCATATTATGAAACTTATTTTCTATTTTTCTATTAATAACACTAAGTTAAAAAATAAAATTAATATTCATTTTGCCAGCTGATTCCAAAAAAAAATCTTTTGATGGGTAGAACGTGTTCGTTAAACCTTTTGATATATGAACAATAAGTAATTTTCATAATTCCATATATGCATGTCATGTCTTACATTGATATATGAACAATAAGTAATTTTCCCATTCTATTTATGCGTTTGATACTTCTAAAATGTTTATTACAGGCAGACTACATAATTCAAGTTAAGACAAGTAAGCACTCCTTTTTCTTATTTCGGCAATACACAACGGTTAATTCTTCATACTCTAATTTGAATAATGATTGTAAACGGTCAAAGCGTTTTTTCTTTCAATTTAATCATAAATTAGTCTGACACTGCAAGGTATCTGCTAGTTATTATGATGATAGGGTTATCTAAATAATTTAGGTTAATATCCACAAAACTGAGATAAGATTTATTTCTCTCGAACTAACTATTTTGAATCTAGAAAGCATGTCAGCTCTTATGAAAGTTTTTTATTAGAAATCTGCGAGATGAAAAGAATATACAATACTGCAACCAAACCAAAAACAATTTTTAATCACACCACTGTGTTCTTTATCGAGGCTATCATTCATTAATGAGAACAACAATTTATATTAGAACAACTAGTGTATAACCCGCTACCGTGGAGCCCGAAATTTTTGTTATTGGGAACAAAATAGAAGGTATGGTTCCATTGAAATTTTGTTATGTTTTTTCTATTATCTTGCCATTTCCATTGCAGCTAAATATTTTTTTGAAGTAAAAGCGGGCAATAGCAACCAATTTTTTTTGTCAACGGTGAGAATCAAACCCATAACCACATGGGAAACCACATGGGCAAAAATAACTTTGTGTTGTGTTTATGAACCCATTATATATAATATACATTCATAATGTAGCACTGCATCAATATATCGTAATTAACAGGGTTTTATTTCTCTGTAAAATCTCAGCGGGGCATGTGCCCCCACTAAGTTCTTTGTAGGTCCGGCCCTGTATAAGCGCAAACAGCATCTTCAAATTGCAATGTAATGTATTTTAGACTTATATTTCCATGGGCACGATAAAATAAGTACACTACACTTAACTAACTAAACCGATCAAATTTGAGCTCAAGAAGAAAACAGCTTAATTTTAAGCTAAATTAGTACCCGCTAGTGATTAGTTTGCTTCACTCTCAACCTACCAATTGACAATTTGAAATGATGAAGATTATAAAACTTAAAAGTTTGCTTCTATTTTAGATTTCCTTTATAGTTACAAATTATATATATATATATATATATATATATATATATATATATATATATATATATGAGATTAATGGAGGAAAGAGGCCATAGGAGGGGTTTTCCTCCTATGGCGTGGAAAAAATACAACCTCCACTATTTTTTCCGACGATCGGCACCCATCATCATCATCGTTATCATCTAAGATTTGCGTACACCAAATTTCATGTGATTCCACAACCTTTTCACCGTTGATTTAGTAGGTTCAAAATTAACGGTTTATCGACAATAGAACTTTTTACATTGCTAAATCAACGGTGAAAAAGTTGTAGAATCACATGAAATTTGGTGTACCCACATCTTAGATGATAACGATGAAGATGATGAGGGCTGATCGTTGAAAAAATTGGTGGAGGTTATATTTTTTCCACGCCATAGAAGGAAATTTCCTATTTCCTCCTATGGCCTCTTTTCTCCATTATTCTCTCTCTATATATCTATATATATATAGAGAGAGAATAATGGAGAAAAGAGGCCATAGGAGGGAATTTCCTCCTATGGCGACAAAAAAATACGCCCCCCACCGTGTTTTCCGACAATCGGAATCCATCATCTTCACCGTTATCATCTAAGATGTGGGTACACCAAATTTCATGCGATTCTACAACTTTTTCACCGTTGATTTAGCAATGTAAAAAGTTCTATTGTCGGTAAACCGTTAATTTTGAACCCACTAATTCAACGGTGAAAAAGTTGTAGAATTACATGAAATTTGGCAAACCCATATCTTAGATGATAAAGATGAACATGATGGGTTCCGATCGTCGGAAAACACGACGGAGGGCGTATTTTCTCCAAGAGGCAAATTGATGGGCTATCAATGATTGGAAATCATTATCCCAGCTTGCAAACCAGAATGTAAGAAACTCTAGCACAAATGCACAATTTCGATGGAAAAGAAATAAAGAAAGAGAACCTTAGCGTAAAAGAGGATATAGTGATTTGGGGATCAAGATCCGCTACTCTGGTTTTCTTCCTGTAATGCAAACTCGTATGTTAGTGTAAAACAAGGAGAACCCATGGTTATGTGGGGCCAGAGGAGGAATTCAAAGGAAATCTAATATAGTACCTGATGAATCGGATCTCCTTCAGATGTTATCTTCCGTTGATCTGCGGCGAGCGCTGATGGACGACTGAGATTGAGTTGGAGGGTTGACCCCTAAAGCGTGTGGATCTCAATGAGTTTTGTGTGGTTGAGGCCGAGCTACCTGCAAAAAAGTGCCGAGGTGGTCGTGCCACCGAGGACCCTCCGACGATCAAGTTAGACGATGTATTTTGGCAGAGCAACGGCCTAATGGAGTAAAAATGGCTTACCTCGATCGTCTGAGAGAGGGGTTTATATAGCAGCAGCAATGGGTAGGCGGGCGCGAGAATCACGCCGGCCGTTACGCCCCTGGCGTCACGTCCGCGTGATAGGCGGGATCCCGCATTAATGACGAGACAGGCTCGTTAATGGGGGGTCGTGATGGCGTGGAACGCGGGATCGTGGACGGCGGATATCTCGCGCATGGCGAGATTCGCGGAGCCGTGGCGGAGACGCCTGTGATCAGCTCTGCGGGTCGGTTGGTGAGACCGAGGAATATGAGCTCGGCGGGAGGCTAAGACACGAGCGGGAGGCCGAGGCATTTTGGTTCTGCGATAGCTCGGAGGCGAGCTAGGGGGTGGTCTGGAAGGCCACCGAAGGTCGGAAGACTCCTCGGACCGGAGGCCCGAGGTGTGATTCCAACTGAGGTTCTTGATCCTTTCTTATAGGTTCTGAGACACGCCATCTGCAACGTGTCAGCGTCTGGAGAGTCACCGATATCGAGCCTCATCATTAGCCCCCCACTCTCATCTCGACCCGCTCCTGGGTCGAGTCGAGAGTGGTCTGACCGATCACTCGAGGTGAGCTCTCATTCGAAGATATCGTTGGCGCGCATTCCTGGAAAAATAGTAGTATTTTCTTGATGGCGTCAGCGGATCAGGGGAGAGATCTCGCATTAAAAGGGAAGCATCGGATCGTGTGTACGTTCGTCGAAACGACAGCCCACATGTCTGGTGCTGGTTGGCTGGCGGGACGTGCCGTAGGAGTTCCCGCGCCCGAAGGGACGCGCCCAATGTGAGTGCGACAGGTGGGACGTTGTCGGCCGTTGGTTGCGAAACGTTATTTTGACGGGAGGCGATCGGAGCCGTAGGATGCGTACGCCGGCAGCTATAAATAGAGGTGGGATCCCCATCAGGGCCCATACCTTTTCATAATTTTTTCGTCCCTAGTCGCGTTAGCTCGGCGCTCTTCTCCTCAGGTCGGATTCCTTGTGTTTGATCTCCCGAGGACACCCCCCCTTGATCAGATTAGATGTCTTCTTCCGAGAAGTCTGTAGATGTAGTCCGGGTAGAGTCTAAGGAGTCTTCTGAAACTTCCTCTTCTACTTCTTTCTCTTCCTCCTCTGAGTCGAAATCCCCCCAGGGAGTTAGCGTTAGTAATGCTCTTCGGGGTCGTGCGACGGGGGCGGTCCCCAGAGCGCAGGTCGCGGGTGTTCTTGGCATGCAATCCACGCTTAGGCGTGCTGATGAGCTCGACAACATCCGGACTCATTTTCTCATTCATCCCGGCTATTCGCTTCGTCTGGCCGAGGAGGGGGAGAGGGCATACCAGGTATGGGGCAAGGAGATTGCCTTGTACCTGGAAGCCCTTTGGGCCAGGATGCTTCTGCCTTTCTCCTCCGAGGTGAGTGCGGCGTTGAATTGTTTTGGGTTAGCCCCGGGCCAGCTAGTTCCGAACTCTTGGAGAATCCTCCTTGGGTTCCTGGTCCGGTTGAGATTGAGTGCAATCCCTTTCAGCCTGAGCCTTCTCGTTTCTTCTCTTTACTACAAAAACCACCCCGGCACTCGTAGGGGCGAGTCGAGCTGGGTATACCTCTCTTTTAGAAAACAACGGGGGGACGCTGCCGGGTCTGGGATCGCCGTAGTACCTTCTTCCATTCACAAATGGAAGATGAAGTTTTTTTTTATTGCGCCGCCCGAGGGTGAGGATTTGCCTACGCCCACCCAGTGGCAAGGGGCCAGCTGTCCGCGGGTGAGTCGGTCGAATGATCCCGACGCGGTGGCGGTGTCGAAGTGGGAGCCCTTCCCCCGAGCCGATGTGCTGCTGTCTAAGCGGGCCCTCAGTTGGGCCGGGCTCAGCCCCGCCTATTACGCAGATAAGTTAGGAGCTTTCAGGCGACCTGTTTTAGACTTGTGCATTCTTTCATTTTTCTTGATATTGCTGACTTCTTGTATTTTGCCTTATGCAGGACCCATGGACCTAAGCAAGTTCCGGGCGACAGTGGTTGATGTGAAGAAGGGGAAGAAGGCCGGATGCGCCAGCCCTTCTCGCTCGTCGTCGACTCCGGCTCCGCCGGCGGCCGCTCCATCCAGGCGCCCAAGCGCACCTCTGGCCCCCGAGTCCAGCCGTGCGCTGATCCGAAAGCGTGCTCGGGAGCAAGAGCCCCCCGGCTCCTGAGGTGGGAGTCGAGACTAGTTCTCCCGCGTCGCTCCTCAAAAGCTTTCATAGGACGGCGCCCCGCTCCCCGGCTTCCCCGATCCTCATGGACGATGGGAAGCTTTGCTTCGAGGTGCCCTCGGGGCTTTCCGTCGCCGATAATCTGCTCTCGGAGATGGAGAAGTCGGCAAGGGGCAGAATCCCTTGAGGGACCCTCCGTGCCTAAATGGCGGCCATAGCTCAAGAGACCGTGCAGGTTAGTGTTCGCACCCCCACTTGGTTCTTCATTCAGCATTTTTGTTCGCGTGATCGGGTGCTTCCCTTTCCTTTTCAACCCTCTTTCTTTTCTTCAGGTCCTTCAGCACATCGCCATCGTCGTCAACATGGAGGACGGGGAGATAGCCTCGGCGATGCGGGCCGCGGGCGAGTTCTCCTCGTGGGAGGAGAGCTTAAGGCTAGAGCTGGAGGCGGCGATGGAGAGGGTCGCTGCCCTTGAAGACCGGGTGGCGGCCGGGAATCGGGAGGTCGCCAGGTGCCGAGAGGCCACCGGAGCCGCCGAGGCCCAGTTTGAAGACTCCCAAGTGCTCATCGCCACCTTGAAGAAGATGGCGAATACCCTCTGAAAGGAGAATGAGACGGCGAAGGAGGGGACGAGGCATGCCGAGCTTCGGGCGTCGAAGGCGGTGGAGAGCTACAAGAAATCGGACCGGTTCTACGCCGACCTTGCTGGAGCTGCCGACATTATTTGGCACGACGCCCTCGACGCTGTCAAGACCCAGTTGCCGGAGTTCCCTGTTAAGGATGGACCGAGCAGGGTTACTGCTTGGTGGCCTCTTGGTGATGGCTTTGATCCTTGGCGTCGTAAGGTAAGGAATTACCAGCCAGGGATAATGTAATGCCCCATGTATTATCCGGTATACCCATATATACCAGATAAGCATGGGGACCCACTGTAAAACAATGGGGAATCTTCGGAATACTTTCTGAAAGAGGACAGATCTGTACTATAAATGGAATGATACCACTCTTCAATACAAAGGCGCCTTTTAAGTGAACCGGCACTACAGGAGCTTGAGAACTCCGTAGTTAAGCGTGCTCGAGCCAGGGAAGTTCTGGGATGGGTGACCTCCTGGGAAGTGGCCCCCGGTCGGGTCCGGTTCGCCCCGAAGGACAAAACCGTGTGAGTTCGGTCAAAGCAAAAAATACTCTCTGTATTGGGGGTGGGTCGTAACAGAATGGTATCAGAGCTGGTTCCTCAATAGTAGGTTTGTGGTTCGAGGACGAACCATTGTTCTAAGTGGGGGAGAATGTAATGCCCCATGTATTATCCGGTATACCCATATATACCAGATAAGCATGGGGACCCACTGTAAAATAATGGGAAATCTTTGGAATACATTCCGAAAGAGGACAGATCTGTACTATAAATGGAATGATACCAATTTTTAATACAGATACGCCTTTTAAGTGAACCGGCACTACAGGAGCTTGAGAACTCCGTAGTTAAGCGTGCTCGAGCCAGGGAAGTTCTGGGATGGGTGACCTCCTGGGAAGTGGCCCCCGGTCGGGTCCGGTTCGCCCCGAAGGACAAAACCGTGAGACTTCGGTCAGAGCGGACAATACTTTCTATATTGGGGGTGGGTCGTGACAGATAACCGAGCAGGGTCGTTGCCCGGTTGCTTCTTGGTGAGGGCTTTGATCATTGGCGTCGTGGGGTCAGGAATTACCAACCAAGGATAAGCGAGCAGGGTCTCTGCCCGGTTGCCTCTTGGTGAGGGTTTTATCCTTAGCGTAGGAGGGCATTGGGAGGCCTGAAAGGATGGACCGAGCAGGGTTACTGCTTGGTGGCCTCTTGGTGAGGAATAACCAGCCAGGGATAAGCGAGCAGGGTCGCTGCCCACTTGGCGTCGTGGGGTAAGGAATTACCAGCCAGGGATAACCGAGCAGGGCCGCTGCCCGGTTGCCTCTTGGTAAGGGCTTTGATCCTTGGCGTCGGTGGGTAGGGAACTACCAGCCAAGGATGGATCGAGCAGGGTAGCTGCTCGGTGGCCTATTGATGAGGGCTTTGATACTTGGCGTCGTGGGGTAAAGGATTACCGGCCAAGGATGGACCGAGCGGGGTTGCTGCCCGGTTGAGTCGTGAGGTTCTGTCCGATCTTTCCCGGTGTTTGGTAAGGGCTTTGATCCTTGGCGTCGGTGGGTAGGGAACTACCAGCCAAGGATGGATCGAGCAGGGTAGCTGCTCGGTGGCCTATTGATGAGGGCTTTGATACTTGGCGTCGTGGGGTAAAGGATTACCGGCCAAGGATGGACCGAGCAGGGTTACTGCTTGGTGGCCTCTTGGTGAGGAATAACCAGCCAGGGATAAGCGAGCAGGGTCGCTGCCCGCTTGGCGTCGTGGGGTAAGGAATTACCAGCCAGGGATAACCGAGCAGGGCCGCTGCCCGCTTGGCGTCGTGGGGTAAGGAATTACCAGCCAGGGATAACCGAGCAGGGCCGCTGCCCGGTTGCCTCTTGGTAAGGGCTTTGATCCTTGGCGTCGGTGGGTAGGGAACTACCAGCCAAGGATGGATCGAGCAGGGTAGCTGCTCGGTGGCCTATTGATGAGGGCTTTGATACTTGGCGTCGTGGGGTAAAGGATTACCGGCCAAGGATGGACCGAGCGGGGTTGCTGCCCGGTTGAGTCGTGAGGTTCTGTCCGATCTTTCCCGGTGTTTGAACATTGGGAAGAGTGACCGTCGTGGTCGACACGTGTCATGAACGCGCGGGGGGGGGGGGGCGAAGCGTAAGAGCCGCGTGTTCATATCATAATTTTGCATTATTATATTCCCCATTCTTATTCTTTTTATAAATAAACAGGTGCTTTTGATCCATGTCTGCTACATAGTTGCAGGTTACAGGTTCTCGGAACAAAACAGTGAAAATGATGAAAAGACGCTACAAAAGTGATATTTCGACCAACAAATAGAAGAATCTTGATCATGCCTACAGTTTGAGGAACAAACGAAGATCAGCAAACAGTTCGATTGCACAAAGGCAGCACAAGATTCAAGACTTCAACACGAAGCAAGCGGTAAAAGTCCACAACATTCTACACTGTAGAAATCTGGAAGAGAATAGAAGACATTCTGAAGAACCAAGTAAAGAAAAGCCAAGTAAAAAGCAACATGAGAATTACCAGAGAGACAGAAGCCCAAGATCCCTCTATATGGCCACGGATCTGCGGCCAAACATGGCTTTTGGCTGCGGTTCCGCGGCCATGATGAGCGCGTGTCGGTACAATTTTTGTCAGTGGGTGGCGGTGCGTTGACTAGTCTTCTTAGGGTAAATTTGTAAATGCAGATCTGTATCGAATTTAACCCTATGGTTTCTATGATCTTTAAATAGAAACACTAATGCTCTTTTTGAGAGCATGCCTCTTCCTATGCCTCTTTTTATTCATCTATTTCAGAATTTTAATTCGTTGTAAATGTTTGAAGAGAGCATCAAATAAAGTAAGTCTTTTTTATGCCCTAGTTAATTTCTTTTCTGCCGTAGTTTAGTAATTTTATTATCAGCCCTAGTTAATTAGTTTAGCACTTTTAATTATTTGCCGTAGATAAAAAAAATGTTTCTTTTAATCAATTCCCTAATGAGTGAGTAATTCCTCACTTGTTAGGGTTAGGAATAGGAGAGGTTTGAGAGATAAAAATCTCTCACCCCTTTCTTGCCCATCACATATTTTTATAGGACTCCATGCATACATACACACACCGCTCACCACGGCACCCTATCCCATGAGATAGCAGTGATACCGTAGTTTAAAATACCAGTTGTATATGTTTTCCATGGAGGTTAGGGTAAGAATTAAGAAAGGAAGGACAAGAACCTAGAGGAAGAAACCTAGTTTCTTCCCGATGGTACCAATCCACTTTATTAATTATTACCATAACACCTATTAGATCTTAATTAGGGCATAGAAAGCGGTGAGGAATATTGACTTTCCAAACTTAACCTAAACCTAACCCTAGTAAGGTTTTAATCCTAGTCTAAATCAACCTTAATTTTTAGTGATAATCAATCCAACACCAATTGGAATTAACTCGTTAGAACAAATTGAGAATACACAAAATCCCTGTGGACCGACCCGTACTCACCGGCTAGCTACCAAGCGACGCCGTTCTTGATTGCGGTAATTAATTCTTTGATTCATCTTTCGAAAGCGAAAGCGCATATAAAATCTCTCTCAATCACCGCGTCGTTCCGATTTCGCCGAGAAAACACGCGCAACCGGTCCTTTATACTACGGTGTTACCGTTATCTCCAGGGATAAGGTGCCGTAGGGAGCGGTGTGTGCGTGTATGCATGGAGTTCTAATTCTTAGGTGTGAAGGGCATGAAAGGGGTGAGGGATCTCATCTCTCAAACCTTTCCCTAAGACTAACCCTAACAAGCGAGGAGATTACTCGCTCATTAGGAGATTAAAAGACATTCTAATTAATAAAGAATTAAAAGCAAAGAAATAAAATTGACTTACTAATTTGATGGCTCCCTCCAAGCAATAATACAGAACAGATCTGAATTTGTTTATTGAAAAGAGGCATGAGTTTTACAGATCTGTGATTACAATTTATAGGAAAGCATGAAAACTAGGGTTACAGACTTTCGCACATGCGCAATTACAGATTTGCCCACGGAAAATCCCAACACCCGCACCGACGCACCGACACGAGAAAAATCCACCGACACGGGCACTTAATGGCCGCGGAACCGCGGCAATGATGGGCCTTGGGCCGCGGTTCCGCGGCCCTTTGGTGAGCTCAGCTCACCAAACTTTCTGGGTTGCATCTTGGCTTCTTGGGCTTTCTATTTTTCCACTTCTTTTCTCTATTTGATTTCTGGGTCTTCTCCAGATCTTCAGTGAAAACTTGTAATGATCTTTTGACTGTTTCCTTTGACATTTCGGACCATGCGTTGCCTTGTACACTTGTGAATTGTTCTATATCTAGGCTTGACTAGGGTCCTTCTACTTGTTGGTCAAAAGTCTCTTTTCTGAATTAACTTTCGTCTTTTTCACTGTATTTGCTCCAAGAGCCTGTATCCTGTAATATGCAACAAATGTGCGTCAAGAGTACCTGTTTATTTATAAAACGAATAAAAATGGGGAGTACAATAATGCAATATTATAGTATGAACAAATACCCCCAAACTTATCTTTTGCTCGTCCCCGGCAACGGCGCCAATTGATTAGTCCAAAATTTTTCTGTTTACCATAATCAGAAACGGCATCGCTTTGCAGCTAGCCGGTGAATACGGGTCGATCCACAGAGATGTGTAATTTTCTTAATGTGTTTTTACGAGTTGATTCCAAATGTTGTTTGGATTGATTAAATCTAAAACCTAGATCTATCACTAAACTAAATTAATCTAAATTAAAGTCTTGCTAGGGTTAGGCTTAGGGGAAGTTTGGAGATTAAAGGTTTCCTCACCGCTTTCAATGCCTTATTTTTGATCTATTAGATGTTACGGTAATTATCAATAAAGTGGTTTAGAGTCTTTTGGGAAGATGTTTCTTCCTCTAGATTCTTATCCTTCCTTTATCGATAATTTCCCTAACCTCCATGGAAAACGCGCGCAACCGGTCCTTTATACTACGGTGTCACCGTTACCACGAGGGGTAGGGTGCCGTAGGGGGCGGTTGTGCGTGCATGCATGGAGTTCTAATTCTTAGTTGTGAAAGGGCATGAAAGGGGTGAGAGATCTCATCTCTCAAATATTTCCCTAAGGCTAAACCTAACAAGCGAGGAGATTACTCGCTCATTAGGGGATTAAAAGACATTCTAATTAATAAAGAATTAAAAGTGAAGAAATAAAATTGACTTACTAATTTGATGGCTCTCTCCAAGCAATAATACAGAACAGATCTGAATTTGTTTATTGAAAAGAGGCATGAGTTTTACAGATCTGTGATTACAATTGTTCCCCTCCGAAAGACGGCGCATAAGACTGCGATGTCCTGACGCTGAGATTTGGGGCAGATGCTATTTGGTTTTATCCGTCCACCTCTCCGAAGATGCCAAGTTGATTTATGGCACCGTGTATCGGAGGTTTAGACGGATGCGGCCGATGTAGCAGACTTCGTCAGATTCCCCCTCGCTTGAGGGGTTTTTGATTGTGGAGACGCTCTTCCCTACAGGCGCAAGCCCTGCAGTTAATTACGCTACCGCATCGCGGTAACAACTTTCTCCTTCTCCAGAATTTCACTTCATGTCGTGTGTGTTTTTTTTGTTTGTGGTTGCCCGTAGATTGTATACAGAGACTGAGTAATGCCGTCGCCCGTAGGACGTGGATTAGTCCAAATCCGTATTTACTTAGATTTGGGTTTGGTGTTTTTAGTTTAAGGATGCATTAGTCGCGTTGCGGCTAAGATCAACTTAAACGTTCGTTAAGGATACGATAGTCCTGTTTGAGACTAAGATCAACTTAACGTGATAATCCATTTAGTATCTGGCCATCGGGACTCGTCACCTCTCTAACGTCGTTGAAGGATTACAACGGCAGATGTCAGAGGAGTTCAGAGGTGTACCCTTGAACCAAGGTTGATTTGGAGTTTTATAGTCCGTTTGAATGTTTAAGGATACGTTAGCCATGTTTGGGGGCTAGGATCAACTTAAACGGGATCGTTTAGATCCGGCAAAAGAGCATTTGGAGGCTCTATTGTTCCAGTTTAGGGACGTAGTGGTCCATTGCCAGTTTAGGGACATGGTGGTCCAAATTCCAATTTAGGGACGTGGTGGTCCGACATTAGTTTAAGGACGTTCCGGTCCAACATTAGTTTAAGGACATTCCGGTCCACGAGTTTAAGGACCCCGCAGTCCGTATTGATGTGTGGTCGTCGGGACCCGTTACCTCTCTAACGTCGTTGAAGGATTACAACGATGGGTGTCAGAGGAGTTCGGAGATGTACCCTCGAACCGGATATAAATTAATTTAAGAGAACAGTTGTGCTCAGTCAATTTAATTTGAGGACTTACGGCCAAGATTGGGCTAAGTCCAGTTGAAAATGTTCAACACCCTTATTTATTTTTGGTCTATTAGACCTATGCTAGGGCTTTGCCCACACTTAAATAATGCATTGCATTACTTCTATTTTTTTTGTTTGGGCTCTGCCCATAAAAGATGCAGAGCATCAATTTCACTTGGGCTCTGCCCCCTTTCATTGCTTTGCAATTTATTTTGGCCTGCTAGGTCTTTTTGATTTGGGCCTGGCCCTTTAAGAAATGCCTTGCATTTGTCAGGCGCTTTGCGCCAATCAGAGAGCGCAAGCGCTTGTGATGACGACACGTGTCATGCAAGCGCAGTGCGCTGCGCTAGTGCGCTGCTGACACGTGGCGCACCTTGGTAAGTTGCGCCAATTACAGAGAGCAAAGCTCTATCTCAAAACTCATAGCGCAAGTGATTCAGATGCTGACACGTGGCGCTTTCCCAAGAGCGCAACAGCGCAGTTTGGAAGTGTAGAGCACTAAGAATCTTTTAGATTCAAGAACAGAAGTGCAAAACACTATTTGATTTCTTGATCTAATTTAGATCAAAGAAAAATAAGTTTTTCTTTTTATTTCAAGAACTAGAGGTTCATAAAAGTGCAAAGCACTATTTTTTTTTTATTTTTGTTGTTTTCTTGTTTTAAAGAAACAGTGGTTCATAAGAAGTGCAAAGCACTGTTTATTATGTGAAGATCATTGATCTAGTTTTTAGATCAATGATCTATTAGAAGAAATTTATTCTCCCTTGTGAAGGTTTTTACCTTTTTCTTGAAATTTTTCTCAGAGTTCTCTCTGTTTGAAGCTCTTGACTTTTTTCAAGAAAAATGTTGATGCCTTTGAACTGAGGCCTAGGGTCCTTTTTATAGTGCCCATAAATTAGTTAAATTTGTTAAAGAGATTTTTCTCTGAGTGATTTGGGGAATTTTCCCCACCGTTGGATCTTTGATCCAAGGGCTTCTATTTTACAAAAGAAAATTTTCTTGTTTTAACAAGAACAGAAAGATTTCTTTAAAATCTTAATTCTGTTTGGCGCAAATACCCCAGCGTGTGACACGTGTCACGCAGCGCACAGAGCAGCGCAACTGCGCTAGCGCATCTGCGCGTGACACGTGTCTCGCAGCGCGACTGCGCTAGCGCACCTGCGCTGACACGTGCGCGCATCTGTGCTGATACGTGTCGCGCAGCGCAGTGCTTGCGCAACTGAAGCGTTGTTTCCTTTAATTTTGCTTAAAATAGAGCTTTGCTCTGATTGGACGCGCCTTCTTGGGCGCTGCGCTGGTGCGTCTGCGCCTGACATGTGGCGTGTTGCGCGCAGCGCAAAGAATCTGAAGCATTGCTTCATTTATTAAAATTTAGATTTTCAAGGTAGAGCTTTGCTCTGATTGGCGGAAGATGAAGCGTTGCTTCATCTTCCGCTTTGGAATTTGAACATAGCTTTGCTCTAATTGGGGTAAACAAATGCCCCCCCCACCGTTGCGCTTACATGGCCCCAAACGCAAGCGCAACGGTGGCAGAATCCCAACCGTTGCGGCAGCTTTTGGAAGTTGAAGAGGCATTTGATGCCTATAAATAGGACCTTTGGTCTCCCACAGATGCTTATCATCTTTAAGATTTTTATTTTCAAAAGACTCCAGAGCTTTGCTCTTATTTAAGAACTTTTAGAGCCCTGCTCTTGTTTCTTTTTAAGTACTTTCAAAGTTCAGAACCCAGCACCCTTTTTAGGTAAAATTTTAAATTAAATCAAATTAAGTTTAATTAACAGAGCCTTGCTCTCATAGATCTTTTGATCTAAAGAAAATCCTTTTGGGGTTTCACCAAATAGAGCTTTGCTCTCATGAATCTATTTCGGGGTTTCTCAACCCATGAACAGAAACTTGCATTTTTTTGGCAAAACATAGATCCTTTTGATCTAAAAGAACTCTTAAAAGTGTTTCATTGATTTTAGAGTTTGAAAATGACATTTTATTCCTCAGTGCATTATATCGTTTTGCTTAATCAGTCTTTCTGATAATTCTGTTGATTCTCCTTCACAGGAACAATGAACGCTCATATGTATGCTCTTAACGAGATCATCTCTTATAGGGACATCCGCCGACTTGGCCGCTCTCAAAATCGGGAGTTCACAAACGAGGAGTGTGCTGAAATAATGAGTCGCTTCGACGCGTACAATAGTCCACTGCTTCCCCGACGTTCCTCCCTCCTTAAGCTTATCGTGGGAGCCTTCTGGGAAGCGCTTCCTCTCTTCTGTTCCGGCGTGCCACTTAGGGCGTTGGATGCTGCTGAGGACAAGGTGCACTCGGTGTACCTATTGAACTTTATCTCGAAGAGACGGCGAGACAGTCTTATCGATCTCTTGCACGAGGTCTTTCAACAGTCCGCCATACTTGCTGCTTATCGGAGGGTGGAAGACATCAGGGGGGACCCTGACGCTTGTGCTCGCGAAAGAAAGCATATTAGGATGGTCCGCGAGGCCTAGAAAGTCATAGATAGAGTAGCTTTTGAGTTCCTCAATCCATGCCCTGGGTTCGAGGTTATTCCCTTGTAATAATATTTTTAGTTTATTGCTTTTATGATTGTAAGAACTTCTGGCGATATTAATGAAAATTTTTGTTTTTCTTAGTCTGTCTTATCTTTTGTTCTGAATCTTTTGCATGAATGAATGTGTCTCGAATGCTTGATCAAATGTAGATCAGATGCTCTTTCCGTCGCTTTCTTCTTTCTTTTATTATCAGCACGCCACCTGAGTAAACATGGTCAACAGATAATAGAGCACGCATCTTGACTTTCTTAAGAAATAGCGATGGCTTAGGCCGCAGGTTCAGATCTGCTGTCTAAGACTTTTCAACTCTATGAGTCGTGAGGGTCTCGTAGAGATTTTTCTCCCTATGAATCGAGAGGATTTCGTAGGTGGGTTTTCTCCTTAGGAATCGTGTGGATTCCTAAGTGTGTTTTCTCTTACAAGTCGTAAGGATCCTATAAGAGAATTTTTCCCTCTTACAAGTCGAGAGGGCCCGTAAGCGGTTGTTTCTCTCTTTGTCGAGATTCGACTTTGGAGAGTGAGACCCGTGAATAGTATGCAAGAAATCTTTTTGGATCGACTTGCAGGGTCCCATTGTTCGGGAAGCAAGCTTTTTTATTCCTGCTGCCTGGGGCTTCATCTTGCAATTTGAGACGAATCGGGAATTTCCCGCGGAGACACTGGTTTCTCTGCGAGCCGACGCGAATCAGGAGGCTCTCGTCAAGGAGTGTTTGTATCCGTGAGTCGAGGAATTTGCTAGGGATTATTTGTTTCCCTAGCGCCAAGGATTATTTGTTTCCTTGGGGTTTGAAACGAGTCGAGGATTTCCCACGGAAGCACTGGTGGCTCTGCGAGTCGACGCGGATCAGGAGGCTCTCGTCAAGGAGTATTTGTATCCGTGAGTCGAGGAGTTTGCTAGGGATTATTTGTTTTCCAAGCGCCAAGGATTATTTGTTTCCTTGGGGTTTGAAACGAGTCGAGGATTTCCCACGGAGGCACTGGTGGCTCTGCGAGTCGACGCGGATCAGGAGGCTCTCATCAAGGAGTGTTTGTATCCGTGAGTCGAGGAGTTTGCCAGGGATTATTTGTTTCCCAAGCGCCAAGGATTATTTGTTTCCTTGGGGTTTGAAATGATTCGAGGATTTCCCACGGAGGCACTGGTGGCTCTGCGAGTCGACGCGGATCAGGAGGCTCTCATCAAGGAGTGTTTGTATCCGTGAGTCGAGGAGTTTGCCAGGGATTATTTGTTTCCCAAGCGCAAAGGATTATTTGTTTCCTTGGGGTTTGAAACGAGTCGAGAATTTCCCACGGAGGCACTGGTGGCTCTGCGAGTCGACGCGGATCAGGAGGCTCTCATCAAGGAGTGTTTGTATCCGTGAGTCGAGGAGTTTGCTAGGGATTATTTGTTTCCCAAGCACCAAGGATTATTTATTTCCTTGGGGTTTGAAACGAGTCGAGAATTTCCCACGGAGGCACTGGTGGCTCTGCGAATCGACGCGGATCAGGAGGCTCTCATCAAGGAGTGTTTGTATCCGTGAGTCGAGGCACCTGCTGAAGACACTGGTTTCTTCGGAGTTGGACTGAACCGTCGAGATTTGGCTTCGTCTTCTGGCGGAGCTTGTTGGGAAAGTATGGTTCCCTCTTTGTTTACGCCCTTGGATTGTATACAGGGATCGATGTGATCTTAACTGTAGGGCCAAAGTTTTATCATTATTTTTTTTTATCTCCGCGATGCTCTATCATTTCAGCTTTTATATCGCGAAGGTCGCGATTGCCCAATCATTTCGGCTATTTTTCGCGGTGCCCAATCATTTCGGCTATTTATTTTATTTTTACTCGCTGCTTTTTATTGCGAGTTGCCCAATCATTTCGGCTATTTTGCATGCATACATTTTACTTGCTGCTTTTTATTGCAAGTTGCCCTATCATTTTGGCTTTTTCGTATGCATGTGCGGCCTATTGGCTTTTCACTGTAAACCGATTTCGGCATCAGCACCGCTACAACTGGGATATTACCAGGAGCGAATCATCATTTGCCTCCGTCGATGTCGAAAAAAGGTGGCTTAGCGAACAGGGTTAAGGCGCTGTCGACTAAGGCTTTTAACTTCATGAGCCGTAAGGGTCTCACAAAGGTATTTCTCCCTACAAGTCATGAGGATCTTGTAGGTGTATTTTCTCCTTAGGAATCGTGTGGATTCCTAAGTGTTTGTTCCTCTGTAAGTCGTAAGGATCCTACAGGAGGGTTTTCTCCTTGTAAGTCGAGAGGACTTATAAGGGTTGTTCATCATGCATACATATCCCCAGTCACGGATGGGACTTGGTTAGGGAAATGTTTATTCGCGCCAGTGGATTGTATACAAGGGTCAGTATTGAGCCACTTGTAGGGCAATATTGGAAGTTTGTGGGGGTTTGCTTAAGCACAGGTTTAGGTCTCTGTAACTTAAGACTTTCAAATCTTATGAGCCGTGAGGGTCCCATAAGAGAGTTCTCCTCACAAGTCGTGAGGATCTCGCGAGTGTATTTTCTCCCTAGGAATCGTGGGGATCCCTAAGTGTGTTGCTCCCTTGTGAGTCGTAAGGATCTCACGCAGGTGGTTTCTCCTTACAAGGTCGAGAGGACCCTATAAGTGTCCTTTAACGAGGTTGCGCCCTTTCAGGTTTTCACAAACACTCGCCGGTAGTCCTGCTGTTTTTACTCACGGAGCCCTTTCGGGTTTTCTTCCGTGCCCATTTTGCTTATGGACATACCATTTTTTTTTATTCTTTTTATTTTTATATATTTTTTTTCTCTTTTTTTTTTACGAGGTCGCGCCCTTTCGGGTTTTCACGAACACTCGCCGGTAGCCCTGCTGTTTTTACTCACGGAGCCCTTTCGGGTTTTCATCCGTGCCCTTTTTGCTTATGGACATACCGTTTATTTTATTTTATTTTTATATGTTTTTTTTATATCTCGTCAGCCTAAAGATACTGCGGTAGTAGTTTAAAGACGTTTCGGTCTGCTATTAGTTTAAGGACATTTCGGTCCGTCATGGAGAAGGCCGGCTACTGCTTATAAAGCTTGAGCTTAGGAAGATAGCGAGCGGACATAGTCGTCGTCATCTATCATTGACCTAGGCCGTGGATCATTAAGCGTAGTATTTCTTTAGGAAGCGACCGTTTATTGGCCTGAAAGGCCTTTCACCGTGCATGTCCATGAGTAGATAGGCTCCACCCTGGTAGACCTTATCTATGACGTACGAGCCTTCATAGTTTGGCTCGAATTTTCCCCGCTTGGCGCGATTGGGGATCATAGGCCTTTTTACCACTAGCACAAGCTCGTCTTGGCAGAATGTCCTCGGTCGGGTCAGTCTTTCATATGAGCGCGTCATCTTTGCTTTATAGGCCTCCAGATTTTGTTGTGCTATGAGCCGTGTTTCTTCAAGGGCGTCAAGCTCCTCAAGCCGAAGGTGAGCATTTTCTTCATTCGTCAGCTCATAGTGGACTGCCATTCGCAGAGAAGGTAGCTCTATCTCGAGGGGAAGTACTGCTTCCGTCCCAAATACCAACGCGTATGGCGTTGTGCTTGTGGCCGTCTTGAACGTAGTTCAATATGCCCAGAGAGTTTCTTGCAGCCTCTCGTGCCGGTCTCTCTTATTTCGGGACACCGTTTTCTTTATAATTTTCGTCAAGCTCTTGTTGAAGGCCTCGGCGAGACCGTTAGCTCGCGGATTATAGACTGAAGAATACCTCCAGTCTATATTATGCTGCTGCGCGAAGCGACTGATCCTGTGGCTTCTGTAAGCTGGCCCGTTATCGGAGATGATCCGCCTCGGAATTCCAAACCGATATATGACGTGCGTTTTGAAGAAATGGAGGATATTCTCCGTCTTTACTTCCCTCAACGGTATTGCTTCTGCCCATTTGGAGAAGTAATCAGTCGTCGCCAGGATGAAACGATGTCCCCTAGACGATGCTGGTTCGATAGGGCCGACTATGTCAGTTCCCCACATTTCGAACGGCCAGCTAACCACTGTTGGATGTAATGGATTTGGATGCTGATGGATGAAGTCCCCATGAATTTGGCATGAGTGACACTGCTTCGCATATTCGAGACAGTCCTGGACCATCGTGGGCCAGTAGTAGCCCATCCGTTTTATTTTCAACTTCATCTTTGGGCCCACTAGGTGAGAACCGCAGAGTCCGTCGTGAACTTCCTGAATGACTCAATTTGCTTCGTCAGGTCCCAGGCATCTCAACCACAGAGAATCAAACGATCTCTTGTACAGAGTATCGTTGACGAAGGCGAAAGACAGAGCCTGCTTCATGAGCTGATGTCTTGTGGACGCTTCTTCAGGCAATCGGTGGGACTTAAAGTAGTCTATGAAGACTTCCCTCCAATCCTCGGCCTTTTCCCGGTCTTTTATTTGCAGAGCCATTCGCTCAGTCGTTTCCTTTTCTTCGGGTGATTCCGGAGATATTTCCGCTGGGGCGAGCACTCGACGGCTTTGTACCACAATTCTGACGTCATCGAGGTTCTCGTCAGCCAGTTCTTTAGCAAGTTTGGCCAACGCGTCTGCTTTGTTGTTTTCCGCGCGCGGTATGTTCTTCAAAGTATAGGAGGGAATTCGGATCAACAGTTGTTGCACTTTTTCGCCGTACTTCACCAGTTCTGGCTTGCACGTTTGGTAGTCGCCATTTACTTGACTAACGACCAGTTGAGAATCCCCGTATATGAGGAGGTCTTCAAATCCCATGTCAATGGCGATCTCGAGGCCTGCTATCAAAGCTTCGTATTCGGCTTCGTTATTCGTCCTCGGCTCTGTTAAGGAGAAAGCGAAACGCATTATCCCTCCTTGTGGAGTCACGAAGATGAGGCCTACCCCCGATTTGATTATAGGGGTACTTTGTTTGCGTTTTTTCATGGAAGATGCTCCATCGAAATAAAGTTTCCATTGGGTATCACTACCGTCGATTGCGTCAAACGCATGTTCGTCTGGCAAATCGTAATTCAGAAGAGAATCGGCAGGTATCGGGTGCTCAGCGAGGAAGTCGGCGATGGCCTGGCCTTTCACTGCCTTGAGAGGTTGATACGTTATCGAGAACTCCATCAAGAGCAGAGCCCATTTAGCGAGTCGACCTGTCGGTATAGCCTTTGACATTAAATCTTAAGAGGGTCCACCTTCGAAATGAGATGGACCTCACGCGCCAACGCATAGTGCCTGAGCTTTGTTATCGCGAAGATCAACGCTAGGCAGTGTTTTTCAATGGGGGAGTAGTTGCTTTCTGCCCCCAGTAGAACTCGACTTAAGTAGTAGAGTGCTCTTTCTTTCCCTTAATCGTTCTCTTGTGCCCATAATGCGCCCAAGGAACCTTCGAGGGCGGTTGTATAAAGAATGAGGGGTTTTCCCTTAACCGGAGCAGCCAACACCGGCGGGTTCTGCAGGTACCGTTTAATTTCGTCCAGCGCGCGCTGGCATTTTTTATCCCAGACGAATGGAGTTCCCTTCTTCATCAGGTGACTGTAAGGGCGGCACTTGCCAGAGAGGTTGGCTATAAATCGCCGAATATATGCGAGCTTTCCTTGGAAAGACCGTAACTGTTTGAGAGTCCTCGGCGGAGGCATTTCCATGATCGCCTTGATCTTAGACGGATCTATTTCGATGCCTCGGTGTTGGACGATGAATCCCAGGAATTTACCAGAAGAAACTCCGAATGCACACTTGAGAGGGTTCATCTTCAAGTTGTATTGTCGAAGGCGCTGAAATACGGTCTTCAGATGCTCGAAATGTTCCTCGTATGATTTGCTTTTAACCACGAGATCGTCGATATAACATTCGATGATTTCGTGTATGAGGTCATCGAAGATCTTCGTCATGGCCCTCTGATAGGTGGCGCCGGCGTTCTTTAAACCGAAGGGCATCACCTTGTAGCAGAATATACCCAAAGGGGTTCTGAAGGCGGTGTGCTTCTGGTCTTCGGGATGCATCCTTATCTGATTATACCCTGACGAGCCGTCCATAAAGGAGAAAACCTCATGAGTGGACGTGTTGTCTATCATCAGTTCGGTGACTGGCACCGGGAAATCATCCTTCGAGCAGGCTTTGTTGAGATCCCGGAAGTCCACACATATGCGCACCGCCCCATTTTTCTTTATCACCGGGACGTGTTAGCGATCCATTCAGGATATTGAACCTCCTGAATAAAGCCAGAGTCGATTAACTTTTTGACCTCAGCGTTGATGTTCATCTCAAGCTCGAGTCGCATTCTTCTCGGCGCCTGTTTTACCGGTTTGACGTCCGGAGATATTGCCAACCTATGCACAGCAATTTCTGGATCTAGTCCCGGCATTTCGGAATAGTTCCATGCGAAGCAATCTTTGTGCTGTACAAGGACGTCTTTTAACGCAGTCACCCTTTCTTCAGCTAGCAGCTCACTGACAAACGTCGGCCGTGGGTCATCAGCTGTCCCCAACTCGATTTTCTTGAGGTTATCTGCGGTGGTATGTATTCCATCCTCCAATTCTTTCGGAGCTGGCGGAAATTCTGAGATCATCTCCTCATTGCTGTTTTCGAAGCACCAGGGAAGGCTGTCCATGTTCTCGGGCTCTTCTTTTGATATTGTTATCATGTGACAAGTGCGAATCCGCTTCCAATCCCAATGTGGAGTTGGTTCTGTTTTTGTAGCTTTGGGTTCGTGCTTCTGCGGCGGCGTTACCTTCCAGTTGTCAGACAGAGCGAACTTGCCGAGCTGGTACTGATCTTCGACCTAATTCTTAAAGGTGAAGCAGTCTTCGAGCGGGTGCCCTATTACTCGATGGTAAGAGCAATAGTTTGGGTCAGAGACTTCGCTTGCTTGTTCGGGGTGCTTGGACTCCGGCAGTGTGAGCATCTGATGTTTTAGAGCAAGCTCAAGTATCTTCTTCGTCTTGTCCCGAGGAAACGAGTATGCTCGACCCATTTTCTTCATGAGGGACAGATCAATAACGCTCGACTCCCGCTTGCGTGGCTTCTTAGCCCCGCTTTGTTGCTGTTGAGCGTCTTTTTGGCCTTTTGATTTGTTTCCGCCTCTGCGTCGAGCCTTTTTTATAACAGGTTGGCAGGGGGCGGCACTTTCATCTTTGACGGCCTGCTGAAGGAGGCGTTGCGTTTTGGCCTTCTCGTAGATGGTCATCTCGCGGTTGTGATCATCTCGGACTTTTTGACCAGCTTCCCTTATAAGCCTGTCCATTTGTTCTTCAAACGACGGACCGGGCACTTTTGCATCTGGAACTTTTACTGGTTCAGGATTGGCGTCCTCCCATTGAGCACCCGCTTCTTCATTGAAATTGTGCACGACGTAACAGTCGCGGAGCAGCTCTCGTTTCTTTGACGGGATGTATCCAAGCCCTTTTGTTTCCATTCTCCCATTAGGCAGTTTGCGTTGAGTCCCGGGAACGTTCCAGACCTTGTCATAGAATTTGGCCTTTCTAACGGTCTGTTTGAAGGATATCCCCTGGCGTTTCAGCAGCTTTTTCAAACCTTCCGTATAATATCTGGGGAAACGGATAGGCTGAAGCCTGTCGAGCGTAGAATCCGCGCCATGCCAGATTTCTTTTTCTACCTTGGTTTCTTCAGAGCGGTAAAACAGAATTGCTTTCTCGCTCTCTCGCCTGAGAGGGATATAGAATGTCCGCAACTCTTCTACACTGTAGATATTAAGTGCATCCAGTTCTTTATGATGTTTAGGCGGCACCATGGCGACTTGTAGACTTTGCTCTTCGTCAGCGGACGTTTGTATTGAAGGTCGAGTAGAGAATACATCATGGACTTCATCTTCCGAATCGCTACCAAAGATCAATGTAGGAGCCGATGGTCCCGGCTTGGTGTATTGGGGCGGACCCGAATAAACTCTCTCCTCTTCCTCCTCAGTATCACCAGCAGTTCTTTTAAGCCCTTCGGTCGTATTTCTTTGCTCTCGACGAGTTTTACGCTTTTCCCGCTTAAAGCGTTGTCGATGAGCAACGTATCCTTGCCACCATCTATCGAAAGCTTTGCACTCTTGAGTGGGGTGTGAAATCTTTTGATGATATAAGCAATAGGAGGGGTGCGTTTCCATTTCACCAGTGATGTTTCCTTCAGAGGATGGTAGCTTCATGCCCATTGATATGGCCTTAGCAAACTTTTTCCTCATCTTGAATTAGCTTTTGTCGGTAGCGGAAGTGTTTAGCTCCAGCGGGATCGTCTCAGCTCTTTCATCAAGTCGCTGGCGCTTGGCCCTTTCCAATATAGCCGTCTCGCGTTCTCAATCAGCTTTACTTTTCAATCGAGCTTCGTTGAGGAATACGTCAATTTCCTCATCTGATGGCCCCAGGACTTTTGGTTCAGGATCTACCCCCAGCTTTTCAGTGCAAGGAGTCTCCTCCTCGTTTGTGGCCGAATGGGAAATCATATGACAGCTCGCCACATATTCCTTGGATTCATCCGATGAACTTTCTCCCTCATCTTCTTCTTGAAAGACGTAATTGAGGAACTCTCGGAGCGTAACGGGAGTCCGTGCCTTTTGGTTGTATTCATCTAGCGCGTCAATTTTCTTTTGTAAGTCCGTGCGCTTGTCGCCAGGCTTCACGGGCTTCTTTGACTTCTTTTTCTTCTTTTTCGAAGATTTTGACGACTGGTTGCGAGTGCTTGAGCCACTACCATCGGTCTTTAGAGTTGGACGTGGCTTCAACATCCCTTCAATGACCTGCGATTCCAACGGATTCTTCCACTTGATCGCTGGACATGTCTGAAGATCGTTTAGCATTCTCTTTGTCTTGGCTGATAATACAACCTCCCAAGGAGCTTCTTCAATGACGGAGCATGTTGCCCCCGGCGTATTCGTCCTCTTAGAGGTGTGGGGCTGTGGGGGATTCACCTTCCATTTGTCAGATAACGCGAACTTGCCCTGTCGGTACTGGTTTTCAAGCCAATTTTTGAAAACGTAGCAATCTTCGATCGGATGGCCTAGTACTCGATGGTAAGGACAGTAGTTGGGCTCGTTGACGTCACTTGGTTGCAACGGACGTTTTGGATCCGGCAGATTTATGAGTCTGTTGCGCAACGCCAGCTCGAACAACCTCCTCGTTTTATCGCGGGGAAAGGAATAAGGACGTCCCATCCTATCCTCAAGGGGTACGTACGGGCGTATATTATTTTGACGAGCAACCGGCTTCGAGTCGCTCTGTTGTTGTTGAGCATTAGCGACGACAATCGCTTTTCCCTTCCCTTTGTCATTTCGGGAGTCCGGCCTTGGAAGAGGGGGTTTATGGCCCATTTGATCCATTTGCGCTAGTTTGTCAATCAAGGCCTGGAAGGTAGTTGGCTTGAAAAACATCATAAATTGTGAGATGGTTGCTTGCGGATCAAGGGTTCCCACAAACATACCCACCGCGGGAGCTTCTTCAATGCGCTGCTCACACTTCGACCATAAGTTCCGCCATCGTATAGCGTACTGAACCCACGTCTCGCCGGGTTTTACCCTGGCGTTAATCAGTGCCGTCATCGGGGTACGTTCACTGGCGCTTGCAAAACGCTGAGTAAACAGCAGCTCCATCTCCGCGAAGGTTTTAATAGAGTCATTCGGGAGCTCAGAGTACCATTCAAACGCCGTATCTGATAAGCTTCCAACAAACTGGCGAAGCAACAGCTTGTCATCACCGCCGGTGTTGCCGCAGAGTGCCCTGAACTGGGCAACATGCTAGTGAGGATTGCTCGTCCCTTTATAGACATGGAACTTGGGAATTGTGTAACCGGGTGGGTACTTAATTTGATCGTACCAACTTGGATATGGCCGCCCCGTTTTTACGACCTGACCGGCCGCTTCGGCCGCATGATGAACCCGTATTTGCTAGGCGATGTACTCATCCAAATCAGCTTTGGAGATTGTATCCTCCTTGGCCATCGACAGAGCTGGTGGAGGATTTGATGTCTCTCCCCTATCACCTTCAAGGACAATCGGGAGCTCCTCAGCCGGAGGATCTTGTTGTATCATCATCCCAATCATGTCTTGGAAGAGGAGGCCCATACGCTGTATGTTGGCTGCTTGTTCAGCAGCCTCTTTGTCCTTCTTCTCCAATATCCGACGAAGGAATTCGGCGTCAGTTTCTTCCTCTTGGCGTTCATCCGAGGACGTTTCAAGGTTTTCTTTTGGCCCTGTAAGTGCGGCCATAGCGTTCATCATTTCTTGGAGCTTCTGCTGCTGCTCCTGAGTCTTGGTCACCGACCTTGTATGCGGTCTATGACCTGTTGATATGCGGCTATCTTCCTTTCCCGATGCCACATAAACTGTATGAACTATCATGCCCCCGGACTTAGGGCGTTCAGGCTCACCACCTTTGGCATTTGCCGCGGGCGCGGGGGTTTTCTCCGGCTTTCTTCTTTTGTGGGCCGTTGAAGTTGAAGGGGCCGTTGCAGTGGGCATCTTGGTGATCGTTGTCCTCTGCTGTTTAATAGGACGGTCCTTTTTTTTTGCACCTTCATCTTCTTTCGTTGACGGGAGTGATCCGTGTCGATCACGGAGTCTTGAACCCTTCTCCAAACTTTATAAATTCTTGAGGACAGCCGTTGAGGGGGCTGTTCTTGCTTCGTTTCTGGAACTCTCTCCGCGGGCGGAGGAGATCTTTTCAATGTAGCGGTTGGAGAGTTCTTACGTACCCTCCTCAGCAGTTCAAAGCTGTTCCCAGTTGGAACAGCAGCGTTGACTTCCACCACTGGAGCCGGTGGAGTTAGCCCTGAGAGGGAGTTGCCCCCTGCCTTCCTCACTCGTTGCCAATGGCGACGTCGAGCATGACGAGCCGTTGGGACTGGCTCGGAGATTGAGACATCTTCTTTTTGCCCCCTGTCTGAATGAGGCGTCGCTGGTGTTAACCTTTTAAAGACTGAGGTTGTCTTTTGAGGGGTGATATTCAACCTGTCGAAGACGGATCCTCGAGCAGGGGCAGGAGCAGGAATCGTCAGTCTTGAAAAGACTGACTCTTTGACAGGGGAAGCCGCCTTGACGACTTCTGGAGCAGCAGTTATTGCTTTCCTTGGGATAGCCAGTTTAGAGTTCTGATTTAGCCTGGTGAAAACAGAGGCTGTCGGTTTGGTAGTAGGCGACCCGTTGACAGGGGTCGTTGTAGCAGTGAGCCGGTCGAAGACCGACTTTTTGTTCACTTCCGGTGCAGGTATTGGCGTAGGGAAGCTTGTAGGTGGGATCATGGTCCCGAAGAACAGGCCAGTGGTGGCTTGGGTCACCTGGTCTACCGGCAGAGCGAGGAAGGAAACCGCTTGGGTCCTATATACCACACCTCCCGGTGAGGTGGAGCGTCCGTTGCAATGGCATTTCGAGCAGTTGGTGCAGTTAAAGGCCATTGAATCTTGAGTTCTGCACCAGGCAAAAGACCAAATCTTAGTAACTTGAAATCCGAAGGCAACCATTAACAAACCGCGACTGGTTCGCGAAGACGACACACGAAGTGTGGAGTGGAAAGAGGAAAAGGTCCCACCGGGCGTGCCAGAATCTGTTCCCCTCCGAAAGACGGCGCACAAGACTGCGATGTCCTGATGCTGAGATTTGGGGCAGATGCTATTTGGTTTTATCCGTCCACCTCTCCGAAGATGCTAAGTTGATTTATGGCATCGTGTATCGGAGGTTTAAACGGATGCGGCCGATGTAGCAGACTTCGTCAGATTCCCCCTCGCTTGAGGGGTTTTTGATTGTGGGGACGCTCTTCCCTGCAGGCGCAAGCCCTGCAGTTAATTACGCTACCACATCGCGGTAACAACTTTCTCCTTCTCCAGAATTTCACTTCGTGTCGTGTGTGTTTGTTTTGTTTGTGGTTGCCCGTGGATTGTATACGGAGACTGAGTAATGCCGTCGCCCGTAGGACGTGGATTAGTCCAAATCCGTATTTACTTAGATTTGGGTTTGGTGTTTTTAGTTTAAGGATGCATTAGTCGCGTTGCGGCTAAGATCAACTTAAACGTTCGTTAAGGATACGATAGTCCTGTTTGAGACTAAAATCAACTTAACGTGATAATCCATTTAGTATCTGGCCATCGGGACTCGTCACCTCTCTAACGTCGTTGAAGGATTACAACGGCAGATGTCAGAGGAGTTCAGAGGTGTACCCTTGAACCAAGGTTGATTTGGAGTTTTATAGTCCGTTTGAATGTTTAAGGATACGTTAGCCATGTTTGGGGGCTAAGATCAACTTAAACGGGATCGTTTAGATCCGGCAAAAGAGCATTTGGAGGCTCTATTGTTCCAGTTTAGGGACGTAGTGGTCCATTGCCAGTTTAGGGACATGGTGGTCCAAATTCCAGTTTAGGGACGTGGTGGTCCGACATTAGTTTAAGGACGTTCCGGTCCAACATTAGTTTAAGGATGTTCCGGTCCACGAGTTTAAGGACCCCGCAGTCCGTATTGATGTGTGGTCGTCGGGACCCGTCACCTCTCTGACGTCGTTGAAGGATTACAACGATGGGTGTCAGAGGAGTTCGGAGATGTACCCTCGAACCGGATATAAATTAATTTAAGAGAACAGTTGTGCTCAGTCAATTTAATTTGAGGACTTACGGCCAAGATTGGGCTAAGTCCAGTTGAAAATGTTCAACACCCTTATTTATTTTTGGTCTATTAGACCTGTGCTAGGGCTTTACCCACACTTAAATAATGCATTGCATTACTTCTATTTTTTTTGTTTGGGCTCTGCCCATAAAAGATGCAGAGCATCAATTTTACTTGGGCTCTGCCCCCTTTTCATTGCTTTGCAATTTATTTTGGCCTGCTAGGTCTTTTTGATTTGGGCCTGGCCCTTTAAGAAATGCCTTGCATTTGTCAGGCGCTTTGCGCCAATCAGAGAGCGCAAGCGCTTGTGATGACGACACGTGTCATGCAAGCGCAGTGCGCTGCGCTTGCGCTGCTGACACGTGGCGCACCTTGGTAAGTTGCGCCAATTACAGAGAGCAAAGCTCTATCTCAAAACTCATAGCGCAAGTGATTCAGATGCTGACACGTGGCGCTTTCCCAAGAGCGCAACAGCGCAGTTTGGAAGTGTAGAGCACTAAGAATCTTTTAGATTCAAGAACAGAAGTGCAAAGCACTATTTGATTTCTTGATCTAATTTAGATCTGTTCCCCTTCGAACGGCGGCCGGGACGCGGGACGTCTCGCCTGAGGTTCGGGGCAGATGCTAATAGGTGCTATCCGTCCACCTCTCCGAAGATGTCAAGTTGATTCATGGCACCGTGTATCGAAGGTTTAAACGGATGCGGCCGATGTAGCAGACTTCATCAGATTCCCCCTCGTTTGAGGGGTTTTTGATTGTGGGGACGCTCTTCCCTGCAGGCGCAAGCCCCTGCAGTTAATTACGCTACCGCATCGCGGTAACAACTTTCTCCTTCTCCAGATGGTCACTTCGCGTCGTGTGTGTTTGTTTTGTGTTTTGTTGCCCGTGGATTGTTTACGGAGACCGAGTTATGTCGTCGCCCGTAGGGCGTGGACTAGTCCAAATCCGTATTATCTTAGATTTGGGTTTGGGGGTTTGGTTTGAGGATACGTTAGCCATACTTGAGGCCAAGATCAACTCAAATGTTTGTTAAGGATACGTTAGTCCGACCTGAGACTAAGATCAACTTAACGGGATCATTTAGATCCGACAAAAGAGCATTTAGGGGCTCTATTGTTCCAGTTTAGGGACATAGTGGTCCATTGTATGTATGGCCGTCGGGACCCGTCACCTCTCTGACGACGTTGAAGGATTACAACGACGGATATCAGAGGAGTTCAGAGATGTACCCTTGAACCGAAGTTGATTGGGGGGATTCATAGTCCAGTCTGTTTGAAGGTCTAAGGTTACGTTAGCCATATTTGAGGCTAAGATCAACTTAAACGGTATCGTTTAGATCTGAGAAAAGAGCATTTAGGGGCTCTATTGTTCCAGTTTAGGGACATAGTGGTCCATTGTATGTATGGCCGTCGGGACCCGTCACCTCTCTGACGACGTTGAAGGATTACAAAGACGGATATCAGAGGAGTTCAGAGATGTATCCTTGAACCGAAGTTGATTGGGGGGATTCATAGTCCAGTCTGTTTGAAGGTCTAAGGTTACGTTAGCCATATTTGCGGCTAAGATCAACTTAAACAGGATCGTTTAGATCCAACAAAAGAGCGTTTGGGCTCTATTGTTCCAGTTTAAGGACATAGTGGTCCATTGCTAGTTTAAGGACATTGCGGTCCGTGGGTAGTTTAAGGACATTGCGGTCCATTGTTAGTTTTAAGACATCTCGGTCAAGGTTAAGGACGTCGTAGTCCATGGGTTTAAGGACCCCACAGTCCATTGTTAGTTTTAAGACATCTCGGTCAAGGTTAAGGACGTCGTAGTCCATGGGTTTAAGGACCCCACAGTCCGTTGTTAGTTTTAAGACATCTCGGTCAAGGTTAAGGACGTCGGAGTCCATGGGTTTAAGGACCCCACAGTCCGTATTCATGTGTGGTCATCAGGACCCGTCACCTCTTTGAAGACGTTGAGGGATTACAACGCCAAGTATCAAAGGAGTGAAAAGATGTACCCTGGAACCGGAGTGGATTAAATAGTCTTTGGCCCAATTTGGGATTGAGACCAATTAATTATGTTTTGAGCCTATTGGCCCAGTTAATTACGAATTGAGGACTTATGGCCAGTTTGGGCTAAGTCCAATCATGTCTGGGACATCGGCTTTCTGTTGATCCATTGAAGGAGAGGCTTTGCCTCTGGCCATTTAGCCAATTGGGCTAATGCCTAGTGTTAAACACTAAAGACCAATCAGTGTTAAACACTGGGAATGAGATTGATAAGTTAGTGTTTAACACTAAAAGATAGTTGGTGTCAAACACCAGCAACAAGGCTTTCAAATTAGTGTTAAACACTAAAACAGTCCAGTGTTAAGCACTGGCAACAGAAATTCCAAATTAGTGTTGAACACTAAGGTAACCAGTGTTGAACACTGCGAATAAAGTTCTTTGCTTAGTGTTGAACACTAGGGCCAAACAATATTTTAACACTGAATTCAGGGGTCCCAATTTAGCGTTAGACGCTGAGGTAAGAGGGGTCACGTGGCAGCACGTGAGGGCGCCCTCCCTTCATTTGTTCTTCTGAGACTATCGCATTTTTCAGAGCATCACGTGCCATCACGTGACGGGCATTCAAGCGCTTGTGTGTTAAAGCTTCTGTCGAGGGTCACGTGAGTCACGTGAGGCACTGCCTCCAGAGGGCTTTCTGTAGATCTTTTGGGGGGGGAGGGTCACGTGGTGGCACGTGACCCTGCCTCTATGTATGTTGTTTAGAAGATCTGTTAATCCCCTTTTTAGGAATTAAATTCCTCGTAGGGTTGAACCCTGACAATAATTTTAGAGGAATTAAATTCCTACTTCCTTTTGAAGAGTTGAACTCTGAATTTCCTGTAGGAATTAAATTCCTCATATATGTGCAGAATCGAATAGGGTTGAACCCTAATAAAAGCTTTGGGGAATTAAGCTCCCACTCTCTGTTAAAGAATTATTCTGGGAAATGAGATTAAGGGAATTAAATTCTCGTTGTTTTAACAGAACTAAGTTTTTAACTAGGGTTAAACCCTGATTCTTTTTGTTCTGAAGGAATTAAATTCCCATAACACAGGGTCAAGCCCTAATTTTATTTTAAAGGAATTGAATTCCTATAGTTCTGTGAGAATTAAATTCTCGTGCTTCTATTCCCTCTCTATGCTTTGGATCTGCATGGCAGGATCTCAACCCATTGAGAATTAAATTCTCAACTTCAAGGGGAGATGTGCACTTTACAGATCCTCTATCAAAGAGAGAAGAAATATGCCCTTCTGTTTTATATCAGGGTTAAACCCTGTTGAGAATTAAATTCTCTTTTCTTTCAAAAAGCCTTCCCTCTCTTACCTAGGGTTTTCTTTTGCAGAAGATCCAAATTCCTCAAAGTATCAAGGCTCTCTCCCTTTTCTTCCCTCTGCGTGTGTATTTTTTTGTGTCTCTTGGCTCCTATTTATAGGAGAAGCAGCCGAGTCAATTAGTTTTTTGACGAATCTTCATTGAGAGATTTGATTTGCATCCATCGTTCGTTTTGGACCTTTGGATTATTAGGTGAATTTTATTCACCATTGGATTTCAAATCCAGGGATTCTCCTTTGTTATTTCTGTTAGATTTAAAGGGGAAATCTTTCCAAATTCGAGATTTTCCCATAGATAGATGATATTTAATCACCTCTAAATCTTTAATTTAATCGATTGCTTTTGGAAAGATTTGAGAGGTCTTTTCTCAGAATTTAATTCTGTTGACAAATGGGCTTTGAAGTTGGTCACGTGTGGCCACGTGACCCTTGGTCACGTGTGAGCACGTGACCCCCTAGGAACGAGCCTTCTTCCTTCTTTTTGCGCTCTGTTTTCTGGTTGCTGCTTAGCTATCACGTGCCACCACGTGACAACTGGTCACGTGTGAGCACGTGACCCTGACATGGAGCCTTCTTCTCGATTTAACCGGAGAATGAGTCTGATGTTTTGAGTGTCACGTGCCAACACGTGACCCTGGTCATGTGGGAGCACGTGACCTCTTCTGAAGCTTCTTTCTTGATTTGATCAAGGAACTGTTGTGTCTTTGCCGCTGCTTTTAAATGTCACGTGCCGACACGTGACCCAGGTCACGTGGGAACACGTGACCCTTTCTGAAGCCCCTTTTCTTTGATGCATTTGGGAAACCGAATTTGCCTTGCTGATACTTTTAGGTGTCACGTGCCCACACGTGACTGCTGGTCACGTGTAAGCACGTGACCCCCTTCTGAAGCTTTTTCCATAAGCTTTTCTGATTTTAAATCAGGAAACAAATGCCCCCACAGCGTTGTTCTCACGTGTCCGCACGTTAGTGCAACGCTGTCACCTTTTGTGACCGTTGGATTCCTTTAGGGATTTGGGGAGATGAATCGTTTCCATCGTCTTCTATAAATACCCATGTCTCTTCAGAAGAGCCTTCACTTTGCTCATCTTCTTCCCTCGAGAGCTTTTTCCTTTGAGAATTTAATTCTCGTTTCCAGAGCTTAGTTCTCTGTCTCAGACATTTTCCAGAGTTTTAACTCTGTTGAAGGATCCCTTTTCCTCAGGTAATAATGTTGAACGGCTGAAGCACCTTCGTTTTAAAAGAACTCTCTGGATTTTAAATCCACATTAAGAATTTCACAAAGAACCCATTTTTTTCAATTTCTTTAACCTCCATCAGTAGATCTCTTAGGGTCGTATGATCCTTGGGGAGATGATGATGGCGGTTCAACTCCATGGAATTTAATTCCATCCCAAAAATGCTTTCTGGGAATTTAATTCCCTTTTCTTAATAAGGAATTTAATTCCAATGAAGGACTCGATTTCTTCACACGGAGGCTTCTTGGGGTCTCTTGGCCCGAGGTTGTTCTTCTGCAATTAATGAAATAGGGGCTTTGTAATGATGTCTTCTGTGGGAATTTAATCCCTTTGATCTTGTTGGATTCATTGTAGAGCCCGAGACAGATCCTGTTGGGGGGGAATGTGCATGGTCATCATTCTTTATTAAATGAGGATATTCCCTTTGTTTTATTGTAACTATTTGGTCTCATTATTAATGAGCCGTCATCCGGATTCTGTGGGGCCCATGTGTTTTGTAGCCAATGGTCCCAGAAAACTCTGCTGTTGCTTTCTTTAACTAGTCTTCATGTTCATGCATGAATATATATCGCTGACTTTTCTTTTAACGGTCTTCCTTTATTGGATTTCAGGTGCGATGGCTTCTGTTCCACGCTTTCCCTTTTCTCGCTCGGAGGCTGCTTTTCCTCAGTCGCCATCTGATGAGGAAGCGATGGCGATGATCCGGGCCCATGACCCGAACTGTACCAACCTTCTTCAATGGGGATCTTGGTATAGTCAGATTATTCAGGGTCGCCGGAGTTTTCTTTGCACGGTACCGACGGAGCCCACTTTCCCATTCTTACCGATGGATCCTCCGAGGACGGTTTTTGCTGTGGAAATGCCCAACTGGACTCCAACGGGGAGGCTCGAGCCTTCGACGACCGGTATTCCGAACCATCCAATCCCGGCCATAGACATCTTGGGGCGGCGTATCTGCCAGGGTGAGGCCCACCCGTGGGGGCAGATCTATAAGATAGGGGTCACTCCCCGACACCCTACGGGCTATCTTCTCTGGGCTCGCTACATCCTTGCCACTCATCGTGCGCGGCTGCAGAAGGTCGGGCTTTATCAGGCAATATACGCGTCACTCTTCCATTATAAGTCCCCGCATGTCTGGTGGGTTAAGGCATTTTTGAACCAATGGAATCTTCCCACCAACACTTTCATTCTAGGAGATCGCGAGGTCTCGATCTCTCTTGCAGAATTTTATGAAATCTCGGGATTGCCAATCAGGGGTGCACTGTATGAGGAGTTGTTGCCTCCTGACGAGTATGTCTTTGAGCCCGAGTCTGCACCGGCTGACGGCTTGTCTGTTGAAAACGCCATTCGCCACAAGCGTCCCAGTTTGATCAAGGCGCTAAGTATCTTCGACCGATTGTTCACCGAATCCGAAGAGCAGGATGTTACTTTCAAGAGCTTCATTGCTTGTTTCCTTCGCGAGGAGGTCGTGTCGAAGACAGCTCCGAAGTTCGCCAACATTAGAGACCCCTTTGGGTTTGGTCTGAAGAAGCTGCCGACCACCAAATCGGATCTACCTCAATACTATATCCCCATCATGTCGCCGGTGTCTTTTGAGTCCATTGCAGCACCCGGTATTGACGAGGAGACGTTCTTCGTGGGTTTTGTCAGTGTCTGGCTTAGTTGGTTTGTCATCCCCATGCATCGTCGTTTTATGAGGGCTTCGGTTATCTACCCGGCTCATTGTATAGCTGAGGGGACGCGGTTGGCCGTCGGAATCCCGTCGTTGGCGCATCTTTATCACGGGTTGGGCACCGCAGCTAATACCTCTACTCCCGGCGTGGATGTAGTGAACTTTTCGCTTCATTATTTCACGTCCTGGGTCGAAATGCATGTGCTGGGGGCTTTTGCCATGCATCAAAGGCCTTCGTTTTACGATGCTTATCCCTTCCCACGACTTATGCGATTAGTGGATGCTTCTGCCGCCGACCCGACTCAGTTCGGGGCTATTCGGGTGCTGATTTCTCCTTACGCTGCCGCTGGTGGGATGGTTTTCAATGATCGGGTCTTGTCTACTCCCTCGGGTCCAGTTCAACAACTCTGGGGTCTGTCAAAAGACAACGCACCTTCTTTGAAGCCCCGGGAGGCTGCGCACTTATATACAATTAGACCGGGCTACTTGGTGTTTCATCAGGACAGTGCAGCTCTTTTCATGCGGTACAATCCGCATCGATTTGCCCGACAACTTGGATACGACCAGGGTGTTCCTTTCGAGGCTTTTATAGTCGCCCCAATCCCTTCGCTCGATGCCGTTCGCGATGCCGCTCCTCATTTCATGAGGCTAAACACCGGCTCCCACTTCATTGTACCTGAAGCTGAATACCTGCCCCGGTGCGTGGGCGCGTTTACGGGTTGGTATCTTCATCGGGTGAGCCCAATCATTCTTGAGGAAAGGAGGGTGCTTCTTGGCCACGATGCCCTTCCTCTGGTTCCAGGAGCTAAGCTGCGACCGAGGGCTCCGGTCCGCTTCCCTCTAAGGGATACCGGCACTGCGCTCGTCCCAGGAGAATCGGAGGTAAACCTTACTCCAACGGCTGGTATGCCCCTGGGTTCCCGCTCGCGAGGTGGAAGGGCCCCAGTAGTAGCACCGCCGCCTGTGGCAGCACCGCCCCCCGTGGCATTGACAAAGACAGTGTCATCCTCGGTCGTGGCACCGGGCGAGGGTAATAGAGATGAGGGTGTCGTAGGCTATGTGGGTCAGCGTCGCCCTAAGGCTTCGCGGGGGAGGAAACGGTCATCCTCGGCGACCGGCTCTGGGTCTAAGCGTCGAAGGAAGGTGGCCACCAATTCGCTCGATTCTTTGGCGGAGTCTGAGCCTACTCTTGAAGACGAGCCGTTGGCCCTGCAAGAGTCAGACGCTGGACTTCCTTTCCCGAGTTCGGCCGATGAGGAGGCCGCACAGTTGGCTGAGGCCATACGGCGTTCCAAAGATGTGTCTCATAATGCCAGGGTTCCGAAGAAGTCCTATCCCGCTGTAATCTTTTACGAAGACCCTTCGTGGATTCGGCGGCGATTTATCGGTCCTTTGGAGGAATGGGGGGAGAGGGCTTTGAAGCAGGCCGCTTCAGAAGATGCAGCTGACGCACTTTCTTTATGGACCGGCGGCCATGAGTCCACTCTCGAACCCCGGCGAGCCCACCTCCTTGAGAAGGAGCAGCGGCTTGAAGAAGCCATATTGAGGGCTTCTTTGCGCATCGGTACGTTGTGGTTCTTTTCGTAGTTCTTCAGATTGTTTATGCCCGTGCATATGTATCCTTATTCTTATTTGAATCTTGCAGAATCTTCGACGCTGGGGGAGCTCCCTACGGGCTCATTAAAACTAAAGCCCGCCGAAATTCTCGATGAAGCCTCGCTTGATGTAGAGGGGACTAATGAGGCTGCTCCTCTCATGGTAGAGCCTCCAGCGGTGGTTCTTGATCAGGGAGCGCTTGCCCCTTTGGGGGAAGTTCCTTTGGAGGTCGCCGCCCTAATGACCCTTACTGAGGACGGCTCAGAGGCTGGAAGAGAAGTAGTCGGGACTACTCTTCCTTTGTTGAATCCTGACGTTATGGTGGAGGCTGTTAAAGCTGCTATCCCCTCGGCTCAGAATGGGAGGAGCGTTGAAGGTAACCCTCTGCATTTTAATTTAGCCACCCTTTCATAGTCTAAACTCTTTTATCTTTTCCAGAATTGCGCGGTTTGGCGGCCACTATCGCTGATCTGTCGCCTCGACAGTCATTTCAGCGTTTATTGGAGATGGCGGCTCCACAGGCGATCTCCCCTCAACGTATTGTCCTTTCCTCAGGGCAAGGTTAGTGTTATTCGCCATTTTTCTTTTACCATAGCATTGTTACTATCTTGCGAAATGACGTTGATGTCTCTTATAGTTTTGGAAGCTGACGATGAGGTCGAGGTCGTTGAAGGGCCAGGGGAACCTTCGGCTCCTACTTGTATGACTGTCGGTGAGTGACATTTTATTATAATCCCGTTCGTTCTGTGTTTAAGAATTTTACTAATCATTTGTCAAATTTGAACAGCCCTGCCAGTTTCCATGGCGTTGGAATCGCGCATCGTGATGCCGCCCGGCCCTTATGCTTTGCGGGCTTCAGAACGCTTGGCCCAATTGAGCCTTGTCTCCCTATCATCTTTCGTCGAGGAGCTCCGTGCTGGTAGCGCGACCACGGCCGAAGCGTTTGCCGCTGAAGCTAACGGCTCTCTTCCTTTTCTCGCCACCTATCATAGCGAGGAGGTGGTGCGGGTCTGGGTGGAGTTCTGTAGGAAGGTGGAGGCTTGTTTGCACGCTCTTGAATGTTCTCGCCTTTCCTCGGAAGCCGTGGCTGCAAAAGCAGAGTTGCGGGGTCTGATAGCACGATGTGCGGCTAACATGACGTCATGCGAGAAGAGGCTTGGCCGCAAGTTCTCGGAGAGGGAATTGGCTTCTAAGGCGCTGAGCGAGCTTCAGGCCAGCCTCACAGCCAAGGCCAACAAAGCATACGAACTCTGGCGAGTGCTCCAGGAGTCCATAAAAGAGGTGGTGGCTCTCGATAAAGCTGCCACGTTCACTCGTGAGAGGGTCGAGGCTCATAAAGCCACCGAGAAAGAGCTCGAAGTTCGGCTTGCTTCGTATCAAGCTCAGCAAACTCAGGCGGAGGCTCGTCTTCTGGAGATCTTGCGTCATGAAGCTGTGGCTCAGCAACAGAACGATGAGCTGGTGAAATTACTGCACCGCCCGCCGGCTTGAGGACTTGTATCTTTTCCCCTTTTTTGTACGTACTCATGGATAAGAGTATCTTTCTTTTTTGTTTCTTTCATGAATTGTACTTTGTATCCATTTTGGTTTATGAATAAAAGATACATTTTTCTTCTTAACGATGTGTCCCCTTTCATTGAATGCGTTTGTGGACAATTTATCTTGATCTCCTCGCAGGGCAGCGATAGCTTAAGACTCAGGGTTAAGATCTGCTTCCTAAGACTTTTGCATTTTAAGAGCCACAAGGGTCTCATAAAGAGCTTTTCTCCCTACAGGTCGAGAGGATCCCATAGGTGTAAGTCCTTCTTAAGAATCATGAAGGTTCTTAAGTGGGTTTTCCCTTGAAAGTCGTAAGGATCTCATAAGAGAGTTTTTCTTCCTCGCAGGTCGTAAGGACCTGCAAGTGTTGGATGTGGTCGCCATTATCCGTGTTTCACGGGGTCAGGGGTCGCTCAAGGTATCGTAGTTTAAAGACATCACGGTCAAGGTTAAGGACCTCATAGTCCGTGGATTTAAGGACTCCACAGTCCGATGTTAGTTTTAAGACATCACAGTCAAGGTTAAGGACCTCATAGTCCGTGGATTTAGGGACTCCACAGTCCGATGTTTGGTCGCAGGGACCCGTCACCTCTTTGAAGACGTTGAGGAATTACAACGCCGAGTATCAAAGGAGTGAAGAGATGTACCCTTTAACCAAGGGAGAATCCGTAGGGAATCGAGGTGGTTGATCGTTAGTTTTAAGACGTTGCGGTCGAGGTTAAGGACGTCATAGTCCGTGGATTTTAAGGACTCCACAGTCCGGTATTTGCTCTGGATGCTTCACACGGGTTCACTGCCGTGCTTGGCGAGGACCAGGCTCCACTCTGGACGTTTTCCACGGGGTCAAAGAGTGACGTTATCCGCGTTCCACGTAACCAGGAATTTTGCACTAGATGCTTCACACGGGTTCACTGCCGTGCTTGGCGAGGACTAGGCTCCGCTCTGGATGCTTCACACGGGTTCACTGCCGTGCTCTGCGAGGACCAGGATCCGCTTTGGACGTTTTCCACGGGGTCAAAGAGTGACGTTATCCGCGTTCCACGTAACCAGGAATTTTGCACTAGATGCTTCACACGGGTTCACTGCCGTGCTTGGCGAGGACTAGGCTCCGCTCTGGATACTTCACACGGGTTCACTGCCGTGCTCTGCGAGGACCAGGATCCGCTCTGGATGCTTCACACGGGTTCACTGAGTGACATTATCCGCGTTCCACGTAACCAGGAATTTTGCACTAGATGCTTCACACGGGTTCACTGCCGTGCTTGGCGAGGACTAGGCTCCGCTCTGGATGCTTCACACGGGTTCACTGCCGTGCTCTGGGAGGACCAGGATCCGCTCTGGATGCTTCACACGGGTTCACTGAGTGACATTATCTGCGTTCCACGTAACCAGGAATTTTGCACTAGATGCTTCACACGGGTTCACTGCCGTGCTTGGCGAGGACTAGGCTCCGCTCTGGATGCTTCACACGGGTTCACTGCCGTGCTCTGCGAGGACCAGGATCCGCTCTGGACGTTTTCCACGGGGTCAAAGAGTGACGTTATCCGCGTTCCACGTAACCAGGAATTTTGCAAATTGTATCCGCATTTCACGGGATGGAGATTTGACTCTCGGTGATCTGTATATCGCCGAGTCATGGAACTGGGAGTTGCCGTTGTTCCTTTTGGTGATGTTGCGTCTGCTGTATCGAGAAGAACGTAGAGGTGGTGACCATTCCACACTGGTGCGAGATGATCTCCGATTGTCTTTCCGGTTTTATATGACTTGCCGTTAAGACCCTGAAGCTAGGAATTTGGCCTTTGCTTCGTCTGTTTTGACCGTAAGGTCTTTTGTTGACGCTGTGTCTGCATACTGCTGGACCGCGAAGGAACGCTGCTGTTGACATCTCGTCTGCTGTAACGAGACGGATGCTGAGGTGGAGCTGGTATTTCGCCGTCACTCCGTTTGTTTCGACCATGAGGTCTTTTGTTGACGTTACATCTACGTCCTGCTGGACTGCGAAGGAACGCTGCTATTGACATCTCGTTTTCTATAACGAGACGAATGCTGAGGTGGAGCTGGGACTTCGCCGTCACTCCGTTTGATGGTGTAACACTTGTGTCCTGCTGGAATGAGGAGGCCCACCGTCGTTGGTCTCCGGGCTGCAGATGTAGCCATTGAGATTTGGAACTAGGGACTTTTCCATGGTTCCATTCTCGTTGCGACTCTGGGGTCGATTGTTAACGTCACGTTTGCATCTCGTTGGAGTGAGGAGAAACGCCGTTGGTGATCTCTAAGTTGTCGATATTGACGTCGAGACCCTGAAGCTAGGGACCTTCCTTTGCTTCGTCTATTGACATTATGTCTGCAATATTGCGACAAATGTCGAGGTTGTCTTTGGGTTGTCTATGAACCGTCAAGATTTGGCTTAGCTTTCTGATGGAGCCTGTTGGGAAGGTATGGTTTCCTCTTTGTTTGTGCCCCTGGATTGTTTACAGAGATCGATGTGATCTCACCTGTAGGGCAAAAAGTTTCATTCTTTCATTTTTTTTTATTCTTTCCGCGATGCTCTATCATTTCAGCTTTTTATATCGCGAAAATCGCGATTGCCCAATCATTTCGGCTATTTTTCGCGGTGCCCAATCATTTCGGCTATTTTTCTTTTTACTCGCTGCTTTTTATTGCGAGTTGCCCCATCATTTCGGCTATTTTTCATGCATACATTTTTACTTGCTTTTTTTTTTATTGCAAGCTGCCCCATCATTTCGGCTATTTCATATGCATTTTTGGCTCGCTGATTTTTTATATATCGCGAGTGTGGAACTTGGGATCTGATACCGATCTTAGCATCAGCATCGCTGCGACTGGAATATTGCCAGGAGCGAATCATCATTTGCCATGAAAGAACTTGGGATTTGATACCGGTTTAGGCATCAGCATCGCTGCAACTGGAATATTGCCAGGAGCGAATCATCATTTGCCTCTGTCGATGTTGAACAAAGGTGGCTTAGCAAACAGGGTTAAGGTCCTATCGACTAAGGCTTTTGACTTCATGAGCCGTAAGGGTCTCACAAAGGTATTTCTCCCTACAAGTCGTGAGGATCTTATAGGTGTATTTCTCCTTAGGAATCGTGAGGGTTCCTAAGTGTATTGTTCCTCTGTAAGTCGTAAGGATCCTACGGGAGGGTTTTCTCCTTGTAAGTCGAGAGGATTTACAAGGGTTGTTTACCATGCAAACATATCCCTAGTCTCGGATGGGACTTAGTTAGGGAAATGTTTATTCGCGCCCGTGGATTGTATACAAGGGTCAATATTGGACTACTTGTAGGGCATTATCGAAGGTTGTGGGAGATTGCTTAAGCACAGGTTTAGGTCTCTGTAACTTAAGACTTTCAAATCTTACGAGCCGTGAGGGTCCCATAAGAGAGTTCTCCTTGCGAGTCGTGAGGATCTCGTAAGTGTATTTTCTCCTTAGGAATCGTGAGGATCCCTAAGTGTGTTGCTCCTTTGTGAGTCGTAAGGATCTCACGCAGGTGGTTTCTCCTTACAAGGTCGAGAGGACCCTATAAGTGTCTTTTAACGAGGTTGCGCCCTTTCGGGTTTTCACAAACACTCGCCGGTAGTCCTGCTGTTTTTTCTCACGGAGCCCTTTTGGGTTTTCATCCGTGCCCATTTTGCTCATGGACATACCGTTTTTTTTTATTCTTTTTCTTTTTTTTTACAAGGTCGCGCCCTTTCGGGTTTTCACGAACACTCGCCGGTAGCCCTGCTGTTTTTACTCACGGAGCCCTTTTGGGTTTTCATCCGTGCCCATTTTGCTCATGGACATACCGTTTTTTCATCATTTTTTTTTCTTTTTCTCCTTTTTTTTTTTACTTCGTCAGCCTAAGGATGCTGCGGTAGTAGTTTTGGGACGTTTCGGTCCGTCGTTAGTTTAAGGACATTTCGGTCCGTCGTTAGTTTAAGGACGTTTCGGTCCATCGTTAGTTTAAGGACGTATCGGTCCGTCGATAGTTTAAGGATGTTTCGGTCTGTCGTTAGTTTAAAGACGCTTCGGTCCATCGTTAGTTTAAGGACGTTTCGGTCCATTGTTAGTTTAAAGACGTTTCGGTCCATTGTTAGTTTAAGGACATTTCGGTCCGTTGTTCAGGGGAGGGCCGGCTACTGCTTGTAAAGTCTGAGCTTAGGAAGATAGCGAGCGGACATAGTCGTCGTCATCTATCATTGACCCAGGCTGTGGCTCATTAAGCATAGTACTTCTTTAAGAAGCGGCCGTTTATTGGCCTGAAAGGCCTTTCACCGTGCATGTCCATGAGTAGATAGGCTCCACCCTGGTAGACCTTGTCTATGATGTACGGGCCTTCATAGTTTGGCTCAAATTTTTCCCGCTTGGCACGACTGGGGATCATAGGTCTTTTGACCACTAGTACGAGTTCGCCTTGGCGGAATGTCCTCGGCCTGGTCAATCTTTCATACGAGCGCGTCATCTTTGCTTTGTAGGCTTCTAGATGTTGTTGCGCTATGAGCCGGGTTTCATCGAGGGCATCAAGCTCCTCAAGCCGAAGGTGAGCATTTTCTTCGTCCGTCAGCTCGTAGTGGACTGCCACTCATAGAGAGGGTAACTCTATCTCGAGGGGGAGCACTGCTTCCGTCCCAAATACCAACGCGTACGGCGTTGTGTTTGTGGCCGTCTTGCATGTAGTCTGATAAGCCCAAAGGGCTTCTTGCAGCTTCTCGTGCCAGTCTCTCTTATTCCGGGAAACGGTCTTTTTTATGATCTTCGTCAAGGTCTTATTGAAGGCCTCGGCCAGACCGTTAGCTCGTGGGTTGTAAACTGAAGAATATCTCCAGTCTATATTGTGCTGCTGCGCGAAGCGGCCAATCTTATGGCTTCTGTAGGCTGGCCCATTATCGGAGATAATCCGCCGTGGGGTTCCAAACCGATAGATGACGTGCGTCTTGAAGAAGTGGAGGATGTTCTCCGTCTTCACTTCCCTCAGCGGTACTGCTTCTGCCCATTTGGAGAAGTAATCAGTTGTCGCCAGGATAAAATGATGTCCCCGGGATGATGCTGGCTCGATGGGGCCGACTATGTCAGTCCCCCACATTTCGAATGGCCAGCTAGCCACCGTTGGATGTAGTGGGTTCGGATGTTGGTGGATAAAGTCTCTATGAATCTGGCACGAGTGGCATTGCTTCGCATACTCGAGGCAGTCCTGGATCATCGTGGGCCAGTAATAACCCATCCGTTTAATTTTTAACTTCATCTTTGGGCCTGCTTGGTGAGAACCGCAAAGTCCGTCGTGAACTTCCTAAACGACTCTTTCTGTTTCGCTAGGTCCTAAGCATCTCAGCCATAGAGAATCAAATGATCTCTTGTATAGAGTATCGTTGACGAAAGCGAAAGATAGAGCTCGTTTCATGAGCTGATGTCTTGAGGACGCTTCTTCGGGCATTCGGTGGGACTTAAAGTAGTCTATGAGGACTTCCCTCCAGTCCTCAGCCTTCTCACGGTCTTTTATTTGTAGGGTCGTCTGCTCAGTCGCCCCCTTTTCTTTATATAATTCCGGAGGTATTTCTGCCGGGGCGAGCACTCGACGGCTTTGTACCACGATTCTGACGTCATCAAGGTTCTCGTCAGCCAGTTCTTTAGCAAGTTTGGCCAACGCGTCTGCTTTGCTGTTTTCCGCACGCGGTATGTTCTCCAAAGTATAGGAGGGAATTTGGGTCAATAGTTGTCGCACCTTTTCGCCGTACTTCACCAATTCTGGTTTGCACGTTTGGTAGTCACCATTTACTTGACTAACGACCAATTGGGAATCCCCGTATATAAGGAGATTTTCGATTCCCATGTCGATGGCGATCTCGAGGCCTGCTATCAGAGCTTCGTATTCAGCTTCATTGTTTGTCCTCGGCTATGTTAAGGAGAAGGCGAAGCGCATTATCCCTCCTTGTGGAGTTGCGAAGATGAGGCCTATCCCCGATTTGATCATTGGGATACCTTGTTTCTGTTTCTTTACGGAGGATGCTCCATCGAAATAGAGTTCCCATCGGGTACTACCGCCGCCAATCGCATCAAATGCATGCTCGTCTGGCAACTCGCAGTTCAGAGGAGAACCGGCAGGTACTAGATGCTCAGCGAGGAAGTCGGCAATGGCCTGGCCTTTCACTGCCTTAAGAGGTCGATACGTTATTGAGAACTCCATCAGGAGTAGAGCCCATTTAGCGAGTCGACCCGTCAATATAGCCTTTGACATCAGATATTTAAGAGGGTCCACCTTCGAGATGAGACGGACTTCATGTGCCAACGCATAGTGCCTGAGCTTTGTTATCGCGAAGATTAACGCCAAGCAATGTTTTTCAATGGGAGAGTAGTTGCTTTCTGCCCCCAGCAGAACTCGACTCAAGTAGTAGAGTGCTCTTTCTTTCCCTTGGTCGTCCTCTTGTGCCCATAATGCGCCTAAAGAACCTTCGAGGGCGGTTGTATAAAGAATGAGAGGTTTTTCCTTAACTGGAGCAGCCAACACCGGCGGGTTCTGCAGGTATTGCTTGATCTCGTCTAGCGCGCTTTGGCATTTTTGATCCCAGACGAATGGGGTTCCCTTCTTCATCAGGTGACTGTAAGGACGGCATTTGCCTGAAAGATTAGCGATAAACCGCCGGATGTATGCGAGCTTCCCTTGGAGAGACCGCAACTGTTTGAGGGTTCTTAGCGGAGGCATTTCCATGATCGCCTTGATCTTAGATGGATCTATTTCGATACCTCGATGTCGGATGATGAATCCCAAGAATTTACCCGAGGAGACTCCAAACGCGCATTTGAGGGGATTCATCTTCAAATTATACTGACGAAGGCGTTGAAAGACAGTCTCCAGATGCTTTAAATGCTCTTCGTATGACATGCTCTTCACTACAAGGTCATCGATATAGCACTCGACGATGTCATGTATGAGATCGTCGAAGATCTTTGTCATGGCCCTTTGATAAGTAGCACCGGCGTTCTTTAGACCAAAGGGCATAACCCTGTAGCAGAATATACCCAAAGGGGTCCGAAAAGCGGTGTGCTTCTGGTCTTCGGGATGCATCTTTATCTGATTGTATCCTGATGAACCGTCCATAAAAGAGAAAACCTCATGAGTGGACGTGTTATCTATCATTAGCTCGGTTACTGGTACTGGGAAATAGTCCTTTGGACAGGCTTTATTGAAATCCCTGAAATCCACGCATATGCGTACCGTCCCATTTTTCTTCATTACCGGGACGATATTGGCGATCCAGTCGGGATATTAGACTTCTTGGATAAATCCAGAATCGATCAGCTTCTTGACTTCGGCGTTGATGCTCATTTCAAGCTCGAGTCGCATCCTTCTTGGTGCCTGCTTGACTGGCTTGATATCCGGGGATATTGCTAACTTATGCACAGCAATCTCCGGATCTAATCCTGGCATCTCGGAGTAGTTCCACGCGAAGCAGTCTTTATGTCGTAGAAGCACGTTCTTTAAAGCAGCCACCCTTTCTTCAGATAGCAGCTCGCTGACAAATGTCGGTCGCGGGTCATCTGCCGATCCCAACTCAATCTTCTTGAGGTTATCTGCAGTAGTATGTATACCGTCTTCCAGTTCTTTTGGAGCTGGCGGAAATTCTGAGACCACCTCATCATCGCTGTTCTCAAAGCACCAGGGAAGGTCATCCATATTCTCGGGCTCTTCTTTTAATATCGTAATCGTGTAACAGGTGCGAATCCGCTTCCAGGACTGAGGTGGATCTGGTTTTGCTTTTGCGGCTTTGGGTTCGTGCTTTTGTGGCGGCGTTACCCTCCAGCCGTCGGATAAGGCGAATCTGCCCTGTTGGTACTGGTCCTCGACCCAGTTCTTGAAGGTGAAGCAGTCTTCGGTAGGATGTCCTATGGCTCGGTGATAAGAGCAATAGCTCAAATGAGAAGCCTTGTCAGTTTGCTCAGGGTGTCTAGACCCTGGAAGCGCGATCATTTGATGTTTTAAAGCGAGCTTGAGTAACCTCTCCGTCTTGTCTCGGGGGAAGGAGTACGCTCGACTCATCTTCTTCATGAGGGACAAATCCGAGCCGCGCAATACCCGATCACGTAACCCCCTAATCCTGCGTCGTTGTTGTCGGCTCCTCTTTCCGCTTCTTGATTTATTTCCGTCTCTGCGTCGGGCCTTTCGTACAACGGGCTGACGAGGATGAGCATCTTTGTCTTTTGCAGCCTGTTGAAATAGACGTTGCGTCTTGGCCTTCTCGTAGATGGCCATCTCGCGGTTGTGGTCTTCCCGAGCTTTTTGACCCATTTTCCTGATAGGCTTATCCATTCGTTCTTCAAACGACGGACTCGGCATTTCAATCGCGGGATCTAGTTTTGATGAGGGGTTGGCATCTCCTGACAGGGCGTCCTCTTCTTCATCAAAGGTATATATAGCGTAGCTGCTGTGGGCCCGTCCCCGTTTTCCGGTTCTCGCGTATCCAAGCCCAAGTGTTTCCATTTTCCCGTTGGACAATTTGCGTTGAGTCCCAGGGACATCCCAGATCCTGTTGTAGAACCCAGCTTGTCGAACAGTCTGTTTTAAGGGTACTCCTTGGCGCTTCAATAGCCTCTTTAATCCATTTGTATAGTATTTGGGCAGACGGATCGGTTGGAGCCTGTCGAGTGTAGCATCCGCGCCATGCCAGATCTCTTTCTCTACTTTCGACTCTGAGGATCGGTAGAATAGGATCGCCTTCTCACCCCTTTGCCTGGGAGGGACGTAAAATGTTCGCAGGTCCTGCACATTGTGAGCTTGAAGTGTGTCGAGATCCTTGTAGTGTTCCCGCGGCACCATGATGATTTGCAAACTCTGATCATCGCTAGAGGGTGCTTGTATTGACAGCCAATTGGAGAATACGGCATTAACCTCATCTTCTGAATCACTTCCGAAGACCAACATGGGGGCGGACGTCCCTGTGTTGTTGCGTTGAGATGGCCCGGCATAAACTATCTCTTCTTCTTCTTCGGTATCGCTCCCGAAAACAGGGATGGCGGCGGCGGCTTTGTTCTCCGGCTTGCGGCACCTTTCTGTATCCTCGAAATCTGGCAAAAAGTACTTCGCATCTTCGTATTTGCGGACTTCGTTCACGGAAAATGGGTTCAACTCACCTGTTACGGTATACTCGAAACCATCCTTAAAGTACTTCATACACTGATGTTGCGTAGAAGGGATGATGTTGTACTCATGTAGCCAAGGACGACCGAGCAAGGCGTTGTAGCAGGTCTTGGCGTCAATGACATGGAATTTGACGTCTGTGACGAGAAGTCCGAAGCGTAATGTTAGTATCACAGATCCGAGAGTCCGTGACGATTGTGAATCAAAACCGGAGATAGTGATTTTGTCACGAGCGAGGTGCTGCACACTCATGCAGATTTCCTTCAACACCCGAACATTAAGGAGATTGACGGAGGATCCATTATCCACCAGAATCTTGCCTATCTTGATATCATGGCAGTATCCAGAGACATATAGGGGACGGTTGTGGTCGCACGTCCCGAGAAGGAGGTCTTCGTCACCGAAAGTGATGTCGGCCGTATGCACTTCCTCCAGTTCATCCTTCATCCTTTCAATGGCGAGGAAGGCTTGAAATTGCTCAGGTTCTTGTAACGCCTTAATTAGTGAGTCTCGCGCTTCTTTTGATAATAGGAGGGCATCGAGAATGCTAAGCTGAGAAGGTAGCTTCCTTAGGTGCGCTAGGATGTTATAGTCCACCTTACCCTTTCTAGGAGGGTCTTTGGCAGCCAGCTCTCTCATGACTTGGTCATCTAAAGTGATATCTTCAGTGACCTTTTCCTTTCCCTTATCTTTTCTACTCGCGGGCCCGAGATTCTTTTCTGGGAGTGTGCGATTGCACAGCTGAATGTTCTCGCAGGCCTCCGATTTCTCCTCTTTCCCTAAAACAGATTCTTTAAAGAGAGGGCGCAGAGCCATTTCTTCATCAGAGTCGCTCCCAAAGGTGAGAACTTATGACCCCCTGGCGTTAACCATGTAACAGTTGCCAGTAGTTCTGTTGTGCCCATCGACAGTACTTCTTCGCTCCCGACGGATCTTGCGTTTCACGCGCTTAAAATGTTGCCGATGAGCAACATATCCTTGCCACCATATCTTAAAGGCGTCGCACTCCTCCATGGGGTGTGAAATTTTCCGATGATATGCGCAATAATCAGGGTGCCTCTCCACCCCATCGTGCGTGTTTCCTTCCGAGGGTGGTAGCTTCATTCCCATTGACATGGCTTTGGCAAACCTTTTCCTCGTCTTGAATATCTTCTTGTCTACTTCGGATGCCTTTCGCTCTGGCAGGGGTAGTTCAACTCTTTCGTTCAGTCGCCTGCATTTGACTCCTTCTGACGCGGCCATCTCACGCTTCTGATCCGCTTTACTCTTTAGACGAACCTCGTCTAGAAAGGCATTGATCATTTCATTTGTTGGCCATGCACGCTCTGGTTCAGGCTCTGCCTCCAGCTTCTTAGTGCCAGGAGTTTTCCCATCATCGGTAAACGAGTGGGAGATTACGTTACAACTCGCCACATATCCTTCGGATTCATCCGACGAGCTCTCTCCATCATCTTCCTCTTGAAAGATGTGGTTGAGGAACTCTTGCAGTGTGACAGGAGTTCGCGCCTTTTGATTGTATTCTTCCAGCGCGTCGATTTGCTTCTGCAAGTTCGTGTGCTCGTTTCCAAGCTTCACGGGCTTCTTGGATTTCTTCTTCTTTTTCTTCGAAGATTTTGACGGTTGGGCGTGAGTATTTGGGCCCTTATCGCGAGTCTTCGTAGTTGGGCGGGGCTTCAACATTCCTTCGATAATTTGAGGTTCAAGAGGGTCCTTCCATTCGATCGTAGGGCACGCATGAAGGTATCCCAGCATTCTTTTGGTTTTAGTTGATAGCACGACCTCCCACGGAGCTTCTTCAATAAAGGAGCAGGTTGCCCCCGGTGTATCCGCTTTCTTAGGAGGATGCGGCTGTGGTGGGTTCACCTTCCACTTTTCTGACAGTATAAACTTCCCCTGGAGGTATTGATCTTCGATCCATCCTTTGAAGACGAAGCAATCTTCAATCGGATGACTTACCGTTTGATGGTAAGGGCAATAGTTAGGGTTATTCACCTCTGTGGGTTGCGGCGGTCGCCTTGGATTTGGTAGATTTATAAGTCTGTTGCGTATTGCCAGCTCGAATAACCGTTTCGTCTTGTCTCGTGGGAACGAGTAAGGACGTTTCATCTTTTCATTATAATACCGGCGTCTTTCTTCCAGTTGATCTGCCGGTTTCGGGGCGTTAGGTTGCTGTTGGGCATTCGCGACAAAGGTTGCCCTTCTTTTACCCTTGTCATTCCGAGGTTCCGACTTCGGGGGAGGTGGTCTATGACCCATCTGGTCCATCTGAGCCAACTTGTCGATTAAAGCCTGGAATGTGGTTGGCTTAAAGAACATCATAAACTGGGAGATAGTTGCGTGGGGGTCTAGGGTTCCTACGAACATGCCCACTGCGGGTGCCTCCTCAATGCGTTGTTCGCATCTCGACCACAAATTCCGCCAGCATATAGCATACTGGACCCAGGTTTCGCCTGGTTTTACCCTGGCGTTAATCAATGCTGTTATTGGAGTGCGTTCGCTGGCACTTGCGAATCGCTGAGTGAATAACAACTCCATTTCAGCGAATGTCTTGATAGAATCGTTCGGGAGTTCCGAATACCATTCGAACGCTGTTTCCGATAAGCTGCCCACGAACTGGCGAAGCAACAGTTTATCATCACCGCCGGTGTTACCGCAGAGGGCCCGGAACTGGGCAACATGTTGATGGGGATTGCCGGTCCCCTTATACACGTGGAATTTCGGTATCGTATAGCCTGGCGGGTATTTGATTTGGTCGTACCAGCTTGGATACGGCCGCCCCATTTTTACGACTTGACCAGCTGCCTCAGTCGCATGATGAACCCGGATTTGCTGGGCTATATAGTCAACCAAGTCAGCTTTAGAGATCGTCTCCTCCTTGGCCGTTGAGGGGGCTGGCGGTGGATTTGACGTTTCTCCTCGGTCGTCTTCAAGAACGATTGGGGGATCCTCGGAGGGTAGGTCCTGCTGGATCATTATTCCTATCATATCTTGGAAGAGAAGGCCCATACGCTGTATATTGGCTGCTTGTTCAGCAGCCTCTTTGTCCTTTTTCTCCAGTATCCGGCGAAGGAATTCAGCGTCGGTTTCTTCCTCCTGGTGTGCGTCTGAGGACGTTTCTGGGCTTTCTTTTGGCCCGGTAAGTGCGGCCATAGCATTCATCATCTCTTGGAGCTTTTGCTGCTGCTCCTGAGCTTTGGCCACCGACCGTGTAAGCGGTCTATGACCCGTGGATGCGCGGCTGTCTTCTTTTCCTGACGCCATGTATACGGTGTGGACCATCATGCCCCCAGACTTAGGGCGTCTGGGCTTAGTGCTATTAGCTGTCGTTGCAGGCTGGGGGATCTTCTTTAGCTTCCTCCTTTTATGAGCCATGGAGGTTGAGGGGGCCGTTGAGGTGGGCGTCCAGACAGCCTTTCGGGGTTTAGCCTGGTGACCAGCTTCCGGTTGGATTTTCAGCTTCTTGTGCTGGCGGGAGAAGTTTGGATCGATGATCGAGTCTCGGGCCTGCCGCCAAACCTTATAGATTTTGGAAGACAGCCGTTGAGGGGATCGGGGCTGTTCTGATTTTATTTCCACAACCTTTTTTAATGGGGGAGGAGACCTCTTTAGCACTGCAGTAGGAGAATTCCTTCGCACCTTATTTAGCATCTCGAAGCTGTTCCCAGTTGGAACAGCAGCATTAACTTCTGCCATCGGGGCTGATAGAGTTAACCCGGGGGGGGGAGTTTCCCCCAGCCTTCCTTACTCGGCGCCAATGGCGACGTCGAGCGTGTCGAGCGGACGGCGTTGGGTCAGCGGTAAGAATGGTTTCGTCTTGCCCCCTGTGTAGGTGGGGGGTCGCTGTTGGTGTTAGCCTGTCAAAGACCGACGTCTTTTGGGTAGCAGGGGCGGGAGCTGAAGCCGTCAATCTTGTAAAGACCGACTTTTTGGCCAGAGAAGCCGCCTTGGCGATTTCGGGAGCAGGAGCAGCCACTTTCTTAGAAGCAGCCTTCTCTGGGATTGTAGACCTCATGATGGGTCTACCGGATTTCTGGCCCAATCTAGAGAAGACCGAGGCGCTGATGTTGGGCGACCCGTTGAGATGAGCCACGGCAGGGGTAAGACGATCAAAGACCGACATCTTGGGAGCTTCCTTTGTCAGCACCGGCGCCGTGAAGCTCATTGGCGGGAGCATAGTCCCAAAGAACAATCCGGTAGTGGCCTGAGTCACCTGGTCCACCGGTATTGTGAATAACGAAGCAGCTTGGGGTCCATAGGCTATACCTCCTGGCGAGGTAAAGCGTTGGTCGCAATTGCAGTCTGAGCACTTGGAGCATTTCGTAGAAGTAGAAGCCATCGATTCTTTGCTTTCTGCAATAAGCAAGACGCCAATTCTTAGTATCTTGAAACCCAAGGTCCACCATTAGCGAACCGCGATTGGTTCGCGAATCACGACACACGAAGTGTGGAGTGGAAAGAAGAAAAGGTCCCACCGGGCGTGCCAGAATCTGTTCCCCTCTGAACGGCAGCGGGGACGCGGGACGTCTCGCCTGAGGTTCGGGGCAGATGCTAATAGGTGCTATCCGTCCACCTCTCCGAAGATGCCAAGTTGATTCATGGCACCGTGTATCGAAGGTTTAAACGGATGCGGCCGATGTACCAGACTTCGTCAGATTCCCCCTCGTTTGAGGGGTTTTTGATTGTGGGGACGCTCTTCCCTGCAGGCGCAAGCCCCGGCAGTTAATTACGCTACCGCATCGCGGTAACAACTTTCTCCTTCTCCAGATGGTCACTTCGCGTCGTGTGTGTTTGTTTTGTGTTTTGTTGCCCGTGGATTGTTTACGGAGACCGAGTTATGTCGTCGCCCGTAGGGCGTGGACTAGTCCAAATCCGTATTATCTTAGATTTGGGTTTGGGGGTTTGGTTTGAGGATACGTTAGCCAAACTTGAGGCCAAGATCAACTCAAACGTTTGTTAAGGATACGTTAGTCCGACCTGAGACTAAGATCAACTTAACGGGATCGTTTAGATCCGACAAAAGAGCATTTAGGGGCTCTATTGTTCCAGTTTAGGGACATAGTGGTCCATTGTATGTATGGCCGTCGGGACCCATCACCTCTCTGACAATGTTGAAGGATTACAACGACGGATATCAGAGGAGTTCAGAGATGTATCCTTGAACCGAAGTTGATTGGGGGGATTCATAGTCCAGTCTGTTTGAAGGTCTAAGGTTACGTTAGCCATATTTGAGGCTAAGATCAACTTAAACGGGATCGTTTAGATCCGACAAAAGAGCATTTAGGGGCTCTATTGTTCCAGTTTAGGGACATAGTGGTCCATTGTATGTATGGCCGTCGGGACCCGTCACCTCTCTGACGACGTTGAAGGATTACAACGACGGATATCAGAGGAGTTCAGAGATGTACCCTTGAACCGAAGTTGATTGGGGGGATTCATAGTCCAGTCTGTTTGAAGGTCTAAGGTTACGTTAGCCATATTTGAGGCTAAGATCAACTTAAATGGGATCGTTTAGATCCGACAAAAGAGCGTTTAGGCTCTATTGTTCCAGTTTAAGGACATAGTGGTCCATTGCTAGTTTAAGGACATTGCGGTCCGTGGGTAGTTTAAGGACATTGCGGTCCATTGTTAGTTTTAAGACATCTCGGTCAAGGTTAAGGACGTCGTAGTCCATGGGTTTAAGGACCCCACAGTCCATTGTTAGTTTTAAGACATCTCGGTCAAGGTTAAGGACGTCGTAGTCCATGGGTTTAAGGACCCCACAGTCCGTTGTTAGTTTTAAGACATCTCGGTCAAGGTTAAGGACGTCGTAGTCCATGGGTTTAAGGATCCCACAGTCCGTATCAATGTGTGGTCATCGGGACCCATCACCTCTTTGAAGACGTTGAGGGATTACAACGCCAAGTATCAAAGGAGTGAAGAGATGTACCCTGGAACCGGAGTGGATTAAATAGTCTTTGGCCCAATTTGGGATTGAGACCAATTAATTATGTTTTGAGCCCATTGGCCCAGTTAATTACAAATTGAGGACTTATGGCCAGTTTGGGCTAAGTCCAATCATGTCTGGGACATCGGCTTTCTGTTGATCCATTGAAGGAGAGGCTTTGCCTCTGGCCATTTAGCCAATTGGGCTAATGCCTAGTGTTAAACACTAAAGACCAATCAGTGTTAAACACTGCGAATGAGATTGATAAGTTAGTGTTTAACACTAAAAGATAGTTGGTGTCAAACACCAGCAACAAGGCTTTCAAATTAGTGTTAAACACTAAAACAGTCCAGTGTTAAGCACTGGCAACAGAAATTCCAAATTAGTGTTGAACACTAAGGTAACCAGTGTTGAACACTGCGAATAAAGTTCTTTGCTTAGTGTTGAACACTAGGGCCAAACAATGTTTTAACACTGAATTCAGGGGTCCCAATTTAGCGTTAGACGCTGAGGTAAGAGGGGTCACGTGGTAGCACGTGAGGGCGCCCTCCCTTCATTTGTTCTTCTGAGACTATCGCATTTTTCAGAGCATCACGTGCCATCACGTGACGGGCATTCAAGCGCTTGTGTGTTAAAGCTTCTGTCGAGGGTCACGTGAGTCACGTGAGGCACTGCCTCCAGAGGGCTTTCTGTAGATCTTTTGGGGAGGGAGGGTCACGTGGTGGCACGTGACCCTGCCTCTATGTATGTTGTTTAGAAGATCTGTTAATCCCCTTTTTAGGAATTAAATTCCTCGTAGGGTTGAACCCTGACAATAATTTTAGAGGAATTAAATTCCTACTTCCTTTTGAAGAGTTGAACTCTGAATTTCCTGTAGGAATTAAATTCCTCATATATGTGCAGAATCGAATAGGGTTGAACCCTAATAAAAGCTTTGGGGAATTAAGCTCCCACTCTCTGTTAAAAAATTATTCTGGGAAATGAGATTAAGGGAATTAAATTCTCGTTGTTTTAACAGAACAAAGTTTTTAACTAGGGTTAAACCCTGATTCTTTTTGTTCTGAAGGAATTAAATTCCCATAACACAGGATCAAGCCCTAATTTTATTTTAAAGGAATTGAATTCCTATAGTTCTGTGAGAATTAAATTCTCGTGCTTCTATTCCCTCTCTATGCTTTGGATCTGCATGGCAGGATCTTAACCCATTGAGAATTAAATTCTCAACTTCAAGGGGAGATGTGCACTTTACAGATCCTCTATCAAAGAGAGAAGAAATATGCCCTTCTGTTTTATATCAGGGTTAAACCCTGTTGAGAATTAAATTCTCTTTTCTTTCAAAAAGCCTTCCCTCTCTTACCTAGGGTTTTCTTTTGCAGAAGATCCAAATTCCTCAAAGTATCAAGGCTCTCTCCCTTTTCTTCCCTCTGCGTGTGTATTTTTTTTTTGTCTCTTGGCTCCTATTTATAGGAGAAGCAGCCGAGTCAATTAGTTTTTTGACGAATCTTCATTGAGAGATTTGATTTGCATCCATCGTTCGTTTTGGACCTTTAGATTATTAGGTGAATTTTATTCACCATTGGATTTCAAATCCAGGGATTCTCCTTTGTTATTTCTGTTAGATTTAAAGGGGAAATCTTTCCAAATTTGAGATTTTCCCATAGATAGATGATATTTAATCACCTCTAAATCTTTAATTTAATCGATTGCTTTTGGAAAGATTTGAGAGGTCTTTTCTCAGAATTTAATTCTGTTGACAAATGGGCTTTGAAGTTGGTCACGTGTGGCCACGTGACCCTTGGTCACGTATGGGCACGTGACCCCCTAGGAACGAGCCTTCTTCCTTCTTTTTGCGCTCTGTTTTCTGGTTGCTTCTTAGCTATCACGTGCCACCACGTGACAACTGGTCACGTGTGAGCACGTGACCCTGACATGGAGCCTTCTTCTCGATTTAACCGGAGAATGAGTCTGATGTTTTGAGTGTCACGTGCCAACACGTGACCCTGGTCACGTGGGAGCACGTGACCTCTTCTGAAGCCTCTTTCTTGATTTGATCAAGGAACTGTTGTGTCTTTGCCGCTGCTTTTAAATGTCACGTGCCGACACATGACCCAGGTCACGTGGGAACACGTGACCCTTTCTGAAGCCCCTTTTCTTTGATGCATTTGGGAAACCGAATTTGCCTTGCTGATACTTTTAGGTGTCACGTGCCCACACGTGACTGCTGGTCACGTGTAAGCACGTGACCCCCTTCTGAAGCTTTTTCCATAAGCTTTTCTGATTTTAAATCAGGAAACAAGATCAAAGAAAAATAAGTTTTTCTTTTTATTTCAAGAACTAGAGGTTCATAAAAGTGCAAAGCACTATTTTTTTTTTGTTGTTTTCTTGTTTTAAAGAACCAGTGGTTCATAAGAAGTGCAAAGCACTGTTTATTATGTGAAGATCATTGATCTGGTTTTTAGATCAATAATCTATTAGAAGAAATTTCTTCTCCCTTGTGATGGTTTTTACCTTTTTCTTGAAATTTTTCTCAGAGTTCTCTCTGTTTGAAGCTCTTGATTTTTTTCAAGAAAAATGTTGATGCCTTTGAACTGAGGCCTAGGGTCCTTTTTATAGTGCTCATAAATTAGTTAAATTTGTTAAAGAGATTTTTCTCTGAGTGATTTGGGGAATTTTCCCCACCGTTGGATCTTTGATCCAAGGGCTTCTGTTTTACAGAAGAAAATCTTCTTGTTTTAACAAGAACAGAAAGATTTCTTTAAAATCTTAATTCTGTTTGGCGCAAATGCCCCAGCGCGTGACACGTGTCACACAGTGCAAAGCGCAGCGCGACTGCGCCAGCACGACTGCGCTGACACGTGTCGCACAGCGCAGCACGACTGCGCGAGCGCATCTGCGCTGACACGTGTCGCGCAGCGCAGTGCTTGCGCAACTGAAGCGTTGCTTCCTTTAATTTTGCTTTAAATAGAGCTTTGCTCTGATTGGGCGCGCCTTCTTGGGCGCTGCGCTGGTGCGTCTGCACCTGACACGTGGCGTGTTGCGCGCAGCGCAAAGAATCTGAAGCGTTGCTTCATTTATTAAAATTTAGATTTTCAAGGTAGAGCTTTGCTCTGATTGGCGGAAGATGAAGCGTTGCTTCATCTCCCGCTTTGGAATTTGAACAGAGCTTTGCTCTGATTGGGGTAAACAACAATTTATAGGAAAACATGAAAACTAGGGTTACAAACTCTCGCACATGCGCAATTACAGATTTGCCCACGGAAAATCCCAACACCCGCACCGACGCACCGACACGAGAAAAATCCACCGACACGGGCACTTAATGGCCGCGGAACCGCGGCAATGATGGGCCTTGGACCGCGGTTCCGCGGCCCTTTGGTGAGCTCAGCTCACCAAACTTTCTGGGTTGCATCTTGGCTTCTTGGGCTTTCTAATTTTCCACTTCTTTTCTCTATTTGATTTCTGGGTCTTCTCCAGATCTTCAGTGAAAACTTGTAATGATCTTTTGACTGTTTCCTTTGACATTTCGGACCATGCGTTGCCTTGTACACTTGTGAATTGTTCTCTATCTAGGCTTGACTAGGGTCCTTCTACTTGTTGGTCAAAAGTCCCTTTTCTGTATCAACTTTCGTCTTTTTCACTGTATTTGCTCCAAGAGCCTGTATCCTGTAATATGCAACAAATGTGCGTCAAGAGTACCTGTTTATTTATAAAACGAATAAAAATGGGGAGTACAATAATGCAATATTATAGTATGAACAAATACCCCCAAACTTATCTTTTGCTCGTCCTCGAGCAAACTTATTATTTTATTCACTAAAATCCTAACCACACTTTCGCAGGGAAACGCGATTGCACTGAGCATGTGCAACAAGCCGTTAAACCTCTAGGTGTCCCTAGTAGGAGGAGTGTTGTCTCCTGAGGGTTTTCAGCGGATTACACCCACAAAATCCTATCAACTCGGCCCATTGACTTTTGTTCTCCAATTAGGTTTTCTAACAAGGAATTCTATTATCTTTTGACTCGCAAATTATCCACCCACATTCTTCACGCTTCCTCATTATTTAACTTAAGATTATATATGTTATGTAGACCTACTCAGCTTTCGGCATCTCTTAAGTTTTCCTTCTAAAGTTCCATCTCCACATAGGAATTTCTATCAACTCTACTAAAGATACAAGTTCTATTCTTCATCCATTTCTCTCATCTAAACTCCAATCACATACCCCCACGTGTGTGTATAGATCACCCCTACACTTGGAAATTCAAATCAAGCAATCATACCCTTTGTCCGTTGTCCAAAGTACTTATTAGTAGGTGAATTTTTAATTGAATTTTGCTTACACATCCTTCATGCGACCGTTAATACTTCTTGAGGTACCAACGACCGATTACAAAATGCGTTTACACTTTTAAAGCGTAATTCCTAGTCTTGCAACATCCAAGGCTTTTAGCAGTGACTCCCAAACCAGTTGGTCTAAGGCACTAGGTGATGAAGCACCCTCGCTAAATATTTTTCTATTTTTGCAGCCTTAAGTAATCACAAAAACCAGTGTTCGTTTTTTTTTATTCTTTATTCACACTTTTTTTTCTTTTATTTTCTTCGTACTAAGGACTTTAGACAAGAGCATTTCAAGGTCTCTTCTACTATTCCAAGTTTCAAGGTGCGTGATTGTGCAAATTGTAGGGTATACGTTTTCAGAATCCAGACTTAAGATAGGAACTATTTTTCAAACTTATACTCTAATAAGAACATCAATACTCTTCCCTCATTTTGACTTAGCCCAAGAAGTCAACCCAAAATTTGCTTATTTCTAAATAAACTACAAGGCATATACTTTCTACCGTTAAACTTTAAGAAAGGTTATTTTTAGGGTTTTTAATTCACTAAGTCTAAGATCTAGTTGTTCCTAACCAGTTAACCTATCTGTCAAACTCACATCAAATATGGCCAAAATTGAATACAATAATTTTTATAATTTTTGAAATTTTTCAAATTTTTATAGGTTTTCAAATAAATAAGTATGCAAATGCAAAAATATGTACAAATGAATGCGAAGGAAGAAGACGTACCGAGCATACCCCCAAACTTGAACTTGACAGTGTCCTCACTGTCATGCTAAACCAAGAGGGTCAAAATACCGGCACTTCCCTGTTTATTTATTTATAATTTTTTATTGTTAAGAAAAAACAAAAAATATATACAAAAAGGCCCTCCCCCAAACTTCATTTAAACTATGTTAGACATTACTGCCAAACTTTGCATAGACCAAACGTCAACACCAACCAGTTGAAAAATTTATCAGTAAAGAGTATTGGATGGTGGAAGAATAAGTTGTAGCGATCCAAAAAGAATTGGGGAAGATAGAAGTGGTGGTATGGAAGGTATGGAGGTGAATAGACAGGAGGTGGTGATGAATCAAAACGAGAATGCGAATGATCAGCAATCAGTGGAATGTTTGCATTCTCGTAGCTTCTTAAAAGAAGTGGGGGTGGTTCAACTTCTAAAGGAGGAGGTTGACTAACCACAATACCCCCAAAATGTTTCTGTGGGTTCTCTATTGACTTGGTATCATCCATCAATTGCATATGATATTCAATTATAATGGAACTGATCTCCTCGATGTCCGCCATAGTCCAACCGAAAACTTGCCGCCTATCTTGTAAGACTTTTAAAATAGCGTTCTCTTGCTCGAAGGCTAGAGAGGCTGATATTATAATGGGAAACGTCTCATTCTCACCTATGTAAGCATATTTAAGGTGAGGCGGTAAGGACATGAGTTCGAGTTTCGGAGGCGAAAGAATCATTGCGGAATCTACCTCGAACTCAAAGAACTCCAACACAGGTTCGAAATCACTACAAACAACCGATTCGGATGGTTCATCCAAAAATTCAAAAGACTCATATTCGGGCTGTGAGCCGTCATCATCCGAAAAAGTGAAACATTCATAATCCATATCGGTTGTGTCAACGGTGGTAGGCTCAAGGAGGGACGCACTAGTGGCGTCAAAACTGTTTTCATCAAACAAGAATCTTTCAAGTTCGCAGTCCTCCTGCGTGATTTCGTGAATAGAGCAAACTTCTCGTGTACTAGTTTTAGGCACGGGGGGCAGACTTCCTAACTTATAAATATTGAACTCACTAGACGTCTTCCCGAAGGATAGAGTCATGGAGCCATTGCGACAGTTTATTACAGCATTGGAAGTGGCCAAAAATGGTCGACCGAGGATCACCGGAATTTGGTTCCGTGAGTTAGCAACAGGTTGTGTGTCCATAACAATAAAATCAACGGGGAATATGAACTCCCCAACTTTGATCAACACATCCTCTAGCTCACCCCTTGGATGGGTGATTGATCGATCAGCCATTTGGAGAGTACAACGAGTGGGTTTCAACTCTCCAACCCCTAATTGTTCGTACACGGAGTAGGGAAGCAGGTTAACACTAGATCCAAGATCTAAAAGTGCTCGATTAATTTTCTTATCCCCAATTGTGATTGAAATCGTAGGACAGCCGGGGTTCTTTCGTTTTTGGGGTAAGGGTTGAGGTTGGTTAATAGTATTGCTCACTGCACTAGCCACTAGCACTTTCTTAGGTATTTGAGATGACTTTCTCTTCGAGGTGCATAAGCCCTTTAAGATTTTCGCGTATGAAGGGACTTGTTGGATTGCATCCAAGAGAGGTATATTTATGCTAACCTGCTTAAATAACTCCACAATCTTCTCCATTTGTGCAGTTGGTTTATTGGGACTCAACCTGTTTGGAAATGGAGCATTTTGAAAATTTGTTGAGTCAAATGTCTGTGAAGTAGAATGTGGAGTAGGAACGGATCCCAGTGTGGGTCCGTTCGGATTAGAATAAGAAGAGCCTTTTGAAGAATGGAGAATAGGCTCTAGCGGAGGAAATGAGGGTGAAGAAGAAGGAGAAGATGACAATGGAGAAGAAGAAGAAGAAGAAGAAGAAGAAGAACCACCGGCGGGGATGTCATCATTAATACCCACATTATTCTGCAACACTCTTCCGGATCTCAACGTGGTCACAGCATTTACATTGTGATTGTTATACGCGTTTTGTGTGTGACCGGGATTTGGCAATGGTTGAGATGGAAGCTTTCCCTTTTCTCTCTCGCTCAACACAGCAGTTAATTGTGCAATTTGTGCCTCAATAGATTTGATACTTTGATCGTGTGAAGTATTGTTATGCATCAAAGACTAAACATAATTTTCAAATCTTGCTGCGGATTCTGTAGATTGCTTGAGAAATGCATCTAGACTTTTTTCTAGCGAGATAACCTTATCATCATTTGGTTGAACCAAATTGTTCGTTTGATTTGTATAAGGTTGTTGTTGGAAAGGTTGCTGGTTTTGAGTTTGTTGGGGTGCTTGTTGTTGTGGAGGAGGCCTTTGAAAGTTGTTGTTTCCTTGGAGTTGCTGATTTTGATTCCAAGCAAAATTTGGGTGGCTCCTCCAACCCGGATTGTAGGTCAAAGAGTAAGGATCGTTTCTTTGTCGTTGCTGAAATGCAACATTGACTTGATCTTGTCCTTGAATAGGTAGATTGTAAGGACACTCTTCGGTAAGGTGTGATGGATCCGAACAACAACCACAAACAGTTCGTGGGGGTAAAGCAGGGGCAGGAGAAGACGATGAGATTTTGGTCTCAATGGCTTCTAGATTTTTCATAAGTGTGGCCATCTCGGCCTTCATAGCAATTGACATATCTACTTGATGTATGCCTGCCCTAGATTGACCAATAGAAGAAGATGAGGTGGTCTTTGTGCTCTTCCACTGAATTGTTTGTTCACTAAGATCCTCGAGAAACTGCCATGCTTCCTCACTAGATTTGGTTAGAAAGTGACCCTGACAAATAGTTTCTAGCAACTGCTTCGTTGCCGGATTCAATCCCTCGTATAATGTTTGGCAAAGTTGCCAACTTTCGATCCCATGATGAGGGCATTGAATGAGTAGGTCTTTGAATCTTTCAAAACACTTCCAAAATGGTTCGGAAGGAAGCTGGAAAAATTGTATTATTTCATTACGGATTCTAGCAGTTTTGTGATGAGGATAGAACTTTTTCAGAAAAGCTTTCACAAACTCGTCCCAATTTCTAATAGAATGTGATGCGGTGCTGTATAGCCACTTCTCGGCTAGGTCACATAAGGTAAAAGGAATGACCCTTAGCCTTATAGCGTCACCACTTAATTGGGTCGTTTTCATCATAGCGCACACATTTTGGAATTTATTAATAAAAATATACGCATCTTCTGATTCCAAACCATGAAATTTTGGCAGCATATTGATGAAATATGGTTTTATTTCAAAGTTGTCCCCATTTGCCGGTGGGGGTGAAAGACAGGTAGGAAAAGACGTGCGGACGGGGTAAAAGAGATCCTGGAGCGCGACTCGTGCGGGCGATACAACAGGCGGAAGATTCGGATTATTCGCACCTAACGGAGGTGGAATCATTCCCGTCGGTAAGGTATTGTTGGGGTTGAATCCCGACATACCTTCGAAAAAAGAATTTGAAGGTGGAGGTAAGGAAATGGAGGGAATTTCGACTTCGGTGTCGAAAGGTTCGTCGGTCGGTACCAACGAAACACGGACTAATCGGGCGTTAGTATCCCTAGTCCAAAGTGACATACACTAAGGAGTAGTGCAGTCAGAAAAAAAATAAAAGACAGAATGTGGAGGTAAGATAACGTCAATAAAGGGAAGTGGTGTAAGTGAGTTGCAAGTTTTCTTAGCGACAAGTTGCAAGTTTTTGAAAAGATTTTTCTTTTTTTTTTTTATGTGAGAGATTTTGCAAAGAGATTTTTGAAAAGAGACTTGTGACACAAATGCTATCCACCACACATGCACAATCAGGCCTAGATCTAGGGTCACCTAGGTCTGCTAGACAGCTCCTAACTAGGGCTAGAAATAGGACCTCAAACCGCCTCTTCACCGTCAATTGCGGCCAGGTAAGTGCCAGGTAAGTGGGAAGGAACCACAGTAGTGGGCCTAATTAATAACCACTAGCCTAGACACACTTTCCTAGACACCGCAAAGTCAGTTAGGATAAACGGTCGATGCCTATACTAGTCCTTTTTCCTATTGAGCTCGACGTCCTTAGGGCTGAGTCTAATATTTTTTAATTAATTGTGGTCAATGCAAAATGCCTTTAAGTGATTTCTGGGGTCCTGGGAAGGGTGATGAAATCCCCACCCAATCTGAGTTTAGTCAATTAGCCCCTTAAAGTCCGATTAAATTATGCAAAACTGTAAATTCACTTGCAATCAATTTTTTAGCGCGGCGCAAAGAAACCTGCAGAAAATCTGTTGTTTAGAAGGGGGGAGAAGATTTTTAGCGCAAAGAAATCCTGCAGAAAGTTTTGACAATGGATATATTGTAGGTTGCAGAGGAGAGAAGGAGAAGACAAACCGAGTAAATTTCGCGCAGAGAGGAGGCTAAACCGCCGCGGTTACGCGGTCTGGGGCCCACTTTTGTCGCGGTTTCGCGGTCTGGTGACGGGATCAGCTCCTGAAAAAAATTGTACTGCTCTGCTGTGAACTTTCCCTTCTGTTCTGATATGATTTTTTCTATTTTGCCCTCTGTAAATTTCCAGATCCAAGAATCTTCGCTATTCCTGCAAAATTCAAAAGATAAACCCTTCAAACAGATAAAAATTGATAATTTTTTTTTTCTATTTTCAGATTTTTATAATTTTTAAGATTTCTATCAACCCGAAATTACACAAAAGAATTTTTACGCCATCTCCGGCAACGGCGCCATTTGATTAGTCCAAAAATTTTATGTTTACCGTAATCAGAAACGGCGTCGCTTTGCAGCTAGCCGGTGAATACGGGTCGATCCACAGAGATGTGTAATTTTCTTTGTGTTTTTACGAATTGATTCCAAATGTTGTTTGGATTGATTAAATCTAAAATCTAGATCTATCACTAAACTAAATTAATCTAAATTAAAGTCTTGCTAGGGTTAGACTTAGGGGAAGTTTGGAGATTAAAGGTTTCCTCACCGCTTTCAATACCTTATTTTTGATCTATTAGATGTTACGGTAATTATCAATAAAGTGGTTTAGAGTCTTTTGGGAAGATATTTCTTCCTCTAGATTCTTATCCTTCCTTTATCGATAATTTCCCTAACCTCTATGGAAAACGCGTGCAACCGGTCCTTTATACTACGGTGTCACCGTTACCTCGAGGGGTAGGGTGCCGTAGGGGGCGGTTGTGCGTGCATGCATGGAGTTCTAATTCTTAGTTGTGAAAGGGCATGAAAGGGGTGAGAGATCTCATCTCTCAAACCTTTCCCTAAGGCTAACCCTAACAAGCGAGGAGATTACTCGCTCATTAGGGAATTAAAAGACATTCTAATTAATAAAGAATTAAAAGCGAAGAAATAAAATTGACTTACTAATTTGATGGCTCCCTCCAAGCAATAATACAGAACAGATCTGAATTTGTTTATTGAAAAGAGGCATGAGTTTTACAGATCTGTGATTACAATTTATAGGAAAACATGAAAACTAGGGTTACAGACTCTCGCACATGCGCAATTACATATTTGCCCACGAAAAATCCCAACACCCGCACCGACGCACCGACACGAGAAAAATCCACCGACACGGGCACTTAATGGCCGTGGAACCGCGGAAATGATGGGCCTTGGGCCGCGGTTCCGCGGCCCTTTGGTGAGCTCAGCTCACCAAACTTTCTGGGTTGCATCTTGGCTTCTTGGGCTTTCTATTTTTCCACTTCTTTTCTCTATTTGATTTCTGGGTCTTCTCCAGATCTTCAGTGAAAACTTGTAATGATCTTTTGACTGTTTCCTTTGACATTTCGGACCATGCATTGCCTTGTACACTTGTGAATTGTTCTCTATCTAGGCTTGACTAGGGTCCTTCTACTTGTTGGTCAAAAGTCCCTTTTCTGAATCAACTTTCGTCTTTTTCACTGTATTTGCTCCAAGAGCCTGTATCCTGTAATATGCAACAAATGTGCGTCAAGAGTACCTGTTTATTTATAAAACGAATAAAAATGGGGAGTACAATAATGCAATATTATAGTATGAACAGCCGCAATAAAAAAAAATTTGGCAAGTGTTTGATTGTGTTTACTGCTTTGCATCTTTTAAATTGACTTTAAGGGGCTTTTACACCAATCCAGATTGGGTGGGGATTTCATTACCCTTCCTAGGACCCCAAAAATCACAAAAAGCATATTGCATTGACCATCGAGTTAAATAAAAAAAAATTAGACTCAGCCTTATGGACTGTCGCGCTCAATAGGACAAAGGAATAGTTGTAGGCATCGATCGTTTATCTAAACCTGACTTTGTGGTGCCTAGGCTAGACAAGTGGGGAAAGATAACTTTAAAAGGCCCGTCTCACGGTGATTCGTGAGCAGATCCCTCTTTTCTCTACTTATTCTTACCTAGCCACAATTGGCGGTGAAGAGGCGATTTGAGGTCCTCACATCTTGCCCTTTGGAATAGTTAGGAGCAGTCTAGTTGAACTAGGTGACCCAAGATCTAGGCTTGATTGTGCATATTGTGATTGATTGAACGTGTGTCGAAGCTTCTTATTAAAAATCTTTTTGCAAAAAAGCTCCTTATAAAAAAAACCAAACACAAAACAGAAAATTTTACAAAAAGACTTGCCAATTTTGTCGCTAGAAATCCATTGCACCCCACTTGCACCCACATTCTTTTTCTTCTCCTTTCTTACATCATGGGTACCCCACCTCATAAAATTCTTGCCGAACTTTGGTACCCTCATCCAAACATTGCTTCCTACGCGAATTGTTTTGGTCGAATTACGGACGATCCCTCCATGCCCAAAATTTCTTTGAAAAATCGAATAGAAGCGTCTAGGAGAAACAGTTCGACTCCGCAATCCACTTTGTATCAACCATTTCAACTTTCACCACCTCCTTATGTTGATACCCCTTTTTCGAGTCCTGTTGTAACTCCGAAACCCATGTCTATTGCTGAACATATTGAACAAGCTCGTAACCGATCTTTCACTCCTTTCAACACTTCCAGTTCTTGGGATCAATAAGTCCATTCATCTTTTTATCCAAATGTTGATCCTACTCCTGTCCAACCATTCAATTCCTACCAGTCCTACCTGACTTTCACACCTTCCCTAGACATTGCTTCTACACAGCCATTTGGGAGTTTCATGTATCCAAACAACTTTGAATGTTTTACTGAAACCCCTTCACAACCCATGTCTAGTCTGGAACAATCGTTGGAAGCTTATATTGTAGCGACAAACCAACAGATGAGGAATTTGGATGCGTCCATTGCCGCCCTTATGCAACCTAGTGACCCGATAGCTAGTTTCCAACTAGCTCCAAAAATTCCAATGTATGATGAGGCGGTTGGACAGATTGAGAATTTGAGTGGAGAGAGTGAGCTGTGCACCCTTCCAAATCAAACCTACCCATCACCAATTGAATCTCACAACCCCGGTTTTGAATGTCTATCAAGTGTCCTAAATGATTCACCGGTTGAAGATAAAACGTTTAATGAGTTGTGTGACTTTGTAGTGCTTGATTTGCCAGATTGTGAAGGGTCCCTTTCGAGTGAAACCATCACCAATCCTTTCGACCTCTACACCTCCAATCTAGAAACTGAATTGATAAATATCCATGCTTTTGATGAGGTGTCCAAAAAAATTGATTTTCACTTGATTGAGGATATTGAGGTAGGGAATATTTTGGATGATGAACCCGTAGATTTGACTGAATTTTTCTCTCCAATTCAATATCCCGAGTCATTAAATGTTTCTCCCGAACTTCATATGCGTCTTGATTTTGATGATAATTGCATGGGTGAGATAACTTTTGAGGAGAATTATGAGATGACTTTTGAGGAGAGTATCGAGGATAGTATTGAGGATGAACCAGTTTTGTTTGATGAGTCGGATTTTTCAATTCATCCTCCTGAACTTTTAACTGTTATACTTCCTAAATCACCCCCCCTTCATCATTTCCATCGTTCCGACCATGCAAGAGATCACGCAGGAGGACCGTGAGCTTGAAAAATTTCTGTTCGATCACAGCAATTTTGACGCCACTAGTGTGTTCCTCTTTGAATCTGACACAGTTCTCACGACCGATAACGATTACGAGTGTTTCACTTTTACGGACGATTTTGAAGACTCACCGCCCGAGTTTGAGTCCTTTGAATTTTCAGATGAGTTAGTTGAACTATCAGACTCGATTGCTTACAGTCATTTCGAACCATTGATGGAATCCTTCGAGTTCGAGACAGTTTCACCAATTTCACCTTCAATTGTTTCACCTCTGAAACTCGAACTCAAGTTGTTACCGTCTCACCTTACATTTGCTTACTTAGGTGAGAATGAGACCCTTCCTAAATCACTCCCCTTCGTCATTTCCATCGTTTCGACCGCGCAAGAATCCGTCACGCTTCCATTTTCAATGTCTGGTTTACCAAGTTCAACGTACCCATGTTTTCTCGCGAATCTTGAGGGATTTGACCCCATTTCTCGACGGGTTGATAGATTAGCACAATCGCTTTTAACACATCGGTCATCACAATTTGCGCTAATTTATTCACTCGATTTACACCCTCAAGTTCGTACTACACTTTTTTCTCTCTTCCGCCATTCTTCTCCTAATATACCGAGACCATATTCCACATTTCTTCCCATACGATCTCGAGTGTTTCTCATTTCTTTCCTCTACACTCCATTCTCTCACCAACCACACCATTATAACGATAAAATTTTGAATGGTTAGTGTTAACCTTTGGCCTGTGTAAGGCCTTGTATAGCTTAATACTGTGTTTTTCTCCTCCCTAACTCTGAACTTTAATACTTCAACAGTGGAAACACTGTTTCACTTAACTTTGGGGGAGACCTTTTTGTATATATATTTTGTTTTGTTCTTCTGTTAACAATAAAAAAAATAAACAGGGGAATACCGCCCATTTTGACCCTCTTGGTGTAGCCTGACAGTGAGGACACTGTCAAGTTTAAGTTTGGGTGTGTGCTCGGTAAGCTTTCTTCCTTCGCATTCATATGTATATTTTTGCATTTGCATACTTATTTTAAAACCCATAAAAACTGAAAAATTTGAAAAATTATAAAAATTAAAACATTCAATTTTGGCCATAATTGACTTGAGTTTGACAAGAAAGTTAACTAGTTAGGAACAACTAGATCTTAGACTTAGTAAATTAAAAACCCTAAAAATAACCTTTCTTAAAATTTAACGGTAGAAAAATATATGTCTTTGTAGTTTACTTAGAAATAGGCAAATTTTGAGTTCACTTCTTGGGCTAAGTCAAAATAAGGGAAAAGTATTGATATTTTTATTAAAAGTATAAGTCTGAAAAATAATTCCTAAGCTTAAGTCTAAATTCTGAAAATATATACCCTACAATTTGCACAAACACGAACCTTGAAACTTGGAATAATAGAAGAGACCTTGAAATGCTCTTGTATAAAGTCCTTAGTATGAAGGAAAATAAAATAAAAAAACCAAGTGTGAATAAAGAGAAAAAAAATGAACACTGGTTTTTGTAATTACTTAAGGCTGCATAAATAGAAAAAATATATAGTGAGGGTGCTTTATCACCTAGTGCCTTAGACCAACTGGTTTGGGAGTCACTGCTAAAACCTTAGGTATTACAAGACGAGGAATTACGCCTTAATGTGCAAACACATTTTGTAATCGGTCGTTGGTACCTCAAGAAGTATTAACGGTCGCATGAAGAATGTGTGAGCAATTCATCTAAAAATCCACCAACTAAAAGTACTTTGGATGATGGACAAGAGTATAATAGCTTGAATTGAATTTCCAAGTGTAGAGGTGATTCATACACACACGTAGAGGTATATGATTGGGGTTTGGATGAAAGATAGGAATGAAAAATAGGATTTATATTTTTAGTAGAGATGATAAAAATTCCTAAGTTGAGATGGAACCTTACAAGGAAAATTCAAAAGATACTAAAAGCTAAGTAAATTTAAAGAACATATACAATCTTAAGTTAAATGATAAGGAAGTGTGAAAAATACGGGTTGATAATTTCTGAGTTGAAGATAATAGAATTTCTTACTAGAAAACCGAATTGAAGAATAAAAGTCAATAGGCCGAATTGATAGGATTTTGTGGGTAGTATCCGCTGAAAACCCTCAGGAGACAACACTCCTCCTACTAGGGACACCTAGAGGTTTAACGGCTTGTTGCACGAGCTCAATGCAATCGCGTTTCCCTGCAAAAGTGAGGGTAGGTCTTTTTCGAGAATAAAACTAGTTTTGCTCGAGGACGAGCAAAAGATAAGTTTGGGGGTATTTGTTCATATCATAATTTTGCATTATTATATTCCTCATTCTTATTCATTTTACAAATAAACATGTGTTTTTGATCCATGTCTGCTACATAGTTGCAGGTTACAGGTTCTCGGAACAAAACAGTGAAAATGATGAAAAGACGCTACAAAAGTGAGACTTCGACCAACAAATAGAAGAATCTTGATCATGCCTACAGTTTGAGAAACAAACGAAGATCAGCAAACAGTTCGATTGCACAAAGGCAGCACAAGATTCAAGACTTCAATACGAAGCAAGCGGTAAAAGTCCACAACATTCTACACTGTGGAAATCTGGAAGAGAATAGAAGACATTCTGAAGAACCAAGTAAAGAAAAGCCAAGTAAAAAGCAACATGAGAATTACCAAAGAGACAGAAGCCCAAGATCCCTCTATATGGCCGCGAATCCGCGGCCAAACATGACTTTTGGCCGCGGTTCCGCGGCCATGATGAGCGCGTGTCGGTGCAATTTTTGTCGGTGGGTGGCGGTGCGTTGACTAGTCTTCTTAGGGTAAATTTATAAATGCAGATCTGTATCGAATGTAACCCTAGGGTTTCTATGATCTATAAATAGAAACACTAATGCTCTTTTTGAAAGCATGCCTCTTCCTATGCCTCTTTTCATTCATCTATTTCAGAATTTTAATTCGTTGTAAATGTTTGAAGAGAGCATCAAATAAAGTAAGTCATTTTTATGCCCTAGTTAATTTCTTTTCTGCCGTAGTTTAGTAATTTTATTATCTGCCCTAGTTAATTAGTTTAGCAATTTTAATTATTTGCCGTAGATAAAAAAATGTTTCTTTTAATCAATTCCCTAATGAGTGAGTAGCTCCTCACTTGTTAGGGTTAGGAATAGGAGAGATTTGAGAGATAAAAATCTCTCACCCCTTTCTTACCCATCACATATTTTTATAAGACTCCATGCATACATACACACACCGCTCACTACGGCACCCTATCCCACGAGGTAGCGGTGATACCGTAGTTTAAAAGACCGGTTGTATATGTTTTCCATGGAGGTTAGGGTAAGAATTAAGAAAAGAAGGACAAGAACCTAAAGGAAGAAACCTAGTTTTATCCCGATGGTACTAATCCACTTTATTAATTATTATCATAACACCTATTAGATCTTAATTAGGGCATAGAAAGCGGTGAGTAATATTGACTTTCCAAACTTAATCTAAACCTAACCCTAGCAAAGTTTTAATCCTAGTCTAAATCAACCTTAGTTTTTAGTGATAATCAATCCAACACCAATTGGAATTAATTCGTTAGAACAAATTGAGAATACACAAAATCCCTGTGGACCGACCCGTACTCACCGGCTAGCTACCAAGCGACGCCGTTCTTGATTGCGGTAATTAATTCTTTGATTCATCTTTCGAAAGCGAAAGCGCATATAAAATCTCTCTCAATCACCGCGTCGTTCCGATTTCGCCGAGAAAGGCAGGATGTCCGCCGCGTGGCGGTACAATTGTGGAAGAAACGAGCGACTGTTGGACCCTTGGGGCGTTGTAGGGCTATAAAACAGAGGGAGCGTTGATAACTCCTTTCTTCACACCCAAAACGTAAGAATGGAGGACTTCCCTTTTACCATCCCCGACATCATAAACTTCGAGGATGTGTACCTATACTACCAGAATTGCACCGAGGACACGGTGCAGTTAGTGATAGGCCGCATTGAGGATCATTTCGGTCGACTGCTTCCCCGGCGCTCACCCCTGCTCCAGCTGTTGATGTACTACAACTGGAGGGCATCGCCGGGGCTGCACAACCCCTTGTCCGAGCAGCTGAAGGACGAGACGGTTGGTAAGCTGAGGTCCTTGTGCCGCTTCAGCCTGATCTCGACGGGTCAGCGGAATCGCTCGGCGGCACTCATCCTCGAGTGCTACCAATTGAAGCATGATGACGACGTTCGCGGACGGCATCAGAGGCAGAGGTCCGAGGCGGCGAGGGCTCGGCTGGCGGAAATATCCTCTGAATACCACGAGCAATGTTTCCTGCACCCCCTTCCCCCGCTACTGTAATTTTTCTCTTTTTTTTCAATGTACGGCTGAAGAGCCCACAATACCTTTTTGAATTAATAAAATTCTTCTTTTCTGCAATGCTCTTTCATGTCCTTCTTGTTTGTTTAAATAAAAAGAACTTAGAAAAATTTGCATTGATTTCTTGAAGAATCCAAGTAGCGGTCTGTGAAGGATGGACCGAGCAGGGTAGCTTCTCGGTGGATCCGGAGGTTCTGCCCGACCTTCCCTGGTTCGTGAACATTAGGAGGGCGACCTTCGCAGGCTGCACATGCCAGGAATTCTTGAGGGAGGCATGACATTTCGGGAAGTTGCGTCAGTTCTTACTACGTGGCAACGCGGTATTGGATTAATGTTGGCGGATCCCAGGATTCGCGCGAATCTGGGCCTTCAAGGATTCCGTTTGGGGTTATAAATAGAGAAGGAGATGGAAGCCTCTTCGACACCGCTTTCTTTTGAAATGACTCGGCGCATGTATTCGATCGAAGAGACCGTCACCTTTGACGACGTCTTCTTGTATGATCAATCCCTGGCTGTGGAAGGGTACCGGGGAGTGGCTCAGCGCCTCGAGGATCACGTCGACCGGCTTCTCCCTCGACGATCATCCTTACTTCAGTTGCTGATGTACGCAATTTGGAGGAGGTCCCTAGGGTTGGACAACCCCTTCACCGAGGAGCTTCTGGACGAGGCGCTCGACAAGGTGCGTTCAATCTTCCTGCTCGGCCTCATCTCAAAAGCCAGGCACGACCGATCCTTGGCCCTCATTCTGGAGTGCTTCAAAATAAGATACATCGTGAGCCAAGACGCAGAGAGCGGAGCATCGGGTGCTTCCGTGGCGTCCCGAGTTCGTATGCGGCATCGGCTGGAGCGGGCTGCAGAGGCTAGGGCCCGACTAGCGGAAATCTACTCCGAGTACCACCAGGAGCACTTCCTTGATTCCGTTCGATGACGTTCCTCAGGTCTCCTGGCGAGGTCGTTTTCGAGCTGTCGTTGCGAGCCTCGTGTGCTCGACCCTGTCGAGGGAGGGGGTGCCGGTCATGTCTGGGTACAGGCGAGCTGACCGACGCCTCCTTGGGAGGGACAGGGACGCGATGGGGCTCGGGGCGAGGCGCTCTGGCGTAAGACCTTGGAGTTAAACTATGCGGCGCCCACCGGGTCATTGAATATGTCGGCCCGAGGGATCTGCGGCCGCCGGAGACAGCGAGGCGATGATCGGTCGTGTCAACGCGAGCAGAGTCTTCTCTCCCTCTGTAGGGGCCCGGTCCTACGGAGAGGGAGCGGCGACCTGGGGAGCTTGTCCGACCGCTTGGACACGGACGAGCGCATCCACGACGGACGTGAATCGGTCTATCCGAACGGATAGGGCGTGAATGGCGTTCGGTGGAGGAGGGGATTCTCCCTTGTCTCCACTGTGGAGAGTTCGACGGCTGGTACTTGGATCGTCGCGGTGACCGCTTGCCATGTAGCCGAGATCGGAAGATGAACTTTTGGTTGAGTGGAACTAGGTTCCCACAGACGGCGCCAACTAATAGATCTCTGGATCTCCTTCAGATGTTATCTTCCGTTGATCTGCTGCGAGCGTTGATGGACGGCTGAGATTGAGTTGAAGGGTTGACCCCTGAAGCGCGTGGATCTCAATGGGTTTTGTGTGGTTGAGGCCGAGCAACCTGCAAAGAAGTCCCGGGGTGGTTGTGCCACCGAGAACACTCCGACGATCAAGTTAGACGGGGTATTTTAGTAGAGTAACGGCCTAGTGGAGTAAAAATGGCTTACCTCGATCGTCTGAAAGAGGGGTTTATATAGCGGCAGTAATGAGCAGGCGAGCACGAGAATCACACCGGCCGTTACGCCCCTGGCATCACGCCCGCGTGATAGACGGGATCCCGCATTAATGACGAGACAGGCTTGTTAATGGGGGATCGTGGTGGCGTGGAACGCGGGATCGTGGGCGGCGGATATCTCGCGCATGGCGAAATTCGTGGAGCCGTGGCGGAGGCGTCTGTGATCAGCGCTGCGGGTCGGTCGGTGAGACCGAGGAAAATGAGCTCGGCGGGAAGCTCGAGCACGAGCGGGAGGCCGAGGCATCTTGGTTCTGCAATAGCTCGGAGACGAGCCGGGGGGTGGTCTGGAAGGCCACCGAAGGTCGGGAGACTCCTCGGGCCGAAGGCCCGAGGTGTGATTCCAACTGAGCTTCTTGATCCTTTCTTGTAGGTTCTGGGACACGTCATCTGCAACGTGTTAGTATCTGGAGAGTCATGGATATCAAGCCAATATAGTACCCATAGGTACTATATTGGATTTGAATGAGATTTCGGATTAATCTATATTGATTGACTGCATCCATGATTTTGTTGATCATACCCCTTTTTCCACTAAAATTAATATAAAGAGATTAACCCAAAGCGTTCCAAATTTCTTTATAACAGACATAGAGAAGAAACGAGTTCTCGTGATAAAATTCTAGTGAGAAACGGATCGGAATTCTATGATCCGGATTGGATGGCTATGAATGATGATCAGCATGGGGGCTCAAGGATCGGGTTGTTTTTTTATTTGTCCTGAAAGGCTTGGATCATCCTGGCATGGAAAATAATAGCATAGACCTCCAATTTCGTGAGAAACATGAGATGAGATAACATGCTTGTAAAACATATTGTTATCAGTTCATCAGTTTTAGGTCCTTATTCAAATTAATGATAGTAAATAGGCTAAAAGTTCACTATTATACCATGATCCTTCAACATTTAAATAAAAACTATAATTTCTTATAAATTGAAAATTTACACCATAAATTTAGTGATCTTATAATACATACAACGTGGTCTTATAGGGATTTTCAAATATAATGTCATTATTGTATTTCCAATCTTATATATCATATATAAAGCTATATGGGAAAAGATTCCCTTTTTGTCTTTTTTTTTTGCATGTGTACATATCTTATATGATACTAGTAGGTGCCCCCGTGTTATGCACAAGCACATAAAGTTGTCCAGAAATTCAACAAATATATTATTGCAGAAATAATCGGCATTTCAACTAAAGTTCATTCTCGTTAATTTTTACAGCTTGACTCAATTTCCCTCAAAAAAATTCTGAAAATTTTCTTTATTTTTTTTAGAAACATTTTCATAAAAGTTTCTTAGACTTTACGTCTTTATCCATTTTCTGCATTTATTGAATAGACGCTAAATAACATTTGAAAATTTCTATATCGGCCAACGTTTTTTAGGAGCAGATTTCAATTCTTTTTACATCTTAAAAAAATTTGGACATTGTTTTTTCAAAAATCTATTTGCAGATATCGTTATTTTTAGAATAAAAACATTTTAACCACATAACATGCATAAGTTCCTATACAATGTTATGACTTATAAGATTTCATTAAACATGGAAAAAATTAACACATAAATAGTTTTTTTGAACAACTATTACAACACGAAATTTATAAAAAATATATAAGATGCATTAGTTTCTATAAACTATTATGAGTTTTGAGATTTGATTAAATATATTTTCGGTCTCTACATTAAAGGAAACATAGAATAAGGAAAATTTATAATAAAAACTATGAGATATCATCAAATTCTATTTGCATCTAATCGTAAATAAGAAACAAAGAAAGATTGCAGCAAACTCAAAATAAAAGTTAACAGACCAAATACAAATTTAAAGCCCAAAAAGAGGTGAAGAAAATTTACAGTAAACAAAATTGGGGACCTGATCCAAAGTTAAGAAGTGTTTGAAGAGAATTGTGATGATATTTTGAAGGTGGGGACAAAAATGGGATTGAAACAATCGTGAAGGGTAAATTTGGAAAGTCAAAAGCTTGAATCAAGCATTTAAGGGCTGTATATTATATATAACAACAATTTGCTGAAGGATTCCCACATCAAGTTAGTTTAGGCTTTTTAGATGGTAAATTTGACTCGGCCTCTTCTATTTAAGTAAATTTGCATCTAGTCTCTCTTTTGATCTTCTTGCAAGAATGTATCCTCAGCTTTCAATATTTTAAGTTAATTTATACGAGGCCCTTCTAAATTTATCTATACAAACCCTAAATAGTTGTTTCTATAGAAAATCAATTCTTCCCTTTCTTCTTGCCCGCAAATTGGCACTCAGTCCCTTCACGGTGTATGTATAAAAAGTTGTCTCTGTTAATTTTCTATTTGCCCCCGTCAGTTATTAGAATTCTAAAGATGTCATGTGCTCCTTCAAACATGCTTGGCATATATATATAATGAGTAGAACAAAAGCATAATAACATGAAAAGTTATGATAAGTAAATGCGAAAATATTAGAAATCTCTAGCCAAATTGATGACTCTATTTCAAAGTCTTTGCGGAGGTATTTATTGAAACAATTATTTATATTTTTTTGTTTGGAAATCTCTGTCAAAGAAATTTTAATCTGTTTCATATTTTTTTCTTTTAGATTGAAATTGAGTTATATTTATAGACATTCTCTTTATATATATATAAATATATATATATATATATATATATATGAAAAGTTTGGCTTATGCTAAAACTTATTTTTTAGCTAAAAATCTAATTGTCAGATGTAGATAAATAAGAGGATGTCTTATTTCAAAATTTACAAAAGCTCCTACGGAAAATGAAATTGAAACCAATTTAATTCGGATACATGCAAAATATTTTGTTTATCTGTGTCATTATCAAATTCTGATTTTAGTAACTTTTGTTGCAATTCAGATACATACATTATTTTATCTCAAGATTGTATTCATATGAGTTATTACTATTCAATCTAGATTGTATCATAATATTTATGGATATCATTTCTTCTTGGATTCATTTGGATGGGAAAATTAGATGATGCTCCTTGATATCTTTTGAAAATTACAACCAGTCCATTCACTATTACCTTATATACATACATCCATGAAAAATTGGACGAGCCTCTTGATGTCTTTTGAAAAATTGCCATCAACATTTCAACTGTTACTCTGTATATATTTTCATCAGCCGGATATGGATCGGACGTAGATATTACCAAATTCATATCATGTAGTCGTTGTCAGATATAAATATAGATATGGATAATTATAAGAATTGAAAATCTTTATTCCATAAATCAACTACTAAGACAGTTTTGAAATATATACTAAAAATTATATATGCTTTTGAAATATACATTAAAAGCAGTGAGTGGAATTACATGATATGAAAAAATTGGCCAGAAAAGGAAAACACTTTAATGGATTTGTTTTAAGACAAAATGAAGAAATTCTAAATTGTTTTGAGAGAATTTAAGTCGGACTAGAAAGATTTTCCAGCAATAAAATTTAGTTTAAGGTAACGTGATAGCATATATTTTGGATAACTTCTCATGCCACCTCGTGAGTATGGCACGGGGCACTTGCTAGTTAAATAATAAAGAGACATACCAAGTCATTTGAGCGTTGAACACAGATTGTGGATTAATTAAAATGAAGAAGGTCGAATGGTCACGGTGCTTATTGAAAATTAGGATGCCCATGTTATCAACTAGCTATTTTTAAAGTATAAAAGTATATGGTATATTGATATTGTTTAGAAAATGTTATAAATGATGATATTGTATGAAATTTAGCCTAATAATTAAACATACCAATATCACAATGTACTAGTTCTCAAAGTCGTATTTTGACTTCTAAAAGAGAAATTGTATTCTAAGTAAATTCAGTTGCATTCAAGCACATGTTGCACTAAATTTGTTAATTCAAGCAGCAATTCATCACGTTGGTAATAATAAATGTGGAAATTGGTCTGCTAATGCCTAAATTAATCATTCCCACATGATAAATAACATTATTGGATGATGCAACCATATTAACAACAAAATTGTTGGCACTTAAAATTATTAGGCTAGGGTTTTATTGTTTCTATCTATTTTCATAAAAAATAAAAAATAAAAATAAAAAACAGATCAGAAGAACTATATGCCAAAAAATTATGTCTATGAGATTTTCACAATTATATATCCAGTACCAGAGGCATTTAGAATTCCATTAATATTGCAAATTAAAAATATGTGCTTTCTTTGATCATAAAAATATGTTTGTACATAATTTAGGACTGTCTAAATTTCTTATTTGTGGATACATTTATTATTTTTTTCTAAAAATGCAAATTAAAAATTAAATCGGAATTCAAATTATAGTTAATGTTTTAGTATTCATACATCCATAATTCGAAGCAAAATCAAATTTAGGCTTCTGGAAATTTATTCCCCCCCTCCCCCGCCCCCGCCCCCACATACTTTTGACTCGGATGCAAAAATGATCGTTAACTATATAATATATATATAAGAGGATCTAAATAAGAGTTTTAAATTATTTACACTAGAAATAAGAATTGAGTGTTGATTTTATAGCTCAAAAGTTATCCACAATTTCATTGAACAGCAAACATGGCTGTATCAATTGTTTGTGTTGGCTTGGAATAAATTGGTGCTTTTGCATTAATTTGCTTTGATTTTTGCTCCTTAATTACAACTTGGGTTTAATAAAAATGAGGTAGCAATCAGCACACAAGAGGCTGGCTGCTAATAAAGGAATAATGATGCCTTGCAACACTAAAACAGGATAAAAGCACATGAAAAGAGATGGCTCAAATTAACAGAAGCTTTATTTGCTTTTATTTATTTTTGCATGCAACTCAGATAAAATCTGGCATCTGAAATTACTCTCCTATCATGTGCGCTTTCAATATCAAAACCGTGAACTGACGGTAGAGATGTAGTGAAGGGATACGAATAATCATCGATGCGGACCATGTATCTATAACCGAGTTTTATCAAATAATTGTTTTCATTTATAATGACTATCTGCATCTGTATCCACATCCACCAACAGCTATCGGGTACGAATATGGTAACACCTAAATTCATTCGGTATCAGTATCCGTTATAAAAATAGTAATATTTGATTTTATCGGATATATTTTGTTTTTCCAATATTCATTTCATATCCATATCATATCTGATTATATCTTAAAGTATTCTTCATTTTTGATAACCATCTCTATACAACAATAACAACAATCCTTCGTAACAAAATTTTGCGCTCGGCTATATGAATTCTTCTTTTCCATTTTGCTCTGTCAAAGGCCATTTCTTCTCTTACATTAACAATTAACATATCATTCTTAATAGCTTCTATCCATATTTGTTCAGATCTACCCATATCTCTAGTTGCGTTAGAAATTACAATTTTATGACATTTTCTCAATGGGAATCGACCGGTCTTCGCTGCGCATGTACAAGCTATTGAAATCGGCTCTCCGCATCTTATCCTCTATGATTAACATTGGGCTTTCATTACTTAATTTGGACTTCACCAAAACAGTTATGCAATTCATTCTCAGGTAGCCCAAAGTTGCTCCAGTGATTTATACAACTCCTTTACTTAATCTCACCATACAGCAATAATAAGCCAAAATACATAACGCAAACCTATTATGATTCCCTATCACATTCATAGAAGTTGAAGCATTTAGAATCTTTATGCCTTCAAATTATCTACATTCTATACTGACACAATTACAAATACAATTAGTAGTAAAGCAAAGGTTCTTCCATCTGTTGTTTGCTCTTCTGCACCAATGGATCGATGATATTTTTCCATTGTTGATAGTCAATAGCCGAGCCCGCGTCAGGTAGAACAAATCCATTCACAAAGAAGAACGGTGTACCGTATACACCTCTTGAACAGCCATACTTGAGGAGGGGGGGGGTACACATGTTAGAATATAGGAGAATATCCTCAACCTCACTGTAACTACAGAGTTTTTGTGCAGTGGCATAAACTTTAAAATGGTATCAAAAGCAAGTGAGCAACCTAGCTTCAAACCACACCTCACTGGATGAGCAATTGAAAGGCGAATTAATGCGGGAATAGAAATCATCATGGAAAAGTCAGTCCTGGCTCATAAAGAACAGGATGCTTAACTTCTGCATGCTAGAATATATAAATATACCCTCACCATAACATAAAAAAATTGTGACAACAACAGGGACATTAAGAATATCAATATGAGATCCTGCGACGACGACTTCTAATGAAAATATAAACTGGCTAGGATGGCTCACCTTGAAGGACATTCTTGCTGCAGCATCAGTCTTTGGATCTTCAAACCCCAATTTGAACGCAGGAAGAAGAGTGTTGCCAACAGCCATACTCGCGAAATTTGACATATCATCAATTATAGATGCCCTTGACTTGTTGCGAGTTTTAGCATTGGAGTACTCCACCTGCTGTCCACATTTGGCAAGTCATAATGGAGAAAGAGGGAACGCTCTAAAGACATAGCAGATGTGTCTGTAACGGTTTTCTAAGTAGTTACATGTGCCATCACACATCAAATTAAATCTTATACTATTATTTGAATATGGAAAAGATTTACAACTCCAAATATTAATTATTGCTTATTTGGATATTGCTTATCATGCAATTACGATGCTAGTTCGTGGAATGATTTTGAATAAAAAACAAATAAGTATTCAAGACATGTTTTTTTCAGTTTTCTATAGGAATATGTTTTCGCAATTAGATGTAACATGTTATGTCTTTGTTGTACAAATTGAAACATTCAACACAATGGTATCAGGTAAGAATTTTTTTACAAAAATTATAAGGATGTACACAATCGGTATTTCTTCCACAACAGTTTTTTGGAGGTAAGAAAACATAATTGAAGGTAACTATTGAAGACTAGCTTTTGAATGTAGTGCTTTGTTTCTAATAAAGATTTTTGTTTTATTCTACAATCAAATTAAAAGGCCAGATTTAAGGGAGTAAAAGCAGTCAGTTTGAACATTCAATCAGGACGGTTTTAAGCACTTGGATAGCTACCTAAGTTGCAAAATTCAAGACGATGTAAAAAAAAATCAGAGTAAGAAATGCTAACTTGTACCAAATGTACACAAATCCTGTCATAAAAATTGTCTTGATATGCAGCTTGATAGCTCTACAATGTCAAAACAATGTTTCATTTGTACACTTTTCAATTGAGGATTACTACATGAACCATGAAAATATTTCTTCTATACTTTTCAATTGACTATCCGAACCACGCATATATTTCTTCTATGACATAATAAATGGTGTACATGCGGTGTCAAAAATAAGGAACTCGAAATATTTATATACGAGGTAATAGACGTTTGTGTCTTGATGTATATTTTTTCACAAATACACATACATGTTCAATTGTGGCTAACATAATGGTAAAAGCTACAAAAACAAACTTATAATCTTAACTTTGTAAAATTACATCCTTATTGTAAGTTTCTCCTATAAACTAACACTACTCTAAAAACCAATGTTTGAAAGCGAAAAAAGCAGAGCGGCGGGATGCCTGGCCGCTCAAGTACTCTGCCTAGGCGGCCGCTCAGAAAATCAACCACCATGTTTCGTTTTTTAACTGTGTTATTTCTTGTAAATTGTCAGCCGATCATTATTTTTAATGGGTTTTTAACTATTTTTAGTTCTTATTCACTTGCAAATGATCAGATATGATGTTTTTAAGGCATAAATAGCTAAAATGCCAATTGATAGTGATTTGCATTTAACTTAAGTGTTCTTCTCACACCAAAAGTGGTATATTTAACAAGACTTTATAAGGAGGTATATACTCTATTATGAGGATTAGGTAACAAAAATTACTATTACAACATTCATATACAGCTAAGTACACCACTTTTAAGTAACAACAATAATATATTTAGACGGATATTGGGATGATAGAACCGCAAAGCGGAGCGCTCAGCCGTTCCGGACCGCCTAGGCGCCACCTCTTTTAAAAAACTACTAAAAACAAATGTATGACTACGATAAAAATAAAAAGATTAGCTTGACATTCTACCATATAGGTTAAGTTAAAAGCATACTATGCCCTTTACCAATTGTGTACTTCAACCCATATAACCTATAGGTTCTAACATAAATGGTAAGTGATGCAAATGATTCATAGCTTATATTGTATATTAAGAGTTTTGGATTGGTAACTTTATATAGTTGTCATTTCGTTCTTATATTTCCTTCTTTCTCCATTGCTATTCCCACCCCACCCCACCCTTCATTATCAATTATTTTATTATTATTTAGGCTGAGGTCTAACATTAATATTTATCTATTCATTGTTTTAATTATGTTATAATATTTATCCAAGCTTTATTAGGATTTGAATTGGACTATAATTAGAAGTCTGAGTTGGCTTTGCCTAACAATGTGGTTTTGTCATCAAAATTAATAGAGATGCATGAAGGATTAAGTTGTTAATTGAGTGTTGAGTTTCCTCTTATCTCTCAAGAAAACTTTTTTCTTGCATTCCCCAACTTATTCTTGCCTTCTTGCTTCTATTGTTAGTGAAATCGAGTCTACTAATACTAAACATACAAAAATGATTGTTCACAGATATATAGTAATTGAGATTAATTAGTCTACTACAATTGGAGAACCGAGAGAGAGTAGACATGACTTGTGGGTCGTGACAGGTCACAACTTAAATTTCGTTCAAATTAAAGTTCGAAGAACCATTTTATAGAATTCTCATAATTGCAAAGGTTTTACAACACTTGCACAATTGTAACTTGGTCACATTAAGCAGAAGAAGTCAACATCATTTGGACAGAGAATCCATGAGCAGCAAATTTCAGACCAATATATAACCTAAAGACTACGGATATGGAAGGAAAAACTATTAAACAATTTAAAGCTAAAGAAAAGCAACTATACAAGATTTTGATGAGAATGAGCAACCGCTTTTTTAACCAACTCTTTTTTTCTATTTTTGTGACCAAAGAAGAGTTTAAGCTCACAGGTGAGTAATTAGTAAATCTCAGTTCTACTTGTTAATAGCACCAGAAGACATTTTAATTTTTTTTTAAAAAGTATCCCGAGGACAGCATGAAAATCATAATAAGCTTCTAACCTGATTCTCGAAAAACAATTCCAGCAGAGGATATGTTGCAGATGCATTCAGCTTGTTTGCAATATGAAGTGCACGACAAGAAAGGAATGAATTTTCATGGTACCTAATATATCCAAAATAACAACAATTAACTGTAATCAAATGGAGAAATGGTTTTAACAGTGTAATCTGACACATCAGAAACATCTACTTCACTCAGCATATCAAATGGATAGACAATTGGCTAAACTGCATGAAACCTTTCTACACAGCATGATACCTCGTTGATACCTCGCTCCTGTAACAAGCTAACGAACGATTAAATTTTTCTGGTTTTCTGCAATTTTCTACTCGCTAACAAAATTTTCTACTCACTAATATTGCATATTTAATGATTTCATAAAGGGGTATTTGGGGAGTTAAAAAACTATACAAAGTGAAAATGTTACTATCCGTTGGAATACTCATATTGTACATAGATTTCTTATATGTAATTATATGCTAAGTATGGGTGTAATAGCATAATGATATTGCCTATATAAAGAGGAGGATTAGGATTAGTCATATCTATCCATTACATTTCCCTAATCTCTCTCTCTCTCTCTCTCTCAATTCTTTATATGATATCAGAGCGAATCTGAACCACTCATTCTCTTAGATCTAATCCACAACATCCATTTCATCATCATCATCAAAACACAAACCCTAGTCCTAGCCTCATCTCAGCCGCCGCCGCCGCCCACCTCGTTGACCTTTGCCGGACCCTCGCCGGACCTCCAGCAAGCTTCGACGACGCAGATCAAGCCCAAGTCTAGCTTCTCCTTGGTGATTCGAGCTCAGATATGCATGAATCGAGTTCGAGAAGATCTTTTCTAGCTCGACTAGATGATTTTTCGTCTGGACTGATGTCGATTTGGTGATTGGAGGCTGCTGTAGGCAGCACTTGGTGTTTCGAACTCTGGATCAGCTTCTCTTGGTCGATTTGATCTCAGATCTGGGTGTTTTTTGATCGATTTCGCCTCGTTTTTGGCAGTTCACCACTTGGAGATCGTTTTCAGCAGAGTTTCTTGATTTGAAGCTGATTCTTGGAGTTCTATGGCTGTTTGATTGAATTGGGACTGATTGCTACAGTAACCAGTGAGTAAAAGTGATTTTTTGTGAAACTTGACGTAGTTGATGGCTCTTTTTGTTATGATTTGGTATATAGAATGTGTTGTCGATATATCTTGGGTGTGGATTAGATCTTGGAAGATCAATCCTAACTTTTTGGGTGGGATCGCTTGTAGATTCCTTTCTTTGTTCGATTGGAGGAGTAATTCTTCACTTGCTCTTGTTTTAGTTCTTGGATTCTTGGAGAGATGGAGAGCAGGTCCAAGAGTAAACCGGTCTCTTCCACCGATATTTTAGTCACCAAGATAGTAGACTTCAAGCTTGATGATTGGAATTTCCATAACGGGAAGCTTATGGTGTAGAGGTATATCAAGGAGAGAAAGAAAGGCAATCACTTGACAAACCCTCTCCCTGATCCAATTACCGTCGATTGGGAGGCGAATGATGTCCAACATAGTCATCTCATGCTTAGTTCGATGGAGCGATATATCATGCATGAGCTTGTTCACTTGGGATAAGTGAAGGCGATTTGAGATCATCTTCATAAGCTTTATTATTCACAACAGAGCCTCTCAAAGGCCTATGATTTGGTACATCAGTTTACAACATTCAGCAAGGAACTCGTTCACTGCATCAGTATAACTCGGAGTTTCGGTGTCTTTCCCAGCTGGTCTCGGAGATGTTCCCGATCACTGGTGACGTTATGGAGATGAGGAAGCGACTGAGACCCATCTAGTGATTATTTTTCTTGGTGGGCTACGATCCGAATATCAATCAGTACGTCTGGCCTTGCTTAGAAAGACGGATATTACTCTTACGACCACTTACCACACACTCCACCATATATTTCAGTCAGAAATTACCGATGAGCAGCCAGCATCTGGTGACCACGGTGCTCTTATCAGGCCGTAAAGTTCTACATATTACTCTCCACTCGAGAGAGGGAGAGCGGGTTGTGGGGGAGGTAGAGCCGGAGGCAGAGGCCATGGAAAGCCTCGTTTTTGCTACTACTACCATCAAGAGGGACATATTCGCAGTACTTGCTCGAAGTTGAATGGGAGGCCTCCTCGCCTGCTGCCCGTACACATGTTGAGACCTCATCTTCTGCATCTTCCACTACTTCAACGGATTCAGCATCTGAGAGTTCCATCATGTCTATGAAAGCGAAGATTGCTCGCTTGAGCCTTCTTGTGAGCTCGTCTGCTTCTAATAGCCATGCTGGATCGGTTATACCTCAGGTTTCAGCTGTGACCACTTTGGGTCTTTCGAGAGGTAACCATAGAGCGTTTATTACTTCGACTTATGTATATTGTCCCTGGGTGATCAATACAAGAGCGACGGATCATATGACAAGAGAGACATATTGTCCTCATATATACTAAGGCCTGGGTGTATCCCAGTGACCCTAGCGAACGGCACCATCTCTGCTATAGAGAGAGTGGGGTCTGTTTGTGCTACACCACATTTACCTCTCTATTGTTTTATACTTGTCTGGCTTTCCTTTCAACTTATTTTCTATTAGCCAGCTGACTCAAGATTTGAACTGTGACGCAACTTTATTTTCTGGTGGATATGTTTTTCAGGAACTTAGGACGAGACGGATGATTGGCACAAGGACTGAAGTTGATGGGCTGTACTATCTCGATGAGCATCCACGTCCTATAGCCTGCCCAATAGCATCCATATCTGCCTTTGATACTCTTTGTCGATTTGATCACCCTTCTCTGCAGATCTTGAAGAGAATTGTTCTCTCTCTTGGTACTTTGTCTAGTTTAGAGTGTAAGTCTTATGAGTTAGGTAAACATCATCGCTTTAACTACTCATCTCGTATTAATAAGAGAACTGAATAGCCTTTTGGTTTAGTGTATTCTGAAGTTTGGAGGCCATGCCCTGTTGTTGCCCAAAAGGCTTTCGCTATTTAGTGACTTTTATTAATGATTTTTCTCGAGTCTCGAAGTTATATTTGATGAAATCTACGAATGAAGTGTTTTCTCATTTCCAGATTTTTTTGTTCTGAAATTCAGGCTCAATTTGAGGTCACTGTTGATATTTTGAGGAGTGATAATACCAAAGAGCATTTTAGTACACCCTTTAGGGAGTATATAGAGAAACTTGGTATTATCCATGAATTTTCTTGTTCTTATACCCTAACAAAATGGAATGGCAGAAAAGCATAATAGGCATTTGTTAAAGCTTACTCATACCCTTTTGTTTCATATGCAAGTGCCCAAATCCTTTTGGGGATGCAGTCCATACTTCTAATTACTTGATCAATCGTATGCCCTCCTCTGTCATAAATGGACAGATTCCTCATTCTATATTGTTCCCTTCGGTGGTCTCTTTCATTGTTCTTCTGTGGGTCTTTGAGTGTGTTTGCTTGTCCATGATCTACAATTTGGACGTTCTAAACTAATCCCAGGGCTATTAAGTGTGTTTTTCTTAGATACTCTCGGACTCAAAAGAGATATCGTTGTTATAGTCCTGGGTAATATTGTAAAATACGTATCCGTTCATTATTCGTTGAGGAGGTGTTTAGCATTTAATCAGATTATTCGGTGATTAAACGTTTTATACTTACTATACAGCCACATATATTTTACATTATTTTAGTATAATTATTATATATAAAATTATAACAAATATATAGGATTATAGATATTGAAAATTTGAAATATGCCCATGGCCTAAATGGCAAGGCGTCCGAACAAAATCGGAAGATTATGGGTTCAAATCCCACCGGGTAAGCATTCTTGTCAATGGAATTTTTTGAAACACAATATATAACATACGCTATGCAACAAAAAATCGCTCATACTAAAAGAACATTACACCGCAATGCAACATGAAACCCAGTAAACATAAGCAAACACTAGAGCATACATGCTAAAACCTAAAAGCATAACTAAATAACATATAAATGTCTTATGTCACTACTCACTGTCACATAAACATAAGCAAACACAAAAGGCCTACGAGCTACAAATAACTTCAAAATCAACAAAATATCAAACCGTATAATCACTGTTTAAAATTGGATAAATATCGTTTAAACACTGTTAAAATTGGATAAACGCCGTTTAATCACCGTTTAAACAGTATAATCACCGTGTAAACTTTTTGACCGTATAATTGGCCATTTAATGACTTTACTGTTCGTTTTGTCACCGTTTACGTTTAAACGGCCGTTTACGTTTAAACGGCCGTTTAAACCTTTTTTTTGAACACTGGTCCTGAGTTACGTCGTCGATTTATATCGGCTGACATGACTTTTCATGAATCCATCCCATACCCCTATCCAGTGCTGGCAGAACGTTGGGGGCTTTTCTACATCTCACACTCTTGTAAATATGGACTTTCTTTTAGATATCTCATATTTTCTGTCACAAGAAAGCACCCCTTCTGAGTCGGTTGATTCTCCACCCCTAATATTGGAGATCATCCGTACTGTTTCAATTGACTCACCTCCCACCTTTAATTCCCCACTATTGGGTCCCACACCATCAGTTAAAAGGGTGTATGCTCGTTGAGCCCGTACAGCTCCTGAACCTCAGCCTCCTGCTGCTGATCTCCCAGAGTCTCAAGCTCTATTGAAGGCCGACATTGATCTCCTTATTGCCTTATGGAAAAGCACTCAAAGCTATAGTTCTCACCATATAGCTAATAATGTAGCGACTTCTCATTTATCCCCTGCATATTGGGCGTTTCTCTCCTCTCTCGGCTCTCGTGCTTTACCCAAGTCCATCGCCGATGCTTTATCTCATAAAGGGTGGACCGATATATGATTGATGAGATGATCGCCTTCGAACAGAATCAGACTTGGGTTTTGGTTCCTTTTCCGACAGGAAAGAAGGCGGTCGAGTGCCACTGGGTCTAACTGCAAAACTTCATCCTGATGGGACCCCTTCCCGCTTGAAGGCCCACTTGGTTGCTAAGGCGTATTCACAGACTTATGGGATTGACTATGAAGAGACTTTTTCTCCAGTGGCCAGATGACCTATGTTCGTATACTTATGTCTCTTGCGGCATGATGTGAAGAATGCATTCCTTCATGATTCTTTAATAGAGGTCTACATGGAGCAACCACCTGATTTTGTTACTCAAGGGGAGTATGGTCTAATTTGTCGATTGAAGAAGTCGTTATATGACTTGAAACAGTCTTCTCGAGCATGGTTTGGGAGGTTCGTTGAGGCTGTTATTTCGTTTGGTCTCAAACGATGTGCACATGACCATTCGGTGTTCTACCATAATAACACCAATGGCCTTCGTATTCTATTGATCATATATGTTGATGACATAGTGAATATGATGCAGCTGGTATTGCACAGCTTAAGCACCACCTTAAAACGAAGTTTCGGCCTAAGGATCTTGGAAGTCTTAAATATTTTTCGGGTATCGAAATTGCTCAATCAAAGGATGGTATAGATATCTCACAGCAGAAGTATGTGCTTGATATGCTGACTGAAGCTGGGATGAGATGTAAGGGTGCAGACCCATAGAGGCTCCAATGGATTCTAATACTAAGCTGCTTCCAGGACAAGGTGATTTGTTTGAAGATCTCGGAAGATACCGACGATTCGTCGGTAAGCCGAATTACCTCACTTCCGAATTACCTCACTTCACTCGACCTGAAATTGCATACCCTGTTAATGTTGTAAGCCAATTCATAGCCGATCCTCGAGTTGCTCATTAGGATACGATGATTCAGATACCTCGATATTTGAAGAATGCTCGAGGAAAGGGTTTTTTGCATTCAGATCATGGACATTCTCGGGTAGCAGGATTCGCTGGTGCAGATTGAGTTGGGTCTCCGTCTGATCGCAGATCTACTACAGGATATTGCGTGTTTGTAGAAGGTAACTTGGTCTCCTGGAAGAGTAAGAAGCAGAGCGTGGTGTCTCGTTCTAGTGCTGAATTAGAATATTGAGCCATGGCGAATACACTTACAAGCTTTTATGGATCTGCTTTCTGCTTGGAGAGCTTGGCTTTGAGCCAACTTTCTCTATGCGGTTATATTGTGATAATAAGGCTGCGAACTATATTGCCTCTAATCCTGTATTCCATGAGAGAACAAAACATATCAAGGTTGATTGCCACTTTGTAATGGAGAAGGTTGAAGATGGGATCATCGACACTTACTATATTCAATCTGCCCATCAATTAGCAGATTTATTCACAAAAACTTTGAGAAGTAATAGAGAGCATTTTATTTGTAACAAACTGGACATATATGATATGTATGCTCCAGCTTGAGGAAAGTGTTAGAATGCCCGTATTGTACACAAGTTTCTTCTTATATGTAATTGATACTAAGTAGGGGTGTAATAGCATAATGGCATTGTCTATATAAAGAGGAGGATAATGATTAGTCCTATTTATCCATTACATTTTCCAAATTTCTCTCCCTCAATTCTTTATACTGTCAAATGAGGAGGCAAACTGCAACTTCTCAAAAAAAAATTTGAGGTATATTGATATACAGGCATAAGTGAGGTTTTACTGCAGTTTAGTCTAAATAGCTTGTATATGCGGTACAGCCACAGATAATTTCATCCCAAGTACAAATGAACAAGTGTTTCATAATCCTATTCAAAATCAGAAGTATCGGATTCAATTACCCATGCTAGTCACTTTCAGACACGACTCGGATTGGATATCACCAAAGACACGGGTTATTTTAAGAACCAAAGAAAGCTTAAGCCATTGAGTTGTGGGATAATAATATATATCGAGAAAACGGAGTACACCATGCTGCCTCTAAAAGTCAAACATCTGTATAAATTTTCGGCGATCAATTCCAACCATATTGATCACCATGTTTTAAATACTTGTAAGCCAATTTTCATGTCATTTGGATATGACTTGCCCTTGCATCGGATGATTGCGGAATTAACGGATTTCCAACAATAGATACTTTACAACGCTATACGAATGGTCAAAAAATTATCCGAAGGACATAAAAAAATTGGCATACACAGATTTAAGAATATGGAGATCAATATGGCCAGAATCGATCGCCAAAAAATCGACGAATGATTAACTTTTAGAGGCGCCATGGTATGAAATTTCCTACCGTTATATAACAAGCTAACCTAACTCTCACCCCTCACATGGGCCTTTGTGCCAAGTGGAAAAGCATCCAGCTGAAATCTCACTTGCAAAGGCGTAATTAATGGTGTAAATAAATATATTTTGACATGCCAAGGTACCAAGGACATCCTAGAACCGGGTGCACTGTGATATCAGGGCAATAACTACTTTAGGCTTTAATCATTGCGTTGTAAGACAACAACATATGTCAAGCTAACATAAAACCTAACAATATGAAAAATGCCTTTCTGCAAATCCTCCACAAGTATTAAAAAAGAAACTTTCCTTCGGTAAGGCCCCATTTGGATATGGCGTCAGGATAACCGAAGTTTATTTTAGAGTGGAAGTAGAGGCGACACAAACTCTGGTTTGCAAGGCCCTGGCTCCAAGCCTCCACTTCAAATTTTAACTTTGATTGGGTGTTCGGCGTTGCTGAACTCCAAGGCCCGATGAGGTTATGTTTCCTAGACTAAAGTCAGCAAAACTTAATTCCAAAATGCTACCTTTGCCATGTTTTGGGGTTTAAATAACTGTAGTTGTCTCTATTCAAAGTTCAGAGAACTTCAGCTATCTAAACTCCAATTTAATCAGAGTTTTCTACACTCCATTTTCCAAAACAATCTTGGAACATAACTAGACTTTATTTTTACATGGAATTTGGGCGTTGCAATCGCCTCTACTTCCATTCAAAATCCGTTTTGGAGTTGTCTAAACTTGAAAAGTGGGTCGTTTGTCTACTGTTTGGAATTTAGAACTTTATAACGGAGGTTTCTAAACTAAATGAAAGGCAAACATGACATGGTTAGGAAAAAGGAGTTAATCTTAAATAACTTAATGAAACTCCGGTTATCCTACTAAAACCCCATTCCCAAAGAAAGGCCTAAATGTGTTCATAGGCAAGCTTAAATCTTAGTTAAACAGTACATTCTTTCCAATAACCACCTCAATTTCACAAAGGACCAAGATGAAATCATCGTCAATTAAACATCACAAGATAACTTAGAAACCACAAATCAAGAAAGAAAAGGGGTGGGCATGAAGGATTTGCTTACGGCAAAGGGAAAGGGTGAACGATGAGAGAGACGTGAGGGGAGTAATCTCCAAGGATAAGCTTCAGAGGGGGCCAGGCGTCTCTGCTGTCAGGGCACAATGGGTCCATGAACGCATCGATCACTATCGATTCCGTGAGCGATGCAGGCCCATCCCCGTATGCGAACCCATCGTACTTCGATGGGATCCAGGACGAAGAGGCCAAAGAGATGAATCCCAGCAGGAGAGATGCTAATGGCAGAATCATATCTCTCTCTCTCTCTCTCAATTTTGGGAAATTGAGGGTTTGCTGGATTGGACAAAATTTGGGATTAACTAGGCATCTTTTACAGCTATTTAGAGATTTAACTCGATTGGATCACATCATTGCCGCAAAAACGCCACTTAAGACCGGCAGGTAAGAAGTTGAATTCCGTATTTTGCAAAGTGCGGAATATGTTTTGGCCACAACCAAAGACCAAGCATCAAGACTTGGTTTTGAGAGTGGGGCCAAGTTTAATTCCGCACTTTGCAAGTGCGGAATCGGCACTTGCCAAACCAAGTATCAAGACTTGGCTCTGATGGTGTGGCCAAGTTCAATTCCGCACTTTACAATTGCGGAATTAAACTTTTCTATTGGCTAAGTATATTCCGCATTTGCAAAGTGCAAAATATACTACTCCTTTAGTGTGGCCCCGCCCCCTTTCCCCTTTAATACATTATATATATCCCTCTCTCTCCTCTCGATCCCAGCGTCGATCTCGAGCCTCCCTCCTCCTCCTACTTCGAAGCTCTCAACTGTGGCCGATCTTTTCCTTGTCGAGGCCGAACCCTCAAGCTTCCAAGTGAATTTTAATTTTAAATAAATTTGTTTGAAATTAGTGTTAATTTTTGGTTTTTAATTAGTGGGTTTTGGGTTAGGGTATTGTAATTTTAGGGTTAAGGTAATTTAGGGTATGTTAGTGTTAAGATAATTTAGGGTATGTTAGTGTTAGGGTCAGGGTAATTTAGTGTATTTTGGGTGATAGGGTTAGGGTTAGGACTAGGATAATGTAGGGTAATTAAAGGGTTAGGGTTAGAGTAATTTAGATTTTTTTTAGTGTTAACGCTTAGGTTATTTTAGGGGTTAAGGTTAGGATAATTTAGCGTTTTTGTGAGGGTTAGGATTGGTGTATATTGAGAGTTAGGCAAAATTCATAAGCACTGGATTTAAATTAAAATAAGGGTATTGAATGTTGTTGTTGTGAATATTGTAGAGTGTATAAGTTTTTTCTTGAGTTTTCGATAGTTTCACAATTATTATTAATATTATGTGCGATAGCAAATGATAATGTTGTGTTGATTTGTCATTATAACGGTAGCTTAAATATTGAAGCAAATGAAAGGCCGAACTACGTTGGTGGAAGAAATAAAATGATATGAGTTAATAAATTATGCTCATACAAGGAGTTGAAGCGAAAAATTTATGCAACCACGCGGATAAATCCGAGAGATTATTAGATCGAACTGGTATGCAAGGTTCTGATCACTACACAAGTGTTAAAGTAGCCGATGACGAGGATACAAGCATGATGCTTAGCTTGTATTCTGAAAATCCATCAATACAGGTGTTGGTGGTGAAACAAGTTGTACAATCGCATCAAGAAGATGTACAGTCGCATTGTCACGCCCCGCTTCCCAGTATACGGGCAGAGGACGTGACGAGACCACTACGTATTTACTCTGAAGTAAACACGCTAAGCGTATCTAAGCAATATAAGTAAAATGCATAAGAGACAGAGACAATAGATATAAATGAACAACAACTTTATTTATTCACATTCTTTTTTACAATATATCTGAAAAGTAAATACATAGAATGAAAAGCAGTGCCTAAACAGTGACATAACAGAAATAGAAAGTACTGAAATGAAATGTACAACTATCCAGAGCTCCGGGTCAAAAGCTAGCCGATCCAAGTCCTCGCTGGTGGACTCGATCTCCTGAATGTCCGAATCACCTAACAACATTCTAAAGAAAAAGGAGAAGGAATGTCGTCAGTAAACAATTGCTCGGTAAGTCCCAAAAATAAAGGAGAGGTAGAATAGACAGAGAGAGAGTGTGTGTAGCTTTTAAAGTTGTATTATATTGTTATAATATTGTATTTAGTGTTAACTCTATTGTTTGTAGCTTGGTACAGAAGAGACCAGTGTATATGAGAGGAGTCTTGTTAAACCAGAGACTACGATGGATGGAATACAAGGAACCGTTCAGCCACGGTACAACGGCAATTGAATTTAGGTTAGGTGTCTTAATGGTTGCTGTCTCGTACCACTTTTAACACCTTCCGTACCAATCTACCCCTTAAACCCCGCGGTGTCTTGATTGTATTGAATTGTAAATTGTATTGTCTTATATTATAGATTGTATAGATGTATGACTTGCCGGAACTATTATATCAGTAAATGGATGTAACTGAAGAATCATGTAAATGGATGCATATCCATGGTTCGGTTCAGTCAAGTTGTATAAATTGATAGATTGAACAGATTGAATATATGGATTCATATTGAATTGTTATATATACTTGAATATCATTCAAGTCAGATTGATTATATTGAGACTCGGTCTGAGTCAGACAATTAGAAAAGAAATTGAATCCTGAATTAGGTTTTAGTGTTGTCGGTAACTGCTGCACATGGACGGCAGAATTTGTGTCTTTTTCAAAGACGATTACCGTATTGATAACACCATTTGTTAAGTTGTTACCTTAAATAGGCAAGCACCCATATCTTTGGCTCCCTGAGGCTCAAAGACTGGTCCTGCTTAAACCTATATTTACTAGGGTTCTTATTATAATTTAGTATGATTTGAGGGGGTTTTATATAAAAATAATTTTGTATAATTTTCAAAATACACCTCAAGTATTTTATTATCGTCTTTAAAGTTTTCATTGATGTATATTTTATTATTGTGATATTTCTAGTGAATAAAACCTATTTTTCATAATATATGGTATTTATTTGTAATATTGGAATTGTATGGTATTTTCTTGTAAATGAGATATTTTTCTTGAATTTTGGAAATGTGGAATATTATAAATATCCAAAATAGATATTTTGATATTAATTACATATATATTTATTTATTAAAAATTATAAGTTTTATTTATAATAGAAATCTCATTTTCTAAAGAAAATTGTATTTTTAAATCTTTCGAGACCGTATGCTCCTTGCGGAGGTCTGCATCTCGCACTACTAAGCCAGAGGATGTGTGATAACCCGCACCATCCCGAACGGGTTCCCCGAAATAGGTTATAGCGGCACATTGCAAAGATTTGTTAAAAATACATATCTTGTAGAAAAAGGTTTTTACAAGTTTGAGGTAGTTTTGTGTAAAATCGTATTTTCCCAAAACTTTGTTCCCAAAGATTATCATTCTATATTACATATGAGTATTGTAAGGAGGTAGGTCATTATCTCGTGAACTATCTAAAGGTATAGCAAGGGGTAATGATGTTTATGTCGAAACTAAATTATATGGTGTTTTTCTGTAAAAGTGCTATAAAAATCGAAATATAAATTCTTTTGATATGAAACTTGTCAACCTGTTTTGTTAATATTTAATGATCATGATGTGAGAGTTTGGTATTATTGTGTTTAAAAAAAATATGATTTTTAAGGAAAAACCGAATCGGAAGTCGGATTAACTCCACTTCCGTCGCGTTTTAGAATTTTAAATTTTTAGAATAGTAAAGAGGAAGGGGAGAACGGACTTACTAGAGTAGAGGGGAGGAAAAGGAAGAAGTGGGAAGCACCGGTGCGTCGTTTCGTCGCCGGAATCTTCTCGAATCGTCGTCGGAATTTCGCCGGAGCTTCGCCCTTCGCCAACTCCACTTGCACACAAAAAGTCTAGGGAATTTTCTTGAGAGTTTGGACAGAGATTTGGAAGTGAGGAGGGATGAGTTTAGGTGTGGTATTTATAGGAAAAATTAAGGTTTTAGGATAGATGAAAGGGTGTGATAAAAATTATATTAAAATATGGTTTAAATGGGGTTTTAAATTTCCCTGTAAATGTGCAGGGAAATTAAACAGTACAGGGGTTATGGGGAGTTAAAGAATCACAGGTTACATAAAAAAATGGGGTTTCGGCCGAGTTGAGCCGGCGGCGCCGGCCGAGTCAGCCGCGCCGCCGGCCCGATTCGACCGAGTCAGGCCGAGTCTCGCCGCCATGTGTCGCCTGTCTCTTGGTCTACCTCTTGGACTCATATTTTTTATATGTGGATCTTGATTTTATGGGTTATGTACGTGTAGACTCTTGGGCTTCTAAAAAGATTAAAAGAAAACTAATTAAAAAAATAATTTGGCTGATGGGATTTGAACTCTGGTGCTTTAGTACAACAGTGCAAGGTCTTACCAATGAGCTACAAGCTCATTCTTTCTGTTTAAAAGTAAATTAAATACTTATAGTACTCACATGAATTGTAAATACACCAAGTATATATTAACTTTTAACCAAATTTATGTACACAAGAATTGGAGTTGTTACAGTCTACCCTCCTTACAAAAATTCCGTCCTCGAAATTTACAATTTATTTTAAGGACTAGTTTACAAATAGGTGAGGATATCTTGCACGCATCTCATCTTCTCTTTCCTATGTCAATTCTCCTGGAGTCTCTTTTCTCCATATTACTCGAACCAAGTTGACTTCCTTGTTCCGAAGTGACTTCACTTTCCTGTCCAGGATCTCCACAGGTTGTTGCTCACAAGATAAGTCGGGCTGTACAGTGGGCTCGGAATGATCGAGAATATGGTTGGGGTCACTCACATACTTTCTGAGTTAGGATATATGGAATATATTGTGCACTCCTTCCAATGAAGGTGGAAGTGCCAAGCGGTATGCCACTTCACCGACTCGTTCGAGTATGTCGAATGGTCCAATGTATCTAGGATTTAGCATACCCCGTCTTCCAAATCGAATCATTCCACGGTTTGTAGATATCTTCAGAAATACATGATCTCTTGCCTGGAACTCCAAATGACGGCGCTTTGCATCAACCCAGTACTTCTGTCGATCTTGGGCTATACGCATTCTTTCCCTAATAGTACGAACCACATCAACAGTTGCTACTATCATCTCAGGTCCAAGGAGTTCTCTATCACCGATGTCGTCCCAACTCAATGGCAATCTCCACTTCCTTCCATAAAGCGCTGCAAAAGTGTCATTCCTATGCTTGCTTGATAGCTGTTGTTGTATGAAAACTCCACAAGATGTAAGTGATCTTCCCACGATCCTCCGAAGTCCAACATACACGCTCCGAGCATATCTTCCAAGATCTGAATAGTTCGCTCAGACTGACCATCTGTTTGTGGATGATAAGACGTGCTGAAGTTCAGACTTGTTCCCAAGCTCGCTTGCAGACTTTGCCAAAATTGTGATCGAAATCTTGTGTCACGATCGGAGACAATGCAGATCGGTACTCCATGAAGTCTCACTATTTCCTGTATGAGTTCATGGGTATCAAAGATAATACATTATGAAGAGTTAAATCTTAAGTAGATTCTTACCTCCATGTACTTCTTTACTAATGTCTCAGTTGATTGGCCAACTCGAAATGGGATGAAATGTGTCGACTTTGTGAGTCGATCCAAAATAACCCATACCGCATCATTACCCTTTGTGCTGCGAGGGAGTGCAGTCGCGAAATCCATTATGATGTGTTGCCATTTCAATTCTGGGATTGGTAACGGTTGAAGTAATCCAGCAGTCCTATAATGTTCAGCCTTTACTTGCTGACACACCAAGTATTTAGCGACGCTTCTAGCTACTTCACGCTTCATTCCATGCCACCAGTAATTTTGACGTAGATCTTTGTACATCTTTGTACCTCCAGGGTGTACTGAGTAGGGAGAGTTGTGAGCTTTTTTCATTAAGTCTTTCCGAACAGAACGTTTTGGTACACATAATCTGCTGCCGTATCTCAAAGATCCGTCTTCATGGATGATGAAGTCTGTTCTGAGTCCATTCTCTACTTGCTCTCTGATCTTTTGCAACTTAGCATCACTTGCTTGAGCTGCTTTGATCTGATTGACAATGGTAAATTAAACTTGTAAATTCATCAAACTTGAAGCGTTACCTGGCATGATCACTTCAATCTCCATATGATGCAAATCTTGTTGAAGCTTCCACTGAGCGGTGAGATTCATTGCTAATGGTTGGCGACTAAGGGCATCAGCTACCACATTCACCTTCTCTGGGTGATATTGCAGGTTGATGTCAAAGTCCGCCATAAGTTCTAACAATCGTCTCTGCTGCATATTAAGCTCCTTCTGAGTAAACACATATTTCAGACTCTTATGATCTGTGTATATGTTCACTCGTTCACCAAGAAAATAATGTCGCCAAATCTTAAGAGCAAAGATAACGGCTGCCAATTCCAAATCATGCGTCGGATAATTGCGCTCATGAATTTTCAGCTGTCTTGAAGCATAAGCCACAACCTTTCCGTGCTGATATAGAACACATCCTAATCCCTTACCGGATGCATCGCAATGCATATCGAAACCTCTAGATTGGTCCGGTATAACGAGAATAGGCGTTGATATCAACCTTGACTTGAGTTCTACGAAAGCCTGTTCGTATGTTTCTGACCACACGAATTCTTCATCTTTACGTGTGAGCTTGGTCAGGAGTGTTACTATCTTCGAAAAGCCTTCAATGAACTTTCGGTGTAGGGTTACTAGGCACTAGAACAAGGTTCTACAAGGCATCAACCATTCCAAAATCAAATTTTTCATGTGCCGAACAACCCTAACCAAGATCTTAGACTAGAGATTAGGCGAAACAAAGCAAGTAAACAACTTTACTTCTAAGAGTTAGGGATTACAATCTTTGTAGTCCTTTCCTTCACTTCTAAAGCTCCGTGTTGAGGTCCCTTCGCTGCGATCATCGAGTACCCAGACTCTAGAGAGGCTCCATGAAGAGAAAGATGCAATCTTACTTCTGATCTTCAATAACAAAGATGATCTACCTTGAAAAAACTCAAACCCAAGCTCTTGCTTTGCTAATCAAGTATTAGCAAAGCAAACACCCTAATCTAAGTGGCAAGAATAGATGAGGATGATGAAGTAGGAATTTAGCTCTCATTTGTTTTCAATTTCTCACTCATTATCATCACTTTGCAAAAAGCTAGAAAGCTTTATCAAGAGGAAGAAGAAGAAGAATCTATTTGTGATGAATAATGAAATCAAGTGTGAGGTTAGAATTGCAACCATGGGTTAAGAATCAAGACTTAACCCATGTAGAGAAATGACCATGGTAAAGGGTTTGGGTTGGGTTAAAGAAATATCTATGCAAAATATCTTTACAAAATATCTTTGCATAAAAACAAAAAACAAAGCTTCTAGAAGCTTCAAGAAAGCTTAACCCTAATCCAAACCCTAACCATGTTTAAACTCCACAAAACATGTTGCATTTGTATGCTTAACTTGTTACAATATTATATATCACATATATAATATATTTTGTAACAAAATAAAATAATACATTTAACATATATCACATATATATCAATGTATTACCCGAGTGAGAAAAAGAATCTTTAAGTGGGCTTATACTAGTTAATGTAATTTAATATATTAAATATATAATCATACATTAAATTATCGAATCAACACTTGATCCGATAATCCGGCTATTTCACAAATAACCGACTAATATAATCTGTATCAGTTCATCGAATCAACACTTGATCCGACGACCCGGCTATATCACATATACCCGGCCGATATCTCATATCGCGAGAATCTAATACGGTATCGCATACACGTATTATTCTCGGTCCCGCACATATCACATATGTGCTCCTACTCCGTTTTGCCTGAGCTTGGAAACCTCTGTGTAGGACCCTAAAGAATCGTCAATATGCCGGCAGTAGGTGATGATCATATCAAACACCCACAAGCTGCAAGCGGTCAGGTAAAGGTAACAGCCACCCAGGTATTGAGCAATCAGAAGATCAACAAGCAAGCCTGTACATTCTCCCGTGAATCCAACCAGTAATACTCCCGTACAGTCCGGTCTCTTCGTCTGATATGTCGCATATCTCGCCTAGGGGTGGTAAACATCAGACCCCAGTAGCTTGATAAGTCGTGTCGATATAAGGTCCATAACAGTTCGAGAAACTACTGATAACACTTACCAGTAAATCTCAGCAACCCTGTACAAGGATTTCTAGTTATAGCCAATCGAACACAGCGCAACATCAACTCCCTATACCGGGAGAGACGGAACCCTTCTATTGCTCATTGCCTCCATGTGATTCGGGATTGTACCCAAAAGCCACCTTTTTGCACGCCCTCTTGGACGTGGTATGATGGAAATCAAAGCACAATGGGAATCACACAAGACTCTATGACGATCTCGGGTCTACATACTAACATGTACCAGTGTCACCAGAGAACTGCCATCTGACGTGAGATATAATACCATCTGGGAGTTCTCGGTGAGTCCGTCCAGTGTATCCAGTCTCCACTGAGCACCCGTATACCTTCTCTGATGTCAAACACCAATGGATATGAGATCATCCATCTCCCATCATATGGGTCAAGAAGCGCATACGCTAGTCTACTCTGGAGTATCGATGCCCTGTCTCGGTACTCCCACGACTAGGAACACTTGAAGGATGTACTTGGCGACTACACTGTCCCCACTAGTATGATCTGCATCATAGTCCTGGTAGTCAAGTACTCATCCTAAGAGCTTTATCAACATGTGACATAGAGACAATCAGAGTACATATTAAGATAAAGAGTAACCAGATAGCATACTATCATGTCGAGCAAGAAAGTCCTCCCTATATATGTCCAAGCATCCACTACAATATACAACGTATGTACAGTAATGGCCTCTAGGGCATACATATAACTAACAATCTCCCACTTGCACTAGGGTCATCTGTTGTAGTATCTCATACCCAACAATAAGCTGTGGTTGAAGTATCTCATACTCAACCATCCCATAAAAGTCTCTACTGGGAAAAAGGCCTTTGTGAGTGGATTCGCGCTGTTATCCTCTGTGTCTTCTCTCCTAACCTCGATCTCCCTGGAGATCAACCATCTCCATGATCAAGCGATACTGCCTAAGAATATGTCTGGATCTCTGATGGAACGGGGGTTCCTTGGCATAAGCCACAACTCCATTGTCACACAATAGCAGGAATGAAGTTCATCTCATGAAATTATATATATATATATATATATATATATACAGACTGCCTGTTTGGTAGCATCCTTGGTAACGATGTATCTTACCTTTAATCGTCTAGTATGTCACGGTATCTAGCTTGGAACTCTTCCAACATACCGTCCCTCCACTAAGGGTAAAGACAATGTATGTGACTGACATTCAGTCGTCCTAATCACCCTGGAACCTTTCCAGTGATTCTCCCCAGGATCGATTGATACCATCTCACTACAACTAGTGAGAATCCTAACATCCAATTAGATCTATCTCATAAATCCATAATCTAGGATTTAGGAGGTATCACCTTGATCCCATATGGAGAATCTTTGTGATAAGAGGAGATTGACCGAGCGTAGTATAGGAAACTCCTTCCCTATCAAGAGTATGTCATCCACGTACTATACGAGGATCACCACTATACTCCCTACTTCCTTTTTGTATATACTTGGTTCATCTACCATTTTGATAAGTCAAACTCTTTGACTAGCACATCAAAACAGACGTTCCAACTCCGCGATGCCTGATTTATCCTATAAAACATCTTGCTCACGTTTCCGCTGCTCCCACTGTCTATGAAGCCCTCTGGCTGTGTACTTATAGACGCTCTCTTCTAAATCAATATTTAGAAAAGCAGTCAAGACACCCAACCGCCAGATATCGTAGTCATGGTATGTAGCTGTGGCAAGTAGGATCTGGATGGACTTAAGCATAGCTTTGAAAGTCTCAACTTTTCCATGTACACCAAGTAATCTTCTCAAGATATACTTGCTCCTAATGGGGATTTAACCCTTCAGATAAAGCAACCAAAGTCCATACTTTGTTGGTGTATAAGGATTCCATCTCAGATCACTAAGCATCCAGCCATTCTCACAGAGTCCCCACTCTTGATGGCCTGCTCGAAACTAGTTGCATCATCATCTCATGATACAATCCTCTCTCCCACTGTCATAGAGAAACCGAAGTATCTCTCAGGTGGATGAGGTACCCTACCAGATCGACGGAGAGGCTGAGATTCGTTGGAAACTATTGAATCCTCCGGGTTTACCAAATCATCAGCTGCAGTTTGTATAGCTGGAACTCCTTCCAGTTCTACCTCATAACCACTAATTTCTTCACAAGAAATTTCCTTTCCAAAAGGTGGCATGCTGAGAATCAAAACATCTTTTGTTCCTCAGTTTGGTAGAAGATATTCCCTTGCGAATGCTTGGGATATCCAACAAACTTTCACAGAACTGTCCTTGCCTCGAGCTTGTCCGGATTTTGCTTTTGACATAGGCCGGACAACCCTAAATCTTAACTTCCTTAAGAGATGGGCTCTTCCCATACCATATCACATATGGAGTGGTAGACATCTGATTTGGTTGGAACCCTATTCAATAGGTATGCAACTTCTCAAGTGCATAACCCCAAAAGAAAATAGGCAACTCAGTAGTACTCATCATAGAGCACACCATATCATATAGGATGTAATTGCTCCGCCCCGATACACCGACGTGCTGTGGTGTATACGGAGGAGTAATGCTGAGAAAGAATCTCATTCTCCTTTAGAATAGTCCAGGAATTCTGTGCTCTTGTATTCTCCTCCTTGATCACATCAAAGGACATAATACTTATATCCGGTTTTTGGTTTTCTACTTCTAACTTATATTCATTGAATTTCTCAAAAGTTTCAGACTTGTGTTTCAACAGGAACATATGTCCGGATCTTGAGAGATAATCAGTGCATATAATGAAATACAAAGAACCGGTCTTGGCATGTGTAGACAGGGGACCTTCATACATCATCATGTATCAATCCCAATAGTTCACTAACTCTTTCTCTGTTTCCAATAAACGGAGGTTTGGTCATCTTATCTTTGTGACATGACTGGCAAGTTTTACAAGATGTAAATCCAAACTAATTTAAATATGCATCTCAATGTAACTTCAGCTAGTCGGGTCGCATTGATATGACTTAGTCTACAATGCCTCAAGAAGGATTCATTCATTTCTGAACTCTTCCTCTTGTGTGTGTTCTGTACGTTAAGAACTGTGGTTTGATTTAGAACGTCTATACTTTTAGATAACGTGCCTGAACCGATCAACTCTTGATATAGGAAATGTTCAAAACATTATCCAACAATACAAAATTATATCCTTCTTTACTAATAAAGAGACTGATATGATATTATATATCAGGTTCGGTATCTAATAACATTCGTTCAGAATCAATGTATTCTGGTAACACAGGATGATAACTGCCAACAGACTTGGCTGCAACACTTGCATCATTTCCAACTCTTGAAACTTATCACCCGTTCTCAGTTCTCTACCTATCTGTAGCTCATGTAATAAATTACATTTGCGGGATCCTGATCCGGTATCTCATACCCAGGACGTAAAGGATACTAAGAAACAGTTCTCGGTAATGAACACACCCGAAGAAGATGCATCAGCATGCACTTTCTTCGTTTGGGTGGCACGGGAATTCTGGTAATCCCCTATTTCCTGCTCTGTCATATAACAATTATAAGTTGGAGCGGGACCAACGTTCCCAGCTTAGTATAATAAGCGGGTTCGGTCAATTCATCCGTATTATTTATCTTGATTAAGGCGTGACATGGTCGCTACCTGGAGAGAGATAGAAGAAAACACTCAGCGTATACTCTTACAAGATTAGATTGGTTATTAATATATCTAATCAGGATGTCTCCCACTGTTTTAGTCAAATCTTCCTTCAAACCCTAAAAGGAAAGACTAACCGGGATTAATTACACCCTACAAGTTCGCCAATCTTTCAGCCAGGCCAGTGTCGGTACTTTGAGGGAGGTTCCCCGTGCTTTCGCACGGACCTAATTAAAGTAAACCTTGTTTTCCCAGAGGCATAACCCCGTTGACACCTTTCTAGACACCTACTTGATCGGCTAATTGTAATTTGTAAAACTCTCTCAGGAGCAACTCTTACTCGCAGCGGGTATCGGGATCCAACTATCTCATAGAAGGTATGCAATCTCATTGCAAATTTCAACTCTTGAAATTCCCAATAATATTTTACCCCAAGCGATCTATGACCTTGACTAAGTCAACAAACCATAGACCGCAAGTAAAGTTCAACCCGTCATTTCTCGATTGAATTAAACCCACCCGAACGACCTTTGACTAAGACAACAAGGCCGCACGACTACCCTAATCCAATCGCATCATATGCTTTGCAGATAAGCACTAATCAGCTACCGCACACTACGCCTTGACTAAGTCAACAAACGCAGCACGAATACTAAAGACTATTTATCTGAAATGACGGAGGGCTACGACAGGTTTTTATGAAAACCCTTTGCGTAATGAACTTTATATCGTTGTAGAATCGAGTGATTTTAAATGGAATGTTTTTGAGGCCTTTTCTAGTTTTGCTAAAGAGGTCACTCCCGGTGAAGGGATCTTGGCTCTTTCCTCATCGAATAAGGTGCAGGATATTTCACAAATATCACTATGCAAAGCAAAAACTATAAAAACAATCAAAAGACAAATCAAGTGTTTCCCCAATCAGAGCAAAGCTCTGTTTGAATTTCAAAAATTCAAAAATTGAAGCAACGCTTCAGATTTCTTGCGCTGCGCGCAACGCGCCACGTGTCAAAAGCTGACACGCCAGCGCTGCGCCCAAGACAGCGCACCCAATCAGAGCAAGGCTTTATTTAAAACAAAATTAAAGGAAGCAACGCTTCAGATGATCTGCGCTCAGCGCTGCGCGACACGTGTCGGCACAGTTGCGCTGCGCTCTGCGCTGCGCGACACGTGTCGGCGCAGTTGCGTTGCGCGACACGTGTCAAGCGCAAGTGCGCTTGCGCCAACTGTGCCAGCACTAAAACAGAATTAAAATTCCAGAAAGATCTTTCTGATCTTATTAAAACAATAAGATTCTCTTCTGTAAAACAGGAGCTCTTGGATCAAAAATCCAACGGTAGGGAAAAATTCCTAAATCACTCAGAGAAAGATCTCTTTAACTGATTTAACAAATCAATTGGCACTATAAAAAGGCCCCTAGACTCCAAGTCTAAAGGAGGATCAACACAGGGAAAAAAGGAGAGACACAGAGAAAGATATTCAGAACTCCTCTAAAATTTTTTTAAGAAGAGCTCAGAGAAAAGGAAAAAAGGTAAAATCCTTTGAAAAAAAAGAAGAACTTCTTCTAAAAAAGATCAATGATCTAAGAACAAGATCAAAGATCTTCAATAAAATAATAATAATATTAAAAAAGAAGAAGTAATTTACTTCTGAATAAAGGCGTTGCCTTTTTTATGAACCAATGGTTCTTGAAAATTTGAGGTAAAACCCCTCTGGAAAAAGAAACAAAAACTTATTTTCTTTAATCCAAATTTTAAGCAGTGCCTTGCACTTTTGATTTTGCACTGTTGCGCTTCTTGGATTGGCGCAAGCCATCAGGAAGCATCACGTGTCAGCCCCAGAACAAACTGCGCTGTGCGCTTTTAAAACAGAGCACTGCTCTCATAAATTGGTGCACTGCACCAGAGCGCGCCACGTGTCAGCAGCGCAACGGCGCAGCGCACTGCGCTTGCGCTCACCAGAGCGCGCCACGTGTCAGCAGCGCAACGGTGCAGCGCACTGCGCTTGCGCTCACCAGAGCGTGACGCGTGTCACCTCCATATGCGCTTGCACTCATTAATTGGCGCAAAGCGCCTGACAAGCCACGTGGCACACTGTCAGAAGATTTAATGCTCTGCATTATTTAAAAGAGGGACATAGCCCAATTAAAAAGGCCTAACAGGCCTGATAAAAATGCCATGCATTACTTTAAAAAAAGGATAGAGCCCAAACAGAGGTCTGTTAGACCAAAACAAATACTGTGCATTTAATTAAAAGCCCAATGCTATATATTAATAAAGGGCAGAGCCCAAGCAAAGGCCTAATAGGCCAATGATAAATAAAATGTTGAATATTCTCAACTGGACTTAGCCCAATTTTGGCCGTAAGTCCTCAAATTAAAATTAACTGAGCACGACTGCTCTCTTAAATCAATTTACAACCGGTTCAAGGGTACATCTCTGAACTCCTCTGATATCTGTCGTTGTAATCCTTCAACGTCGTCAGAGAGGTGATGGGTCTCGACAACCACACATTGCTACGGACTGTGGGATCCTTAAACTCATGGACTTAAGCGTCCTTAAACCGACATACGGACTGTGGGGTCCTTAAACTCATAGACTTAAGCGTCCTTAAACCGATATACGGACTCAAGCGTCCTTAAACTCATGGACTGTGGGATCCTTAAACTCATGGACTAATACGTCCTTAAACCAACATTCGTCCCCAAAATGGGAATGTTGGACCACTACGTCCCTAAACTGGAGATGGACCACTACGTCCCTAAACTGGCAATCGACCACTATGTCCTTAAACTGGAATAATAGAGTAAAAATTCTCTTTTGTCAGATCTAAACGATCCCGTTGAGTTGATCTTAGTCTCAAACTGGACTAACGTATCCTTAACAAACGTTTGAGTTGATCTTAGCCTCAAATATGGCTAAAGTATCCTTAAACCAAAACCCCAAACCCAAATCTAAGAAAATATGGATTTGGACTAATCCACGTCCTACGGGCAACTACAAACAAAACAAACACCCACGACACGAAGTGAAATTCTGGAGAAGGAGAAAGTTGTTATCGCAATGCAGTAGCGTAATTAACTGCAGGGGCTTGCGCCTGCAGGGAAGAGCGTCCCCACAATCAAAAACCCCTCGAACGAGGGGGAATCTGACGAAATCTGCTACATCGGCCGCATCCGTCTAAACCTCCGATACACGGTGCCATAAATCAACTTGGCATCTTCGGAGAGGTGGACGGATAAAACCAAATAGCATCTGCCTCGAATCTCAGGAAAGACGTCCATGTCTTGGCCGCCATTCGGAGGGTAACAGATTCTGGCACGCCCGGTGGAACCTCTTCCTCTTTCCACTCCACACTTCATGTGTCGTGTTCGTGAACGAATCGCGATTTGCTGTGGTTGCCTGTGGATTCGAGGTACTAAGATTTGGTGCCTTGCTCCGTGCAGAGAGCAGAAGATCAATGGCTTCAAACTGCACTACCTGCAACTGCAATTCTCGCTTCGTCCTTACTGGAGGAGTGACTTATGGGCCCCAAGCGGCCTCCTTTTTCAAGATGCCAGTGGAGCAGGTAACTCAAGCCACCGCTGGACTATTCTTCGGGACCATGCTCCCACCGATGAGCTTCAATGCCCCAATGACATCGCAAGAAGCTCCAAAGAAGCCGGTCTTTGATCGACTTACCACTGCCCTGACCCCTCTCAACGGGTCGCCCAACTCCACTGCCTCGGTTTTTAACAGACTAGGCCAGAGCTCCAACGGGCCCATGAAGAAGCCTGCAATACCAGAAGGCGTTATCCCGAAGCGGATAACCAACCCTGCTCCTGTTCCAGGCGAAATCACCAAGGTTGCTTTCCCTACTAGGAAGTCTGCTTTCGATCGGTTGGCCGTCCCCATTCAACGGACGTCGGTCTTTAAAAAGCTGATACCAGCAAATTCTGACCAACACAGGGGGCATGAGGAAGTCACCCCTGCGGCTGAACCAACACCATCCCCGCGACATGCTCGCCGTCGTCACTGGCGCCGAGTACGGAAGGCTGGGGGCAGCTCTCCCTCTGGATTTACTCCACCAGCTCCAACGGTGGGGGATCGATGCTGCTGTTCCAACCGAGAACAGTTTTGAACTGCTCAACAAGGTGCGCAGAAACTCTCCTGCTGCAGTGCTGAAGAGAACTCCTTCACTTGTGGGGAATGCTACAGAGAAGAAGCTGGAGCAACCTCCTCAACGGCTATCCTCTAAAATTTACAAGGTCTGGCGTCAAGTTCAAGACTCCGTAATGGATCAAAACTATCTCCACCGACAGAAAAAGATGAAGGTTCGGCAGGAGAAGGATTATTCCGTTAAGCCACAAAAAGCAACAGCTACTTAGGTGCCCACTACAACGGCCCCCTCAACTTCGATCACTCAAAAAAGAAGGAGGTCGGGGAAGATCCTTGCATTTTTGGCAAATTGCAAAGACACTGAATCTAAACGCCCTAAGTCTGGGGGCATGGTGGTGTATACCGTTTATATGGCATCTGGGAAAGAGGACAGTCGCGCTGCGACAGGTCACCGACCGCTCACCCGATCCGTGACGAAAGCTCAAGAACAGCAGCAGAAGCTTCAAGAGATGATGACTGCGATGTCCACACTTACCGGGCCAAAAGAAAGCTCGGAGGCATCATCAGGACAACGTCATGAGCAAGAAACCGATGCTGAATTCTTACGTAGAATCCTCGAAAAGAAAGACAAAGAAGCCGCAGAGCAAGCGGCTAACATAAAACAAATGGCGCTCCTCTTCCAAGATATGGTAGGGATGATGTTACAACCGGACCCTCCAGCTGAAGACCCTCCAGTCATTGTTGAAGACGATAGAGGGGAGACATCTAATCCTCCTCCGGCTCTTTCAGCAGCCAGGGAAGAAACCATTTCCAAGGCCGCACTGGATGACTATATAGCTCAGCAAATACGAGCTAACCAGGCGAATAAAGCGGCTGGGAAAATTATGAAAACTGGACGGCCCTATCCGGGATGGTATGACCAGATTAGTTACCCACCGGGATATACGATCCTTAAATTCCACGTATATAAAGGGACAGGGAATCCACATCAGCATGTCGCTCAATTCAGGGCCTTATGCGGCAACACTGGAGGTGATGACAAACTGCTGCTTCGCCAGTTCGTCGGTAACTTAGCGGAGACGGCCTTTGAATGGTATTCGGAGCTACCTAACGACTCTGTCAAAACATTTGCGGAGATGGAGTTGTTGTTTACCCAGCGTTTCGCGAGCGCCAGCGAACGTACTCCAATAACGGCGTTGATCAATGCCAGGGTGAAACTAGGCGAGACGTGGGTCCAATACGCGATACGGTGGCGGAACTTGTGGTCAAAATGCGAACAACGCATTAAAGAAGCGCCAGCGGTGGGCATGTTCGTAGGTACCCTAGATCCTCATGCAACTATCTCACAGTTCATGATGTTCTTTAAACCGACCACCTTCCAGGCCTTGATCGACAAATTAGCTCAAATGGATCAGATGGGCCATAGACCATCCCCTCCGAAGCCGGACTCTCGAAACGAGAAGGGGAAAGGAAAAGCGATCGCCGCCGCCAATGCTCAACAACAGCCGAGCAACTTAAAGCCGGTTGTCCGTCAAAACAATATGCGTCCACACATACCCCTCGAGGAGAGGCTAGGACGTCCTTACTCGTTTCCTCAAGATAAAACGAGAAGACTGTTCGAGCTGGCATTACGCAACCGACTCATCAATCTACCAGATCCAAGACGCCTGTTGCAGCCAAACGACGTCAATGATCCCAATTACTGTCCCTACCACCGAGTGTTGGGTCATCCGATCGAGGATTGCTACGTCTTCAAAAACTGGATTGAAAACCAATACCAACAGGGCAAGTTCGCGTTGTCCGAAAGATAGAAGGTGAACCCGCCGCAAACTCATAACCTGAAAAGGGTGAGCACGCCGGGGGCAACGTGCTCCTTTGTTGAAGAAGCTCCGTGGGAGGTTGTGCTATCAACCAAAACCAAGAGCATGCTGAACGATCTCCAGACATGCCCAGCGATCAGGTGGGAGAACCCACTAGAACTCCAGATCATTGAAGGGATGCTGAAGCCGCGCCCAACTCCAAAGACCGGTGGTGATGGCCCAAGCACTCACACCCAGCTGTCGAAATCTTCAAAGAAGAAGAAGAAAAGATCTAAAAAGCCCGTGAAACCTGGCGACAAGCGCACGGACCTGCAGAAACAAATCGATCCGTTGGAAAAGTATAACCAGAAAGCGCGGACTCCCATCACGCTCTAGGAGCTCCCCGGCCACGTCCTTGAAGGCGGAGATGATGGAGAAGACTCATCAGATGAATCTGAAGACTACGTAGCAAGTTGTCATGTAATCTCTTACTCGTCGATAGATGATAAAGAAGTTCCTTGCATCGAGAAACGGGGGGCAGGTCCTGAACCAGAACTTCTGTGGCCGTCAGACGAGATGATCGATGCCTTCCTAAATAAGATCCGTCTGAAAAGTAAAGCCAATCAGGAGCGTGAGATGGCCATATTGGAAGGAGCCAAACGACGGCGTCTAGACGAAAGAGTCGAGGCACTCCTGTCAAATCAAAAGACATCCGCTGCGGATAAAAACAAATTCAAGACGAGGAAAGGGTTTGCTAAAGCCATATCAATGGGAATAAAACTACCACCCTCTGAAGAAAACACTCTCGGTGGAGTAGAGATGCATCCTAATTACTGCTTATATCATCAGAAGATCGCACATCCCACTGAAGACTGGGACTCGTTTAAGTGTTGGTGGCAAGGGTATGTCGCTCACAGGCAATACGTCAACAGAACAAAGCCGGAAGCTCATAGACAGCAAAAAAATATGACAGATGAGCATAAAAGAGTTGCCGGCAATTGTCATAGGGATGATCCCGGGGGATCCCGAGTTCTCACCTTCGGGAGCAATTCCGACGAAAAAGTAGCCCTCGGCCCTCTTTTCAAGGAGTCCATCTCTGAAGGATTGAGGAGTTGCGAGAATGTTCAGCCGCACAATTGCACGATATCCGAAGAGAATCTCGGACCCACAAACAACGAAGCGAACAAAAAGGATAAAGGAAAAGGAAAAATGGCATTTTTCGCCAACACTCAACAGCAATCGAGTGACCTTAGACCAATTATTCGCCAAAACAACATGCGGCAACCCCTCTATAAGAGGTTGAAACATCCTTACTCATTTCCCCAGGATGAAACAAGGAGGCTGTTTGAAGTGACAGTGCGCAACAGGCTTATCACTCTACCGAAGTCGAAACACCAGCCACAACTGAATGATGTCAACAATCCTAATTACTGCCCTTACCACCAAGTACTAGGCCATCCGATCGAAAATTGCTATGTTTTCAAAAAACTGGGTTGAAGACCAATACCAGCAGGGCAAGTTCGCGTTGTCCGAAAACTGGAAGGTGAACCCGCCACAACCACATGCTCCGAGAAAGATGGATATGCCGGGGGCATCATGCTCATTCATAGGGAAAGCCCCATAGACCGAAAAGTCAGTAAACTAGATATTCGCCTCAAATACGGCGACGACGGACCGCGATGTCCTAAAACTTGCAAATGACCGAAACGTCGTTAAACTACTACCAGCCCGCGACATCCTCAAGCTGACACGGAATAAAGAAAAATATAAATAAAAAAATAATAAATAAAGACGGTATGTCCATAAGCAAAATGGGCACGGATGAAAACCCGAAAGGGCTCCGTGAGTAATAACAGCAGGGCTACCGGCGAGTGTTTGTGAAAACCCGAAAGGGCGCAACCTCGTTAAAAAAAAAGAGAGGATAAAAAATAAAGAATAAAAAGAGACGGTATGTCCATAAGCAAAATGGGCACGAATGAAAACCCAAAAGGGCTCCGTGAGTAAAAACAGCAGGGCTACCGGCGAGTGTTTGTGAAAACCCGAAAGGGCGCAACCTCATTAAAGGGCACTTACAGGGTCCTCTCGACCTTGTAAGGAGAAACCACCCGCGTGAGATCCTTACGACTCACAAGGGAGCAATACACTTAGGGATCCTCACGATCCCTAAGGAGAAATTACACTTGCGAGATCCTCACGACTCGTAAGGAGAACTCTCTTATGGTCCCCTCACGGCTCATGGGATTTGAAAGTGTTAAGTTATAGGGACCTGAACCTGTTCTTAAGCAACTCCCACAACCTTTGATATTGCCCTACAAGAGCTCAATACTGGCCCTTGTATATAATCCACAGGCGCGAATAAACATTTCCCTAACAAATTCCCACCCGTGACTAGGGATATGTCCATATGGTGAACAACCCTGGTAAGTCCTCTCGACTTACAAGGAGAAAACCCTCTTGTAGGATCCTTACGACTTATAGAGGAACATGCACTTAGGAATCCTCACGGTTCCTAAGGAGAAAACACACCTACAAGATCTTCACGACTTGTAGGGAGAAATACCTTTGTGAGACCCTTACGGCTCATGAAGTCAAAAGCCTTAGTCGACAGAATCCTAACCCTGTTTACTAAGCCACCGTTGTTCAACATCGACAGAAGAAAATGATGATTCGCTCCTGGCAATATCTCAGTTGTAGCGATGCTGATGCCTAAAACCGATATCAAATTCCAAGCCCTTTCACGGCAAATGATGATTCGCTCCTGGCAATATTCCAGTTGTAGCGATGCTGATGCTGAGATTGGCGTTAGATTCCAAGTTCCACACTCGCGATAAAAAAAAATCAGCGAGCCATACATGCATACGAAATAGCCGAAATGATGGGGCAACTTGCAACAAAATCAGCAAGCAAAAATGTATGCATGCAAAACAGCCGAAATGATTGGGCAACTCGCAATAAAAACAGCGAGTAAAGATAAAATAAACAGCCGAAATGATTGGGCAACTCGTAATAAAAAACAACGAGTAAAGATAAAATAAACAGCCGAAATGATTGGGCACCGCGAAAAATGGCCGAAATGATTGGGCAATCGCGACCTTCGCGATATAAAAACTGAAATGATAGAGCATCGCAGAAAGAAAATAATAATAAAATAAAGAATGAAACTTCTGCCCTACAGGTGAGATCACATCGATCCCTATATACAATCCAGGGGCACAAACAAAGAGGGAACCATACCTTCCCAATAGGCTCCACCAGAAAGTGAAGCCGAGTCTCGACGGTTCACTGACAACTTAGAGACCACTTCAACATTCATCTCGATACAACAGGCGAGAAGTCACAACAATGTCCTTCCTCCAACAGGATTCGGACGTGACAAAGCAAACGAAGCGAAGGCCAAATTCCTACCTTCAAGGTCTTAACAACAAGTCATATAAAGTCTGAAAGACAACCGGAGATCATCTCACACCAGTGCGGAATGGTCATCACCTCGACGTTCGTCTCGACACAGCAGACACAACATCATCAAACGGCGGAGCCACGGCAAAGTCCCTAGTTCCAAACCTCGACGGTTCACCAACAACCTAGAGACAACCGCGACATTCGTCTCGATATAGAGGACGTAATGCCAGCAAACGAAGCGAAGGCCAAATTCCTAGCTTTAAGGTCTTAACGGCAAGTCATATAAAGCCTGAAAGACAACCGGAGATCATCTCACACCAGTGTGGAATGGTCACCACCTCGACGTTTGTCTCGACGCCATCAAACAGCGGAGCCACGGTAAAGTCCTTAGTTCCAAACATCGACGGTTCACCAACAACCTAGAGACAACCGTGACATTCGTCTCGATATAGAGGACGCAATGTCAGCAAACGAAGCAAAGGCCAAATTCCTAGCTTCAGGGTCTTGACGGCAAGTCATATAAAGCCTGGAAGACTATCGGAGATCATCCCACACCAGCGCGGAGTGGTTATGACTCATCGGGGCTCTCCAAAATGAGCCTAATCTCAAGTAAAAAGTGACATGGAATATCCCTACGCTTGCTCTTTCGACGGTAATACTACCTGGAAGATTACTTGAAAACGTCTTGTCCAGCCCCCGAAGGGATCAAAGACACGACAATCGCAAGGCTACTCGAACAACAAGATTGCATATCGATGAATATATCAGCCAACGCGATGGTACGACGGCCAAAACCCTAAGTACCACAGACCCTAACGGACCTCTGTCGTAAAGAGCAGAGGTTAACTGTGACGTTAGGATATTCTTGCGAGGAGTGCTCGATTTGGGTCGACTTGTGAGGAAAAGCCTTAGGCAGCGGGGATTAAAAAACCTGTTTCCTAAGCACTGGGGCCCTGCAAGTCGGTCCAAAACGGACTCTTGCATACTATTCATGGGTCACACTCTCTGAAGTCAAATCTTGATAAGGAGGGAAACAACCGCTTACGGGTCCTCTCGACTCGTAAGAGGGAAAAATTCTCTTATGTGATCCTTACGACTTATAAGAGAAAACGCACTTAAGAATCCTCACGATTCCTAGGAGAAAATACACCTATGAGATCCTCTCGATCCGTAGGAAGAAAAGTCTTTATGAGACCCTCACGGCTCATAAAGTTGAAAAGTCTTAGGCAGCAGATCTGAACCTGCGGCCTAAGCCATCATTATCTCTTGAAGAAGCCAAGACAAGATGCTCGCTCTATCATCTGTCAACCATATTTACTAAGGAAACATACTGATAATAAAAGAAGGAAGAAAGAGCAGAGATGACACAAGACATTGCAAAAGGAAATGTATATATCTTTATTCATGAATTCAATTAAGTACAAGGCGAATCGTATAAAAGAATAAAGAATGTGTACATTTTATTCAAAGATTACAAGTGTATAGTTGATACAAAAAGTAGCTACTAAGAAGGAAGTGTCTTTAACAAATCCGCGAGCTGCTCTCGTACTTCCTTCAGCGCCTTCTCCTGAGCGGCTGCCGCAGCCACTTCCGCTTCCACCTGGGCCCGCTGCTGCAGCTAGGATGAAAGTTGCTCCCCAGCTGCCTGCTGGGCTGCCTCCTGATTTGGTGCATCCCGCTCGACGACGTCAAGCTGCTTCCTCAGTGTTAACCCTTCGGAGAGGCATCGCAAAAGGCCTTCAAAGATAACCTTCGGCTGTGCAGCGTTTGCCTCCACCTGAGCATGCAGTCGGGCAGATTTGCTCGAAGTCTCGCCGCGCTTCTTACGCCTTGAAGCAACTTCTTGTTCGAGATGGAAGGAATAAAGAGCGCTCTGCTCGATCCATGCCGCCCGTTGAGTGCTCGCGGCCAAGATCTCAGGGGCAGGACGCATCGACTCCAGCTGATGCAGGCGGGCCTCGATCTCCCTGCAGTGATTAACCCAAGACTCGACGACGCCTTCATTATGAAAATTTACAAGCGTCGCCAGCATCGGATTAACCTCCGCAGCGAAACCTGCGGCATATGGGGGAACGTCTGTGTCAAGCTCTTCAACGTATCCGCTCAACATTCCCAAACTCATCGCAGCATTCTTTGAAGACGGACATCTCAAGAAGGGGCCCGCCGGCATTATGATGCGAGACTCGAAGGGTGCCGGAACCAGAACGACAGCTGAAAAAACAAAACACAATCAGATGACGGTTTAAGAAATATAAGAAAGCCATCAATGAGGGAATTTACTATACTAGCTGCAGCAAACGGCAAAGCCGGGAGGGCCGGTGGCGCGATCGATCTTTCATCTCCTCCTTCGATTTGTAGCACTGCAATCAAGGCGAACAAAAATCAGAAACAAGTTTATTCTTGGAAAAAGAAAGAGTATTAATTGAAAACTATACTCACTAGCGCCACTGGAGGAAGCAAGCTCCAACGAGAAGGAGAAGTGCGGGTGCAGGACCTGGTAAAGGTGATCAAAAAGTACTCCTACAAGGACGCAATAGTATAATGTCAATACATGAATTATACGGCCGAGAGATAAAACTGACGGATCACGAATCCATACCCTTCCAGCATCTGCGATGGTACGAGAGAGGCTGAGAGGTAGCCACCGTCAAGGTAGTAACTGACGGCGCTCTCTCGAGCAATGGAGCATCAGCACTGGCCGCACCTGCGTTAAAAAGCAGAGACAAACCTGTCAGGAAGAATTGCAAGATAAAAAAGAGGGACGGTAATCCGAAATTTACCTGATGAGCCACCAACCGAAACGGAGGCGTCTCCCTCCTCCATTGACATGAGACCACCTCCCGTCGCCTCATCGCCAGACTCTACGGGAGCCGTCGTCGTGCTCGCGAGGCCAGGAGACGACGGAGGACCGTAGGCGGGGAGAGCAATGATCGGAGCATTGCCAGACTCTTGAGAAAGAGCGGCTGGCTTGTCCTCGGGAATCATGCCCGTCTCACCCGCTACTCCCTCGGGCTCGGCGGTCGCTGCTATCTCGTCCGCCGTTGCCATGGGGTCACCGGTCTCAGGCGCTCCGTCCGCTGCTGCCCTAGGCTCGGTTATAACAGCCGTCTCATTTGCCGCTACCTCGGGTTCGGCATCGACAGCCTTCTCTGGCACAGTTTCCTCAGCCCCTAGCTCGGGTCCAGCAACCCCGGCGATGTCGCCCACCGTCAGCTCGGGTTCAGCCAGTACCTCCTCCACTGTCCCCTTAGGCTCGATGGTTTCCGCCTCCCCTTCGGTTGGACTTGGCCCTGCAAGAAAAGACGTATGAGAACCGATAGTTGTACAACTTTTGCAACAAAGTTTCGAGAAACACATTACCTGAGGTGGACTGATCGTTGGCCTCCCGAACTGCACGCGCCGCCTGTCTATGAGCGGGAGACAAGGCGACCGGGGGCTCCTCGGAAGGAGAAGCAGCGGGAATAATGGTGCTTGGGCCTGCTCCCACGGCCAAAACAGCTCTGCGCTCCTTCGCCTCGCGCCTCAACCGCTTCCTCTCCTCCCGGGCCGTCACGACAGATCTCTTCGACGCTTCCTTCATCAAGGCGTCTTCGTCCTCGTATAGAGTTGCCTCCAGAGCCTTCAAGGCATCTCTCATCGGCTTCTCAAGTCGGGTTTCTCACGGCGGCCCTGATGAGGCCGGGACTTCAGTAGTTGGCCCGGGGAGAGTCCTCGCATCGGCTTGCACGGCCCCTGCAAAGAGACAAAGAGAAGATTAGATCGGCTATAAAAAAAGAATAAAGACTCAGCAAGCCGATACATACCAGCGCCCGACAGAGCGCGTTTCCTTTCCTCCTCCTGGAAAGTTTTGTGGGAAGCAGTGATAGCTTCTTCAGTGGTGACGCCTGTTAAAAAAGGGGGAAAAGCATTAGTCAAAGACAATAATAAAGGTACAATGAAATGATGAAGAGTGCAAGCAATGATTACCTGACTGAGCAAGTTTCGCCAACCACGCTTCGAGCCTTGCCGATCGCTCAGAAGCCGCAATAGCGGCCGCCAGATCGGTGTCTGCTGGATCTACCGAGAAGCCCTTATTGCTGCCGTACTCACTTATGCCTTCCGCGAGAGGGTCCTGAGGCTCTAAGCAGAGGATAGCATCGAGAGAGAGGAGAGACTTCTTCTTCCTCTTCTGCACGCGAGCCCCGGGTGCACCCAAGATCAACTTGCGCTTTGCAGGCACTTTATGGCGGCGGGTTCTGATTTCCGCGCCCACGCCGGACTCCGGCGAAACCACATTTACCGTTTCCACTAGAGCACGGGGCGCTGGTGGCACGTCTGCGGTAGCACGAGGTAATCTGTGTGGAGGGCTCAACACGCGCTGTGGTCCAGCTCCAGCATCTTGCAGCGGAGGCACGATAGGGGTCCTTGGCTTCAGGGGAGCCTTGCGGTCGCCGCCGGGAAGCGCACCTTTACGGTCAACCAACATGCGCTTCTCCTCACGGATGACTGAACCCATTGCATGCGCATACTAAGCCACGTACGCGTGGAGGACCCGGGGGACGCAGCTCGGCTCGCTGATGAAAAAGTGGGAGCCCGTATTCAGCCGCATAAAATGGTGCTTCGCGCTCCGTATCCCTTCCATGCTAGCCGCGGGCTTTTCCAAAAACGCCTCCAGCGGGATCCCCTGGTTATAGCTTGATTGCTGGGCGAACCGGTGGGGGTTGTACCTCATGAAAAGCGCCATCTCGTTCTGCCTGAACACCAAGTAGCCCGGCCGAATGGAGTAGATGTGAAGAATTTCCCGGGCTTTCAGTACAGAGGCCCCGTCCTTGAAGCCGTCACGCAGCACCACCACCGCCTTGGAGTTTTCTGAGCCTATAGTTATGACTTTATCCATGAAAGAAATCTTCGCTCCGACCAGGTGTGGACGAAGGAGCAACCCCCTAGCCTCCCGCGAAGACGGATTCACGATCGAGGCGCCGATCAGCCGCATAACTCTTGGGAGTCTGCACCTCTCAAAAAACGAAGGGCTCTTATGGATGCCGAATACCCCGTGCACATGCATTTCCATCCACGAAGTGAAGTAGTGCATCAGGAAATTGGCAGGCTGCACCCCAGGTTCATTAGCGTCCGCCGCCACGCTGAGTCCATTGTATAGGTGAGCCAACCCGGCGATTCCTATTGACAACTGTAGGCTAGCCACCATCCGATGCACTGGGTAGAAAATGGACGGCCGCATGTAGCGCGGGTGCATGGGGAGCGCGAAGCTGCACAGCCACAAGCCTAGAAACCCTAAAAAGAAGGTCTCCTCATTAATGCCCGGGGCGGCGATTTCTGATAAGGGCATGATGGCGGCATCGGGGAGATAGAAATTCTTTTGATCGTCTTCCGATACTGGTCGATGATCTAAGCCGAAGCCGAAAGGGCCGTCGAGCTTGGCGAACTTTTCACTCCGCTCCGATAGAATCTTCGGTCGAAGGAAGCGGGCGATAAAATCTGCAAAACTAACTCCTCGGACTCCTGATTCCAAATAGAGACCTTCGTATATATTCAGCACCTTCACCAAGCCCGGAAACTGGTGCTGAATAGCATTCTCCGGCGTCAAATCAAATACCAGCGGCTTGGTGGCAAAGACGGACTCGTCAGGAGGAAGCAGCTCCTCGTAATGCTCCCCCCTCACCGGCAAACCTGAGATCTCGGCGAACTCTTCCAGGGAGATGGAGACTTCCCTGTCCGTCATAAGGAAGGTGTGGGTGGGGATATTCCATTGTTCGATGAATGCCTTAACCCACCAAGTCGGAGGAACAGGGTACTCAAACAGGGAGACATAGACTGCGGAGTACAGACCGATCTTCATCAGATGCGTCCTCTTCGCTGATAGAATATATCTGGCCCACTGCAGATATCCGGCCGGTTGTCATGGGGTCAATCCAATATTGTAAGCCTATCACCAAGGGCGTGCCTCACCCTGAAATATGCGCCGCCCCAAGATGTCCACGGCAGGCGGCGGCTGCACGGGAATGGCAGCGATCGAAGGCTGGAGAAGATCCTCCGAATTCCAGTTCTTGACCTCCACGGCATACTTCACCGGGGGTTCATCCGCATAGGGGATCGACGAGATGGGCTCAGACGGCGTCGCGGAACCGAAGCTTCGGCGACCCTTGATGATTTCGTTATACCACCTACCCCACAGGTGAAGGTTCTTGTGCTCGGGGTCATGAGCCTTAATGAGAGCGAGCACCTCCCGGTCCACCGGCGCCTCGGGAAATCCTTCCTCTAAGCGAACAAACGGGAATGACAGGTCAGCAGACATATTTCCTGTGGAGGGACAAAAATCAGTCGTCAGTGTTGTAATTCCAACGCTTAGCATTTTAAAATTTATACCACACTGTAATACAGTGGATAGGGGACCAAAAGGGGACCCATAAAATCTAGATAACAATTCATCAGTTAATAAGACAGCCCCATCATTGGATGTGACTGTCAATTAATGAAGAGATCCCCAAAAGAATATTCTCATTAATGAGAAATGCCTAGAGACAAGGAGAAAATCTCCTCTTTCAGAGCAAAGCTCTGTCACAGAGTGACACTTGTCAAACTCTGGTCTCAAGGGAATAAAATTCCTTAAAAGAGCCTAGCTCTGTAATAGTGATGAGAAAATCCCTTAAAAAGAATTTAACTCCTAAAAATTAAAAAAATTTGGGATCTTAAAGATCCATGAAAACTCTTAAGAGTTCATCATTTTTAGATCAAAAAGATCTATACTTTGTCCATGAGCAAAGCTCTGTTCATGGGTTAAAAAAAAAACCCTGAAACAAGATCTCTTTAGATCTATGGATTCTTGAGAGCAAGGCTCAGTTGGTGAAACCCCAAAAGGGTTTTCTTTAGATCAAAGATCTATGAGAGCAAGGCTCTGTTAATTAAAGTTAATTTAATTTAATTTAAGTTAAATTTTACCTAAGATTTTTCTAGAGTTTGAACTCTGAAGTTCTTAAAAAACGAGAGCAAGGCTCTGAAGTTCTTAAAAGCAAGAGTAAGGCTCTGAAAATTAAAATTCTTGAAGATGGTGAACATCTGTTGAGGACCAAGGGTCCTATTTATAGGCGCTTGCGCCCCTTCAACTCCGCAGTTAATCTGACGGTTGAGATCTTGTCACCGCTGCACTCACGTGTGCGCCACGTAAGCACAACGGTGGGGGGCATTTATTTCCCCAAGCAGAGCAAAGCTCTGTTTGAATTTCAAAAATTCAAAAATTGAAGCAACGCTTCAGATTCTTTGCGCTGCGCGCAACGCGCCACATGTTAAAAGCTGACACGCCAGCGCTGAGCCCAAGACAGCGCACCCAATCAGAGCAAGGCTCTATTTAAAACAAATTTAAAGGAAGCAACGCTTCAGATGATCTGCGCTCAGCACTGCGCGACACGTGTCGGCGCAGTTGCACTGCGCTCAGCGTTGCGCGACACGTATCGGCGCAGTTGCGCTGCGCTCTGCGCTGCAGGACACGTGTCAGCGCAGTTGCGCTGCGCGACATGTGTCAAGCGCAGGTGCGCTTGCGCCAACTGTGCCAGCACTAAAACAGAATTAAAATTCCAGAAAGATCTTTCTGATCTTATTAAAACAATAAGATTCTCTTCTGTAAAACAGGAGCCCTTGGATCAAAGATCCAACGGTAGGGAAAAATCCCTAAATCACTCAGAGAAAGATCTCTTTAACTGATTTAACAAATCAATTGGCACTATCAAAAGGCCCCTAGACTCCAAGTCTAAAGGAGGATCGACACAGGGAAAAAAGGAGAAACACAGAGAAAGATATTCAGAACTCCTCTAAAATTTTTTAAGAAGAGCTCAGAGAAAAGGAAAAAAAAGGTAAAATCCTTTGAAAAAAAAGAAGAACTTCTTCTAAAAAAGATCAATGATATAAGAACAAGATCAAAGATCTTCAATAAAATAATAATAATATTAAAAAAGAAGAAGTAATTTACTTCTGAATAAAGGCGTTGCTTTTTTTATAAACCAATGGTTCTTGAAAATTTGAGGTAAAACCCCTCTGGAAAAAGAAACAAAAACTTGTTTTCTTTAATCCAAATTTTAAGCAGTGCCTTGCACTTTTGAGTTTGCACTGTTGCGCTTCTTGGATTGGCGCAAGCCATCAGGGAGCACCACGTGTCAGCCCCAGAACAAACTGCGCTTTGCGCTTCTAAAACAGAGCACTGCTCTCATAAATTGGATCACTGCACCAGAGCGCGCCACGTGTCAGCAGCGCAATAGCGCAGCGCACTGCGCTTGTGCTCACCAGAGCGGACCACGTGTCAGCAGCGCAACGGTGCAGCGCACTGCGCTTGCGCTCACCAGAGCGTGACGCGTGTCACCTCCATATGCGCTTGCGCTTATTAATTGGCGCAAAGCGCTTGACAAGCCACGTAGCACTGTTCCCCTCCGAACGGCGGCCAAGACGTGAGGACGTCTTGTCTGAAATTCGGGGCAGATGCTATTTGGTTTTATCCATCCACCTCTCCGAAGATGCCAAGTTGATTTATGGCACCGTGTATCGGAGGTTTAGTCGGATGCGGCCTGTAGGGTGTTTTTCGTCACCCCATTGAGATGGGAATACGCGCGCGCTATTCAGGCGTACTACAGATTCCCCCTGCCTAGGGTAGGCCGGGGTTTAATGATTATGGGGATCCGAATCTCCGGCAGCCGCGGACTAAGCTGCCGTTAATTACCCCCCGCCTTTGAGGCGAGGGAACCTCCGATTGACGGGTTAAACTGGCCATGCGAACTCAATGTGCAGTGTACGTGTGTTGTGTTTTGGAGGGGGGTTTAAATATATCGGGAGCCACACAGAGTTTTTACGGGGGTCCCGCTACCCGGACAGCGGGCTGGGGGTCAAGGGGGCCAGCAGCCCCCTTGCGGGTTGCGGGGCAGCGCCCCGTTAGAAATTTTTTCTAACAGGGACGGTGTCGTGGAGTATGTGTATGTGTACATATGTATACATATGTATATATATACATGTATATATAAATAAAGGGGAAAAAGACATCCAAAGGATGCGTGGGGCCAGCGCATAGGTGCTTGAGCGCAAGCGCGCCACGTGGGCGCTTTGCGCTCGAGCGCAGAGTGCTGGAGCGCAATGCGCCACGTGTCGGCACGTGGGCGCTTTGCGCTCAGACGCTGGGTGCTTGAGCGCAATCGTGCCACGTGTCGACACGTGCGTGCTTTGCGCTTGAGCACAAGCGCGCCACGTGTCGGCACGCAAGCGCTCTGCGCCTGAGCGCCGGCGAAAAAAAGAGGCTTTTAGCCTAAAAAAATTTCTCGGAAGAGAAATCAGAGAGGAGTTGGACTCCTGAGTGTGTTTTTTTTTTGGGGGGGTTAGTGAAAGATGTTCTTCTTCCTCCTCTGTTAGCTGGATCTTGAAGATCAAGAGATAGGGGATTTTTTTTAAAATCTCTTCTTTTTGAGATCTAATGGAAGATCTGAGTTCCCCTTTATGGGTTTTGTGGTGAAAAACTATTTTGTTTTTTTTAAAAAGAAGAGTAAAACTCTTGATTTAATTCAAGAGAAAGAAGAAGGTTTTGGAACCTTGAAGAAGGAGAAAAGATCTCAGATCTGGAAAACTTTTAGAGAGAGAAAAAAAGTTGTTGGGATATTTCATTATCCTTACCTTTATAGGCTATACACTTTACACATAGCCCCTTGGGCTTCACAAAATGGTATTTTGCCTATCCCATGGCTCATGTGCCATTTCTTTTTGCACATAAGCCATGGGCTTTACAAAAATTTGGCTTTATGCCTATTTTTCTTACATTTATCCATAAAATAAAATAAAAGAAAATGCAACAAAATTATTTATTACAAAATTTTTATCTTGGCATGGGGGGAGGCCGGCCGCTTCATGTTCTGGCTCGACCCGGGCATGGGCCCACTGGATCTAGGCTTGGGCCCACTTGGCTTGGGGTTGACTTTGATTTTGACTTGGTCAACCGGGGTGTAAATTTTTACCCCAACAAATTGCCCCCCATCAATAAATGCACACCACATATGTGGGTCGCGTGCATGAAATTGATGGATCTTCTTTCACGTGGAGGCGACTTGATTTGGTTCCCGTTTTTTAGGAAGCTGGCACTGCCCTTTTTACGACATGGATGGTCGTTGCTTGACATGTCTCCGAGACGGAGTGTCCGTGATAGACGTTTTCCCTGGCCCGGAGTGATCTGGTTCCCGCTTTGTAGGAATCCTGCGCTGCCCTTTTTGCGACTTGGACGGTCGGTGCTGCCCTTTTTGCGACTTGGACGGTCGGTGCTGCCATTTTAGCGACTTGGACGGTCGGTACAGCCCTTTTTGCGACTTGGACGGTCGGCGCTGCCATTTTAGCGACTTGGACGGTCGGTTCTGCCCTTTTTGCGACGTGGACGGTCGGTGCTGCCATTTTAGCGACGTGGACGGTCGATGCTGCCCTTTTTGCAACTTGGACGGTCGATGCTGCCATTTTAGCGACTTGGACGGTCGGTTTTGCCCTTTTTGCGACATGGACGGTCGGTGCTGCCATTTTAGCGACGTGGACGGTCGGTGCTACCATTTTAGCGACGTGGACGGTCGGTGCTGCCATTTTAGCGACTTGGACGGTCGATTCTGGATTCGACTTGCCCCGCTTCTTGCGGCGTCAGGGATGAAGTTGACTTGTTTCCGAGGTGGAATTTGGTTCTGCCAGGGAGGTCATTGGTTGTTTTGCCGACCTGATGTGATTTAGGTTGACATCAGTATCGCTATGCTGGAATATGGTACCAGGAGCGAATCATCATTTGTCATGACAGGGTTTGGGAATTGATTTTTGTTTGGCATCTGCATTGCTGCACTGGAATAATGCCAGGAGCAACTCATCATTTTCCCCGAGAGGATTTGGGAATTGATGGCTTAGGAGGCAGGTTTAGATCCCTATCACCTAAGACTTTTCAATTTTATGGGCCGTAAGGGTCCCATAAAAGCATTTTCTCCCTACGAGTCGAAAGGATCTCATAGGTGTATTTTCTCCTTAAGAGTCGTGGGGACTCCTAAGTGTGTTGCTCCTTTGTGAGTCGTGGGGATCTCACGTAGGAATTTTTCTCCTCACAAAGTCGAGAGGACTTTGCGAGTGCATTTCATTTCTTTTCTTTTTTACGAGTTTGCGCCCTTTCGGGTTTTCACAAAACTCGCCGGCAGTCCCGCTGTTTTTACTCACAGAGCCCTTTCGGGTTTTCATCCGTGCCCATTTTGCTTGTGGACATACCGTTCTCCCTTTTTTTTCCTTCTCCTTCTTCTTTTTCTCTTTTTTTTTTGGAGAGATCAGGATTGTTTTACGCCCGTGGATTGTATACGGTTTTGCAGGATGTATGATCCAGACCGTAGGGCCGGAAAAATTTCAGGGCTTTGTTGGCGTCAGCATCGCTGCACTGGAATATGGTACCAAGAGCGACTCATCATTCGTCGTTGGGGTATGGGATTTGGAATTTGGTTGGCGTCTGCATCGCTACACTGGAATATGGTACCAGGAGCGACTCATCATTCGCCACTTTGGGATTGGGGACTTGGAATTTGGATCTTGTTTGGCATCAGCATTGCTGCACTGGAATAATACCAGGAGCAACTCATCATTTGCCTTGGGAGGACTTGGGATTTGGGTTTTTGGTCGGCATCAGCACCGCTAACACTGAAGCGAAATGCCAGGAGCGACTCATCATTTGCCGTTGCCCGTTGGGGAACGATGGCTTAGGAGACAGGTTTGGGTCCCTATCACCTAAGGCTTTTCAATTTTATGGGCCGTGAGGGTCCCATAAAAGCATTTTCTCCCTACGAGTCGTAAGGATCCCGCAGGTGTATTTTCTCCTTAGGAATCGTGAGGATTCCTAAGTGTGTTGCTCCTTTGTGAGTCGTAAGGATCTCACGCAGGGGTTTTCTCTTTACAAGGTCGAGAGGACTTTGCGAGTGTATTTCATCTCTTTTCATGAGTTTGCGCCCTTTCAAGTTTTCACAGACTCGCCGGTAGTCCTGCTGTTTTTACTCACGGAGCTCTTTCGGGTTTTCATCCGTGCCCGTTTTGCTTGTGGACATACCGTTTATTTTTTATTTCTTTTATTTTTATTTATTTTTTTCTCTTTTTTTTTGCCGCTGGTGGGACTTTAAAAGTAGTCTCACCGGCAGGATTTGGGAGAGATAGGGGTCATTTATGCCCGTAGATTGTATACGGTTTTGCAGGATGTATGATTCAGACCGTAAGGCTGATGTGCTCAATTCGCCCGCGACTTGGAGCATTCACGTGTAGTATTTCTTGAGATATCGGCCATTGATGGGTGGCATGGGCCTTTCTCCCTCGGCACTTATTAGTTGGTAGGATCCTCCGTCAAACACTTTCTCGATGACGTATGGTCCTTCCCAGTTTGGCTCGAATTTTCCCTTGGCATGTCGATTGGGGATAATCGGTCTTTTGAGGACCAACACCAATTCACCTTTCTTGAAAGCGCGGAGACGGGTTATCTTATCATAGGCTTGTGACATTTGGGCTCGGTATAGCTCCAGACTTTGCTGCACCGCGAGCCTCTTTTCTTCGAGGGCATCGAGTTCTTCAAGTCGAAGGGGCACATTTTCCTCCTCCGTCAACTTATGTTGAATGACCATTCTTAAGCTTGGAACTTCGACTTCGAGGGGGAGGATCGCCTCCACTCCGAAGAGCAATGAGTATGGAGTGGACTGAGTTGGAGTACGGTGCGTGGTACGATATGCCCACAATGCCTCGTGAAGCTTGAGATTCCAGTCTCTCTTGTTGGCTGAAGCATTTTTCCTCAGGAGCTTGCATAAAGTCTTATTGAAGGCTTCGGCTAGCCCATTGGCTCTTGGATTATAGATGGAGGAATATCTCCAGTCTATCTTGTGCTGAGTAGCGAACCTTGAGACATTGAAGCTCTTGAAAGAAGGCCCGTTGTCAGAAATGATTCTTCTTGGTGTGCCGAAGCGGTATAGAATATTATGCTGGAAGAATGTCAGAATATCTTTTGTCTTGACTTCTTTTAGCGGGACAGCTTCAGCCCATCTGGAGAAGTAGTCTGTCGCGGCCAGTATGAACCGGTGGCCTTTAGATGACGGAGGATCAATTGGGCCAACAATGTCGGTGCCCCAGACTTCGAAGGGCCACGACGCCACCGTAGGATGCAATGGATTAGGATGCTTGTGAATGAAATCACCATGGATTTTGAAAATCTGACATTTCTTTGCATGTTCTCCGCAATCTCGTATCATGGTGGGCCAGTAATATCCAAGCCGTTTGATTTGAAGTCGCATCTTGGGGCCAGATTGGTGAGCACCGCAAACGCCCGAGTGAACATCTTTCATGACCTTTTGGGCTTCGGCCAATGACAGACACCTGAGCCAGAGTTGGTCATATGACCTGCGGTATAACGTGTCATTTACAAACACGTATCGGAGAGCTCTTTTCTTCAGCTGAATCCTCGCAGATTTTTCTTCGGGCAGCTTGTCGTATCGGAGGTACTCTATGAAGGGTTCTCTCCAATCGGGCTCGTCTTGGATGATCGAAGCTTCTTCGGTGGGACTACTCTTTTGTTCCGCGCTTTCCTCTTCTCGTAGAGAGACTGAGGGTAGAATTTGTCGGCTCCTGACTGTGATCAGAATTTCGTCCATGTCAGGATCGGCCAGCTCCTTGGCTAAGCGAGCGAGTACGTCAGCCTTTCCATTCAACGCTCTAGGGACTCTCATTAGTTCAATGTGAGTGAACCGTTTCATGAGTTCCACCACTCGGCCTCTGTACCGAGCTAACTCGGGTTTGTATATTTTATAATCGCCGCTTACTTGGTTGACGACGAGCTGGGAGTCACCGTAAACTCGTAGCTGACGGATTTCCATTTCTATGGCAAGCTCCAAACCAGCTATCAGAGCTTCATACTCAGCTTCATTGTTTGTCCGAGGCTCGGTGAGAGCGAAAGAACGCCGTAGGGTTCCCATTGATGGCGTGGTGAACACCAATCCTATCCCCGCTTTTACCTCCGGGACGCTTGATCTGCCGAAGCTCCTTATTGATGAGGCCCCATCGAAGTAGAGCTCCCAATATGGCTCGTCTTCCTCGAGGTGCAGCACTTGTTCGTCGGGTAACTCACAATTTAGCGGCGATCCTTCTGGTATGGGATGAGCAGCGAGAAAGTATGCAATAGCTTGCCTTTTTACTGCTTTCTGAGGAGTATAAACTATGTCAAACTCAAGTAGCATGACAGCCCATCTTGCCATTCTGCCGGCTAGGCTTGCTTTGGTCATCAAGTGTTTGAGCGGGTCGACCTTGGAGATCAGCATAACCCGATGAGCGAGCAAATAGTGCCTCAGCTTCTTCACAGCAAATATTAGAGCCAAGCATTGCTTTTCGATTGGGGAGTAGTTGTGTTCCGCCCCGACTAGAGTTCGACTGAGGTAGTAGAGGGCATTTTCTTTTCCCTCCTCGTTATTCTGGGCAAGGAGCGCACCGAGTGACTCGTCCAGCGCGGCAGTGTAGAGAATCAGCGGTTTATTTGGAATGGGAGCGGCCAGCACTGGAGGGTGCAACAAGTATTGTTTGATGCTTTCGAACGCTGCTTGACATTCGGCATCCCAGATAAAAGGAGCTCCTTTCTTCATGAGCTTTGAGAAGGGCCTACGTCTCCCCGATAAATTTGAGATAAACCTCCGTATATAAGCAAGCTTGCCTTGAAAAGATCTTAGCTGCGTCAGACTCTTCGGAGGGGGCATCTCCATGATGGCCTTTATCTTTGATGGGTCAACTTTGATCCCTCGATGTTGGACTATGAAGCCCAGGAATTTTCCCGATGACACGCCAAAAGCGCACTTCAGAGAATTCATCTTCAGATCGAATTCCTTCAGTCTTGTGAGAACGGTCCTAAGATCCTGGATATGATTGGCCTTGGTTTTAGTCTTAACGACCAGATCATCAACATAACATTCGACGACTTTATGAATTAGGTCATCGAAGATATTGGTCATTGCCCTTTGATATGTAGCACCTGCGTTCTTCAATCCGAACGGCATCACCTTGTAGCAATATATTCCGATCGGGGTTCGAAATGCTGTGTGCTTCTCATCCTCAGGCGACATCTTGATCTGATTGTATCCAGACGAACCATCCATAAAGGTGAACAGCTCATAATTTGAGGTGTCATCGACCATCATTTCCATGACCGGTAGCGGGAAGTCGTCTTTAGGACATGCCTTGTTGAAGTCCCTGAAATCGACACAAACTCGGATCTGCCCATTTTTCTTCTTCACTGGGACTATGCATGCGATCCAGTTTGCATATTTCTCTTCCCTGATGAAGCCGGCATCGATGAGTTTCTTAGTTTCCTCGATGACCTTTTCTTCCAACTCCCTTCTCATTCTTCGAGGAGCTTGTTTGACTGGCTTAGCATCAGGAGATATAGCCCGCTTATGCACGGCTACCTCAGGAGAAAGGCCAGGCATTTCTTTGTACGTCCATGCGAAGCAGTCGACGAACTCACGCAGCAGGGCAATTATCTGCTCTTTCATTTCCTCCGACAAGAGTGAGCTGATGTAGGTCGGCCTTGGATTATCGGGCGTTCCTAAGTCAATCTCGGTTAGCTCATCAAAGGTTGCTTGTCCGCCATCTTCGAGCTCTTGAGGAGCTTCTTCTGGCTCGGCTATCTCGTCATCATCATTTGATATTTCGCTGGCCTCACCAACATGGATCATGTAGCACGCTTTGGAATCAGGTTGAATGTAGCCTATGCCCCGTCTATCTGGAATTCGTCCATCGATGAGTGCTCGGACCTGGGGCGGGTACCATAGCTCTTCGTAAAACTTTGCTTCGGACTCCGTTTGATATAACCGGCATCCGCACTTCTTAAAGTATTCCCGCATCTCGGGCGCATAGTATCTGGGATTGAGGACGGCTCTTATGCCTCTCTCATAGGGAAGGCACGCGACAGAAAGATCGTCCGGGTGCACAACAGGGTTTGACCTGTAAAACAGGATGCCCTTCTGTCCATTTTTCCTCCCGGGCACGTAGAAAGTTTTCAGCTGGTCCACGGTAGAGACTGACAATGCGTCGAGCTCTTTGCACATCCGTCCCGGCACCCTTGTGATGGCCAGGGACCCTTCTGCGACTTCGAAGGTCTCTCGTAGTTTCGCCTGCTGCATGGGGGGCCAATCTGCACAACTGTTGCACGGCAGGTCCTCTTCTTCTGACTTTTCAGTGTCACTGCCAAGATGAGGGCGGACTTTGCTGCTAGATGGGCCTTCAGTAACAGATTCGTCCATATCGCTGCCGAAACGAGGGCGAGTTTTACGGAAGGACAGGCTTCCAGCGTCGGACTCATCAGTGTCGCTGCCGAAATGCGGGCGCATTTGGGCGTTCTTGCTTTTGAAAGTGATAGCCGGCGCAGATTTGCTTTTGAGTCTTGGGGCCGGTCTATCCTCAGTCAGTTGTGGCTTAGCATTTTGGTGGTTCATAAAGTACCGAGAATCTTCATATCGGACTTCATGCACACCGAACGGTTGGATGTCTCCGTCAATGCGTCTTTCTTCGCCATTTTTAGTATATTTCATGCACTGATGGAGAGTTGACGAAATGATGCCGTAATCGTGGAGCCACGGCCGCCCCAAGAGAATCTTATAAGACGTGTCGGCATCGATCACGTATATCTTAGCTTCAGTTTGCAGATCTCCGAATTTGATTGGCAGAGCTATGGACCCCAGAACTTGCTGGCAATTTTGGTTGAATCCTTGAATGACAATCCTTTCCCTTGACAGGTGTCGGACGTCCATTGACAAACTCTTCAGCGTCCGCAAGTTCATGATGTTCACTGAAGACCCCGGATCAATCAATATGCGATTAATCCGATCTCCGTCGCTGTACCCGGTCACGTAAAGCGGCCGATTATGCTCAGCCGTTCCCAGTAGCAAGTCTTCATCCTTAAATGTGACTGCGGCGGCATGCAAAGCGTGCTGGGCTTCTTTCATATTAATTTCCGTAAAGTGAGCCTGATACCGCTCGGGGTTTTGTAGAGCGTGAATGAGAACATCTCTAAGCTCCTTAGATAGGACCAAGGCGTCGTAGATGCTCAGGAGAGACGGAAGCTTCCGGAGATGTGCCAAGACATTATAGTCCACCGAGGAAGGACTTATGTTTTCATTAGCCGGTTCTCTGCCATCTTCTTCATTAGCGCCTTGTTTTTCCTTCCCTTTTGGGGCGTTGCCCTGATTTGGCGGTAGAGCCCTGCCGCTTCTGAGCTGGATTTGATTGGCCATTGTGGCGAGCTCCTCGTCCTCTTCGGGAAAATAGAGCTCCTCTTCCGAGTCGCTGCCAAGATGGATGGCGTAGCAGGTCACTACTGGGATCCCTTCATTGGAGTCTTCTTCTAACTCCTCCAGAATTTCAGCCGCTTGTACAGGGAAGAACTCCTTCAATTGAATCAATGTTCTTTCCTTTTGTTCATATTCTTCGAGGGAATCGATATATTTTTGAATGGTCGATCTCCCTGCAGACTCTTTTTCGCGCCGAGCTGCACTTTTCTTCTTCTTGAGCTTCTTGGATTTTGAGCCTGATGGAGCCGCATTGGCAGCTGGACTGGTAGGCTTCTTCTGCCCTTCCCATTCCATCCTGGGTTCTTTCCGAAGTAGCTTTATCATCTTCTTCGTCTTATTAGATATGTGCGTACTCCACGGAGGCCGCGATGAGTCCGTTTCATTTCTCAGGGCAGCGGGTTCGGCTGTCTGCTCCCAGAAGGCTTCAGTTTCTGTCTGTATGAAGTTGGTGGTTGCAACTTGATTGTTCACCAACACACTTTTGGACAGCTCGATCTCTCCAGCCTTGTACTGCTTCTCGACCCAATCTTTAAAGATATAGCAATCCTCGATCGCATGGCTCACTACTCGGTGGTACGGGCAATACAAAGGATTGTCGGTCATTTTTGCTTCTTGGGGTTTTTTCGACTCCGGCAATTGTAGGCCGTTGTTCAAGGCATCTTTAAATATCTTGCGGACCTTGTCCCTTCTGAAAGAGTAAACCTTGTTCTTTTTCTCCTCTAGGGAAGGCCCATCTCCTCCCAGCAATGGCTTTCGAGACCGGTTGGTTTTGGATTCGCCCGCCCTTCGCTTTTCTTCGCCGTCGGATGCATTGAAGACATTGGTACTGCTGGAACCCCCGCTTCTACGGTTGTCGTCCCGCTTGCTTTTCCAAGTTTTGTCTCTCTGAGAATCCGGCGGGGACTCTTGCTTCGAGCGTTCCAGCATTTGGACTTTCTTGGTTAGCTCCTGAAATGTCTTGAGGCCTGCCGTACACAAGAATGGGACCATCTAATTGCTGACGTTCCCAATGAGAAGGCTGACGGACTGGTCCTGCTCCAGCGGCGGTTCGCACTTGACTGTGAGATTACGCCATCGAGCGATAAAGTCGGTGTTGCTTTCATTCTTCCCCGGCTTGGTCCTCACAAGGTCGGCAATGGAGATTTTATCACTGACACTCATGAACCTTTACCGAAACAGGGACTCTATTTGGGCAAAGGTAATGACGGACCCATCCGGTATACTCGCATACCAGTCGAAGGCGACGCCGGTCAGGCTGTTGACAAACTGACGAAGAAGGAGCGCGTCATTGCCCCCTGTATTTCCGCACGATGCTTTGAAGTGGGCGACGTGCTGATTTGCATTCCCCGTTCCATTAAATCTTCCGAACTTAGGAATGACGTAGCCGCTTGGGAACTCAATCAGATCGTACTGCGCGGGATATGGCCGCCCACTACTGCCGATTTCTTTCTGAGCTTCAGCTTCGGCCACCAATGTTTTAACCTTGCTGGTGACCAAATCCATTATCCGATCCTGTGTTAGCGGGATAGTGATATCTGGGGCCAAGGCATCCCCAGAAGCAGAGTGTGGCCGGCTTTCATGCGGCTCGACCAGTCTTGGACCCAAAGGAATAGGCATTGGCTGCCTCGGATTGTCATCACCCGGCTGATTAGTAGCGGCTTATGCTTGATTGGGAGGCGCTCGAGCAATTTGAGCCGTAAGCTGCATCACCACGTTCGTTAAGTCGTCAATCTTCGAATAGAGCTTGGCCATCTCTTTATCTTTGCTCTTGAGCTGTTTTCGAAGCTCTTGAAGCAGCTCTTGCTCCGCAGTCCTGGGGCGGAAAGTTGGCTCTTCCTCGCTGTCCGAGCTTGACTCTGCATGAACCGAGGGGTCTTTCTGCCTATCATCCTCATCGAGAGGGTTTTCTTCATCCAGCGGGGGCGGCTGTTCTTGGGCAGCGGCAACTACATTCAGGCTAGATTGGGCTTGGGATGTGGTGGCCCCATCCTTGCTTTTGCTGCGAAGGTTGTCGCTGGGGCGCCCGCCCGCCATATAGACCGTATGGATGATATATCCGTCCGTCTTTCTATCATTGGCAGCTGATTTCACGGATCGCTGTCTTGACCCCCTTGTTTCGGTAGCTGGTAGTCGATTGAAGGCGGCTGGCCTAACCAGGTTCTTGAATGGTACTGGCGCTTCTTTTCTGGGTTTGCCCCGCTGCTTTCGTGCGGCACAGAGTGCTTGATAGACTCTTGAAGAGACAGTGTCATACTTTTTCTGTTGGGGCCGAGACACGTCTCTTTGTGGCACTGTTCGGACCGCTGTTTTCTTGATTTTGGCGGTCATGGCATTTTTCTGAATCTACTTCAGAGGCTCGAAGGAATTGCTGATTCTTACGTCCGACTCAGCCGTCGTCGCGGGGCAACCCTGCACTTTGAACTTCACACGATTCCATTTGGCCGAAGCCTTGGCCCTCTTGTTGGCTCGATACCTGAGCCGCTTCTGCCTTAACTTTTCTGTTCTAAGCACCTGGCAGACTTCGGCTCTTTGGGAAGACGCCTCAGACCGGTCGATGGAGGGCCTTGGAGATACGCTCGATTGTGCATTTGTTGGAGTCATCGCCTGAGCTCGTCCGCAACATTTGATGTTGCCCTTTGTACCGAAGTTCTTGCCCCCCGCTGGAGCACCAGGGAGTCGCTCAGACACCATCTTAAGTTTCGGTTGTGGTGCCTTGGCGATCACGACATTCGGCCTCTTACCCCTTGAGACCGGCTTGGCCACCTGTTCCGCCGGGATCTCCGCCAGATGAGCGCTTCCGGCAGGGTAGATGATGACGGAGCCGAACTGGCAGGGCGGTTCCTCCCACTGTCGACTGAGGCTTACAGGGAGAACCACACGAGCGTTGATCTTGACCACGTACGGAATCGGGGTCGCATTGGAAGTTGAATTCGTCTGGGGAGACATTGTCGTCGAAGGTTGATTGCTGCACGGAAAAAAAACATCATTTCAGTATAAGCAATCGATATGTATATTGATTGAGTTCGCATGAACGTTTAACCCGAAATATGGGAGGAGAGATTTGTCCCACCGGGCGTGCCAGAATCTGTAGGGTGTTTTTCGTCACCCCATTGAGATGGGAATACACGCGCGCTTGTCAGGCGTACTACAGATTCCCCCTGCCTAGGGTAGGCCGGGGTTTAATGATTATGGGGATCCGAATCTCCGGCAGACGCGGACTAAGCTGCTGTTAATTACCCCCCGCCTTTGAGGCGAGGGAACCTCCGATTGACGGGTTAAACTGGCCATGCGAACTCAATGTGCAGTGTACGTGTGTTGTGTTTTGGAGGGGGGTTTAAATATATCGGGAGCCACACAGAGTTTTTTCGGGGGTCCCGCTACCCGGATAGCGGGCTGGGGGTCAAGGGGGCTAGCAGCCCCCTTGCTGGTTGCGGGGCAGCGCCCCGTTAGAAATTTTTTCTAACAGGGACGGTGTCGTGGAGTATGTGTATGTGTACATATGTATACATATGTATATATAAATAAAGGGGAAAAAGACATCCAAAAGATGCGTGGGGCCAGCGCCTAGGTGCTTGAGCGCAAGCGCGCCACGTGGACGCTTTGCGCTCGAGCGCAGAGTGCTGGAGCGCAACGCGCTACGTGTCGGCACGTGGGCGCTTTGCGCTCAGACGCTGGGCGCTTGAGCGCAAGCCTGCCACGTGTCGGCACGTGGGCGCTTTGCGCTCGAGCGCAAAGTGCTGGAGCGCAACGCGTCACGTGTCGGCACATGGGCGCTTTGCGCTCGGACGTTGAGCGCTTGGGCGCAAGCGCGCCACGTGTCGGCACGTGGGCGACTTGCGCTCGACCGCTTGCGCTGGAGCGCAAGAGCGCCACGTGTCGGCACGGGGGAGACTTGCGCTCGAGCACTTGCGCTGGAGCGCAAGCGCACCACGTGTCGGCACCGGGGTGACTTGCGCTCGAGCGCTTGCGCTTGAGCGCAAGTGCGCCACGTGTCGGCACGTGGGCGCTCTGCGCTTGAGCGCTGAGCGCTTGAGCGCAAGCGCGCCACGTGTCGGCACGTGGGCGCTCTGCGCTTGAGCGCTGAGCGCTTGAGCGCAAGCGCACCACGTGTCGGCACGCAGGCGCTCTGCGCTTGAGCACCGGCGAGGAAAAGAGGCTTTTAACCTAAAAAAATTTCTCGGAAGAGAAATCAGAGAGGAGTTGGACTCCTGAGTGTGGTTTTTTTGGGGGGGGTTTAGTGAAAGATGTTCTTCTTCCTCCTCTGTTAGCTGGATCTTGAAGATCAAGAGATATGGGATTTTTTTAAAAATCTCTTCTTTTTGAGATCTAATGGAAGATCTGAGTTCCCCTTTATGGGTTTTGTGGTGAAAAACTATTTTGTTTTTTTTTAAAAAGAAGAGTAAAACTCTTGATTTAATTCAAGAGAAAGAAGAAGGTTTTGGAACCTTGAAGAAGGAGAAAAAATCTCAGATCTGGAAAACTTTTAGAGAGAGAAAAAAAGTTGTTGGGATATTTCATTATCCTTACCTTTATAGGCTATACACTTTACATATAGCCCCTTGGGCTTCACAAAATGGCATTTTGCCTATCCCATGGCTCATGTGCCATTTCTTTTTGCACATAAGCCATGGGCTTTACAAAAATTTGGCTTTATGCCTATTTTTCTTACATTTATCCATAAAATAAAATAAAAGAAAATGCAACAAAATTATTTATTACAAAATTTTTATCTTGGCATGGGGGGAGGCCGGCCGCTTCATGTTCTGGCTCGACCCGGGCATGGGCCCACTGGATCTGGGCTTGGGCCCACTTGGCTTGGGGTTGACTTTGATTTTGACTTGGTCAACCGGGGTGTAAATTTTTACCCCAACACGACCGATGTAGAAGACTTCATCAGATTCCCCCTCGTTCGAGGAGTTTTTGATTGTGGGGACGCTCTTCCCTGCAGGCGCAAGCCCCTGCAGTTAATTACGCTACCGCATCGCGGTTACAACTTTCTCCTTCTCCATAATTTCACTTCGTGTCGTGGGTGTTTGTGTTGTTTGTGGTTGCCCGTGGATTGTATACGGAGACTAATTTATGTCGTCGCCCGTAGGACGTGGATTAGTCCAAATCCGTATTTTCTTAGATTTGGATTTTGGGGTTTTGGTTTAAGGATACATTAGTCTCATTTTTGGACTAAGATCAACTTAAACGTTTGTTAAGGATACATTAGTCTGATTTGAGACTAAGATCGACTTAACGAGATCGTTTAGATCTAACAAGAGAGCATTTGGGGCTCTATTGTTTAGTTTAGAGACATTGCGGTCGATTGAATGTATGGCCGTCGGGACCCGTCACCTCTCTGACGACGTTGAAGGATTACAACGACAGATATCAGAGGAGTTCTGAGATGTACCCTTGAACCAAAGTTGGTTGGGAGACCTGTAGTCCAATTTGGGACTAAAGTCTGTTTGAGGGTTTAAGGATATGTTAGCCATATTTGAGGCTAAGATCAACTTAAACGTTTGTTAAGGATACGTTAGTCCAGTTTGAAACTAAGATCAACTTAACGGGATCGTTTAGATCCGACAAAAGAGCTTTTGGGCTCTATTATTCCAGTTTAGGGACATAGTGGTCCATTGCCAGTTTAGGGACATGGTGGTCCAATACCAGTTTAAGGACATAGTAGTCCATCATTCCCGTTTTGGGGACAAATGTTAGTTTATGGACGCATGAGTCCATGAGTTTAAGGACGCGTCAGTCCATGAGTTTAAGGACCCCACAGTCCATATTGATGTGTGGTTATCGGGACCCGTCACCTCTCTGAAAACGTTGAAGGATTACAACGACAAATATCAGAGGAGTTCAGAGATGTACCCTTGAACCAATGAGTTGGTTGAAAGAGCAGATGTGCTCAGTTCAAGATGATTTGAGGACTTATGGCCAGTTTGGGCTAAGTCCAATTACGTTTGAAATATTGGCCCTTTGGGCCGTTAGACATTTGTCTGGGTTCAGCCCCTCATCATTCAGCAGTGCTAAACAGAGGGTTGGGGGCTCTGACAACATTTTGTCTTTGATTTCCTCAATTTTGAGATTCATTTGGAGGAGGGAATTTTACCTCTGGAAAATTAGCCAATTTGACTAAAAGTAGTGTTAAACACTAGAGAACAACGATGTTAAACATTGCAGATAGAACTCTCAAATTAGTGTTAAACACTAAAAGACAATCAGTGTTAAACACTGGAAATATAATCTTCAATTTAGTGTTAAACACTAGAAACAATCAGTGTTAAACACTGGAAATATAATCCCCAAATTAGTGTTAAACACTAAAGAAAGATGGGTCACGTGTGGACACGTGAGAGCGCCCAAAAGTGGGACCAGATCCCTTTTCTTCGTTCTGCAAATAAGTGTTAAACACTTTTTCATCTTTTTATTTTGAGCATCACGTGTTGACACGTGATGGGGATTTATGCGCTGACTGTTAAAGCGTTTGCCAAGGGGTCACGTGATAACACGTGAGAGCGCCCAAGGCCTTTATTTCTTTTACTTTTTCTCTCTGTATTTCGGGAGTCACGTGGTGCACGTGAGGTGTTGCCTCAGTGATTTTTCCTTCTCATTTCTGGGGATCTTTTCAGGGGTCACGTGGGGACACGTGACCTTAATTCTTGTTCATTCTCTTTTGATCATTGAGGGGAAGGGTCACGTGTTACCACGTGATCAAGTTCTGTTTTTTCTTCTCTGCTCATTGAGAATGGGGGTCACGTGTTACCACGTGATCAAGTTCTTCACGTGTATGGAGATCTTTCAAGTCTCTTTATTTCTTTAAGAATTAAATTCTCTGTAGGGTTAAACCCTAATCATGATTTTGGAGGAATTAAATTCCTATTATGCAAGAATTAAATTCTTAAGTAGGGTTAAACCCCAATTTCTTTTTAGAGGAATTAAATTCCCATATATGTAAAAGAATTAAATTCTTGAGTAGGGTTAAACCCTAATTCTGTCCATCTTGAAGGAATTAAATTCCTGTGAGTTTGGGAGAATTAAATTCTCATATAGGGTTAAACCCTAGTTTTGTTTTGGGAGAATTAAATTCTCTAAACTCAATTCCCCCTCTAAATTTTGGATCTGCATGGCAGGATCTCAACCCGATGAGAATTAAATTCTCAACCTATGGGGAGATGTGCTTCTGCAGATCTTCAACTAGAGGAAGAACTAAGTTCTTTTGCAGAAGAGTTAAACTCTAAAATTTTGAGAATTAAATTCTCTGTTTGAAGTTTTGATTCCCTTTCTTTTCTCACATAGGGTTTTCTTTGTTAAGAATTAAATTCTCCTTTCTTTTCTTCCCTCTTGAGAATTAAATTCTCCTTTCTCTGTTTTTCTCTCCAAAAAAAGGTCCCCTCTCTTCTTTTCTTGGCTCCTATTTATAGGAGAAGGAAAATAATCAATTTGTTTAGCAAATCTCTCATTAAAAGATTTGATTTGTTTTCATCATTAATATGATTCTTTAGATCATTCAGTGAATTTTATTCACCGTTGGATTTTAAATCCAAACATATTCTGTTTGTTATTTCTGGTGAGATAGGGGAAATCTTTCCTTGTATCAAATCTTTCCATAAATTGGTGATTTTTAATCACCCTTGGATCTTTAATCGAACGGTCCCCATAATCCTTTTCCATTTGGAAAGATTTAGAAAGATTTAGAGAAATTTAGGATTTTAATTCTATTTAGAGAGATTTAGAGAAATTTAGAATTTTAATTCTATTAAACTATAAGGCTTTCAAAGCCTGTCACGTGCCCCTTGGTCACGTGTGAGCACGTGCCCCCCAATTGGTTCTTTTCTCAGCATTTATTTATACTTCAGTTTTAACCATCACGTGTCAACACGTGACCATTGGTCACGTGTGAGCACGTGATACCTCATTGAGGTATTTTCTTCAGACATTTGTTATTTTATTTCTGTTTTAATTGTCACGTGTCAACACGTGACCATTGGTCACGTGTGAGCACGTGACCCCCAATTGGGTTCTTCTTCAGCCGCTATTTTTATTTCTGTTTTAACTATCACGTGTCAACACGTGACCATTGGTCACGTGTGAGCACGTGATACCTCATTGAGGTAATTCCTGATTTTTAATCAGGGAACAGTGCACAGCATATTTGTTCATAACTTTTGATCCCGGATGAATTATGAAGCCCATAACATATCAAATCGAAGGGTTTTTCGAGATGCTTCCGATATCATCAGAATTTAGCTATTCCTCCTTCGGGAGTTTATCAAAATACAGGCCGGAAGATACTGGTTCGCATTTCCTTAAGCGTATCGCTGCCATTTGATACCTTGGACTCTTCTGCGCAGAAATTTTTGGCCGGAACAGGCACACTGTCAGAAGATTTAATGCTCTGCATTATTTAAAAGAGGGACATAGCCCAATTAAAAAGGCCTAACAGGCCTGATAAAAATGCCATGCATTACTTTAAAAAAAGGGCTGAGCCCAAACAGAGGTCTGTTAGGCCAAAACAAATGCTGTGCATTTAATTAAAAGCCCAATGCTATGTATTAATAAAGGGCAGAGCCCAAGCAAAGGTCTAATAGGCCAATGATAAATAAAATGTTGAATATTCTCAACTGGACTTAGCCCAATTTTGGCCGTAAGTCCTCAAATTAAAATTAACTGAGCACGACTGCTATCTTAAATCAATTTACAACCGGTTCAAGAGTACATCTATGAACTCCTCTGACATCTGTCGTTATAATCTTTCAACGTCGTCAGAGAGGTGATGGGTCTCGACAACCACACATTGCTACGGACTGTGGGGTCCTTAAACTCATGGACTTAAGCGTCCTTAAACCGACATACGAACTGTGGGGTCCTTAAACTCATGAACTTAAGCGTCCTTAAACCGATATGCGGACTCAAGCGTCCTTAAACCGATATACGGACTCAAGCGTCCTTAAACTCATGGACCGTGGGATCCTTAAACTCATGGACTAATGCGTCCTTAAACCAACATTCGTCCCCAAAATAGGAATGTTGGACCACCATGTCCCTAAACTGGAGATGGTCCACTACGTCCCTAAACTGGCAATCGACCACTATGTCCCTAAACTGGAACAATAGAGCCCAAATGCTCTTTTGTCGAATTTAAACGATCCCGTTGAGTTGATCTTAGTCTCAAATTGGACTAATGTATCCTTAACAAACGTTTGAGTTGATCTTAGCCTCAAATATGGCTAAAGTATCCTTAAACCAAAACCCCAAACCAAAATCTAAGAAAATACGGATTTAGACTAATCCACGTCCTACGGACGACGACATAAATTAGTTTCCGTATACAATCCACGGGCAACTACAAACAAAACAAACACACACGACACGAAGTAAAATTCTGAAGAAGGAGAAAGTTGTTACCGCGATGCGGTAGCGTAATTAACTGCAGGGGCTTGCGCCTGCAGGGAAGAACGTCCCCACAATCAAAATCCCCTCGAACGAGGGGGAATCTGACGAAATCTGCTATATCGTCCGCATCCGTCTAAACCTCCGATACACGGTGCCATAAATCAACTTGGCATCTTCGGAGAGGTGGACGGATAAAACCAAATAGCATCTGCCCCGAATCTCAGGCAAGACGTCCATGTCTTGGCCGCCATTCGGAGGGGAACACCGAGTTTGTAGCATCTGCTAGTTTCGCTAAAGAGGTCACTCCCGGTGAAGGGATCCCGGCTCTTTCCTTATCGAATAAGGTGCTGGATATTCTACAAGGAATACCGCTATGCAAAGCAAGAACTAGAGCTACCTGTTTTTGAGACAAGTTTCTACAACATCTTTAGGTTTCTTTTAGTTTCATTAATCTCATTAATGAAGTCCCATTTTATTATGCTTCACAAGCATTACATTTGAAACGAAATCAGCAATATAACATATATCTCATATAGAATATAAGCATTCGTCTCAGGCAGTAATATGATCTCACCAGAGAACATTGCAGCAGAAGAACATATATGAAATATTGGATATACTAGGAGGTCCGTGTTTTAATACGAGCCTGTATAAAACACGGATTCCACGGTCGCGATGAATAGCCAAACCCACATCTCTAGACCCCTACGAAAGCGACAAGCAACACTGCCAATTCTAGGGTTAGGAGACCCGGTCTCGACCCCTCGAGATGATCTCCCACTGGACCCTAGAACCCAGTTACTTGTGCTCCCCGCCTTGGGTCTATCCTAATGCGGAAAAGTGAATAATATACAATGGTGACATCATCCTCAGCCCAAAAGTGCCCCAATAAAAGAATATTACATACAATGAATTTTATATGAATGAAAATGAAAAACTCTCATCTCACATAAAACCCCCGGCTATTCAAAACACGACGATCCAATATAACATATCACAGCAACACATAATATCTCATATCATCAACGTAAGTAAATATGCGTATCCCGATTGTCGTTGATGTATAGCAACGAAGCCGGCGATACACCACATACTACGCTTACGGTCACAGAAAAGAAAGTGTAAAACTACAACAGTTGGAATCCGCAACCTCCTTAGACATCTCATGCCTAACCAAATGAATTCCTTAGACATCGCATGCCTAACAATTATAAACCCCGCATTTTAGTCTCAATATCGAAAACTCTTTTCAATATCAAGTCGGGCAATTCAACAAGATTCCCGACATCCTGATCGAATGCTCGTCGCAAACTTTAGTAGACGGCCGCACCCCCGGATGCCGTCGACAAAGTGCACTAAGGCGGAACACCGCTGCCGCGAGCACCCTAAAGGATGCTTTTGGCGATGGGGTTCTCCTACAGTCACTTGGTCGGGGCTATGGGGTGTGGCTATCTATTAAGTTTTCCCGGCGAGTATCCGCATACGCTACGTGATTCCGACGGACTTTTGATCTCATCAAAATCCCATGGCAACTGATCAAATGAGACTAAACTGCTAGATTTATAACATTCAAATTAGTTATCTCATAACTACTTGTGGATTCCAAATATTGTATCACATTCCAGATAAATAGACAATGTTAAACTATCCGATTGAATAAACAAACACCCAAGATTTCCCAAATAGCTCAACACTTGAGTGGAGTTCAAAAAGTATCCATCACATGCCACGGTATCAATGGTCCAGTCGTAGAAGGGTCAAACCAACGCCTCACATGTGGCAACGCCGTACTGTCCCAAACCCTAAGGTTTAGAGGCGGTTCAGACGGTCACATAATCGAGTTAAGGTTTGTGTTCTTCTAGAGGGTCCACCGCGTTACTTGCACGACTATGAATGTTCTTTAATTAAGGAAAAATCCAACACTTGGAAATTTTCCGACAGGGAAAAAGTGAGTTATTGATATCCGTTCGAACTTTTCAACACGTTCTAAATTGCCCGGAAAAAACTTAAACGAAGTTAAACTTTCCGATCGAATCAACGAATACAAAAGATCTCCCAAAAACTCAACACTTGAGTAATATTAAAAATTCCCAGAAGAATGTAGAAATACCTACGGATATTACTGTGAAAAAACTAACCCTAATACCCCTGTACGGCCGCGGAACCGCCGCGCATGGCATGTTATTGCCGCGGTTCCGCGGCGCTTTAAGGGGATTAGTGGTTCGTTTTTCACAGTAATCCTTAGAATTCCCTGCTTAATTTTCTGAGTATTTTTAATACAGAAAAAATCAACATTTTAAAAAATTTCCAGAGAGGGGGTGTATTGCGACGTTTCGGGGTTCGATCGGACTTTAAACTTCGTCTAGAGTTCGCCTAAAGCTCTAGCTTGGCTCTGATACCACTATAGGGTTACTAGGCACTAGAACAAGGTTCTACAAGGCATCAACCATGCCAATATCAAATTTTTCATGTGCCAAACAACCCTAACCAAGATCTTAGACTAGAAATTAAGCGAAACAAAGCAAGTAAACAACTTTATTTCTAAGAGTTAGGGATTACAATCTTTGTAGTCCATTCCTTCACTTCTAAAGCTCCGTGTTGAGGTCCCTTCGCTACGATCATCGAGTACCCGGACTCTAGAGAGGCTTCATGAAGAGAAAGATGCAATCTTGCTTCCGATCTTCAATAACAAAGATGATCTACCTTAAAGAAACTCAAACCCAAGCTCTTGCTTTACTAATCAAGTATTAGCAAAGTAAACACCCTAATCTAAGTAGCAAGAATAGATGGGGATGATGAAGTAGGAATTTAGCTCTCATTTGTTTTCAATTTCTCACTCATTATCATCACTTTGCAGAAAGCTAGAAAGCTTTATCAAGAGGAGGAAGACGAAGAATCTATTTGTGATGAATAATGAAATCAAGTGTGAGGTTAGAATTGCAACCATGGGTTAAGAATCAAGACTTAACCCATGTAGAGAAATGACCATGGTAAAGGGTTTGGGTTGGGTTAAAGAAATATCTATGCAAAATATCTTTACAAAATATCTTTAAATAAAAACAAAAAACAAAGCTTCTAGAAGCTTCAAGAAAGCTTAACTCTAATCCAAACCCTAACCATATTTAAACTCCACAAAACATGTTACATTTGTAATCTTAACTTGTTACAATATTATACATCACATATATAATATATTTTGTAAAAATATAAAATAATACATTTAACATATATCACATACATATCAATGTATTACCCGAGTGAGAAAAAGAATCTTTAAGTGAGCTTATACTAGTTAATGTAATTTAATATATCAAATATATAATTATACATTAAATTATCGAATCAACACTTGATCCGATAATCCGGCTATTTCACAAATAACCGACTAATATAATCTGTATCAGTTCATCGAATCAACACTTGATCCGACGACCCGGCTATACCACATATACCCAGCCGATATCTCATATCGCGAGAATCTAATACGGTATCGCATACACGTATTATTCTCGGTCCCGCACATATCACATATGTGCTCCTACTCCGTTTTACCTGAGCCAGGAAACCTCTGTGTAGGACTCTAAAGAATCGTCAACACGCCGGCAGTAGGTGATGATCATATCAAACACCCACAAGCTGCAAGCGGTCAGCTAAACGTAACAGCCATCCAGGTATTGAGCAATCAGAAGATCAACAAGCAAGCCTGTACATTCTCCCGTGAATCCAACCAGTAACACTTCCGTACAGTCCGGTCTCTTCGTCTGATATGTCGCATATCTCGCCTAGGGGTGGTAAACGTCAGACCCCAGTAGCTTGATAAGTCGTGTCAATATAAGGTCCATAACAGTTCGAGAAACTACTGATAACACTTACCAGTAAATCTCAGCAACCCTGGTCAGGGATTTCCAGTTATAGCCAATCGAACACAGCGCAACATCAACTCCCTATACCGGGAGAGACGAAACCCCTCCTATCGCTCATTACCTCCATGTGATTCGGGACTGTACCCAAAAGACACCTTTTTGCATGCCCTCTTGGACGTGGTATGATGGAAATCAAAGCACAATAGGAATCACACAAGACTCTATGACGATCTTGGGTCTACAGACTAACCTGTACCAGTGTCACCAAAGAACTGCCATCTGACGTGAGGTATAATACCATCTGGGAGTTCTCGGCGAGTCCGTCCAGTGTACCCAGTCTCCACTGAGCACCCATATACCTTCTCTGATGTCAAACACCAATGGATATGAGATCATCCATCGCCCATCATATGGGTCAAGAAGCGTATACGCTAGTCTACTCTGGAGTATCGATGCCTTGTCTCGGTACTCCCACGACTAGGAACACTTGAAGGATGTACTTGGCGACTACACTGTCCCCACTAGTATGATCTACATCATAGTCCTGGTAGTCAAGTACTCATCCTAAGGGCTTTATCAACATGTGACATAGAGACAATCAGAGTACATGTTAAGATAAAGAGTAATCAGATAGCATACTATCATGTCGAGCAAGAAAGTCCTCCCTATATATATCCAAGCATCCACTACAATATACAACGTATATACAGTAATGGCCTCTAGGGCATACATATAACTAACAACGGCGGTTCCGCGGCCGTACAGGGGTATTAGTGGTTCGTTTTTCACAGTAATCCTTAGAATTCCCTGCTTAATTTTCTGGAAATTTTTTAAAATGTTGATTTTTTCTGTATTAAAAATACTCAAAAAATTAAGCAGGGAATTCTAAGGATTACTGTGAAAAACGAACCATCCGGTAATATCCAGCTAGACTCAAGAAGTTTCGAATGTCCTTTACTGACTTTGGTGTCGGCCATTCGCTTACTGCTGAAACTTTCGCTGGATCCACAGAGATTCCTTTGCATGATACAATATGTCCAAGGAAACCAACTTGATTTAAGCAAAACTCGTACTTGCTGTACTTGGCATAGAGTTATGTTGTCGTAGAGTTTCTGGGAAAATTCGTAGGTGCTCGATATGTTCTTTCTGACTCTTAGAATATACCAGGATGTCGTCGATAAAGATGACAACAAACCTGTCTAAGTACTCCCGGAAAACTTGATTCATCAGGTTCATGAATATTGCTAGTGCGTTGGTCACTCCAAATGGCATCACAAGAAATTCGTAATGTCCATAGCGAGTTCTAAAAGTTGTTTTGTGGATATCAGATTCCTTGACCTTCACTTGATGATAACCTGAACGAAGATCTAGTTTAGAGAAAACACAAGATTCACTTAGCTGATCGAATAAATCGTCGATGCGCAGTAGCGGATACTTGTTCTTTATCATTACTTTGTTCAAGGCTCTATAATCGATGCACATTCTGTATGAACCTTCCTTCTTCTTCATAAGCAGTACAGGAGATCCCCAACTTGAAGTACTGGGACGAATCCATCCTTTTGCCAATAATTCGTCCAACTAAGTTCGGACTTCCTTCAAACCTTCTGGACTTAATCGATACGGTGCTTTGATCACCGGTTGTGCTCCTGGTACTAAATCAATGCTGAATTCAAGAGTTCGATTGGGAGGCAAACCTGATATATCGTCAGGAAACACATCGTCGAACTCTCGAACCACTTCTGCCTTTGATCCTTCCTCTGCTTGAACTGCTGCAATCACCGCCTTCTTTGGTTTCGCCTTGTAAGTACTTGGTTCCAGGGTACGGTCTCCACTTTTGAAATAAAAGACCGGATGGTCTGGAATTTCGAATACTACCCTCCTTTGACGACAGTTGATGGTAGCATAGAAGGTTCCTGACCAATCCATTCCTAGAACCACATTGAAGTTCGGTATGTCCAGCACTTTGAAGTCAGCATAGAATTCTCTGCTGCAAACGACTACTGGACACAAGCTGTATCCCATTGTTGACTTTAGAACGCCGTTCCGTGAACTGACCTTCCATCTGGATACAAGCAGTGTGACTGGAATCGATTGAGTTCGGACGAACCGTTGCGACATAACAAATGAGATGCTCCGGTATCAAAGAGTGCTAGTGCAGGAAGTGAGGCTACTAAGATTATACCCAAGGTATGTAGGATATGTTTTAGGTATAGGAAAAAAATATATAGGTAGGTGTTAAGACTGAAAGAAAAACTTGAGAAGAAAGGGTTACCGGTGATGACTTGGCCAGTGGCCTCAGCTTCTTCCACGGTCATCGTGAAAGCCTGTCGCCGTGGTGCATTCCTCCTGGCCGGAGGAGCATTCCTCGGAACGTTCCGTTGAGCTTGATGGAACTGACGAGAGGAGGTGCAGTCGGTGGTCCTCTAGGTGATGGAGCAGGGAAAGCTAGTCTTGGAGCAGATGCCTGAAGGGCTGGTCTCTGTTGGTAAGTGATTGCTGGCCTGGGTGCAACATATGGATTTTGTCTACGAGGACAAGACCCAATATCGTGAGTAGCTGAGCCGCAGACTAAGCAAAGATGGTTGGCTCGCCGGCAGCCTCTCATCAGATGCCCCTCTCTCTTGCAGAAGGTATAAAAGGCTGGGCTGGACCGGTTGATTGGTACTCCTGGCTCCTGGGCACAAAAGATGGCCTTGATGAGGCTCCTCCTGCCATCTGGTTAGCAGGGCGCTTAACTCTAGCAGATTGAGATCTGCCTCTCATCTTTACCACTGCCTTATAACGGCGGGCAGCTTTCAGAGCCGATTCATGGGTCGGAAAATCCCCTGTGGCTAGTGCAGCCTGGATCTCCGGATCTAACCCTTGTTGAAATCGACGGGCTCTGATCTCGTCCGTCGGTATCAGGTGTGCCGCAAATCTGTTAAAGTATTGTGTTAGCTGTGTAGTATGTGATATATTGAAGAATCGAATTATTGAGACATATCATACCGAGTGAGCATGGTGAACCCAGCGTTATATTCATCTACTGACTTGGTCCACATTGAACCTTGTTGCATATGGATGAACTATAGTTCCATGTCGAACCTGGCAGTCTCAAGAAAGTACTTTGCGTCGAACATATCGCGGAAAGTCTTCCATTCGGTGGATTGATCAAGACGGCTTTCTTCCACCTTCCACCAAACCCGTGCATTGTCCGTGAGCTGCAGTTTCGCAACATGGACCCAAGCTATCTCTGGCACTTGTGCCGCTGCCAGATCATCTTCGATGCTCTGAGCCCATTTCTCAGCTTCTAAAGGGTTCTCTTTTCCTGAGAATTGTTTGGGGTGCAAAGCCCTGAATTGCTTCACCCCAGGTGTTTCTACCTCTGGTCGGTTCATCAGGATAGCAGTCTGTTGCTGCTGTCCTTCCAGGAGGCTGTGGATTGCCTCAAGCAAAACCGTCTGCTCGTTGATCGGAGCAGTTACGGCAGGTGTAATCGGTAGTGGATGTGGAGTGTTATTGAAGTTGGTGCTGGTATTGTTTGGGGAATCCATAACCTTGAAAGAGAAATTTGGGTTAGGACAGATTTAAAGTATATGAAATGATAAGATTCAAGGAGAATGAATTGTAAAGAATGTTTTCAGTTGCTGGTTCTTGTGTTATATTGCTTAGGTTGCCCACGCAGAACTGAACTGCATGGTAGGGTTCCATACAGCTCGGACCTGCATGGGACACCAACAAAACCTGTGACGCCCCGCTTCCCAGTATACGGGCAGAGGACGCGACGAGGCCGCTACGTATTTACTCTGAAGTAAACACGCTGAGCGTATCTAAGCAATATAAGTAAAATAGACAAGAGACAGAGACAATAGATATAAATGAACAACAACTTTATTTATTCACATTCTTTTTTACAATACATCTGAAAAGTAAATACATGGAATGAAAAACAATGCCTAAACAGTGGCATAACAGAAATGGAAAGTACTGAAATGAAATGTACAAGTATCTAAAGCTCCGGGTCGAAGGCTAGCCGATCCAAGTCCTCGCTGGTGGGCTCGATCTCCTGAAGGTCCGAATCACCTGACAACATTCCAAAGAAGAAAGAGAAGGAATGTCGTCAGCGAACAATCGCTCGGTAAGTCCCAAAGATAAGGGAGAACTAGAATAGACAGAGAGAGAGTAGTTTTTAAAGTTGTATTATATTGTTATAATGTTGTATTTAGTGTTAACACTGATATTTGTAACTTGGTACAGAAGATACCAGTGTATACGAGAGGAGTCTCATTAGACCAGAGACTACGATGGACGGAATACAAGAAACCGTTCAGCCACGGTACAACGGCAATTGAATTCAGGTTAGGTGTCTTAATGGTTGCTGTCTCGTGCCACTTTTAACACCTTCCGTACCAATCTGCCCCTTAAACCCCGCGGTGTTTTGATTGTATTGAATTGTAAATTGAATTGTAAATTGTATTGTCTTATATTATAGATTGTATAGATGTATGACTTGCTGGAACCATGATATTAGTAAATGGATGTAACTAGAGAATCATGTAGATGGATGTATATCCATGGTTCGGTTCAGTCAAGTTGTATAGATTGATAGATTGAACAGATTGAATATATGTATTCATATTGAATTATTATATTACTTGAATCTCATTCAAGTCAGATTGATTATATTGAGACTCGGTCTGAGTCAGACAATTAGAAAAGAAATTGAATCCTGAATTAGGTTTTGGTGTTATCGGTAACCCCTGCACATGGACGGCAGGATTTGTATCTTTTTCAAAAATGATTACCGTGTTGATAACACCATTTGTTAAGTTGTCTACCTTAAATAGGCAAGCACCCATATCTCTGGCTCCCTGAGGCTCAAGAGACTGGTCCCGCTTAAACCTATGTTTACTAGGGTTCTTATTATAATTTAGTATAACTTGAGGGGGTTTTATGTAAAAATAATTTTGTATAATTTTCAAAATACACCTCAAGTATTTTATTATTGTCTTTAAAGTTTTCATTAATCTATATTTTATCATTGTGACATTTCTAGTGAATAAAACCTATTTTTCATAATATATGGTATTTATTTGTAATATTGGAATTGTATGGTATTTTCTTGTAAATGGGATATTTTTCTTGAATTTTGGAATTTTGGAATATTATAAATATTAAAAATAGATATTTTGATATTAATTACATATATATTTATTTATTAAAAAATATAAGTTTTATTTATAATAGAAATCTCATTTTCTAAAGAAAATTGTATTTTTAAATCTTTCGAGACCGTATGCTCCTTGCAGAGGTCTGCATCTCGCACTACTAAGCTCGAGAATGTGCGATAACCCGCACAATCCCGAACGGGTTCTCTGAAATGGGTTGTAGCGACACATTGCAAAAATTTGTTAAAAATACATATCTTGTAGAAAAAGGTTTTTATAAGTTTGAGGTAGTTTTGTGTAAAATCGTATTTTCCCAAAACTATATTCCCAAAGATCATCGTGCTATATTACATATGTGTGTTTTGAGGAGGTAAGTCATTATCTCGTGAACTATCTAAAGGTATACCAAGGGGTAATGATATTTATGTCGAAACTAAACTATATGGTATTTTCTGTAAAAGTGCTATAAAAATTGAAAATAAATTCTTTTGATATGAAACTTGTTAACATATTTTGTTAATGTTTAATGATCATGATATGAGAGTTTGGTATTATTGTGTTTAAGAAAAATTTGATTTTTAAGGAAAAACCGAATCGGAAGTCGGATTAACTCCACTTCCGTCGGGTTTTAGAATTTTAAATTTTTAGAATAGTAAAGAGGAGGGGGATAAGGGACTTACTAGATTGTTGGGTAGAGGGGAGGAAAATGAAGAAGTGGGAGGCGCCGGTGTGTCGTTTCGTAGCCGGAATCTCCTCGAATCGTCGTCGGAAGTTCGCCTTTCGCTAACTCCACTTGCACACAAAAAGTTTAGGGAATTTTCTTGAGAGTTTGGACAGAGATTTGGAAGTGAGGAGGGGTGAGTTTAAGTGTGGTATTTATAGGAAAAATTAGGGTTTAGGGTAGATGAAAGGGTGTGATAAAAATTGTATTAAAATATGGTTTAAATGGGGTTTTAAATTGCACTGTAAATATGCAGGGAAATTAAAGAGTCACAGGTTACATAAAAAAATGGGGTTTCAGCCGAGTTGATCTGGCGGCGCCGGCCGAGTCAGCTGCGCCGCCGGCCCGATTCAACCGAGTCAAGCCGAGTCTCGCCGCTATGTGTCCCCCATCTCTTGGTCTACCTCCTGAACTCGTTTGTTTTATATGTGACTCTTAGTTTTACGGGTTATGCACGTGTAGACTCTTGGGCTTCTAAAAAGATTAAAAGAAAACTAATTAAAAAAATAATGTGGCAGATGGGATTTGAACTCTGGTGCTTTGGTTCAGCAGTGCAAGGTCTTACCAATGAGCTACAAACTCTTTCTTGCTGTTTAAAAGTAAATTAAATACTTATAGCACTCACAGGAATTGTAAATACCCTAAATATACATTAACTTTTAATCAAATTTATATACACAAGAATTGGAGTCGTTACACGCATCAAGAAGATGTACATTCGCCTCAAGAAGCAGCACAATCATATCAAGCTTATGAACTACAGGGGGAATTTACATGAATGCTCAATACGGCTATGTGCAGTCCTGGAGAGCCGAACATACATGATGACACATTCAATTCCATCCAAGTTCCATTCCATGGCACACAGGTTGACGCGGCTATATATAACCGTGATTGAAATTTGTATGGTCAATCAACATCAAATCCGTATAATACGAATTTCATAATGGGGATGGCTGGTGTGATTAGCTAACATACTATATTAAATAAAACTGACGATACTCATCGTATATCGAATCATGGTTAATTGATAATTGATATTTGTATCCTTATATGTTGTGTAAGTCATCATTTTTTGCACCGGAGCATATCCAAACACGAAGTTCAACGCAAGGGGGTTTTGGTGCCAGTTCATCTTTAGAATTCGGAACACCGGACGCGGGACCATCTTCCTCACATCATGTTGAAAAAAGAGATGATCCCGAGAACGAGGGAGACGGTGATGGTATAGATACCGATCGTGAAGGAGATAGTTGTATGCAAGAAGACAGTATGCAGTACGCAGACCAAGATAAATGGGCGATCAGTGGGTGCATCAAGTATATGCTAACAACAAATATGTTGAGTTCGAAGAGCCACATCCTGATGAGGCGATTGGTGATGCCATGGTAGAAGCTTATGCTACTTAAGATATGATCATCGATGACACACGTTGGGCGACGCGAACAGACAATAATGTCGGATTTCAAGCCGGATAGATGTTTGCGACGAAGGAAAAATTGATTGAAGAAGTTAGTGCATGGTCCATTAAGAGGTGTGTGTCATTCAAAACGGTCAGGAGTACTAAAACAAAATACACTGTAATGTGTGATAACAATCCAGGTACGGGCTCTGAATAATTCCCTTGGAAACTTCATACAATAATATCAAAACGGTGGGCGCATTCGACACACTTTAATATAAAGGAATATAATTCGGAGCATCGGTGTCGAAACCCTGTAAGGGTTGTGGGACACAAACATGCCACATCAATATTTATATGCTAGTGCAACTTGCCTTTGCTGAAAAGGCAACTTGATATGACACCGGCTGCTATCCAAGATCAAATGGGAGGGGCGTATTAAATTAATATTTCTTATTTTAAAGTGTGAGAGACAAGATGGAAGGCTTTATGCATGATATTTGAGGATTGGGAGAAATCATATCAAACTCTGTCGCGGTACCTCAAGGCAATCATGAAGAGAAATTCCGGCACAGTCGATAAGATCACCTACGAAAACCTAACTCCAACAGCAGTCTAGTTTACCGGCATGTTCTGAGCATTTGGACCATCAATTAAGGGATTTGAATATTATCGTCCAGTTTAGAGCATTGATGTCACACACTTATATGGTAAATATAAGGGGACTTTGCTTATTGCTACCAGGGTGGATGCAGATGGAGGGTTGTATCCTTTGGCGTTTACGGTTTTCCGTTGTGAAACTGAAGCAAACTTGGAATGATTCTTCTCATGTATTCATATGTATATCTCCAGTGTAAGCCGTCGCCATATTACATGTAACAACCCTAATTTTCTTATACACTTTTTCCATACAAATTTTTAAATTGTTTTTTTTCAAAATCCATAAAGGGGTATTTATTGCCTGAGCACAAGACTTAAGTAATTAATTAGCAATTTAATTACAAGAAGGAGCTTGTAGCTCATTGGTAATACCTTGCATTGCTGAACCAAGCCACCAGAGTTCAAATCACATGCCCCATATTATTTTTAATATTTATTTTGTTATAAATTTTATGGAGGCCCAACAGTCCACACAAGATAACTCCAGATTTTCCTACTACACTTTAAAAATCTAAATATACCAGAAGCTACACTAGACGACCCCCACCTCTCCATGCCCTGACTAGGCCTGACTCGGCCGAGTCGGCCGGCGGACCGGCCGACTCGGGTCGGCGCCGCCGGCCGGACTCGGCCGGACGGCCGAGTTCCCTTCTTCAATGTTGTGTCTCTTCATCTTCTAAACCCCCCCCCGTACACTTCAAATTCCTAGATCGGTTTCAGAGACCTTTGAAATCCCCATTTACTCCATTTTAATGATTTTTTTAATACATTTTTACATTTTTAAAATTAAAACCTTTCATATATTCTAGCCTAACCCTATAAATATCACCCTACCCTTTACCCTCTCAATCACATTTCTGAGCCAACTCTCAAGAAAAATCCTTAGAACCCTAGTGTGCAATCAACGTGAGCACGAGGCGAAGCTACGACGAATTTCCCAGCGAACTTCCGACGATCGTTTTAGGAACTACCAGCGATGACGCAATACATCGGCGATTCCTCTAGTTCCCTCTCACTCTCTAGTGTAATCTAAAACCCGTAAGTCCCAATTTCTACCTATCTCTTTTATCTAAAAATACGGATTTACAAACCCCGACGGAATCGGAACAAATCCGATTTCCGATTCGGTTTCCTATAAAATTCCACTTTTCACTAATACAATCATACTTAAACTTCCTCATATTGACTATTAATCACTAATCAACCAAATTGATCAAGTTTCATCACATGAAATGATAGCTATTTCAATTTATCGTATTTTTCACTTGAATACCACATTGTTTCAATCCTTCATTTAACCCCATCAAACTTGTTATACATTTAAAGTAGATCATGAGGTAACGACCCACCTCCTCACACACTCGTATGCAACACCCCCGAGAACTTAAAATACGAGAAAATAAACATTTTCATTTAAATACCATATATTTAATAAAACCATTTCTAAAGATTTAGTTTTGATACACTTTTTAAAGAAGTACCACTTATTATGAAAATAGGATAAGGTTGTGGGCATCAGTCGTTTATCTAAACCTGACTTTGTGGTGTTTAGACTAGGCAAGTGAGAAAGGTAACTTTAAAAGACCCGACTCACGGTGATTCATGAGCGGATCCCTTCTTTCCTCACTTGTACTTACCTGGCCACAATTGGCGGTGGAGAGGCGATTTGAGGCATCTCACAACTTGTCGTCTGGACCAGTTAGGAATGGACTAGTTGACTTAGGAGAATCTAGAACATACAATACGGAAAATATACACCTTTACAAATAAATACCATTTACTTCATAAAACCGTTTTCTAAAGGATTTAGTATTTACAATCTTTGCAAAGCGCCGTTACAACCCACTTTAGGGAACCCGTTCGGGATGGTGCGGATTATCACACATCCTCGGGCTTAGTAGTGCGAGATTCAGACCTCCGCAAGGAGCATTCGGTCTCGAAAAATTTAAAATACGACATCTTAAGAAAATGAGATTTTTAGAATATAAAATATATATTAATATTATTTTTATTATAAATATATGTATATTTATCATTAAAATACCTATTTTGTATGAGATAAATATTCCACCTTTTCTAAAAATCCCAAGAATAAATTTACACTAAAATACCATGAATTTCAAATAAATCAATATTACAGATAAATACCTTTATTTATAAAACTAGGATATTTTCATTAGAAATATCATAATATAAAATCCACACTCATTACAACTCTAAAGACGAATAATAAATGCTTGGGGAGTATTTTGAAAAGTATATAAAAGTATATTTTACATAAAAAACCCTCAAGTTTATAAATTACCATAAGGACCCTAGCAATTATAGGTTTAAGAAATAATCAAGATTTCGACTTACATTTCTAATTGTCTGACTCGGGTTTGAGTCTGATTAATCTAACTTGAACATGATTCAGGTCAATCTACAATCTACAATATTCCAATTCAATAGAAACACATGAATCCATGAATCCAATTATCAATCTATATGACTTGACTGAACCGAATCATGGATATATTCTACTTATATGATTCTCCAGTTATTCCATTTACATGATTCTACGGATACATCCGTTTACTGATATCATGGTTTCGGTCAGTCTTTCAATTATACATTCAATACAATTTACAGTACAAAACAATATAAATAAAACACTACGGGGTTTAAGGGGTAGATTGGTACGGAAGGTGTTAAAGGTGGCACGGGACGGTAAGATTAAGACACCTAACATGAATCCAATTGCCGTTGTTTCGGGTTGTATAACGGAGCCTTGTACTTCTATTTGCCCTGGTCTCTAGCATACTGAGACCCCTCTCGTATACACTGGCATTCTTCTGTACCAAGCTACAAACAACAGCGTTAATACAACATTACAACAATATAATATAACATTAAAAGCTACTCTCTCTCTTTCTTCTTTCTACTTCTCCCTTATCTTTGGGACTTACCGAGCGATCTGTTCGCTGACGACATTCTATTTCTTTCTTCTTTGAATGTCGTCAGGTGGTTTGGACCCGACAGAGATCGAGCCATTTGCAGAAAACTTTGATCAGCTTGCTGAAGAACCAGAGCTCTAGTTTCATTGTACATTTTCCATTCAGTACTTTTTATTTCCTGTCATGCCATTGTTTAGGCATCATTTTTATTTCAGTTGTACTTCCTTTTCATGCATTGTACAAAAGAATGTTAATAAATAAAAGTTGTTGTTTCTATTATACCTTGCCTCTTGTGTATTTTCTTTTATATTCCTTAGTTACGCTTAGCGTATTTGCTTCTGAGTAAATACGTAGCGGGCCAGTCGCGTCCCCTTCGCCTAGAATGGGAAGCAGGGTGTGACATTACATGGTTGTCTGATTGGATGAAGGGTCTTCCAAGAGCACCAGCTCAAGGCTGACGGATGCCCCATTATCATCGCTACTGTTTGCGGCATATCAGAGCTAATTTCTTGAAAAAAATCAAAAACGAATCAGTACAGCTTTTATTTTATGAAACCGGTCGTGCTTCGGATCCTCTAGTTTATGCACAAAAATAAACTCGCATTAGAGAATTAAATTCGGAGACAAATATTTGGATTAACAAAAGTTTAGAGGGGTACGAAGATCGTTGGGCGTTATGTATGGACGGCAGTGTAAGGTATTGTATTATGACTACGAATTGCTCCGAGAGCTTTACTGGTGTTCTTAAAGGAGCTCGTGCATTACCGATACAGGTATTGATTGCTAGAACCTTTTACCGTCTCAACACGTACTTCGTCACTCGTCGTGAAGCGGCGACTAAATGGGACACACTGTTCACTCCAAAAAATGAGAGTATATTGGCTAAAACAAATGCGGATGCGGGACATTGTCAAATTCGTCGATTTTTTAAGTATCATTGGAAAGTGGTAGATAAAGATGGAATTACATATGACGTTGGTATAGTCGATAATGGATGTCGCTGTAATTGTAATATACCTTTACTACAAATGTTTCCGTGCAAACATGTGATGGCAGCTTGTTCACGAGTTTCAGGGGGATCAAACATATCATACGAGATCTTATGCCGTGGAGAGTATTATGCACAATACCATCGAGAGTCATATGCAATGAGCATCTTGGTCGAGCACCTGCACAAATGAAAAGAGGTGCTATTAGATTTACATGGCTATGCGAGACATTCGATCCCCCAGGAGATGATGCAGATCAGGCGGCGGTCGAGCAGTACGTACGTGCTTATATTCTTCATTAAATTGGGACCTTCTTATTTCCCGACACATCGAATAATATGGTACATCTCATGTGGCCACCATTATTAGCCGATCTTCACGTATGTGACACATTGTCGTAGGGGAGTGCCATGCTTGCTTACCTTTACGAGGAGTTGACCTCCGTCGCTCTGCAGGAGCGCAATATTATAGATGGTTGTCTTTATCTTCTTCAGGTAAAAAAATTTAAAATACATAATAGATTTTGTTATCATATCATATATATCGATATCTAATAAAGTACGATATCTGCAAATGTGGTGCTGGACCCGACTATCCACCGGGTGTCCTGCATTTATCCAGGATGTCCAGCTAAATGGAGATCAGCTATTAGGGTGCAGGTAAAACTATAAGTGATATAATTAAAACCAACTTTTAGGAATTTTTAGGTTTGTGAATTATAGGTGTGACTCCTGAATTACAATACTTTATTACTGCGTTACAGGTTTAACGTCGGTCGGACATGGGATATGACACTCGCCAGGTCCCTCGAGTTTTACCGAAATGGGTTAGATATGCTCTCGGACCGAGCTGTCCTTTGGATGCTATATACTCTGGACATCTACCGGGCTCTACCGGATTTGTGTTTACAATTTCTAGATATCTGGAATACTCGGACACCTATTATCTATTTCAGCATAGTCGCATATCATGTTCCTGACCGTGTATTACGACGGTTCGGGCTTATACAGCACATCCCGGATCCAGTAGAGCTTATTGATCTGTCACGACCCGAAAGTGGCACGTGACTGGCACTTAAATCACGTGACATCAAAAGACGTCGATGCGGTCCAAGTAAGCCAAAAACCCGGAATCTAAACCCTTTTTTGAAAATATTGGAGGTGGGATTTAAAATAGTCATTAGATGGAACCAATTTAAAATAAATATTTAAGTCTAAATAAGTATATTTGAAAAGTACCTATGACGTTTTAAAATTCGACAGCACCTCTTTTATAAATTTTGAATAAAACACGATACAAACACAAATATATAAAGTATCCCAACGGGAGCTAGTTTATACGCTCAAACGGTGGAGCAACCAAGCAGATAAAATACGACGCACAATGGCGAAGAAAAGAAAAGCGAAACAAGATCAACAATATAAAAAGGTCGACTCCAATGAGTGCGACGCCCACAAACACACAAACTCTAAGTCTCGTTTCTAAGTCCATAATATACACATTCTAGATCGATGGAGTTTTACTAGATACAACAGAATATAAATATATAAGTGTGGGTACGATACAACAGTAGCCCACCTACCAAAGCAATCACCGAAAAGAAGGGTGTGCCGCAATCCACCGATGATCCGAGCGGTAAAACCTGCAAGAAACTGGGGCACAACGGGGATGAGTTGCCAACTCAGTGAATAAAAGTATATCACAAGGTAGAAATCGAAAATGTACAACGATACTTAGGTCATAAGTATAGTATTATCATATCTCGTATATATATATATATATATATGATATGCATAAGTATCATAAATGCAACACTATCCATCATGTGATCCCAAAGTATAACATATCATATGCAAATGACATGTATCTAGGTATAAGCCCAAAAGTAGCCGAAAATATACATGTAAAACCTCTTCTTTCAAATAGCCGCGGGATGCATATGTCATGGCATAAAAGCAGACGTGATAGTATGAAATATAATAGGTATCTTATTTAAGATATATGTCTTGCTGTTTTGGTAAAGAGGGATAAGAGGTTTACGATTTACAAGATCCCAGTGTCGTACTAGACATGCCAAAGTAATGAAGCTATAGCTCATTTTAGAAATCCTTTTTATATGCAACAACCGGTAAAAGGTATTCAGGTACTGTCTCCCGGATCAGTCCTGGTCGGCTACAATAATGCACCACTCTAATTGTATACCTCGTATGATAGCAACATATTAATATATGAATATCCAGCATCGACACCCTAAATCAGAAATCTCTCGTGTCCATCACCGACACGCAAATTCTCAAATCCCTCGTGTCCATCAGCGACACGTAAATCCAGATACCGTCGACACCATCTCAACAGATGATCACCCCTCGATATCCCTAACCCCGGCCAGTATCCCCTAGATATCCGCCGTGCTCATATCTAGCTCCGGCCAGTATCCCCTGGATATCTGCCGTGCTCATCTCTATCTCCAGTATCGAGTGTCCTCGCTAGGCTTCCCGTCTTAAATGCGGCTTTCCTGCCCCTCGGTCTCGACCGGGTCCACCATGTATCCGTCTGTTTACCCCCCTCAGGCCGGATAAGTAGCAAGTCCGTAACCGTACATCTCCCTACTCGGTTCGGAATAAAAACAATCAGAAAATATCAAGCTCATGGTGGATGTCAACTCATCGTATCCAGAAATATCAAGTAAAAAATAAGAATAATTTCATAGATCCTCCTGATGATATATATTATATATATATATATACATATATAATAGCGTCCTATACAACTGATATATATATATCATCGAAAGTAAAATATCATGAAAACTCATAAAAATCGAATACGAATATCTATGGTACTGGTATTTGCAAAACTCAACAGATAATAAAGGTACAGTACGTAAATAAAATCATGCATACAACAATGTAACAGTTCTACTGTGTCATGTCAATACTAATGATATGTAGTGTAGCATACGTGTCTGTGCTCGTGCTGCATGACAATCATTAGTATTTGTGCAGGTGTTCTATAAGTGTTTAAAGAAGAAAGTAATTCTACCCATATCCGTAGCATATAATAAAATCAGAGTTTCCGGATATAGGGAATTCATATGCCTCACATCGGCATTAACATACGCATCACATAGTATAGCGGTCCTACAGTGGCATGGCAATATCAATGAGGTGTAGTGTAACATATGCGTCTATACTCGTGCAGTATAGTACTCATTGGTAGTTGTACGGTGTTCTATCATTGTGTTCATATAACGGGAACGTATATCATTGGTAAGTGTATCGTGAACATGTAACATAAATCTAAGCATAAAGCATAATTATTTAACATAACTATTTGCTATGAGCTATACCATTATATTTGAAAATGGAATGAAACGTTGGTTTTGAAGTCAGGAAGTTGCCTTAAGTTAAAAATAGATATTCATTTGGAAATTAGTATCGCATCCTTGTCATTTATCATTTAAAAGGGAAACGAATCTTTGGTTTTTTAAAAGACTATAGCTCACTCAAACATAACATCCTAAATCGGGGTAATTCATGACACCATGAGTCCAAAAGAACTTGGCCGTATTCGGCACACTAATCTCATCATCACAAGTACGTTATGATCCCTCGTACTATATCCATCCAAAACCATATCCCTATCATACGGACCTATCGTCACGTACACACATCACCAAAACCATGTATAAACTATATGCATATGAATAGTCTACTAAATGCGAAATAACATCAATACCACTAGCTAAGTTTATTAACATAACATTAACAACTAACTAGATAGTATAACTATCCTAGTTAAATAGTTACGGGAATGCTATACGTCATCCACCCGACTTCCCCTATAGATATAAATCTACTTACCAACTTGTCGAGCTAGCCAAAGTCCACGTTGCTATATCCGCCATCTCCATCTCAGAAACTTCTGCAATCATACCTATAATCGAAGTTATAACAAATCGGCGTAAATATCATATCAAAACCAAAACAACGAGTTAGGCACCCGTAGGTTAGAACCTACGGCTCACTTACTCCAAAAACGACAAGATATCCCTGATATTAATGTACGAACGTCAACAATTCAGTGGCGGTACAGAAATACGAAAAACCGTATCGAAATATTGGAAACTTTAATAAAACCTTACTAGAACACCCCTAGATTTCTCTATATGAATACTGAGACAAATCAAACAATACTGTAGATCATAAAATAGCCAAATACACCCACTAACAAAAAACCCAACACAAAACTCTTTAAGGAGCCCGGCGGCGCCGGCCAAAACAGGATTGTCACCGGTTGAACTGGGGAATTTAGGCTTCGGGCTTTAGGTGTAATCTCCTAGTGGTCTCATCATACTGCAGTCTTGTTAGTTTTTCTATTGGTTATACCTAGTGGTTCCAGATTCAATTCTAGTATGACAAATATCACAAAAATTCTACTTTATAATACTGCATACTAAAAACAGATATCAAACAGAATTGCAATTGCATAGAAGATAAGATATACTTATGGAGATGGTTCACAAGGGAACACCAACTCAAGAAGTGCATATGAAAGCTCTTAGGTGTTGTAGTGGATCAAGCTTGAAAATGTGAACAACTTTGATGAAGGGATCATTGCTTCACTCTTGATATGATGAACACTTGGGAATATCTGTGTTGGAGTTTGAAGGAGCTGTTGTTTCAGTTGAAGAGCTAAAAGAATTTCTAAATGTTGTGATAAGATAAGGTGGGAGGTGTTGTGTTTTGTGTAGAGAAAGTATGAGGTATTAAGGGAGAAGGAAGAGATGTAAAGTGAGAAGGAGGAGGTGAAAGGAGGAGAGTGTGGATGAGGGTGTGTTGAGAGTGAAGGTTTAGCCTAAGTTATCATATAACCAACCATATAAAAGAATTACAACAAATAAAAGCCCTTCATATTACAAATCTAAACTCTTTATTTTAAATGAAATAAAATACTTATCATAATACTTTAAATATCATTATCTTAATGTAAAATATTATGTCATGTTAAAATATCATTTTTATGATATCACCCATTTTTCTCCATTTTAACCAAAATAAGTATATTTTTACGGATATAAATCCGATACCAAAATTCATATGCGATATCATTTTTGTAAACTCATTATCTCCATATTTAAAATTATAAATTAATATTTATAATTTTCCAAAATGTTACACATATCATGTTCTCGACCGTGTATTACGACAGTTCGGGTTTATATAGCACATGACGAATCCGGTAAAGCTTATTGATCGGGTCACACGGAAAGGTAGATCTGTTGATTGGAGAGCTTTTCGACATATCTATATCTTTCAATGGGATGCACGAGCTCTGCTTGTCGTACACCAGAGAAATCCCCCTTTACCGCTAGAAGGTTACCAGGGCTGGTACTCGAGAGTTACTTGGCAGTACATTCAGACGGTGTTTCCTCCACGGGTGACGTATGAGTCGCAGGGACCCGTAAAGCGTGAGATTGTAAACACTTTGTTCTGGCTTTATATTTTCTATTATGTAATTTCTTAATATTATATATTTGAGATATTTACTTATCTATGTTACAGACGGACGTCTTGTTTCAGGTCCATGATGTCGCGGACAGCGTCATAGGCGGACATACGACATCAGCTAGTGGGATCGAAGCCATTTGGAGATCAATCGGTCGTTTTTTCCAGCATCGTCCGATACGACGTTTGGATCCTCTTTCCTCCTCTACCCCCTAGAGCACTAGTGACCATGACTTATCAATGTCAACGTTGCCAACATAGAGGGGAAGTTGGTCCTTCTAGAGTTACGAGCCAAGCTAAACCCTCACAGCCAACCACACAATCGGAGAATATACCCAATCCATCTCAGCGCCGTCCCAGCCGATCTAGGATTCCACGGGTTTTGTCTTGCTTGATGTGACACCCTCTTTTGTATTTGTTTTTTTTTTATCGAATTTCATGATATGCATGTATTTATTTATATATATTGTTTATTGCGTTTCACTTGTTGTTTTTCACCTTTAGACGTCGTATATTTTGCGTGGATTGTATCTCCGCCGTGTCTGCCATCGAGTTAGCACCCGTGTTGGGCAGCGTTTATTTTATTGATATCGTGTATGAATTTATTCAAAATTTACAAAGGGAGTGCTACCCGTTTTTTGTTCGAACTTTTAGACCGTGGGTTTTTGGTTTAACGTGCAAAAATTGAAGTTCGATTTAACTTGTTTAGTTGCAAAAATTAATAAATTGAGCGTTGTAACCAACGAGAAGGCAAAGAGTTTCAGGATTGGGTGTTGGAGGGGGTTCCAGTCTATTGCGCAATTTTGCAAGTGCGGAATAAGATTTGGACCCCAAACCAGAGAACCAAGTCTGATGTATTGGCTCTCTGGTTGGGGGTTCCAGTCTATTCCGCACTTGTAAAGTGCGGAATAAGACTTGGCCCCAAATCAGAGAGCCAAGTCTGATGTCTTGGCTCTCTAGATGGTGGTTCCAGTATATCCCGCACTTGCAAAGTGCGGAATAATTTTGGAACACTTAGAGAGGCTCATGTATAAGCCGCACTTTGCAAGCGCGGTTTAAAACAATCCTCATCTGCCTACCACCAATCCTACGTGTCATTGATTTGATCTAAATGTGCTAAATCCCCAAATAGTTTTTAATTAGTTCTAAATCCCAAATTAGTTTTTAATTAGTGCTAAATCCCAAATTTTGTCCTTGCTCGATAATATTTGGCTAAATTACACTAAAATACCCCCATCTATCTCGGTGTCTGAACTAAAATATCTTAGATAACCTTAAACTAATTAAGTTACAATAAAATACCCATGTACACACATCACTCACACACACATCGAGGGATCCTACGGATTTGCGCCAACAGCATTAGATTGTGAACATTTCTCATCCTAGGGATCGATCCATGCACACGTCCCAGAAGGAAAAATGTTATGGCCAACCTAGCTATGCTCGTAGTCATTCACTGATGGTGCTGGGGAAGAGTTATTGATACATCTGCACGCTCCGTTCTAATTGTGATCCCACGGAGTAAATAAAAGCAAGCCCTGAGAGGCCCTTCAAAGGCCCCTGCCCAATAAGCAAAAGAAAAAATATCTGCTAGAAGTCTCGGCCCTGAGATTCATTTGATCTTCCTCACTTCGTCTCAGAAAGGTCAAGGAATCCCTACAGATGTCCGAAAAGACCAAATTACCCCCGAACTAAGAGTTGTATAGAGACCAAGGAAAAAACCCTGGGAAGGTATGCTGTTTTTATAACCAAAAATCTAGTCCCCACACCTATGACCCATGATAACTTGAGCGTTACAGAGACGACACCGAAGAGCACTCCGGTGTAGGCTTTTTGCAGGTTGTCGAAGCTTCATTGGTTCACCAAGGCGACAAGCTTGTATTCCAAACTTTCAGGGAAGCTTCATCGGTTCACCAAGGCGACAAGCTTGTATTCCTAACTTTCAGGATTGAATGCACGAGTCATTAGCTTCCATGTCTTTGTTTAGAACAACTGTATCCCAAACTTCTATATACACTACATAACACTATTTGAGGCTCGACATGCAACAAATGATACTTATTCATAACAGAACACAGGCCAAATTATAATCCATGTGTAGCAGACGACCTGATATGTTTTTTTCTTAATCCTTTTTACTCAAACATCAAAAACCTTCTTAGATAATTACTACAACAACTACACAACTCATTTACAGTAACATCTTCCATCAGTCCGAAGCAAGAAGGGCAAATGAACACACAACCAACAAAGCTACAAGTCTACAAGTTCTTCACATGGTCCATCTCCACTACCAATGCAATTCTCCGCCTCGCGACCTTCGATCTGTAACACCACACTTCAAAAGCTTCGGTAAGATCAGGGTAACGAACGTGCTCACTTCTCAACCACTCCGCTAATATCTCCGCCTGTTCATCCGAAGGTAAAGTGAGTATAATTGAAACGAACGCCGTTTCCAGTCCTTGACATATATCACCATCAACCTTCACCACTGAAACTTCCTCCTCATTCTTGTCCTCAGAATTTCCTCGCTCCACCAAAACCCTCATTTTCTGAACATATGGTAGCCATATTTTTACAGCATGTATCCTTTTTATTGTTGGGAGGATCACATTCCCAAATCCTATCGCCTCTAAAACCTTTGAAGCAACCTCAATGACTTTAAATTTGGTCTCAGGAGGTGATTCTTCGGTTGCACTTACTATTTTTACCGACGCATCAATCCAATAGTGAACCAGATCCTTCATCATCTCCATCTTGTTTAATATCTGACATACCCAAGAGATATCACGAAGAAGAGAACAATATTGCTGCTGCGCTCTGTTTTCTATCAAGCTATTGAATCGCTCTAGTAAATCCTTAACGCATTTCCGCACTTCCTTCTTTATGATCTCGTCATCTAGAGATAAAAGGGGCGCATCATCATCCTCGGTGAGCATATACTCAATTTGCTCTTGTGCAGAAGACTTGAGCTCATGCATGGATGCTGAAGGTGATGACGTGGCGAAACGGATGGCAGAGATGAAAATTCCAATTACTGCATTTTTATTAACAGGCTGAAGTCGAGCGAGAATTTGTTCATACTCGGATCCGAGACTTGGAACAGTTCGTAAAATTTCTTCTTCTTCAGCTTCTTCCCAGGGGACGGCTTCCAAGTATTCCACACAAACACGAGCCATTTGAGGGCATCCTAAATGAATAGCGACTTGGAGAATTCCAAGGGCGTTTCTGACATTGTGCATTGCATGAGGTCCGGGGACGTAGAAAAGGCGAAGTGCACTTACATGGAAGTTGAAGTCGAGTTCTTGGCAGTAGACCTCGACGCAGTATCGGGAGTCGAGGATTTGGCAAGTGGGCCAGGCCTCAGAGAGGCGGTCAGAAAAGTACTTGCTATTGTTTTTGAGGATTTCGGAGTGACAGTACAACCAATGGTCTCGTCCTTCATTGGTTCTTAGCCTGACGACTACATCGCTGGTTATGCGATCGTCGATCCTGACTTGGAACTTGTTTGCTTTGTTGTCCTGAAAATTTAAATACGAAAATATTGAGATTAGACAAGGTGAAAATGGAAAGTAGCATGAAAATGAATATGTTCGATATCAATAGCTTATTGTCGGAATTGTAGGAACCTCCCTCGCTTTGGCCTATGTAACAGGATAATGCACTCTTTTCAAAGAAGCACTTTACCCCCTACTTATAGCAGCCTTTTTTTACTTGCGATGCAATTTTTCCCGAAATAGTGTGCTTTTCTGCCATTTTAGTACTAACAGTGCATAATTGAACTTTCGTGGATGGTATATTGGTAATATAGAGGGGGGAAATAGGTTGAACAACTAGGTGTTAGAGCAGGTTACGCAATTGCAATACAATTACTCAAAAAGAAACGTTTTCAGTGTAACAGTGAGGGAGGTTCCCCAAATTTAGCCTCAAGCATTGCCAAGGGTAAACTTGTGGCCAATGAGTCTAATTTTTTATGCAAACAATAAAGAAAACATGATGGAAATATGAGAAAATGATCGATAAAATTTTCAAAGGAAAAACTAGTAAAAATTTCGTAGGAGCATTCCCTTGCAGTGATAAAGCATGTGATTTTATTTCTTTCCTTTTTTTCCCATTAACTAATTGTGCGACTTCTAGGAAAAGAGATTTAGCAGATTCAAGATTTTTGTCTATTTAGCATTACCATTTCAATATCTTTACATACTAATTGGCATATGGATCAATTATGAGCTGTATTGTCATATTACATTGTTCAGTGGGCTCTAATACCAAACAAATTTTCATCTTTTCTAGTCAATTCCAGTGAACTTCTTACAGTCTGTCCCGGTGGAGATCTCTAGTCACATCAAGCCTTGCTTGATAGCACAACTATAATGTGAAAGCAATTAGATCCGATGCTTTTAGCTAGCAGCCACATCGAATGTTAATAGAACGCTGAATGACCACATTATTGGCCCTATGCGAATAGGGGAGCAAAAGACCAAATAATTGACGCATACAATTTGCATAACAAATCTGATACCCAAATATGATGCGTGAGCTCAACATCCAATCAACAAAAGCGCAGGTTTTTTTATATTATGATCCATCGACATACTTTTCTTCTATCCTTTACATTTTCAGAATTTGTTAAACAAATAATTCTTTGTAATTCCATGTAAGCTGAGTATGCATCATATCATCTATTTATGCACTATGCACTGCACAACCGAATAGCGAACAAATACATGTTTTACAATATTGACAATGTTATAGTGAATGATTGCGGTTTCCCCATGTCATCAACATTCTGGAAAGCATTATCAAAACTCTTTCTGACAATACCCATTATGAACATGATTTGAGATCTTGATCCGAGACGATCAAATCCGATTTCAAAAATTAAACAAATTTTGTTGTCGTAACGAGTTATTTTGTAGATAATGAGCCTATAAATATAGTTATCTAATATAAAACCAAAATCCAGTTATAATTAGGAAATAGTACCAAATTCTATTTATAGTAGGAGGCGTGATGGATTTGATCTTCTTTGTATTCATGTATATGTATATGTATATGTATATATGTGTATGTATAAGTATACGTATATGTGTACGCGTGCGTGCGATTCAAATATCTTTATATCCTAGTATTGTAGTATTCAAATTTCTTTTGTGTCAAAAAATACTGATCCTATTTGTATTCATAACATGCTTTCGGTGAAAAATAAGGTTTCCATTTTCCAATGGATGATTAAAAATTAAAAAAAAATTACGACATGTAATACAGGGGGGAAGAAGATGAAGAAAGGAGTAGGAAATTTCATTATGAAGCCATAATTACGTCTTTAATGTCATTGAATTAATGATAACGAAAGTCATCCACATTTGTTTGGCATATGTACGGATTTGTTGAAGTATCTGAACAGAGGCGAATAATATCTATCTCCAGCTTTATAAAAAATGAATATTAATTTTCAATAACTTCACATCCGCCAACAGCTAAGCATACATGTACGGTGATACCTGCATATATTTCAAATCTGAATTATTTCCATTCCTCATGACTCATATAAATGTAAATATAGTCTTTCATCTTTTTTGTCGTATGACTATTACTTCGATTGCAAGTTTAGTATTTTAAAAGTACTTATCTGTAAAACCGTCTGGTAATGTCAATGAGTGGTGACACGGATAAGTTAAGGAAAAGGGAATTTATTCTTTATCTAGGATACCTTTTTTTACATGCTACGCATGCACATCAACATTAAAGTAATAAAAACAAAATTGATTAATTTATTCTTCAACATTTATTTATTTGAAAATTAGCTCAAATTATCTACAACAATATCAAAATTAAACAAGGGTTTCTTAATGAAGTCGCTTCTAAATTTGATTGAATCTTATAATTCATTAAACTATATTAAAAGATTAAACATATAATAGTTAATTAATTAAAAGTTTATGTCATGTGTAATTATATACAACAGGGGGAAAATCACAACGAGAAATCTAAAGCATAACGTAAAATATTGCAACATAAATAAATCAGTACAAACCTCCTTGGTTGTGCAGTTTGCAAGGAGCTTCTCCATGAAGAGCTCATTTATTACTGTATGATGAGCCATTCCTCCAGGTATAGGCATGAGACAACAAAAACACCACAACGAGAAAGCTAAAGAAGCATAACACACATATATTAGGTTATCGCATATTGTAACTACTTCGATCAAATGCTTAAAGAAACTAGTTTAAAGAAGGCTATATGATACATAAAGTTTCCAGACCAATCTTACGACACAGAGTAGACATGATAAAATCCATATACCGATCCAAAAATTAGAATACATAGAATCCATTACTTACAATAGATATAATCAACAAGCATGATTTGGAGTTCTCCATTTTTTAGTTTTTATTAAGTGATTATTGGGCCTTTATATTACATTCACATTTCGTATTTGTTCCGGTGGCAGCTTAAAAAATATCTACATTAACTTAGTGACAAATGCCTTCAAGAATTTATTTAGTCCTCAAGAAGAATTGGCTAGCAAAATAAATGAACTTTTTTTCCTTCCATTGAGTTGCTAGATGTGGCAAAAGCAAGATCTCTACTTCCCATTGAAAAAATAACAATAATTTGGTGTAAAAAGGATGATTAGAAACAACTCCAACCCTACAATTGAATCACTTATAACAGAAATATTGCAACATAAAAATTGTAAAACACCAGCATCACACACTTTAATTTTCACGAACTTGTAGAATCTACAGTTCTTAGAGACCATCAGAAATACATGCTCATGCTAGTTTTTTGTAAATTCTATTAACATCATCTACTAGAGAAGAAATACCTCATTGGATTATGATCCTCCAACATCAAAAGTCTTGGTGCCACCCCTCGTCGAATTTTATGGTTTAATTTCCCAACTTATGTACACATCTGCTGAAATGGGCAAGCTGTCAAATCCCCAAATTGCAAATTACATAAAGCATTTGTCAATCATAAGGAAGATGGAGTTCGAGCAGAGGTGATTCAATAAAAAATAACAGAAAATAGCTACAAGTAACTTGTGTTAGAACAATTTATGCTTAATCCTTCAAATAATACAAGGAGAAAATATATAAGACAGGTTCCAAGTCTCTAGATTTCAACAAAAGCAACAGCTCACAAAGCGAGATCCCTGATGTTTTAGAAAAGAAAAGAAAAAACCAAAATTAATGCATATAAAAAGGACGATTTGATAAAACCTAAAAATTAAGGATACAGCAATAACCCTTAAGATCGACAACAAGCGAGGAAACCCTAACCCTAGGTGAAAAGGGGGACGAGTGAGAGAGAGAGAGAGAGAGAGAGAGAGAGAGACGATACCGGAATAAGCACAGAGGAGGCGTAGGCGCCGTAACCCCATAAGATCGGATCTGGGTGGATGCTGTTAGGGCCTATTTGGTTTCAGGATTATGGAATTTGGATACCAAAATAGTACAATTGAAATTTCTGGATTTGGTAATTTGTTGTTTGGATCGTTTTGGATTTCTAGTATTGGATTTGTAGATCCTTGTAATTTTTGTTTGGTTGGTGAAAAAAAGCAGGACTTGGATTTGAGGATTTTAGAGAGAGGATTATTAAATAAATAAAGTACACGGATCTCATCTAAAAGTACAATGAATAGTGCAAAATCCTTGAAAATAATAGCATTGGAGCCACTATGAGGGTGTGAATGGGAAACAGGGGCCTTGTGTTTTCTTGATTGATGATTTGTGGTTGTATTCTCTATGCATGGAAAATAATAGAACCAATCCCCAATCTGTTTTCCGAAAAGTACACCAAATTTCATGGAGGAAAGAGGTTTCTTCTGTAGCGTCGAAAAAATACACGCTCTTTTATTTTTTCAGACGATCGGCAACCATTATTCTCAAGATAATTCTTGTTTGTTTTGTTAAATATAAAGTGAGATAGAAGTCAGGTTAGCGATTATATGGTAATAGAAAGTGAGATTAGATTGTTTGGTTAGAGCAATAGAAAATGAGTAGGAAAAAAGGAAAGTAGAATAAAAGAATATTAAAAAATAATAAAATATTCACTTTCGTTTTACTTTCCTTCACTTTCTAAAGTTTTGATGAGAAAGCGGATCGGAGAAAAATACATATAGGGCTAAAAAATATAAAGTACTTTCTTTTTTTGTCGTTTTAACTATCAAACAAGTAACGAGAGAAAAGGAGAGCACTTCTCCATTTTCTCCCTTCACTTTTCATCCCACAAACTTGCCCAAATTGCGGAAAGTAAACTCCAAAATGCCAGCTTTGTCTTTTGTTTCGTAAGGCCCTGTCACTACTAAAATAGGGGCAGACCCTACGGATAACGGAATCCGTAGGGGCAGACCCCCTACGGATAACGGAATCCGTAGGGGCAGATTTAGTTTGGCCCTACAGAATAGTCCGTAGGGCCAAAAGGTTGCCTCTACGGTCCTTACAAATTAATTTAAAAAATATTAAATCGTAAATTGTTGTTTGCCCCTACGTAGCCGCAAACTAAGAACCTACGGACTTATCCGTAGGGGCATCTAAATAGAGATTTAATTAAAAGGGCACGAATCGATCCCTATGCTCATTACTTAAAAATTATTTTCCCATCGCGCGCAAACCCAAAATCGCCAAACCCTCGTTCCCGCCGATCGCCTATGTTTCGTCGCCGTTCTTGTCGTCGTCAGCGCTGGCCGATTCGTCGGTTCCACCGCTTGGGCTTTCCTCATCTCCGATTTTGTCGTCGCCTCCTTTCGTCGTCGCCTCCGATCGATCGTCGACGCCTTCACTGCACAGGTTAGGAAATCTTAAATTAAACAAATTTTTGATTATTTTAGGGCTAGAATTCATGGTTTGGGTACCGATGAGGCATCCGTTGTGGTTAGCGTTAGGGTTAGGGTTGGGGTTGCGGTTGGGGCTGGGGCTGGGGCTGGGGTTGCGGTTGGGGTTGGGATTCGGCAGGGGGTTGCGGTTGGGGTTAGGGTTAGGGTTGGGGTTAGGCTGGGTATTAAAATCTTAAGATAAGCAAGTATAATCATTTTAGAGTAAGGATCCAAAATGATTTGATTACTTTTATGGCAATGCAGTCATCTGGACATCATCTCCGAGGATGGGGAGTTTTAAATGTTCTCTTGAGTGTGTAGTCCAAACAAACTTCACAGTATGGAAGTAGAATTCTGATAATTTGTTTAAATTTCTTTAGTAGAAATGCCTATTTTTAAGCGAAGACTATCTAAATAGGAAGGAGAATAGGTTCAGTCAACGACCACCTAGAGGCCAAGATTTATCATGAATGGATCATACAATGATCCCGCATCTCCCCCAAAATTTATACACCTCCACCTACTACATAACTCCTAAAAGTATAACCCCTTTGTTAATGCTTCATATAATATGCTTATACAATACTAAATCATAGTTGTGAGATGTGCGGGACTTTCTTCTTTTGGTTTGTTTATCTGTCTATTTGTCTCATTATTCAAGGTCCAAGTTTCAGCTAAATCTATGTCACTTGATGGAAATGTTATTTGAAAAAGCATTGTACTGTATGATACCTTGATTAGTTATGTTGATTGTAGATTAATGAGTGGGGCTGCATACTTTTCTAATTCCTATTGGTCAGAGAGTTGCCTTTTTGAATGTTACGTGACGTTCATTTATCTGTTGCTGGTCAAATAGGATGTGTAGTCTAAGTATATCATGCTTTGTTGTCCGTTAACATCCAGCATACTGTCTACTTTTAAAGATGTATTGCAAGTCTGGTTTTAATTAGAATCTTACTGTTTATTACCAGACCTTATTTGCATGTAAAAGGAAGGAACCTTCTTATGGAACAGGAATAATCTATACAGGGCAGATTGGTTTCTAATTAAATTAACAAATAAAATAAACTTCACGAAAAACTGTAAGATCATTATCCAAATTTTGTTTATGAAATTGACTGTAACAAAGGAATTACTGATTTTATAGTAGCTTTCCGAAATAGTAATAACTAGATACGGATATCAAAAACTTTAATTTTCTTTCTCCAAAATACTTTTTCCCGCACTGTGTTTCATTTAATTTTTTTTCACTTATGACCGCTCTCTTTTCTCATTTATGTCATCTTGCTTCATATCATCTCCTTCCTATATCAAGGTACTTCATGTCATTTTTCTCCTTTTCGTTGTCTTTGTGGAACATTCTATTGGAGGAATCTTTATACATGTGTAGTCAAAGAAGCTCTTTATGAGGCTGAAGTTCCAAGGTTTCTTATAGGAGTTTCATGGATTTCTTATAGGAGAATGTGCAGGACTAGATTTGATGACGATGACGGGAGCAGCGAGGGGTGGCAGGAGCTCCAGCCGCGGCACTGGCAGAGGCAGAGGTAGAGCGGTTAAGCTGCCCGGAGAGCTGCGTAGGGAGCTTCAGAGGGCCGGTCTTGCACCCAGATCGGAGACCCCTTCGGATGTCTCCTTCCGTATGGACTTTGCCACACTTCCAGGTATATTGCACGCATATCTATTTTGAATGTAATATTATAGATATTCATGCTTCTTTATGTCAAAATTACTTATATTGTCAATGTTTGATTGTCTAGTTGTTGATGATGCGTCCATATCAGGGACAGAGGCCACTTCCGCTCCTCCAGGTATGTTTATATATCATATAGTGCATGTATATTGATTTAGAATGCTATATCATAAATATACACACATTCCTTTTGCTCTTACTTAGATAGTAATTTTTATTATTGTCTAGCTGTAGGTGGTGACACCACCGCACCTGTGGGTATGTTTATATATCCTATAGTGTATGCATGTTGATTTAGAATGTTATATTATTGATCTACACATTCTTTTTGCAATTACTTATATAATCTATTTTTAATTGTCTAATTATAGGTGGTGCGTCTACGTCTGACGCAGGGGCCACTCCTGCCACTTCCGTACCCTCCGCATCGTCTGTAGGTTAGTATGGATAAATATAAAATATTTATTCATTTTACATATGCTCTATACTGATTATCTTAATAAATGTTCATTGGCATGTTACCAACTACCTTGTGTTATCATTTATGGCATTTCTCTTCTTTTAACATATTCCTGTCGGAGAAGTTCATACCACAACTTTCCTTTTTGAAGAACCGCATCGTCTATGAGGTGAAATTGAACAATGAACATTTATCTAAACGATACAACCCTACAAGCAAGATAAAATTAAGAGGTTTCATATCTACCTAACAACTAGCCACTTGGTGGGAGGCCTATATGAATAGAGAGGACAGACCTAATGGTTTGGTCAAATGGCATTTTCCATCTCGAATGCCACATAGGTTAAGAGCAGAGATACCTGGAACTTTCTTTTCCTCTTGATTCCATAAATTTATACAAGGAGCTGTTATACCAGTCATGTAGGCATAGGGAATTTGGTATTCATTAAGCACAAGTATTTCCCAATCAGCTTCAAGAAGCTTTATACCTGATTGTCTAATTCAAGAAAACTTTTTTCTGTCACGATTCTCTGGCTTGATTGTTATCACTCAATAGTAATATTACATCGATTTTCTCTAAATCAATGTATTACTTCTTCATTTACTAACTAAGTATTAAGTTGTCACCTGAATATCTGCCTAGTTGAAGAAGCCAGAATTAGGCTAGAGCATTCACTAAGCATATTGTTTGATGACTGATGTAGCGCACATACTGTTGAAGAGTTTGTGCATGTCAGGTTCTTCTATGACTTTCAAGAGTTTCAACTGATTCTGTAAATTACACCCTTGTTGGGTGATACTTTTATCACTTTTCACTGCAGGTGCGCTCTCTAATATCCATTTTGAATGTAATATTATAGATATTCATGCCTGTTTATGTCAAAATTACTTATATTGTCAATGTTTGATTGTCTAGTTGTTGGTGATGCGTCCATATCAGGGACAGAGGCCACTCCCGTTCCTCCAGGTATGTTTATATATCATATAGGGCATGTATATTGATTTAGAATGCTATATCATAAATATACACACATTCCTTTTGCTCTTACTTAGTAATTTTTATTATTGTCTAGCTGTAGGTGGTGACAGTAGTTGACAATAAAATTTGTCATCCTAGAAACTATAATTTTTATATGTGCTCGCATGCGGGAATGATTGTAAGTTGTGAACCTTGTTTAGTCGTCCAACTCATTATCATGGGCTGCTTGATGAGATTAGATTTGCGCCTGATACTCTACAAGAGCTTGTTCACTCCCTGTCTTATGTGTAAGCAGCGCTATATGCGAGTTTACCTTGTTAATATGTATGTACTGAAATTAATTAATATTATTCAAATTTTGATACATGCAGATACCAGAGGAGCACATCTTCTATCTCTGTAGGTATGGCTTTGAATTTGTTGATTTTGGTATTTCTTGTCAATTTTATAGACCAGTATGTGCTAAATATAATGTTCTGACAGTTGCTAGGGGGAAGGCAGCATTCGAGGCTGCTGACCCCAGTCCTGGACGCCGCACACGGACGGCACCACGGAGGTTGGAAGAGAGGCCGAGGACTGGGCTCTAGCAGGGCCCATATGAGGTTGGACTCCACCCCGGCGGTTACTTCCTCCGTCTCCAGTGAGCGACGTATCCAGCAGGAACTGGAGAGCTTGAAGGCCACCGTTCAGGAGTTGAAGGAGATGCTGTTATATATACTACTTAATAGTAAAATATCATGTCATATTATAGATATCAACATATCCAATATCAGTACGTAGCCTGAGCTTATTTGGTTGTAGACTTAGGTTTGATTAATCATACATGTACATATCTAATTAAAATAAACTACGGTTTTCCAAACTAGATATCCAAATGGGGTTTCGAAATAACTCGATAATGATAAGAATTCGAATAATACACAGTTCTTACACGCTTATTGCACACGTTAGGTCCAGACGCGACGGGATAGGCGCAAGATTCTAGCGTTTATCAGAGGTGGAGCTGGACCGAGCTAGGCTAGCTTTTTGATTCTTATTTTTTGAAACATGTATTTATTTATATGATACATATTGTACTACATTTTGAAACATTTTGGGTGATATTGATTTTGGTTTATATTTATATCATATTCAGTTTTTTGGTTTCTTTTGTATATTATATGCGTGAGATGTGATTATGAATACTGCGATATATGTTGTGTAATGATTAATTTTATATTTGATTGATGTATATATTATTGTGCACAGGACGGGAAAAAATCAAGCAGCCCATTTAAAAAAAAAAAAATACAGATAATGTGTACCTACGGATTAATCCGTAGATACCCATGTTGCCCCTACGGCTATACCCGTAGGGGCACAATATCAGCAGTAACTGATATTTCCCCCATGATCTGAGTACCAGGGGTTGGAAGTGTCCCTACGGACATATCCGTAGGGGCCACAGCCTAGCCCCTACGGCGTTATCCGTAGGGGCCAAATATCAAGAATCCTGATATTTGGACCCTACGGATAGGTACCTACGCAGATATCCGTAGGGGTTAGAGCATGACCCTACGGTTATGTCCGTAGGTACATTCAATATATTAAAAAAAACCCCGTAAATAATATAACTTTTTTTACCCTACGGCCTACTCCGTAGGGGCAACAGGACCTACACAGAAATCCGTAGCGGCAATAATTTGCCCGTAGGGGCAAGTTCAGGGCTTCAACTTGCACCTGCGGCCTTTGCACCTACGGGGTATTTTTTCGCCCCTACGCATATATCCGTAGGGGCAGTGCGTTGCCCCTACGGATAAATCCGTAGGGGCAACCCTTATTTGTAGTAGTGTGTTCAAATATGAAGTTAGGATAACCGTGGTTTATTTTTAAGTGGAGGTAGAGAGGATCCAAATTGTGGCTTGCAAGTCCCAAACTTCAAAAATGGAGTTTACAAAACTTTGGTCAGACTGGAGTTGAGATGGCTACAGTTATTTCAAGTTTTGGGCTAAGACAACCGCAGTTATCTCAACTCCAAAACGGTTGCCAGACAAGGTATAGTCGGCATTTTAGAGTTAAGTTCTGCTAACTTTATGATACCGCAGTTTATAAATCTTTAACTCCATTCCCAAACAGGGGGCCTAATCATTTAATTAGGGGCGGAGATAACCGTGGTCATTTTATTTTAGCTCAAAAGCATAGATACTTGCAGTTACCTAAACTCCAATCTGATTCAAGTTTTCAGAACTCAATTTTTGGACTTTAGGGCTGGCAAACCTTAACCTGCATCTCCTTACCTCCACTTCAAAAAAAAAGTACAGTTTTCCTATAAATAACTAGCATGTATATTTCGAAATCCATTTCCACATTCATCGCACATGCAAAAAATTCTATTACATACAGAATTTGTTTAGGAATAAGAGTTCCAACTTTGGGAATGATGGGTATAGTAATTATTATAGATGCTACATAAGTTTTTTATATACCAATATCTATGCAAATTTGCAACAAATATTGGATTTTCTTTATATTTTTTTCTACCAAACACAAAAAGTAGTTTGGATTTGGAAATCTAATTATAAAACCTGAAGATAGCTAAACAATGAATCTGGCCTTATTTTTTGAACAAACCCCGCAAATATTTTTTGTTGCTAACCAATACATCCTCATAATCGACAGCAAAATTAAGGTATATTTGGAATACAGTTCATATCAAGGGTTTATGAAAAACCCACATCAAAAATACGCTAGCAAGGAGAAAATATCATTAAGAGTTGAAGCATAATCTCTCTCTTATATTTATTACCCATAATAGATGAATATCATATCATATTCATCAACAATTTTCTGTAAATTTCCAGGTGATAGGTGAGTGTAGTTGTGGTGCAGGATGGCGCAACTTCTATTCGAGGACGTTTTCGAGGTGAAGAGATTGGATCCAGATGGAAAAAAGTTTGATAAAGGTGAATTCCTACTTGCATTCTGTTAAACACCGATATCTGAATCAAAGTTTTGAGTTGAGGTTCTGAGGCTGTTGTCAATCGAATGTTTACGGTATTTTGGTAGTATCCCGAATTGTAGCGGACAGTCAGCAGTTTGAAATGAGCATGGATTTAGACGTGAATACCGAAGTCTACCCCCTTCGTGTTGGTGATAAGTTCACGATAGTCTTAGCACCATCTCTGAGCTTGGATGGAACTCCAGACACCGGTTATTATATGCCGGTACGCCCCCTGTACATTAGCTTTGGAGATGGCATTCATCACAAACTACATGTGCAAAAAACAAATAATTTCATATTTGGAGACGACATTCATCATAAGCAGTTCACTTTTAATTAGAAGAGTGTATGTTTAAATTTTAAATATGATTCTACCAATCATATTTTCTAGGACAAATATTGGATTAGTTTTTTCTCCATGCACTATAGATGCAATATCAATTTATGCATCACATAATCTAAGTTGGAACGACTTCAAAGTCATTATTATTTTTGCTCACTTGATCTATATACATAGAGAGAAATCCTCTAGATATGTATGCGTGCATTTATGCGTTTCTGATGATGTAACTCTATGTAAATGTATGTGTGTATGCATGCGATTGTCTTACTAAACAAGTGTGAGTAGATTACATGCAGCATTTAAAAGTTTCTGCGTACCTTGCCAACATCGTAATTATGCTCTTATACACCATAAGATGGATTAATAAATTCATAGTGCATCACAGGTCATCTAATGACTTTTCATTACACATATTAATCTGGTTTCTTGAATCTTCATTCATGTAGGTTGGCTCACCATCATTGTTGACCTCTGTATTGAGTCTTAGGTTCATCCTCTTTGATGTTTTACACACTAGTTTTCTTTCTAGAGGTTTGGTCAGATAATCTACCGGATTCATCTTTGACCTCTAAATTTAAGGAATATAATCCCATTATTTAGTTGTCTTACAACAGTACGTCTTAATGTAATATGCCAACTAGTTTTCCATTATAGGCCTTATTCGTAACTTGGAATATTATAGCAGCGTTAGTATCACAGTGTAGCAACACAGACGGAACTGGTCTCATCTATAAAGGGATATCTACCACGAGATGTTTAAGGCAATCAGCTTCTAGACCTATTTTACCTATGCTTCAGTTCATAGTTCCAAAGACAACCAAGGCCGGTGCATTGCATATTATATTGGGTACTGATGGAGGTCCTTTTCGGGTCTCCGTCAGATGTTGTCTTCCGTCGATCTTCCGGTGGATCTTGGAGGTGATCTCCTGTTGCGTGTGGGTCTCAATGGGTTTTGAGGAGATTGATAGTTTTGAGGGTTTTGCGCCGAGTACCTGCAAGGAAGTCTCGGGATGGTTTGGTACCACCGAGGACCCTCTGACGATCAAGTTAGCACAAGATCCGGGCAGAGTAACGGCTAAGTGGGGTCAAAAAAGCTTACTTGACCCCTCTGTGATGGGGGTTTATATAGTGGCGGAAGCACGCAGTAGCTGGCGCGAGAATCTCACCGGCAGTTACGCTCCCGACTTCACACCCGCGTAATAAGCGGATCGCCCGTTAATGGGGATCGTGATGGCGTGGAACGTGGGATGTTACCAGCGGAGAGCCCGCGCATGGCGAGATTTGCGGAGCGGCGGTTACGTCTGTGAGTGGTGGAGTTGGTCGGTCGGAGGGACCGAGGAAGATGGCCTCGGCGGGGGAGCCCGGGAATGAGCGGGAGAGCCGAGGTATCTTGGTCCTGTGGTAGCTCGGGGGTGAGCTGAGAGGCCGAGGAGGCCAATTTGCAGGGGCTCTGAGGTGAGCCAGGTTGTGCTTGCAGGTCGGATACAGGGGTGGCATGGTCGGCCCTTATGGGCCCTTTCCTCCGAGTTCTAGGACACGTCATCTAGCACGTGTCCTAATCTGGGAGATTGCCAATATAGAGTATCATCAGGTACTCTTGTCGATCTATCTATCCTTGTTCCTGAACTCAATTAAGATTTTAAAATTGAGGGTGATGTTGTATAAATTATGAAATTTTAGATATAAAGTAACAATTCAGGGGTCTTGCTGTTCGAACAGCAAGCTAGAGTCTCAGGGGCTAACAACCCCATACAAGGCACGGGGCAAGGTTTATTAAAAAAAATTACAAAGACAAACTTCAGAATTTGTTGACTCCAGATTCCCACATAAAGAAGGAATATCATTTCATAATTTTTTTTTGTGCAGTCATAATATTATTAATTTGTCACTTCTCTATAGGTTTTTTTTATTTTACCAGCTATAATATTCTTCGCAAATGTTAGTGCTTGACACTCCAAGCTGGTCTCTCTCTCTCTCTCTCTCTCTCATAGCATTCCAATCATACAAATTTTCCACTATTAATACTTGAGGGTTTAACAAGTTTCTCGACGCCGTAGAAGATCACATATTGAGGATTTGATTATATTTTATATTTGAACATTAGGATTACCTTTGTTAGAGATTTTATGAGGCTCATATTATAGTTAGGGATTTAATTAAAAAGATTTTATATTTTAAACATCTAGTTAGGCAATCTGTTTGGATGACAATATAAGAAGGCACTCTCCAAGAATTCTACGTTTTACCTTACCGTCAGATAGATTGATGCCTCTTCTTGACGTTCGTAGAATGAGATCTAGCCATGCCTACCGCTATGCCATTCATGCAGCCGCCTTATGTGATTGTACACTTACAGCGAGGTGATCAAAGAAATTCTAGAGAGCAAATCATTATTAACATTTACACCAAGAATCAATCTCAAAGGACGAGAGTATGTTCTTAAGGACATTGAACTCACACGCTAATTCGGTCGGTTAATTTTTAATATTTTATTTTAATCACAGTCATAATATCCAACATATATGTATACGGTATGGACCGCATGGTATATCCTATTGTCATTTGTATGCATGGTGTGTGTGTGTGTGTGTGTGTGTGTGTGAGAGAGAGAGAGAGAGAGACCTTGTAAATGTCTATAACTGAAAAGATGAAACTGGGAAAGGGATGCTGATGCAAAATCCTTGGTGATGAAACTAAATGGAGCTCTCATCTTGTAATTTATAGTTCCTACTATGTTGACTTTTAAAGAAACAATTCCATTTTTATTTCGTTCTTGCTTTTTAAATGTTTTCATAATTTGTACTCAAAGAGGAAAAATAATTCCCAGAGATTGTGGTCGATAGTCTCATTGATTGAGATCGCAAGTCTTACGCTTTATAAGATGAACATTGAATACAATTAATGAACAAACTTCTTAGTGTGGTATATTCCAAACAGATGCTTAATGTTCTTGTCCTGTTTGTTTATCTACAACCTTCACGCGATGTTCTTTTGATGCATTTTTTGTTGTAACGTGGTGATTATGGCTTGAAAAAATTAAATTCCTTTCTCGATTCTTGGCATCAACGACTTCAGACTCTGTTGATCGATATCATTAAATTTTCTGCTGAAGGGTGCACGCAAGTCGCTAGCAGACAAGTTTGAGTATGTAATGCATGGAAAGCTTTATAAGATTTCGGAGGACAGTTCTGAAGGAAGAGTAAAAGTGTGGCCTCTGTTCAATCATTTTCTTTCAATTGAATATATTTCCTTTATTTGAAGGGTAAATTATCACTAAAATACCCTTAACTTTCATTGTTTTCCACTAATCATCTACTTTTAGGTTCTTTTGTATTGCAATAAGCTCCCTGAAGTGTTGCAATTAGGAGCATTTTAGTGGAAAATTTTCCTTTAAAATCAAAGTTTAAGGGAGTTGCTATATAATTAATAACATTAAGGGTGTTTAGAAAAAAACAGCAAACGTCAAGGGTAATTTAGTAAAACTTACCCTTAAAATAGTATAATGTCAGTAAGTATGCAAGTGAAAACTTTAGCGAAGCAATGTTTAACATAGCCTTGTCTGGTAGGACTCTTGAGGCTTTTACAATTAATCAGTAGTTTCCAAACATGTATTATGATGCAAATTTATGATGGTTTTTTTTCTATATATCACCCCCAAAACTTGTATATTTCTAAATATCGCCCCCAAAACTTTGATATTCCATGTCATTCAGAGTATCATTTCCTATTTGATCCCTTTGAATCTCTAAAACTTGTATGTTATCCAAATTTCTCCCCCAGACTGATTTTCGGATGAAATGCTCCTTAACAATGAAAATACCCTTCTTCCAACTGTTGGGGTAAAAATTTACATCCTGATTGACCAAGTCAAAATCAAAGTCAACCCAAGCCAAGTGGGCCCAAGCCCAAATCCAGTGGGCCCATCCCCGGGTCGAGCCCGAACATGAAGCGGACGGCCTCCCCCCACGCCAAGATAAAAATTTTTGTAATAAACAATTTTGTTGTATTTCTTTTATTTTATTTTATGGATAAATGTAAGAAAAATAGGCATAAAGCCGAATTTTTGTAAAGCCCATGGCTTATGTGCAAAAAGAAATGGCACATGAGCCGTGGGGTGGGCAAAATGCCATTTTGTGAAGCCCAAGGGGCTATGTGTAAAGTATATGGCCTATAAAGGCAAAGATAGTGAAATATCTCAACAACTTTTTTTCTCTCCAAAAATTTTCTAGATCTGAGATCTCTTCCTCCTTCCTCAAGGTTCTAAAACCTTCTTTTTCCTTTTGAATTAAATCAAGAGTTTAACTCTTCCTTTTCTCAAAATAAGTAGATTTCCACCATAAAACCTACGAAGGGGAGCTCGGATCTCCAATCAGATCTCGAAAAGGGGAGGCTTTTAAGGCCCATCCCCTTTTCTCCAAGATCTCGCCGGTCAAGAGCAAGAAGAAGGAGACCCATCTCCAAAAATCTAACTTTAGACAGACCCAAGGCTCAAAAGAAGAGCAATAAATCCCCAGGAGCTTAGCTCCTTTCTAAAGTTGCTGGAGTTTAACTCCATAAAATTAATTTCTGTTGGAGTTTAACTCCATAAATTTGTTTCTGTTGGAGTTTAACTCCATAAATTCCCTTGGGAGTTCAACTCCCCAGCCTAGGGGCTAGGCCTCCCTTTCCGCGGGTTTTTCCTGCGGTCACGTGTGCCCACGTGACCTCGAGGCGCCAAGGCGCCCATCGGTCACTTGTGCGCACGTGACCCCGGGGCGCCAAGGCGCCCATCGGTCACGTGTGCTCACGTAACCCCGGGGGCGCCAAGGCGCCCATCGGTCACGTGCGCGCACGTGACCCCAGGCATTAAGGCGCCCACCTGCTGTGCGAGCGTCCTTTAGACGCCATTTTGTTTTCTTTTCCCCCTCGTTTTACGTGCACTCCCCAACAAAATCCCTTCTGGAGTTTAAACCTTTTTAAAAAAAAAAAAAGAGATTCTTTGGAGTTTAACTCCATAATAAAATTCCTTTTGAAATTAAACTCCACTAAAAAAAAGGAAAGGGGGGAAGGAAAACATACACAGACTCCACGACACTGTCTTCCGTTAGAAAAAAATTTCTAACGGGGCGCTACCCCGTACTCCGCAAGGGGGCTGCTAGCCCCCTTGACCCCCAGCCCGCTATCCGGGTAGCGGGACCCCCGTAAAAAACTCTGCGGGGCCTCCCCGATATTTCCAAAACCCCTTCAAAACACGATACTGCACATTGAGTTCGCATGACCAGTTTAACCCGTTAATCGGAGGTTCTTTCGCTCCAAATGCGAGGGGTAATTAACGGCAGCTTAGTCCGCGGTTGCCGGAGATTCGGATCCCCACAATCAATAAACCCCGGCCTACCCTAGGCAGGGGGAATCTGTAATGCGCCTGACAAGCGCGCGCGTATTCCCATCTCAATGGGGTGACGAAAAACACCCTACAGATTCTGGCACGCCCGGTGGGACCTATCTCTCCTCCCATATTTCGGGTTAAACGTTCATGCGAACTCAATCAATATACATATCGATTGCCTATACTGAAATGATGTTTTTTTTTCTGTGTAGCAATCAACCTTCAACAACGATGACTCCCAAGACGAACTCGGCTTACGACGCAACCCCGATCTCGTACGTAGTCAAGATCAATGCCCGCGTAGTTCTCCCCTCCAGTCTCAGCCGGCAATGGGAGGAGCCACCCCGTCAACTTGGTTCCATCATCATCTACCCTGCCTTAAGCGCTCATTTGGCGGAGATCCCAGCGGAACAGGTGGCCAAGCCGGTCTCAAGGGGTAAGAGGCCGAATGTCGTGATCGCCAAGGCACCACAACCGAAACTTAAGATGGTGTCTGAACGATTCTCTGGTGCTCCAGCGGGGGGCAAGAACTTCTGTACAAAGGGCAACATCAAATGTCGCGGACGAGCTCAGGCGATGACTCCAACAAATGCACAATCGAGCGTATCTCCAAGGCCCTTCATCGCCCGGTCTACGGAGTCTTCCCAAAGAGCCGAAGTCTGTCAGGTGCTTAAAACAGAAAAGTTAAGGCAGAAGCGGCTCAGGTATCGAGCCAACAAGAGGGCCAAGGCTTCGGCCAAATGGAATCGTGTGAAGTTCCAAGTGTAGGGTTGCCCCGCGACGACGGCTGAGTCGAACGTAAGAATCGGCAATTCCTTCGAGCCTCTGAAGTGGGTTCAGAAAAACGCCATGACCGCCAGAATCAAGAAGACGGCGGTCCGAATAGTGCCACAAAGAGACGTGTCCCGGCCCCAACAGAAAAGGTATGACACTGTCTCTTCAAGAGTCTATCAGGCGCTCTGTGCCGCACGAAAGCAACGGGGCAAACCAAGAAAAGGAGCGCCAGCACCATTCAAAAAGCTGTTTAGACCAGCCGCCTTCAATCGACTACCGGCTACCGAAGCAAGGAGGTCAAGACAGCGATCCGTGAAATCAGCCGCCAATGACCGAAAGACGGCCGGATATATCATCCATACGGTCTATATGGCGGGCGGGCGCCCCAGCGACAACCTCCGCAGCAAAAGCAAGGATGGGGCCACCACATCCCAAGCCCAATCTAGCCTGAATGTGGTTGCCGCCGCCCAAGAACAGCCGCCCGCCGCTGGATGAAGAAAACCCTCTCGATGAGGATAATAGGCAGAAAGACCCCTCGGTCCATGCAGAGTCAAGCTCGGACAGCGAGGAAGAGCCTACTTTCCGCCCCAGGACTGCGGAGCAAGAGCTGCTTCAAGAGCTTCGAAAACAGCTCAGGAGCAAAGATAAAGAGATGGCCAAGCTCTATTCGAAGATTGACGACTTAACGAACGTGGTGATGCAGCTTACAGCTCAAATTGCTCGAGCGCCTCCCAATCAAGCACAAGCCGCTACTAATCAGCCGGGTGATGACAATCCGAGGCAGCCAATGCCTGTTCCTTTGGGAGTAAGACTGGTCGAGCCGCATGAAAGCCGGCCACACTCCGCTTCTGGGGACGCCTTGGCCCCAGATAGCACTATCCCGCTAACACAGGATCGGATAATGGATTTGGTCACCAGCAAGGTTAAAACATTGGTGGCCGAAGCTGAAGCTCAGAAAGAAATCGGCAATAGTGGGCGGCCATATCCCGCGCAGTACGATCTGATTGAGTTCCCAAGCGGCTACGTCATTCCTAAGTTCGGAAGATTTGATGGAACGGGGAATGCAAATCAGCACGTCGCCCACTTCAAAGCGTCGTGCGGAAATACAGGGGGCAATGACGCGCTCCTTCTTCGTCAGTTTGTCAACAGCCTGACCGGCGTCGCCTTCGACTGGTATGTGAGTATACCGGACGGGTCCGTCATTACCTTTGCCCAAATGGAGTCCCTGTTTCGGCAAAGGTTCATGAGTGTCAGTGATAAAATCTCCATTGCCGATCTTGTGAGGACCAAACCGGGGAAGAATGAAAGCAACACCGACTTTATCGCTCGATGGCGTAATCTCACAGTTAAGTGCGAACCGCCGCTGGAGCAGGACCAGTCCGTCAGCCTTCTCATTGGGAACCTCTGCAATTGGATGGTCCCATTCTTGTGTACGGCAGGCCTCAAGACATTTCAGGAGCTAACCAAGAAAGTCCAAATGCTGGAACGCTCAAAGCAGGAGTCCCCGCCGGATTCTCAGAGAGACAAAACTTGGAAAAGCAAGCGGGACGACAACCGTAGAAGAGGGAGTTCCAGCAGTACCAATGTCTTCAATGCGTCCGACAATGAAGAAAAGCGAAGGGCGGCCGAATCCAAAACTAACCGGTCTCGAAAGCCATGGCTGGGAGGAGATGGGCCTTCCCTAGAGGAGAAAAAGAACAAGGTTTACTCTTTCAGAAGGGACAAGGTCCGCAAGATATTTAAAGATGCCTTGAACAACGGCCTACAATTGCCGGAGTCGAAAAGACCCCAAGAAGCAAAAATGACCGACAATCCCCTGTATTGCCCGTACCACCGAGTAGTGAGCCATGCGATCGAGGATTGCTATATCTTCAAGGACTGGGTCGAGAAGCAGTACAAGGCTGGAGAGATCGAGCTGTCCAAAAGCGTGTTGGTGAACAATCAAGTTGCAACCGCCAACTTTATACAGACAGAAGTTGAAGCCTTCTGGGAGCAGACAGCTGAACCCGCTGCCCTGACAAACGAAACGGACCCATCGCGGTCTCCGTGGAGTACGCACATATCTAACAAGACGAAGAAGATGATAAAGCTACTTCGAAAAGAGCCCATGACAGAATGGGAAGGGCAGAAGAGGCCTACCAGTCCAGCTGCCGATGCGGTTCCATCACGCTCAACATCCAAGAAGCTCAAGAAGAAGAAAAGTGCGGCTCGGCGCGAAAAGGAGTCTGCAGGAAGATCGGCCATTCAAAAATATATCGATTCCCTCGAAGAATATGAACAGAAGGAAAGAACTTTGGTTCAATTAAAAGAGTTCCTCCCTGTACAAGCGGCTGAAATTTTGGAGGAGTTAGAAGAAGACTCCAACGAAGAGATCCCAGTAGTGACCTGCTACGCCATCCATCTTGGTAGCGACTCTGAGGATGAGCTCTGTTTTCCTGAAGAGGACGAGGAGCTCGCCACAACGGCCAATCAAATCCAGCTCAGAAGCGGTAGGGCTCTACCGCCAAATCAAGGCAACGCCCCAAAAGGGAAAGAAAAACAAGTCGCTAATGAAGAAGATGGCAGAGAACCGGCTGATGAAAACATAAGTCCTTCCTCGGTGGACTATAATGTCTTGGCACATCTCCGGAAGCTTCCGTCTCTCCTGAGCATCTACGATGCCTTGGTCCTATCTAAGGGGCTTAGAGATGTTCTTATTCACGCTCTACAAAACCCCGAGCGGTATCAGGCTCACTTCGCGGAAATTAATATGAAAGAAGCTCAGCACGCTTTGCATGCCACCGCAGTCACATTTAAGGATGAAGACTTGCTACTGGGAACATCTGAGCACAATCGGCCGCTTTACGTGACCGGGTACAACGACGGAGATCGAATTAATCGCATATTGATTGATCCGGGGTCCTCAGTGAACATCATGAACTTGCGAACTCAGAAGAGTTTGTCAATGGACGTCCGACACCTGTCAAGAGAAAGGATTGTCATTCAAGGCTTCAACCAAAATTGCCAGCAAGTTCTGGGGTCTATAGCTTTGCCAATCAAATTCGGGGATCTGCAAACTGAAGCTAAGATATACGTGATCGACGCAGACACGTCTTATAAGATTCTCTTGGGGCGGCCGTGGCTCCACGATTACGGCATCATTCCGTCAACTCTCCATCAATGTATGAAGTATACTAAAAATGGCGAAGAAAGACGCATTGACGGAGACATCCAGCCGTTCGGTGTGCATGAAGTCCGCTATGAAGATTCTCGGTACTTTATGAACCACCAAAATGCTAAGCCACAACTGACTGAGGATAGACCGGCCCCAAGACTCAAAAGCAAATCTGCGCCGGCTGTCACTTTCAAAAGCAAAAACGCCCAAGTGCGCCCGCATTTCGGCAGTGACACTAATGAGTCCGACGCTGGAAGCCCGTTCTTCTGTAAAACTCGCCCTCGTTTCGGCAGCGATACGGACGAATCTGTTACTGAAGGCCCATCTAGCAGCAAAGTCCGCCCTCATCTCGGCAGTGACACTGAAGAGTCAGAAGAAGAGGACCTGCCGTGCAACAGCTGTGCAGATTGGACCCCCATGCAGCAAGCGAAACTACGAGAGACCTTCGAAGTCGCAGAAGGGTCCCTGGCCATCACAAGGGTGCCGGAACGGATGTGCAAAGAGCTCGATGCATTGTCAGTCTCTACCGTGGACCAGCTGAAAACTTTCTACGTGCCTGATTGTTAGCAGTTCTGCGTGTTCAAGTTTTAGTTAAAATACCGCAATCAAGACGGTTTCGCTTGTAGCTAGCCGGTTGAGTACGGGTCGTCCGCAGGGAGATGGGAGTCTTTTTCTATGTGCTTTAACGAGTTAAGTCCGGTTTTTCAGATTTTGTTGTGGTTATCTAAGTGTTAAGTTGATGTTTTAAAGAGAGCTTGTTAGGGTTAGGATTAGGTTAGTTTGAGTTAGGAGTCTCCACATCTTTCGTTGCCCCTCTTAATATCGGTGTTACGGTAATCGGCAACAACGGGGATTAGCACGACTAGGAACGAACTTGCGAGTATAAGCTAAGCTTTCCAACGCATAAGTCCTTCCTTTTGGTGCTTGTCCGTCCGTTCTTGGCTCTTAGCCATAACCTCCGGTTAATTCAACCACAACCGGTCTCACTACGGGACCACCGCTATCATGTAGGATAGGGTGCCGTAAGGAGCGGATTGTGGTTCAATTAACGGAAGTCGATTTAAGCTGTTGGGCAAGGAAAGAGTGAGAGAGATTTCCTTCTCTCAAACTTCCCTTATCCTACCCTAACAAGTATGAACTACTCACACATCATGATACGGAAAAATAAAACAAAACAAAAGAGGAAGATAGAAAGAAGGAGATTAGAAGAATACGGCTAGCTATTTGCGACCTCACCTTGGCGAGGATCGAGCGTAAGTATCATTGTCGTATTAAGGATAACGAAAAAGAGAGAAGAAAGAAACAACAAGAAAATAACAACAACTACTTAACGAATTAAAATTATAACAATTATAGCAAAAGTAAGACAAGCATGATAATAAAATGATCTTCTTTATTCACCATTCTTCACTCACAAAGCTCACTCAAGTTTAATGGAGAAGAGATGAGAAGAAGAAGAACATGTAATCTAAAACCTAGCAAAAAGAAAATACAAGAATGGACCCTTTCCTTCTCAAAGTTCTGGGCTATTTATAGGCTGGAGAATGGAAATCTAGGGCAACCACCAAAACACATCTGAAAAGACCAAAATACCCCTGGAAAAGTTTTGCCTGCCGCCACTATACAGCCGCGGATCCGCGGCCTAGACCCCCTATTGGCCGCGGATCCGCGACCCTTTAGAGGAGTTGGGCCCTCTTCTTTTTTGTGCTTCCCTGGTTCTCTGTGCCCATTATTCTTATATCTGTATTTTCTCATAATTTCTTCACGAATTTTCCAGAATTTCTGTTGAGGGAAAGGTGGACTTTTTGTCAAGATTTGGCATGATTGCCTCGAGCTCCGCGTAGATTTCTTGGAACTTGTTGTTGCCATTGAGCCTTGTGCATGAAGGTGACAATCGATTTGCCATTTTGTCTTCCTAAACTGGTATCTGGCAACATACGGATGAAGAGCGGAGACCGTGTTTTATCTGTGGTTGGCAGGAACCCGGATTTTGTCGTGTTTTCCATGAATTTCACCGTTTTAGAACCGAGAACCTGTATCCTGCAATTGACTAGCAAACACGGCTCAAGAGTATCTACCGATATGCAATGTGATAAAAATTGGGCGGTATGAAAATGCAAAAATCTGATATGAACAAATACCCCCAAACTTATCATTTGCTCGTCCCGAGCAAAGCCAATTTATTCACAAAAAATTTCCTAACCTCACTTTCGCAGGGAACGCGATTGCACTGAGCATGTGCAACAAGCCGTTAAACCTCTAGGTGTCACTAGTAGGAGGAGTGTTGTCTCCTGAGGGTTTTCAGCGGATACTACCCACAAAATCCGGTCAAGTTGGTTTTGTAAAATAACTAAAATTCAAACCCTAAAGTTTTGTTTCAGAAAATAACAATTCTATAATCCTAAGTCTAGACTATCGAACCTTTATTTTTCACACCTCGCTTCTTATTTAACTACAGATTTTATATGTCTTTACGTGCAGTGCAAATAGTGTCGTTAAGTTCCCGAAAGGTCGAATAAAGTCATCATGTCGCACAATAAAGCCCAGATAACAATTTTAAAAGGATTACATAAGTTTTATAAAGAGTTAAGTATTTTTCAAGTTTCGTTTTCCAGTAAGGTTTCAACTTCAGAATTTCTATCTTCCTTAACAGGAAACTAAGTCGTATTCTTCACTCCACCTTTTTCTTGTTTTCATTTCATACACACCTCTGTGAACGTGCAATAGTCTTTATCATAGAATAAAACCTTCATATCTCCGTTAAAATTTTTTTTATAAAAGCCTGTCTTTTATCAAGATTATTCTCACACAAAGAACCGTTAGGAATTTTAACTCGGAGAGAACACTTGCTTGACTTTGTTTTAAACTGGACTTTCTAGGCTTCTTAGCGAGCTTTGGGCCAATGCACCCAAACCAGTTGGTTTTAGGGCATTAGGTGTAGAAACACCCCAGCGGACTTAATTACTCAAGTTACCTAGGTCCAAGAACAAAAGACAGTTTGGCGTGAAAATCAGATGATTTAATACGAACGGAGATATAACCGGCTGTTCAATTATTATTATTATTTTTTGGATAAAAGACGTGTTTAGTGGGTTCGGTGTGTAATCATTCCAATCAAGTTTTAGATGGGTTATTTTTCAGACTTAGCTCCAATTACGGCATCAATAACATTCCTTCATATTCGCTTTACTGCATAAACTATTCTTGACATTACTTATTTCAGAACAAACCTATTTGATCCTCAGAAAATCATTTATCTGTTTAAAAGTTTTTCAACATAAAAGACTTGTCATCTAATTCCCAAAAACTCACGACACGTGTAGTGTGATGTAAAGACGTATATCAGCTATAGTTAACTTCAAAGGAGAGTTATCTTTCAGGTTTTCAAAATCTAAACATAAAATTTAGTTATTCCTATTTTTTTCAAACAAAAACCGTCGAAATGTTGAATCAGAGTTCTTCCACAAGCTAACTTGACAAAAAAGTTTTTATATTTTTTTTTTTTAGAAAATTTTCAGTTTTTTATGGATTTTATGGATTTAAATATGCAGATGCAAAATATACATATGAATGCGAAGGTAAGAAATGCGTACCGAGCGTACCCCCAAACTTAAACTGGACAGTGTCCTCACTGTTATTGCATGAAGAGATCATTTAGAGGGTCAAAATTGTCGGTTAGCGATACACAATTTTTTTGTTTTTGTTTTTAAAGAAAAAGAATATACACAAATATATACAAAATGGTTTGTACATACCCCCAAACTTATTTGGAACAGTGTCCACTGCTCTTAGCTGGATAACCGAAGTTTGAAGGTAGGCAGAGGAAGATCATTCAGGGTAAACCGGCTCCTGTAGGAACAGGAGCTCCTCTGTTGGTTCGACGCTAAGATACGGTTTGCATCGGTGTCCGTTTACTTTGAAAAGTGAACCGTCCTTTGGATTTTCCAAATCCACAGCGCCTTGCGGATATACATTCCGCACAAAATACGGCCCTTTACAGCGAGATCTGAGCTTTCCTGGATGGAAGTGAAGTCGGGTGTCGTAAAGCAGTACCTGTTGACCAGGTACGAAGGTTTTGCGCAAAAGGTGTTTATCGTAAAACACCTTCGTTCGATTCTTAACGACAACCGCGTTATCGTAAGCCTCATCCCTAAGCTCGCTTAGTTCGTTCAACTGCAGCTTCCGATGGCTGCCCGCATCCTCGAGAGACAGATTCAGCTCCTTTATCGCCCAAAATGCACGATGCTCTATTTCGACAGGAAGGTGGCAGGCTTTTCCGTACACAAGCCGATAGGGAGACATGCCAAGGTCGGTCTTATAAGCGGTTCTAAATGCCCAAAGGGCATCAGTGAGTTTTAGAGACCAATCCTTACGGTTCTTGGAAACCGTCTTCTCCAGTATCTGCTTGATTTGCCGATTTGAAACTTCGGCCTGCCCGCAGGTTTGGGGGTGGTAGGGCGTAGAGAGCTTATGATTTATGGAGTATTTCCGCATCAAGGCTTCGAAAGTTTTATTGCAGAAATGACTTCCATTGTCGCTAATGATCGCTCGGGGGTGACCAAACCGGGAGAAAATGTTTTCTTTAAGAAATCTAACGACAACCTTGTTGTCGTTAGTCCGGCTGGGCACAGCCTCGACCCATTTAGAGACGTAATCAACAGCTAGAAGGATGTACAAGTTCCCGAAAAAGCTGGGAAACGGCCCCATGAAATCTATCCCCCAAACATCGAAAATCTCCACAACCAAGATCGGTTGGAGCGGCATCTCGTTCCTCCGGGATATCCGGCCCATGTGTTGGCACCGGGAGCAAGTCTTGCAATAGTCATGAGCGTCTTTGAAGAGTTGTAGCCAGTAGAAACCACATTGCAAGATCTTCTCAGCTGTCTTTCTGGGCCCAAAATGCCCGCCACACGCTTGATCGTGGCAAAATGACAGCACACTCTTGAATTCCTCATCAGGGACACACCGACGAATAATCTGGTCGGGACAGTACTTGAACAAGTAGGGTTCGTCCCAGTAAAAGTGTTTTACTTGGGATAAGAAGCGAAGTCTGTCCTGACTCGACCATTCAGTCGGGAGTAATCCTGTGGCCAAATAGTTCACAATATCTGCGAACCAGGGTTCGCACGATACTGTCAAGAGCTGTTCATCCGGGAAAACGTCGTTGATCGGAATTGGAAGCGAAGGCGAAGAAGGAAGTCGTGAGAGATGGTCGGCAACTACGTTTTCACATCCTCGTTTATCCTTAATGACAAGGTCAAACTCCTGAGGCAAGAGGATCCAACGTATTAACCGAGATTTTGCATCTTTCTTCGCAAAAAGATGGCGCAGAGCAGAATGGTCAGTGTAGACAGTGACTGGAGAGCCGATGAGGTAGGGCCTGAACTTTTCTAAAGCAAATACAACCGCTAAGAATTCCTTCTCAGTTGTTGTAGAATTGAGTTGTGCGCCGTTCAGGGTTCGGCTCGCATAATAGATTACGTGCGGCATCTTGTTGATGTGTTGTCCAAGGACAGCACCAATGGCAAAGTCGGATGCATCGCACATAATCTTAAATGGGTGCATCCAGTCAGGTGAGGAAAGAACGGGAGCAGAAGTGAGTGAGCGTTTCAGTGACTCGAATGCAGTCACACAGCTCGAGTTGAAGTCGAAAGGCGTATCCTTGGCCAGCAAAAGAGTCAAGGGCCTAGCAATCTTGCTAAAGTCCTTGATGAACCGTCTATAGAAACCGGCATGGCCAAGGAAGGCTCGGATATCTCTGACGCATCGGGGAGGAGGCAGATTGGAAATGACCTCAATCTTTGCTTTGTCAACCTCTATGCCATTTTGCGAGATGATATGTCCTAAGACAATACCTTCGCGCACTATGAAGTGGCATTTCTCCCAGTTCAAAGTGAGATTCTTGTCCTTACATCGGGTAAGGACAGCGTCAAGATGCAGCAAACACTCGTTGAAGGAATCGCCGAAGATGGAGAAGTCATCCATGAAAATCTCCAGGAATTTTTCCACCATGTCTGAGAAAATTCCCATCATACACCGCTGGAAGGTAGCGGGCGCATTGCATAACCCAAAGGGCATGCGACGATATGCAAACGTGCCGAAAGGACAAGTGAATGTGGTCTTGTCCTGGTCTTTTTCGGCGATGGGAATTTGATTATAGCCGGAGTAGCCATCAAGAAAATAGTAGTACTCGTGTCCGGCCAATCGTTCAAGCATCTGGTCAATGAAAGGTAGCGGAAAGTGGTCTTTCCGCGTTGCGGCGTTGAGTTTTCTGTAATCAATGCAAACTCGCCACCCAGTTTGGGTGCGAGTAGGGATTAACTCGTTCGCCTCGTTAGTGATGACCGTGATGCCCGACTTCTTGGGGACAACATGAATGGGGCTAACCCACTGGCTATCAGAGATAGGGTAAATGATACCACTATCTAGACATTTTACGATCTCCTTCTTCACAGCCTCTTTCATGACTGGATTGAGACGTCTTTATGGATCCCGGGCTGGTTTGGCATCATCCATCAGATGAATGTGATGCTCAACGATCAGGGGACTAATCCCCTTGATGTCCGCCATGGACCAGCCAAAAGCTTGCCTGTTGCTGTGCAAGACCGCGAGAAGGGCTTTCTCTTGCTCGGGAGCTAGAGAAGCCGAGATGATGACAGGGAGGGTCTCGTTCTCACCTAAGTAAGCATACTTAAGGTGAGACGGCAACGGCTTGAGTTCGAGCGTTGGAGGTGAAACGATGGAAGGCAAGATTGGTGCAAAGGTCTCGAACTCAAAGGACTCCAGCAAAGGTTCAAAACGAGTGTAGGCAACCGAGTTGGATGGTTCAGGTAACTCATCCGAAAAGTCGAAGGATTCAAACTCGGGTTGTGCGCGGCTAAGATCGTTCGAGAACGTGAAACACTCGTAGTCGTTGTCGGGCGCAGAAACAGCAGCAGGTTCGAAGAGAAACGCACTAGTGGCGTCAAGATTATCGTGATCAAACAGAAACTCCTCGAATTCACACTCTTCTGGGGTGATCTCCTGGATCGAGCAGACGTCCACTATATGAGCATTAGGTTCGGCGGGCTGATTCCCCAACCTAAAAATGTTGAGTTCAATCGTCATGTTTCCAAAAGAGAGGTTCATCGAACCATTGCGACAATTGATCACAGCATTTGAGGTTGCGAGAAATGGGCGACCGAGTATCACCGGAATTTGATTCCGGGGGTTAGCTACAGGCTGTGTATCTAATACAATGAAGTCAACGGGGAATATGAAGTCCCCGACTTTTATTAACACATCCTCTAGCTCACCCCTAGGGTGGGTGATCGATCGGTCGGCCATTTGGAGAGTGCAGTGTGTGGGTTTCAGCTCTCCGACGCCTAATTGCTCGTATACTGAATACGGAAGCAGGTTAACACTGGCACCAAGATCTAATAGTGCGCGGTTGATGTTCTTATCCCCAATAGTAATTGAAATCGTAGGACAGCCAGGGTCCTTCCGTTTTTGTGGTAAAGATTGGGTAAGGGCATCTCTCACAGCACTAGCCAAGAAAACTTTCTTAGGTACCTGAGACTTCCTCTTTTTCGTGCACAAGTCCTTTAAGATTTTCGCGTAGGACGGGACTTGTTGGACAGCATCTAAAAGAGGAATGTTAATGTTAACCTGCTTGAATAACTCCAGAATCTTCTCCATTTGAGGATTTTGTTTGTTAGACCTCAACCGGTTTGGAAATGGAACATTTTGAAAATTGGTTGAGTCTAATGCTGGAGGAGGAGATTGTGGAGTTGGAACGGATCCCAGAATAGGTGTTTTCGTGGAGTGAGAAGTGGGTCCGTTCAAAGCAGAAGAAGAAGAGGGAGAGCCTTGTGAAGAACGGAGAATAGGCTCAGAAGACGAAGAAGAAGGAGAAGAAGAAGCAGCGGCCGGGGTGTCATCGTTGATCCGTGTGCCCGTGTTGTTTTGCAGTATCCTTCCCGATCTCAGTGTGGTCACGGCACTCACATTATGGTTCTGTTGTTCAAGAGCAACATATGCATTATGTGGGTGACCGGGATTTGGAAGTGGCTGGGACGGGAGCTTCCCCTTCTCTCGCTCGCTTAAGGCCGCGTTCAGCTGTGCAATCTGGGCCTCGATGGTCTTGATGCTTTACCCGTGTGCGGCAGTGTGTTGCACTAAAGATTGAATGGAAGACTGGATGTTGGCGGTGGATTGAGTCGATTGTTTAACAAACGCCTCCAGACTTCGCTCGAGCGAGGAAACCTTATCGTTGTTTGACGGAACAAAGTTGTTTGGTGGAAAAGAATTGTTTGGTGCAAAGTTGTTCGTCTGATTTTGGAAAGGTTGGGGTTGGAAGGGCTGCTGATATTGGTGTTGAGTTTGTTGTTGCGCTTGTTGTTGCGGCGGAGGGGCCCTTTGGAAATTGTTGCCCTGGAATTGATTCTGATTCTGATTCCAGGCGAAATTGGGGTGGTTCCTCCAACCGGGATTGTAGGTGGAAGAGTATGGATCATTCTTCGGTCTTTGCTGGAAGGCAGCATTAACCTAATCCTGTCCTTGCGAGGGTGGATTGTAAGGACACTCTTCGGTCAAGTGGGAAGGATCGGAACAACAAGCGCAGATGGTACGAAGGGGGAGAACAGGGGCAGGAGCAGGAGCAGAGAATTTGCTTTCTATCGCTTCAAGCTTTCTTGTTATAGCAGCCATTTCTGCTTTCATCGCAACAGAGACATCAAGTTGGTGGATTCCTACCCTAGACTGACCGGTAGAAGTGGAGGTAGAAGAAGAAGAAGTCGGTCTGGTGCTCTCCCACTGTAGCGTTTGCTCCGCAAGGTCGTCAAAGAACTGCCACGCTTCCTCGTCAGATTTGGATAGGAAGTGGCCCTGACAGATGGTTTCCAACAACTGCTTCGTTGCTGGGTTCAGGCCCTCGTATAAGGTTTGGCAGAGCTGCCATTTCTCTATACCGTGGTGAGGACACTGAACAAGAAGGTCTTTGTATCGGTCAAAGCACTTCCAGAAGGGTTCAGAAGGAAGCTGGGAGAATTGGTTGATTTCATTTCGAATTCTTGCGGTCTTATGATTCGGATAGAATTTTTTTAGAAACGCTTTAACAAACTCGTCCCAGCTGGTGATTGAGTGGGAAGCGGTGCTATACAGCCATTTTTCAGCGAGATCGCATAAAGTGAACGGAATGACCCGTAGACGTATAGCATCGTCCGACAGCTGGGTGGTTTTCATCATGGCACAGACGTTTTGAAATTTATTGATGAAGATATAGGCATCTTCAGATTCAAGCCCATGAAAACGTGGAAGCATGTTGATGAAATGGGGCTTAATTTCAAAGTTGTCCCCATTGGCCGGAGGAAGAGAAAGGCAGGTGGGAAGTGCAGAACGGGTGGGATAGAAACGATCCTGGAGCGCGATTCGCTGCGGCGCTACAACAGGCGGAGGTGGTGGGAGATTGGTCTCCGTAGGAGGTGGAGCCAATCCAGGGGTGGTCAAAGAGATGTTCGGATTAAATCCCGACATCGCGGAAGAAGAGGTTGGTGAAGGTGAAGGTGAAGATGTATGAACAGAATTCCGGTCAACGTCGGAGTTGGCCGGCAAAGGAAGGGGCGAAAGAGGAGTGGACGGAGTATCGACTTCGGAGTCGATCGCGTAGTCGGTAGCGACTAACGTAACGCGGACTAGACGGGCGCTAGTGTCCCGAGTCCAAGCGGACATACACTAAACGAGTTTAGTATAGTCAAAGCGGAGAAGGTGAGGGTAAGAAAACGTCAATTGAGAAAAGCGATGGGTGGTGGGTGGAAAAATGGATTTGGCGATAAAAGGGCAAGTTTTTATAAAAGTTTTTGATTTTTTTCTTTTTTTTTTAGAAAGATTTTTACAGAAATATGTACGGAAATACGGCTTAAGCAATCACAAACAAGATATGCACAATCACACCTAGATCTAGGGTAACCTAGGTCTACTAGACCTGCTCCTGAACTTGATTGTCGAAGTTAAACAATGTCGAGAAACGGGCTTAAAAATACACTGTCACGAGGCCAGGTAAGTGCAGAGATAAGGGGAGGTTGTCCAACGCTTTCGCGAAGTTTCTTAATTAAATAACCCTTTCTCTTTCGGCTGTTGCGCCTTTAACACTTTCCTAGACACCCCGTAAACAATGTACCGTTAAGCGAGGTTCTAAACACGGTTTATCTTCTCCTAATGAGCGCGAAGTCCTTAGGGCTGAAGTCTAGTATTTTTTAATTTACAATGGACAATGCATATGCTTTAGTGATTTTTGGGGTCCTGGGAAGGGTGATGAAATCCCCACCCAATCTGGATTGGTTTCAATCCCCTTAAGTCCGTATTAAAGAAATGCAAAGTAGTAACAAATCAACTGCAAACAATTTTTATTTTTGCGGCGCAAAGAATCCTGCACAAGAACAGTTTATTGGAAGGGGGAGAAGAGTTTGCGCAAAGAAATCTGCAGAAAACACAGTTCAGTGGAGTCCAGAGGAGTGGGGAGAAGAGAGAGACTCACCAAAAGAAACTGAAGCCCTGAAGCCAACAGATGGCCGCGTTTCCGCTGCCAAACGCATGCAATAGCCGCGGATCCGCGGCTATGTGGAGGTATTGGGCTGCCAAACTTTCTGGGTGTGCTGCTGTGGTTGTCCCCTACTTGTCTGGATGTGCTGAATCTTGATTTGCTCACTGTATCTGCTCCAGATTTTTACAGTAGACCGGATGTTTCGTTTTGTCCGTCGCGGTGTAGCCGCGAAATGTGGGTCTATCTTCCCACGTCTTTGGCACTGTACTTGAACTCCGTATTATCCGACGTCTTTGGCGCCGATCTTGAACTTCGTATTTTCCTGCACACTTGCACAAAAACTAATCAAAAACAACAAGATGGTTTTTTTTACAATGTATATATATATTTTTTTTGTTTTTCGGTTATATTCACAAGTTAACCCGAAATTACACAAGGAAATAAACTACCGTCTCCCCGGCAACGGCGCCATTTGATTGTTAGCAGTTCTGCGTGTTCAAGTTTTAGTTAAAATACCGCAATCAAGACGGTTTCGCTTGTAGCTAGCCGGTTGAGTACGGGTCGTCCGCAGGGAGATGGGAGTCTTTTTCTATGTGCTTTAACGAGTTAAGTCCGGTTTTTCAGATTTTGTTGTGGTTATCTAAGTGTTAAGTTGATGTTTTAAAGAGAGCTTGTTAGGGTTAGGATTAGGTTAGTTTGAGTTAGGAGTCTCCACATCTTTCGTTGCCCCTCTTAATATCGGTGTTACGGTAATCGGCAACAACGGGGATTAGCACGACTAGGAACGAACTTGCGAGTATAAGCTAAGCTTTCCAACGCATAAGTCCTTCCTTTTGGTGCTTGTCCGTCCGTTCTTGGCTCTTAGCCATAACCTCCGGTTAATTCAACCACAACCGGTCTCACTACGGGATCACCGCTATCATGTAGGATAGGGTGCCGTAAGGAGCGGATTGTGGTTCAATTAACGGGAGTCGATTTAAGCTGTTGGGCAAGGAAAGAGTGAGAGAGATTTTCTTCTCTCAAACTTCCCTTATCCTACCCTAACAAGTATGAACTACTCACACATCGTGATACGGAAAAATAAAACAAAACAAAAGAGGAAGATAGAAAGAAGGAGATTAGAAGAATACGACTAGCTATTTGCGACCTCACCTTGGCGAGGATCGAGCGTAAGCATCATTGTCGTATTAAGGATAACGAAAAAGAGAGAAGAAAGAAACAACAAGAAAATAACAACAACTACTTAACGAATTAAAATTACAACAATTATAGCAAAAGTAAGACAAGCATGATAATAAAATGATCTTCTTTATTCATCATTCTTCACTCACAAAGCTCACTCAAGTTTAATGGAGAAGAGATGAGAAGAAGAAGAACATGTAATCTAAAACCTAGCAAAAAGAAAATACAAGAATGGACCCTTTCCTTCTCAAAGTTCTGGGCTATTTATAGGCTGGAGAATGGAAATCTAGGGCAACCACCAGAACACATCTGAAAAGACCAAAATACCCCTGGAAAAGTTTTGCCTGCCGCCACTATACGGCCGCGGATCCGCGGCCTAGACCCCCTATTGGCCGCGGATCCGCGGCCCTTTAGAGGAGTTGGGCCCTCTTCTTTTTTGTGCTTCCCTGGTTCTCTGTGCCCATTATTCTTATATCTGTATTTTCTCATAATTTCTTCACGAATTTTCCAGAATTTCTGTTGAGCGAAAGGTGGACTTTTTGTCAAGATTTGGCATGATTGCCTCGAGCTCCGCGTAGATTTCTTGGAACTTGTTGTTGCCATTGAGCCTTGTGCATGAAGGTGACAATCGATTTGCCATTTTGTCTTCCTAAACTGGTATCTGGCAACATACGGATGAAGAGCGGAGACCGTGTTTTATCTGTGGTTGGCAGGAACCCGGATTTTGTCGTGTTTTCCATGAATTTCACCATTTTAGAACCGAGAACCTGTATCCTGCAATTGACTAGCAAACACGGCTCAAGAGTATCTACCGATATGCAATGTGATAAAAATTGGGCGGTATGAAAATGCAAAAATCTGATTTGAACAGTGCCCGGGAGGAAAAATGGACAGAGGGGCATCCTGTTTTACAGGTCAAACCCCGTTGTGCACCCGGACGATCTTTCTGTCACGTGCCTTCCCTATGAGAGAGGCATAAGAGCCGTTCTCAATCCCAGATACTATGCGCCCGAGATGCGGGAATACTTTAAGAAGTGCGGATGCCGATTGTACCAAACGGAGTCCGAAGCAAAGTTTTACGAAGGGCTATGGTATCCACCCCAGGTCCGAGCACTCATCGATGGACGAATTCCAGATAGACGGGGCATAGGCTACATTCAACCTGATTCCAAAGCGTGCTACATGATCCATGTTGGTAAGGCCAACGAAAGATCAAATGATGATGATGAGATAGCCTAGCCAGAAGAAGCTCCTCAAGAGCTCGAAGATGGAGGACAAGCAACCTTTGACGAGCTAACCGAGATTGACTTAGGAATGCCCGATAATCCAAGGCCGACCTACATCAGCTCGCTCTTATCAGAGGAAATGAAAGCGCAGGTAATTGCCCTGCTGCATGAGTTTGTTGACTGCTTCGCGTGGACATACAAAGAAATGCCTGGCCTTTCCCCTGAAGTGGCCGTACATAAGTTGGCTATATCTCCTGATGCTAAGCCAGTCAAACAAGCTCCTCGAAGAATGAGAAGGGAACTAGAAGAAAAGGTCATCGAGGAAACTAAGAAGCTCATCGATGCCGGCTTCATCAGGGAAGGGAAATATGCGGATTGGATCGCATGCATAGTCCCCGTGAAGAAGAAAAATGGGCAGATCCGAGTTTGTGTCGATTTCAGGGACCTCAACAAAGCATGTCCTAAAGACGACTTCCCGCTACCGGTCATGGAAATGATGGTCGATGACACCTCAAATTACGAGCTGTTCACCTTTATGGATGGCTCGTCTGGATACAATCAGATCAAGATGTCGCCTGAGGATAAGAAGCACACAGCATTTCGAACCCCGATCGGAATATACTGCTACAAAGTGATGCCGTTCGGGCTGAAGAACGCGGGCGCTACATATCAAAGGGCAATGACTAATATCTTTGATGACCTAATCCCTAAAGTCATCGAATGCTATGTTGATGATCTGGTCGTCAAAACTGAAGCCAAGGCTGACCACATCCAAGATCTTAGGACCGTTCTCACCAGACTGAGGGAATACGATCTGAAGATGAATCCTCTGAAGTGTGCTTTTGGCGTGTCATCGGGAAAATTCCTTGGTTTTATAGTCCGGCATCGAGGGATCGAAATTGACCCATCAAAGATAAAGGCCATTATGGAGATGCCCCCTCCAAAGAGTCTGACGCAGCTGAGATCTTTCCAAGGCAAGCTTGCTTATATACGGAGGTTTATCTCAAATTTGTCGGGGAGATGTAGGCCCTTCTCAAAGCTCATGAAGAAAGGAGCTCCTTTTATCTGGGATGCCGAATGTCATGCGGCGTTCGAAAGCATCAAACAATACTTGTTGCACCCTCCAGTGCTGGCCACTCCCATTCCAAATAAACCGCTGATTCTCTACACCGCCGCGCTGGATGAGTCACTCGGTGCGCTCCTTGCCCAGAATAACGAGGAGGGAAAAGAAAATGCCCTCTACTACCTCAGTCGAACTCTAGTCGGGGCGGAACACAACTACTCCCCAATCGAAAAACAATGCCTGGCTCTAATATTTGCTGTAAAGAAGCTGAGGCACTATTTGCTCGCTCATCGGGTTATGCTGATCTCCAAGGTCGACCCGCTCAAACAATTGATGACCAAAGCAAGCCTAGCCGGCAGAATGGCAAGATGGGCTGTCATGCTACTTGAGTTTGACATAGTTTATACTCCTCAGAAAGCGGTAAAAGGGCAAGCTCTTGCAGACTTTCTCGCTGCTCATCCCATACCAGAAGGATCGCCGCTAAATTGTGAGTTACTCGACGAACAAGTGCTGCACCTCAAGGAAGACGAGCAATATTGGGAGCTCTACTTCGATGGGGCCTCATCAATAAGGAGCTCCGGCAGATCAAACATCCCGGAGATAAAAGCAGGGATAGGATTGGTGTTTAATCAATGGGAACCTTACGGCGTTCTTTCGCTCTCACCGAGCCTCGGACAAACAATGAAGCTGAGTATGAAGCTCTGATAGCTGGTTTGGAGCTCGCCATAGAAATGGAAATCCTTCGGCTACGGGTTTACGGTGACTCCCAGCTTGTCATCAACCAAGTAAGCGGCACCTATAAGATATACAAACCCGAGTTAGCTCGGTACAGAAGCCGGGTGGTGGGACTCATGAAACGGTTCACTCACATTGAACTAACAAGAGTCCCTAGAGCATTGAACGGAAAAGCCGACATACTCGCTCGCCTAGCCAAGGAGCTGGCTGATCCTGACTTGGACGAAATTCTGATCACAGTCAGGAGCCGACAAATTCTACCCCCGGTCTCTCTACGAGAAGAGGAAAGCGCGAAACAGGAGAGCAGTCCTGCCAAAGAAGCTTCGATCATCCAAGACGAGCCCGATTGGAGAGAACCCTTCATAGAGTACCTCCGATACGACAAGCTGCCCGAAGAAAAATCTACGAGGATTCAACTGAAGAAAAGAGCTCTCCAATACGTGTTTGTAAATGACACGTTATACCGCAGGTCATATGACCAACTCTGGCTCAGGTGCCTGTCATCGGCCGAAGCCCAAAAGGTCATGAAAGATGTTCACTCGGGCGTTTGCGGTGCTCACCAATCTGGCCCCAAGATGCGACTTCAAATCAAACGGCTTGGGTATTACTGGCCCACCATGATACGGGATTGCGGAGAGCATGCAAAGAAATGTCAGGTCTGCCAAATCCATGGTGATTTCATTCACAAGCATCCCAATCCGTTGCATCCTACGGTGGCGTCATGGCCCTTCGAAGTCTGGGGCACCGACATTGTTGGCCCAATTGATCCTCCGTCATCCAAAGGCCACCGGTTCATACTGGCCGCGACAGACTACTTCTCCAGATGGGCTGAAGCTGTCCCGCTAAAAGAAGTCAAGACAAAAGATATTCTGACATTCTTCCAGCATAATATTCTATACCGCTTCGGTACACCAAGAAGAATCATTTCTGACAACGGGCCTTCTTTCAAGAGCTTCAATGTCTCAAGGTTCGCTACTCAGCACAAGATAGACTGGAGATATTCCTCCATCTATAATCCAAGAGCCAATGGGCTCGCCGAAGCCTTCAATAAGACTCTATGCAAGCTCCTGAGGAAAAATGTTTCAGCCAACAAGAGGGACTGGAATCTCAAGCTTCACGAGGCGCTTTGGGCATATCGTACCACGCACCGTACTCCAACCCAGTCCACTCCATACTCATTGCTCTTCGGAGTGGAGGCGGTCCTCCCCCTCGAAGTCGAAGTTCCAAGCTTAAGAATGGCCGTTCAGCATGATTTGACGGAGGAGGAAAACGTGCTCCTTCGACTGGATGAACTCGATGCCCTCGAAGAAAAGAGGCTCGCGGTGCAGCAAAGTCTGGAGCTATACCGAGCCCAAATGTCATGGGCCTATGACAAGATAACCCGTCTCCGCGCTTTCAAGAAAGGTGAATTGGTGTTGGTCCTCAAAAGACCGATCATCCCCAATCGACATGCCAAGGAAAAATTCGAGCCAAACTGGGAAGGACCATACGTTATCGAGAAAGTGTTTGACGGAGGATCCTACCAACTAATAAGCGCCGAGGGAGAAAGGCCCATGCCACCCATCAATGGCCGATATCTCAAGAAATACTACATGTGAATGCTCCAAGTCGCAGGCGAATTGAGCACATCAGCCCTACGGTCTGGATCATACATCCTGCAAAACCGTATGCAATCCACGGGCGTAAATGACCCATATCTCTCCCAAATCCTGCCGGTGTGACTACTTTTAAAGTCCCACCAGCGGCCAAAAAAAAAAAAACGGTATGTCCACAGGCAAAACGGGCACGGATGAAAACCCGAAAGGGCTCCGTGAGTAAAAACAGCAGGACTACCGGCGGGTCTGTGAAAACCCGAAAGGGCGCAAACTCGTGAAAAGAGATGAAATACACTCGCAAAGTTCCCTCGACCTTATGAGGAGAAAACCCTGCGTGAGATCCTTACGACTCACAAAGGAGCAAAACACTTAGGAATCCTCACGATTCTTAAGGAGAAAATACACCTGCGGGATCCTTACGACTCGTAGGGAGAAAATGCTTTTATGGGACCCTCACGGCCCATAAAATTGAAAAGCCTTAGGTGACAGAAACCCAAACCTGTCTCCTAAGCCATCCTTCCCCGACGGGCAACGGCAAATGATGAGTCGCTCCTGGTATTTCGCTTCAGTGTTAACGGTGCTGATGCCGACCAAAAACCCAAATCCCAAGTCCTCCCAAGGCAAGTGATGAGTTGCTCCTGGCATTATTCCAGTGCAGCAATGCTGATGCCAAACAAGACCCAAATTCAAAGTCCTCTCAATGGCGAATGATGAGTCGCTCCTGGTAGCATATTCCACTGCAGCGATGCAGACGCCAACCAAATTCCAAATCCCATACCCCAACGGCGAATGATGAGTCGCTCCTGGTACCATATTCCAGTGCAGCGATGCAGACGCCGACAAAGTCCCGAAATTTTTCCGGCCCTACGGTCTGGATCATACATCCTGCAAAACCGTATACAATCCACGGGCGTAAAACAATCCCAACCTCTCCCAAGTCCTACCGGTGAGACCACATTCAAAGTCCAAAAAAATATCCTCCCGGGGCAAATGATGAGTTGCTCCTGGCATTATTCCAGTGCAGCAATGCAGATGCCAAACAAAAAAAAACCAAAATCCCAAAATCCTCTCAATGACAGATGATGATTCGCTCTTAGTACCATATTCCAGTATAGCGATCCTGATGTCAACCCAAATCAAAATCAACAAGTCAACTTCCACTCCGACACAGAAAGCGGAGTAAGTCAGAATCCGATCTCGACACCGCGAGAAGCGGAGCAACTCAAGTCTACCCCTGACACTGCAAGAAGCAGAGCAAGTCAAATCATGCACCGACCGTCTAAGTCGCAAAAAGGGCAGAATCGACCGTCCACGTCGCAAAAAGGGCAGAACCGACCGTCCAAGTCGCAAAAAGGGCAGAACCGACCGTCCAAGTTGCAAAAAGGGCAGCATCGACCGTCCACGTCGCTAAAATGGCAGCACCGACCGTCCAAGTCGCAAAAAGGGCAGAACCGACCGTCCAAGTCGCTAAAAGGGCAGAACCGACCGTCCAAGTCGCAAAAAGGGCAGCATCGATCGTCCAAGTCGCAAAAAGGGCCGCATCGACCGTCTATGTCGTAAAAAGGGCAGTGCCAGCTTCCCAAAAGGTGGGAACCGAATCAAGTCGCCTCCACGTGAAAGAAGATCCATCAATTTCATGCACACGACCCACATATGTGGTGTGCATTTTTTGATGGGGGGCAATTTGTTGGGGTAAAAATTTACACCCTGATTGACCAAGTCAAAATCAAAGTCAACCCCAAGCCAAGTGGGCCCAAGCCCAGATCCAGTGGGCCAATGCCCGGGTCGAGCCCGAACATGAAGCGGGCGGCCTCCCCCCACGCCAAGATAAAAATTTTTGTAATAAACAATTTTTTTGTATTTATTTTATTTTATTTTATGGATAAATGTAAGAAAAATAGGCATAAAGCCGAATTTTTGTAAAGCCCATGGCTTATGTGCAAAAAGAAATGGCACATGAGCCATGGGGTGGGCAAAATGCCATTTTGTGAAGCCCAAGGGGCTATGTGTAAAGTATATGGCCTATAAAGGCAAAGATAGTGAAATATCTCAACAACTTTTTCTCTCTCCAAAAATTTTCTAGATCTGAGATATCTTCCTCCTTCCTCAAGGTTCTAAAACCTTCTTTTTCCTTTTGAATTAAATCAAGAGTTTAACTCTTCCTTTTTTCAAAATAAGTAGATTTCCACCACAAAACCTACGAAGGGAAGCTCGGATCTCCAATCAGATCTCGAAAAGGGGAGGCTTTTAAGGCTCATCCCCTTTTCTCCAAGATCCCGCCGGTCAAGAGCAAGAAGAAGGAGACTCATCTCCAAAAATCTAACTTTAGACAGACCCAAGGCTCAAAAGAAGAGCAATAAATCCCCAGGAGCTTAGCTCCTTTCTAAAGTTGCTGGAGTTTAACTCCATAAAATTAATTTATGTTGGAGTTTAACTCCATAAATTTGTTTCTGTTGGAGTTTAACTCCATAAATTCCCTTGGGAGTTCAACTCCCCAGCCTAGGGGCTAGGCCTCCCTTTCCGCGGGTTTTTCCCGCGGTCACGTGTGCCCACGTGACCCCGGGGCGCCAAGGCGCCCATCGGTCACGTGTGCGCACGTGACCCCGGGGCGCCAAGGCGCCCATCGGTCACGTGTGCGCACGTGACCCCGGGGCGCCAAAGCGCCCATCGGTCACGTGCGGGCATGTGACCCCGGGCATTAAGGTGCCCACCTGCTGTGCGAGCGTCCTTTAGACGCCATTTTGTTTTCTTTTCCCCCTCGTTTTACGTGCACTCCCCAACAAAATCCCTTCTGGAGTTTAAACCTTTAAAAAAAAAAGAGATTCTTTGGAGTTTAACTCCACAATAAAGTTCTATTTTAGGAGTTTAACTCCGCATAAAATTCTTTTAGGAGTTTAACTCCATTTAAAATTCTTTGGAGTTTAACTCCACAATAAAATTCCTTTTGAAATTAAACTCCACTAAAAAAAAAGGAAAGGGGGGAAGGAAAACATACACAGACTCCACGACACTGTCTTCCGTTAGAAAAAAATTTCTAACGGGGCGCTGCCCCGCACCCCGCAAGGGGGCTGCTAGCCCCCTTGACCCCCAGCCCGCTATCCGGGTAGCGGGACCCCCGTAAAAAACTCTGCGGGGCCCCCCCGATATTTCCAAAACCCCTTTAAACACGATACTGCACATTGAGTTCGCATGACCAGTTTAACCCGTTAATCGGAGGTTTCTTCGCTCCAAATGCGAGGGGTAATTAACGGCAGCTTAGTCCGCGGTTGCCGGAGATTCGGATCCCCACAATCAATAAACCCCGGCCTACCCTAGGCAGGGGGAATCTGTAATGCGCCTGACAAGCGCACGCGTATTCCCATCTCAATGGGGTGACGAAAAACACCCTACACCAACGTTAATGGTGCAAATGTCTAGCTCTGGTTTCGCCAACAAATTAAGGGCTTTATACAATTTAATGGGTTGAATAAAGTGATTTTGAAAAAAGAACATAAAGAAAGTAGAATAAAAGAGAAATAGGCTGATTGTGATTTTCTATTTCATAAACTGTCATGTCCCGCTTCCCAAAATACTGTAGCAAGGACGTAACTAAGTCTGCAATGTAACTATATCGAGAGAGAAACTCAACTCGATACAATTACATTAAGCATAAGTATGCAGACAATATACAAAAGAAAAGTACTTTAATTCATCAACCAACATTTATTATATAACCAGTTCTACATCAAAAGTTTTATTGCAACGATAAGGAAAGCAAGCCCTAAACAGTGGGCGTAAAAAATAATAAAGGAACAATCCTAATAATAGGTAGAAAGGTCGGTTGATGAATTAAAGTACTTTATCACTTATCATAGAATTGTTCCTTTATTATTTTTTACGCCCACTGTTTAGGGTTTGCTTTTCTTATCGTTGCGTATATGCCGTTCGTGATGGCCAACATGTAGAACAGGTTATGTAATGTTGGATATAGTTCCCTCAAAGTCAATTATTAGATCGCAGGCATATGATTGCAATGATTGCGGAGGACCTATACCGGTAGGACAGTCTTACTCGAGATGATAGTATGTTATCTGGTTTGCCTTTATCAGTCGTGTACAGGTTCAGGTGACTGATCACTGTTACACTTTGATAGAGCCCTTAGGATCTTGCTTTACTACCAACAGTATGATGACGATCATATACGTGAGAGTTGGGTGGTTTATAAGCATATCCTTAATTGTGGTCCCTAGTCGTGAGAGTTTCGAGACAGGGCATCGATACTCCGGAGTAGACTAGTGTATACAGTCGAGACCCCGATGAGGGGCGGTGGCCGGTCTCACAAGCCACTGGTGTCAGTTGGATCACCTAAGATGTATACAGGTGCTCATTGGGTTATGAGTACACCGGACAGGACTCGCCGGGAATCTGCTAGTTGGTATTATACATATCGTCAGATAGCAGTTACCTGGTGACATGTGTACAGGTTAGTTCATCGACCCGAGGTCGTCATTTGTCTCGTGTGAGTTCCCACCGTGCTTTGATTTCTACCCTACCATGGCTCAAAGGAGTCGTGCAAACAGGTATTTTTTGGGTACAGTCCCGAGCCACATAGAGGCAAGTGAGCGGATCGGCAGGGGATTCGTCTCTCCCAGTATTGGGGGTGAGATCGCGTTGTGTCTAGGAGAGCCATTACATAAAGCCCACGGCCGTGGCAGGAGATTTACTGGTAGGTACTCCAGTAGTATCTCAGGGTGTTTTCGGGCCACACTCCGACATGACTTATACTGCTATTTGGGGTCTGACGTTACCAGCCCCTAGGCCGATATGCGATACTCATAGACGAATGGACCGGACTGTATATATATTGTCACTGTTAGGCTCAGTAGGGTTTTCGGATGAGTTCGCTCATCGGCCTCCCTTGAGGTCAGTACATGGGCAGCCGTTACGCACAGCTAGTGCCGCTGACGGCTTGTGGTTAAACCCACTGCTAGAGTACTGACGAGTCATTAGAGTTCCCCATAGATAGTTTCCCAAGTTCGGGCGAAACGTTGTAGAGGCCGTATGGTTTTATGGTAAGGTTCGGAAAATGCACGTGCGTTTACGCACGTGTCATATTTCGGGCAGATAATAGTGGTGGGCTTTCGTTTAAGCCAGATCCGAGTATTATACTGTGTAGATATAATATCTTTGTCTCAGTTGCATTTGTATTCGGTCGTAATACAAATGCGGGTATGTTTATACTGTTACGGGTTGTCCTGAAATTCATTTCGGGATCGCTTTTTGGAAGTTGCCAGTTTCCAGTTTTCTATCACCCGTCTTTAACATTCGGTTAAAGACGGATTTATCTTTTCTTGAGATGAGTGTGGAAGCTTCTAGAAGGTGACTAGTATGATGACTAAGCTTGTGAGTCATTGATGCATTAAGTGTTCATTTAATGTTGTGATGACTAGGTTTATTATCATTGGTTTGCATTTAATGTTTATTAGTGAGTCATTTTGCTTTAAATGAGTTAATGATAAGTATTGTGCTAATGGTCACCTCCCCCTCTCCGACACTCAGCTCCCCCCTCTCCTATATAGTGGCCGGCCATTCATTTGGTGGGGATCATGGTTGTTGTTCATTTGAAAAGATTATGATAGTTTTGGATTCATGGAAATTAGATAACCTCATTTCTCATTTCACCCGATTCAAATGGCAACTTCATTAACCGTTCGTCCATCGTTTTGGACGAAACGAGACAAAGTGTTCTACTCATTCTCTACATCAATCTTGGTCATCTCTTTTAGCAAACTTGATGACCGAGTTGCGTCGAGTCAGAGGCGGGAGCCCGTTTAAAGATCCGTTGACGTGGTGCCACCTGGACGAGCAGATCGGAGATCGACGAGATCGGAGCAGCCGCAACTAAGCGTGGGATGATGGTTAAAGAACAAAGGACTCGGATCGTTCGGTATAACCTTTCTACCCTCTTTGTAGTTTGTTAGTTTAGCAATAATGACAGATCCGGGTTATAGTATACGATAGCGCCAGTTAAAAAGTTTTTGTTCCGCATTTGGTGTCTGTAGACGGCCGGGGCGCTACCGTAGACTTACATGTAATAAATATTGGTTGATAAAATAAAGTATTTTTCTTTCTCACTTATCATTGTATATTGTCTGCATACTTACGCTTAATGTAATTGTATCACGTTGAGTCTCTCTCTCCCTCTCTCGCTCTATATATATATATATAGAGACACACACACACACACACACACACACACGTTGCGGACTTAGTTACGCCTTTGCTACGGTCTTTTGGGAAGCGAGCCGTGATGTTTTATTGGCGGTCCATGCAGGTCTTGAACCAGCGACCTTCGCGTTATCAGCACGAAGATCTAACCAGCTAAGCTGATAAAGTGAATCTGAAAAAGAGAAAAAAAGACAATAAGAGAGTAGAATAAAAGAGAAATATGCTAATTGTGATTTTCCCATAACCCTAATTAAGCTAATCCAACTCGAGTTAAAAAATTTGACGTTGGAAGCTAATAAAGATGATTTTTGGATAATGACAATACTTTGAGGTTTTTTTTGGGACAACTTCTATGTTTTGGCGTGATTTTTGGATAATTTATATGTTTTGTGGGTGATATGTGAAATATTGAAGTTTTGGGGGTGATAATTAGAAATAGGAAAGTTTTGGGGTGGTATATAGAAAAAACCCATTTATGATTATCCTAATTCTTTCAGCCATTTCTTGTTCCTGAAACCAGGTCTTGCATGAATCCCTCACATTATGTATAAAATTATAACTATATTACCCTATATGGTAAGACCTTAAACTATGAATTTTAAGTCTTTGCAGACATTTATTAACAACATTCGGAGTTATCTGCCACTTTAAATTATAAATTTAAAGACGTCTGCTAAGTTTCCGTAGTTATGACTTATGATAAAAAAAAAAGTTATATTATTAGTTTAAATAATTGTTTGAAATTTGGTCTCATTAGCGTTTTGTTTCAAATTTGGTCTCCTGGGTGTTTCTCATTGTTACATTTTACTTCATGTCAACTAGCTAGTTACATTTTTTAGAGGCTTAATTTCACAAAAATTTACCGCGTAATCGAAATTTTAGTTCTGTGATGGAGCACAGGGTCTCCTTAAGAATTTGTCTTCCATTGATCTGGAGCGAGCGTTGATGGATGGATGAGATTGGTTTTGAGAGTTGCCTCTCAATGCGTGTGGATCTTAGTGGACTTGATTTGGGGATGAAACTGAGCTACATGCAAAGAAGTCCCAGGGTGGTTGTACCACCGAGAACCCTCCGACGATCAAATTGGTCGAGATATTTGGGTAGAGTAATGGCCTATTGGGGTAAAATTGTCTTACCTGAATCGTCTGAGAGAGGGGTTTATATAGTGACAGCCAAGGGCTGGTGGGCGCAAGATTCACGTCGGCCGTTACGCCTCCGGGCGTTACGCCTGCGTGAAAGGCGGGATCCCCCATTAATGATGAGATACGCTCGTTGATGAGGGGAGGGTGATGGCGTCGAACGCAAGATCGTAGGCGGCGGATATCTCACGTCTGGCGAGATTCGCGAAGCCGTGGCGGAGCCGTCAGTGATCTGTGTTGTGGGTCGATCGGTGATACCGAGGAAGCTAAGCTCGGCGGGAGGCTCGGGGACGAGCGAGAGGCCGAGAGAGCTTGGTTCTGTGATAGCTCGGAGGCGAGGTAGGAGGGCTGAGGGAACTCAGCGTGCAGGAGGGCTCGGAGGCGAGCCAATGGTTGTTTGTAAGACGAGCCTAGGAGTGGTCTGGAAGGTCACCGAAGGTCGGGAACATCCTCAGGAGGAAAGCGTGGGGTACACCTTCAATGTACCGTTCTTGCTCCTTTCCCGTAAGACACATGACACGTCATCTGCCATGTGTCGTGATCTGGGGAGTTCTCAGTACCGAGCATCATCATTAGCCCCCCACTCTCGTCTCGACCTATTTATGGGTCGGGTCGAGAGTGGTCTGATCGGTCACCCGGGCTAAGCTCTTATTTGAAGACATCGTCGGCGCGGATCCCCGGGCAATTAGTTGTATTCTTCCAATGACGTCAACGGATCAGGGGAGAGATCTTGCATTAAAGAGGAAGCGCCGATTCGGGTGTACGTTCGCCGAAACGCCAGGCCACGTGTTCGGAACTGGTTGGTTGACGTGACGGGCCGCCAGTGTTCTTCGCGCTTGACAGGACGCGCCCAATGCGTGTGCGACAGGTGGAACGTTGACGGTCGTTGAATGCGAAGTGTTGATTTGGCGGGAGACGATCGGCGACATAGGATGTGTTCGCCGACTGCAATAAATAGAGGTGGGATCCCCCAAGGGTCCAGACTTCGCTATAATTTCCTCAGCCCTTCGTGTGTTAGCTCGGCGCTCTTCCCGTTAGGTCGGATTTCTTGCGTTCTTTCCTCGGAGGACTCCTTCCTTTGCTCAGGATAGATGTCTTCCTCTGGGGAGTCCATAGAAATGGTTCGGGTAGAGTCTAGGGAGTCTTCTGCAGCTTCCTCTTCTGCTTCTTCCTCTTCCTCGTCCGAGTCAGAATCCCCCAGGAAGTTAGGGTTAGTCATGCTCCCCGGGGCCGTGCGACGGGGACGGTCCCCAAATCGCATGTCAAGAGTGTCCGTGATGCGCCTTCCCTCCTGAGGCATGTGGACGAGCTCACCACAATCCGGGCCCGCTTCCACATTCCCCCCGGCTACTCGCTTTGCTTGGACGGGGAGGGAGAGAGGGCAAACCAGGTGCGGGGTAAGGAGATTGCCTTGTACTTGGAAGCCTTTTGGGCCGGAATGCGTCTTCCTTTCTCCCCCGAGGTGAGTGCGGCGCTGCATTGCTTTCAATTAGCCCCGGGCCAGTTAGTGCCAAACTCGTGGAGGATTCTCCTCGGGTTCCTGGTCCGGTTGAGACTGCAGGTGATCCCTTTCAGCCTGAACCTTCTCCTTTCCTCCCTCTGCTACAAAAATCACCCCGGCACTCGTAAGGACGAGCCCAGCTGGGTATACGTTTCTTTTAGAAAATATAAAGGAGGGGCGACCGAGTCGGGGGTCGTAGCAGTACCATCTTCCATTCATGAATGGAAGGAGAAGTTCTTGTTCGTCGGGCCACCCGAGGGTGAGGATTGGCTTGTGCATGTCCAGTGGCACATGGCCAACTGCCTTCGGGTGGGGCGGTCTTCCGATCCCGATGCGGTGGCGGTGTCGGAGTGGGAGCCCGTCCATCGGGCCGATGTGTTGTTGTCCGAGCAGGCCCTTAATTGGGCCGGGCTCAGCCCCGCTCAGTTTGCGGGTAAGTTAAGGGTTTAGGCGACCTGTTTAGACTTGTGTATTCTTCTATTCTTTCTGGCATTGCTAACCCCCTCTTTGTATTTACACTTCTTTGCAGAGCCGATGGACCGATCCAAATTCCGGGCTGCGATGGCCGAGAAGAAAGGGAGGAAGGCCGGAGGCGTCGGCCCGTCACTCCCTACTGCGAGCCCGGTTCCGCCGGTGGCCGCTCCGGCCAGGCACTCCAGCACGCCCCGGGCCTCGGAGGTCGTCCGCGCGCAGAGCTCCAAACACGCTCGGGAGCAGGAACCCCGGTTTTTGGAGGTGGGAGACGAGGCCGATCCTCCCGTGCCCCTCCTCAAGAGGCACCATAGGACGGTGTCCCGTTCCCCATCTTCCCCGATCTTCGTGGATGAAGGTGATCTTCGCTTCGAGGTGCCCTCGGGGCTTTCTGTCGCCGACAGCCTGCTCTCAGAAATGGAAAGGTCGGCTGGGGGCAAAATCCCCCGGGGGACCCTCAGGGCCCAAATGGAGGCCATAGCCCATAAGGCAGTGCAGATCAGTGTCTGCCTCCCGCTCGGGTTTCTATTAAGTACTTTTTGTTCGCAGGATCGGGTGCCTTTTTTTAACCTCTCCTTTTGTTTTCCTCAGGTCCTCCAGCACTGTGCCCTCGTTGTCAACATGGAGGATGAGAAAATTGCCCCGGTGATACAGATAGCTAGCGAGTCTTCCTCGCGGGAGGGAGGATTGAGCCGGGAGCTGCGTGAGGCGAAGGAAAGGATCGCCGCCCTTGAAGATCAGGTAGCAGCCGAGGATCGGGCGAACGCCAACTGCCGGGAGACCATCCGGGTTTTGATGGAGTCCAACAAGGTCATTAAGGCCAAGTTGGAGGATGCCTGGGTGCTCCCCGCCACCCAGAAGAAGACGCAAAACATGCTCAAGAGGGAAAACGAGGCGATGAAGGAAGCGGTGAGGAGCGCCGACCTCCGGGCTGTGAAGGCGGTAGAGAGCTATAGGACGTCGGATCAATTCTACGCCGACCTCGCCGAAGCCTCGGCCTTCGTCTGGCATAATGCCCTCGACGCCGTCAAGGCGCTGATGTCGGAGTTTCCCAACGCTAAGCTCAGGCTCGAGTACCCCCTTGAGGGTGAGGTGCAGGGGGATGCTACCGGAAATGTCGCCGGGGGAAGGCCCCTGGTGGGGGCATCGAGAAAAAGGCGGTCGCCCCGGCTCCCAGTGCCGAAGCTCTTGCGGTGGGCGCCAACCCTCAAGCAGTCGCCCCGGCCCCCGAGGTGGCTGCAGATCACGTCGAGGTCCTTCCCGGCCCTGAGGCCTAAGTCTCCCTGCCTTCTTTTTTGTTTTTTTGTTTCGGAATTTTGTAAGCCTTCGGGCGATTTTGTAAGGCTGAGGAGCCCACAATACCTTTGTAAAAATTTCCGAGTTGTAAATAAAACCCTTTTGCAGAATTTGTGTTGCAATGTTTTCATTTTGTGGTAATGTCTCATTTTGCTCGCCTGATGAACGTTAGGTCAGCGGACGGTCCTTTAGTTGGCGATCGCGCGTCGAGTTAAATCCAGTCATTTGTCAAGTGTGCAAAGACCGGTGTAAGGTCGGCGTCTTTATGGCCCCGAAGTCGATGTGGTGATCGCTCGTTGAAGATGCATCGAGTTGAACTGGCGACCACTGTTTTTAAGATTGGTCGGCGTCGCCGAGGTTGAGGTCCGACCCTTAGCACAGACGGGCAGGGAGGATGGACCGAGCAGGAAAGCTGTGCGGTGGCCTCTAGACGATGGCTTCGATCCTTGGCGTCGGTGGGTAGTGAACTACCAGCTATGGATGGACCGAGCAGGGTAGCTGCTCGGTTGCCTCTTGGCGAGGGCTTTGAGTCTTAGCGTAGATGGGTAAGAAGTTACCCGCTAAGGATAGACCAAGCAGGGTAGCTGCTTGGTTGCCTCTTGGCGAGAGCTTTGATCCTTGGCGTCGGTGGGTAGTGAACTACCGGCCATGGATGGACTGAGCAGGGCAGCTGCTCGGTTGCCTCTTGGCGAGGGCTTCGATCCTTAGCGTAGATGGGTAAGAAATTACCCGCTAAGGATAGACCGAGCAGGGTAGCTGCTCGGTTGCCTCTTGGCGAGGGCTTTGATCTTTGGCGTCGGTGGGGAGTGAACTACCAGCCATGGATGGACCGAGCAGGGCAGCTGCTCGGTTGCCTCTTGGCGAGGGCTTTGATCCTTAGCGTAGATGGGTAAGAAGTTACCCGCTAAGGATGGACCGAGCAGTGAAGCTGCTTGGTTTTACGAGGCTCTGCTCGACCTTCCGAGATGTGTGAATATTGGGAAGAGTGACCGTCGCGGGCGGCGCATGGCAGAAACGCATAAGGGAGGCGAAGCGTTCAAAGATCTGCGTCGCTCCGAGTTCAATTCGCCGAGAAATACGGGATACCCGCCGCATGGCAGTACAGTATTAGAAGAATTGAGCGAATCCCTGGATTCACGCGCATGCGCGTGCAAATTTGGACTCTTGGGGATTATGTGGAGGCTATAAATAGAGAAGAAGATGCCAACTTTTCAGCATTGCTTTTCGAGATGGCCGGGCGTATCTATGCGATCGAAGAGATCATTACTCCCTCCCGATGACATCTATATATACGACCAGTCTATTTCCGAGGAGAGGTACCGGGGATTGGTCTAGCGCATCGAGGACCACATCGGCCGTCGCCTTCCTCGCTGGTCGCCCCTCCTCCAATTGCTGATGTACGTAATTTGGAAGACGTCTCCGGGGTTGTACAACCCCCTTGCCGAGGAGTTGTTGGACAAGGCGCTCGACAAGGTGCGTACGATCTTCGTTCTCGGTCTTATCTCGAAGACCAGACATGACCGATTCTTGGCCCTCATTTTGGAGTGCTTCCAGAAGAGACAGATCGTGAGCCACGGCTCGGTTGGTGGAGTGCCCGGCCCTTCCGTAGCGTCCCGGAAGTATCACCAGGAATATTACCTTGACCCCGCTCCTCCTCTGTTGTAATAATTTTTTGTATGGCTAAGAAGCCTATAATATCTTATAAATAAATAAATTTCTCATTTTTGCGATGCTCTATTGTTTCCTTCTTATTATTAAAAAAAGAACTTAGAAAAATTTACATCGCTTTTGTGAAAGAAGAAATATATATTCATAGATATTCCTTTCAAAGGTATAACTTGAGTTTCTCGGCGTTGTAAGGACGCAGAAATTTATGACCCGCAGCGTCTTGTCAGCGATAGGTCTCGCCGGGCAAAATTCCGGAGACGGGGAAGGGGCCGTCCCACTTCAGAGAAAACTTATGCAATTTGCCCTGATCAACAAACTCGTTCCACCTTAGGACCAAATCTCTGGTTTTGAAGGTGTGATGCTTGACCCGAGCGTTGTGGTAGCGGGCAGTTTGTCATTGGTAAGCGGCAGCTCTGATTTGTGCTCGGTCCCGCTTCTCCAGCAAGACGTCCAAATTAGTATGGAGGGCCGAGGTGTTTGCTTCGTCGTCGAAGTGTTCAACCCTGTAACTGGGCAGCCCGATTTCTGCCAGGACCATTGCCTCGGTACCGTAGCAGAGGCTGAAGGGGGTCTCTCCAGTGGGTGTCTTCTTCGATGTGCACAAGGCCCATAAGACCCGAGGCAATTCGTCGACCCAACTGCCTTGTCATCCTTCCAGGCGAGCTCGAAGTCCTCGAATGACGTCCATGTTAGAGACCTCGGCTTGCCCGTTGCACTGGGGGTGCGTGACTGCGGCGAACTTCATCAGTATAAGGTATTCGCTGCAGAATCCTTTAACTCTTTCGTTTTCGAAATTCATCCCGTAGTCGGTGATGATACACCTCAGGATCCCAAACCGAAATATTACGTTGTTCTGCAGGAACTTGATGATCGTGGTAGCGTCCGGTTTTCTGATAGGGATGGCCTCGATCCACTTCGTAAACTAATCCACCGCGACAAAGATGTATTTGTACCCGCCCGTACCTGTAGGGAGTTGGCCTATCATGTCCATTCCCCACTGGGAAAACGACCATGGGGAGGTCAGGGCAGTCAGTTCGGTAGCAGGAAGGCGGGGTACGCTACCGTGGAGTTGGCAACTCTTGCACCTTCTGACGAGCTTCTGAGCGTCATGATAGATGGTCGGCCAATAGTATCCTTGGAGGGTGTCTTCTGGACTAAGGTGTGGGCCCCTTGATGTGCTCCACCGACCCCTTCATGGACCTCACGGAGGATATAGTCGGCTTCGTGGGGGTCAACGCACCGAAGCAGGGGTTGAGTGAAGGATTTCTTGTAGAGGTTCCCATTGCTTTAGATGAAATGGCAGGATTTGGTTCGGAGGCGGCAGGCCTCCCCATGATCTCCGGGGAGCGTACCCTCCTTCAGTAACTCCACGTTGGGCTTCCTCCAATCTTGATCATCTTCCCGGGCTGTGTAAACTTGGAGCGATGTCGCTCCGTCTTCCACGCTGGGCCGTGGCAAGACCTCGAAGAGGATATTCCTCTTATTGTTGGCCGTGTAGGAGGAAGCTAGCTTGCTTAGGGTGTCGGCCTGGACGTTTAAGTGTCGGGGGATCTGCTCCACTTGAACTTCGTCGCAGTCCTTTCGCAGCCTTCTTACCTCGGCTAAGTAATTCACCATCAGGGGCTTCCGTGGTTCAAAACGGCCGGTCACTTGGCCGACAACCAGAGCGGAGTCGCTACGGATTCAGATCGCCTTCAGCCCCACTCCAGAGGCGATCTGCAGTCCAGTGAGCAGAGCCTCGTACTCCGATGCATTGTTTGAGGCTTTGAACCCGAGCTTCAAAGAATACTCCATCTCTGCCTCGTTCGGGCCCTGAATGATGAGGCCGGCATCGCAGCCTTCCTCGGTTGATGACCCGTCGACGTAAAGGACCCAATCAGGGGCGGAGTCGGGCCTCTCTTCGACCGAGGGTTGAGATCCGGGGACCGGCACGGGCACTGCCTCTTTGTTAGGGATAGTACATTCGATGATAAAATCGGCCAGGACTTGTGTCTTGATAGCTTGCCTCGGACGGTATTTAATGTCGAATTGGGATAACTCCCATCTCCAAACGACCAGAAGACTCGGGGGAGGCGAGAATAGCCCCTAAAGGGCGTTCGGTGAGGACGAGGATGGTGTGCTCCTGGAAATAGTGCCTTAGTTTCCTCGAGGCCACGATGAGTGCCAAGAAAATCTTCTCTATAGACGGGTACCTTGTTTCCGCGTCCTTGAAGACATAGCTTACATAGTAGACCGGCTTTTGGACTCCCTCGACTTTTCGGACGAGCACCGAACCTGCAGATTGGTCGGACACCGCCAGATACAGCGATAGCTCATCTCCTTCTACTGGATGGGTGAGTAGCGGGGGAGTCGCCAGGTGCACTTTCAATTGCTCGAAGGCGATCAGACACTCCTCTGACCATTCGAACCTTAATATCTTCCTTAGAGCTTTGAAGAACGAGATGCACTTTTTCCCGGATCTTGACATGAAACGACTCAGAGCGGTTACCCTCCCTGTGAGTCGCATGATTTCGATGTTGGTCTTGGGCGCCGCCATATTGAGGATGACGCTGATCTTCTCCGGATTAGCCTCGATCCCTCGGTGGGTAACCATGAAACCGAGGAACTTTTCACTAGTGACCCCGAACGCGCACTTGGCGGGGTTCAGTTTCATCTTATATTTGCGGAGGACGTCGAAAGCCTCGCCCAGATCTTTGGCGTGCTGATTTGATGAGGTCGATTTGACGAACATGTCGTCGACGTAAACCTCCATGTTCCTGCCGATCTGAGGCTTAAACATCCTGTTGACCAAGCGTTGGTACGTAGCCCCGGCGTTTTTGAGGCCAAAGGGCATCACTTTATAGCAGTATACCCCGGTCCGTTATGAATGCGGTGAGCTTTTCGTCTGCCGGATTCATACAGATCTGGTTGTAGCCGGAGAAGACGTCCATAAAGCTGAGTAGCTCGTGGCCTGCCGAACTGTCGACGAGATGATCTATCCGAGAGAGGGGATAGTTGTCTTTCGGGCAGGGTTTGTTGAGGTTAGTGAAGTGGACGCACATGCGCCACTTCCCGCATGCCTTTTTAACCATGACCACATTCGCCAACCACTCCGAGTAAGCCACGTTCCGAATGAAGTTGGCTGTGAGCAACCTGTCAACCTCGTCCTCGATTGCTTTTTGCTTGATTGGGGTGAAGATTCATTTCTTCTGCCTGATGGGTCGGACCGCCGGGTCGACCCCGAGTTTATGTGATATTATTTTGGGGTCTATCCCGGGCATGTCGGCGGACGCCCAGGCGAACACGTCTGAGTTTCCTCGGAGGAAGCGGACCAGGTCGCCGCGCCGAGTCCCCGTTAACAGTGACCCGATTTGGACGGTTCGTTCATTGTCCCCATCGACGAGGGGGACCTCTGTTAGCAGCTCTACCGGGGCTCCTCGGATCTCTTTATGCTCGTCCCGAGTATCCAAAGATCCCCTAAAATCATCCGTGCTCTCAAGATCATCGATTCTCTCCTCGGTCATAGATGTCGCTGTGAAGCAAATCTTCATGGTTTGCTGGTTCCCGTAGGCCCGACCTATCCCGCCTTGGTCGAGGGGAAACTCGATTGCTAGGTGGTAGGTTGAAATCTGGGCCCGGAGGGAATTCAGCGTCGGGCGTCCCAAGAGGATGTTGCAGGGCGATGGAATTCTGGCGATGATGAACTCTACAGGCACGGTACGCGTGCGGCCTGCCTCCCCGATATTAAGCAGGAGGATGACCACCCCTTCTGCCGGGATGGAGTGGTTGGTGAACCCCGACAGGATGTGGGCGGTCGGCCTCAGGTCCGACGGGTTAAGTCCCATATGCAGGAAGCAGTCGTGGAAGATGATGTCTGCCGAGCTTCTCGAGTCGACCAATATCCTTTGCACTTCGTAACGGTAGACCCGTGCGGTGATTGCTAAAGGGTCATTGTGAGGCAGGGATATCCCGTGGAAGTCCTCGTCGGTAAAGATGATGGGCTCAGCTGGTTGGTCCCTTCGACCGGCAAGGGGCGCCGTGTCTCGTCGGCCCCAGGCGCACCCCTCGCTAATACGACCATGATTTGGCCGATCGTCAACTCGCCGGGAGGGAGTAGTTCTCTTGCTCTCGGTCGTCTTGTCGCTTGTCCTGCAAGTATCTTACCAGGTGCCCTGAGCGGATTAACTCCTCGATGTAGTCTCGGAGCTGTTTGCAGTTCTCGGTGGGGTGTCCCTGCGACCTGTGGAAAGCGCAATAGGGGCTTCGTGTCCGTTTGGCCGCATTATGGTTGACCGGGGGAAGTTTGAAGAATCTCTCGCCTTTCGCCTCCTCCATCAACTCTGTCTGGGAGATGTTGAGCGGGGTATACTCCTGGAAATTCAGGGAGTAGGGCTTTGGCCGCTTAATCTTCTTTTTATCCTCTCTCGCCCTCTTCTTCTGATCGGTCTGGTCTGTCCGAGGTAGGTTCGTGTTCACCTCAGACTCAAGCTGGATCTCTCGCTCGGTCCAGATTTTTACCTCGATCATGGTCTTAGGTTGCGCTAATGCAAAGGAGCGGAGCCACTCCTTGTGCCTAAGACCCAACCTAAGGGCAGTGATGACCGTCTCGTCCTGGTGCTCTGGGACCTCAAGAAGGGCGTTGTATAAGCGGGTGACGTATCCCTTGAAGGACTCCTTGTCCTCGCTCTTTATAGTGAAAAGAGGATCGACGGTCCGCTTCTGCCGTCTGTTCCCGACGAAATGGCCGAGGAACTGGGTGGCCAGCTCATTGAAGGTAGAGATTGAGCATGGCGTGAGTCCTCGGAACCAGTCTCGTCCAGAGCGGATGAGAGTGGCGGGGAAAGCACGGCATTGCGAGGCATCGAAGTTGTCCTGGAAACTCATCCCTGCTGTGAACGCGTCCAAATGGTCTTTCGGGTCGGACTTCCCGTCGAAGAGGGAGACCTTTGGGGGCTTGTTCCTAGAGGAGATGTGGACAGCGAGAAGCTCTTCGGTGAAGGGCTTCGTAAGCCAGTCGGCGGCATATCTAGCCCCGTCGCTTGAAGGGCGACTCTCCCAATGTATACCCTCGATCTTCTTTTCGAGGGCATCGAGTCGGTCATGGTATCCCGAGGATTCGGCATATTCAGATTTATGGCCCCGGCTACTGGCGACCTACGCCTGGCCGCAGTTCCGGTTCCGTTCTATGAGGTTCCTCAGGTCTCCTGGCGAGGTCGTCTTCGAGCTACCGTGGTGAGTCCCGTTCGCGCGATCCTGTCGAGGGAGAGGGCACCGGCCATGCCTGGGAGCATGCGAGCTGACCGACACCTCCTCAGGAGGGACAGGAGAGCGATGGGCCTCAGGGCGGGGCGCTCTTTCATAAGACCTCGGCATCGAGCTGTGGGTTGCCCACCGGGTCATCGAATTGGTCGCCACGGGGGATCTGTGGCCGCCGGAGATAGCGTGGCGGTGCTCTGATGCACTGGCATGGACAGTGTCTTCTCTCCTTATGTGTCGCTCCCGGGGTGGGGGAGCGGCGACTGGGGGAGCTTGTCTCGCCGTTTGGACACGGACAAGGGCATTCACGACAGACGCGAGCCGATCTATTCGTGCGGATCGTCGCGGTGATCACTCGCCATAACTCCGAGATCGGAAGATTAACTTTCGTTGAGTGGAATTTTTTTGAATTCACACAGACGGTGCCAACTGATGGAGCACAGGGTTTCCTTCAGATGTTGTCTTCCGTTGATCTGCAGCGAGCGTTGATGGATGACTGAGATTGGATTTGAGGGTTGCCTCTCAATGCGTGTGGATCTTAGTGGGCTTGATTTGGGGATGAAACCGAGCTACCTGCAAAGAAGTCCCGGTGTGGTTGTACCACCGAGGTCCCTCCGACGATCAAGTTAGTCGAGGTATTTGGGCAGAGTAACGGCCTATTGGGGTAAAATTGCCTTACCCGAGTCGTCTGAGAGATGGGTTTATATAGTGGCAGCCAAGGGCCGGTGGGCGCGAGATTCACGCCGGTCGTTACGCCTGCGTGAAAAGCGGGATCCCTCATTAATAACGAGATACGCTCATTGATGGGGGGAACGCGGTGGCGTAGAACGCGGGATCGTGGACGGCGGATATTTCGCGTCTGGCGAGATTCGTGGAGCCGTGGCGCAGACGCCAGTGATCTGTGCTGTGGGTCGGTCGGTGATACCGAGAAAGCTAAGCTCGGCGGGAGGCTCGGGAACGAGCGGAAGGCCGAGGGAGCTTGGTTCTGTGATAGCTCGGAGGCGAGCTAGGAGGGATGAGGGAACTCAGCGTGGGAGGGCTCGGAGGCGAGCCAATGGTTGTTTGTAAGACGAGCCTAGGAGTGGTCTGGAAGGTCACCGAAGGTCGGGAACATCCTCGGGAGGAAGGCGCAGGGTACACCTTCAATGTACCGTTCTTGCTCCTTTCCCGTAAGCCACATGACACGTCATCTGCCGCGTGTCGTGATCTGAAGAGTTCTCAGTGCCGAGCATCATCATCCTGTAATTGTATTTTATTTTTCAATTCACCATTTCAAAAATCGATGTCATAGTGCTGGGCATATGATTATGGATTGATTTCATAATCATCAATACAGAAAACAAATCTTTTTAAAATAAATAATAGCATAGCTAAATCAGAAATCAGTACTAATAAATATGCAATTGTTTTTGGCAGAGATATATATGCTTCATTTGGTGGGCTGACAATGATGCTTAAGGGCGATCCTTCGAATGCGACCAATTTCGAGTTGGATCAAAAGCTTTTCCTGCTAATGAGAAAAGTTTAGAACCTGATTGGCGAATTTTAAAAGTTCGTTCGAAGCCATAAAAAGTTTAGTTTTCTGCCTCTGGTATCATAAAGATTTACTCTGGACTAAATATAGATGATTCATGTTAAAAGATTTTTCTTAACATCTTAAATTATGCATGCTTTGTGTTACCCAACACTTTAAAATAAGATTTGGTTTTCTTTTAATTCCAGTATTTTATATTTTTTGACACTTTTTCTGAAATCGTCATCAAATAGTTTCCCAACTAACATATCGATGCACATTTAATTATTTGCTACATGTTCTGTTATCAACACCATTCAATCCATTTATGGATCTCCAGTAGTTTTACATTCTGTTGTGTTATCCAAATCAAAAATCATGTCAAGTGTTTTGAGATCTTTTAAGTACTGATTTTGGGTTTAAGTGAATTGGACAAGTCACTCAAGTGTGTTTTCTTCCTTTTTATTAATAAGTCGTAATCTGATACAAGCGGGTTTTGAATTTCAGACCTGCCGCTCAACTGCAAAATGCTTTACAGCTTGACTATAAGGGCACTCGTCTCAGGTGTGCTTTTGGTTTAAGAGAAAACAAGATAAAAAAATAGAAAGATAAAGAAATGAACACAGAAAGTAAAAATATAGAAGTGAAAGAAAATAAAACCCTTGTGGAAAGAGAGAGTAAGAAGTTAATCTATTGAAGATCAAATATGATCCCATCAATATCCGGCGACTTTTCTTGGTCATCTCTATTTTCAAAAAACTTCTGGATATATGTGTCCAGTTAGAAAGAAATAAGAATTTGGGTCCCACAAAGTTGCCCTAAAGGCGTCCAAAATTCTCCATCTCTCTTTGTTCTCTATCTGTGTCTATCACACAATGCACACCGAATTATTTCTTCTCTATTTATAAGATAGATTTTAGTCTTGACGGCTTGATCACTTAGATTTTACAATGGTAGCATTTTTGCATGTAGATGCACGTGCATACTAAGAGTTGAAAATAAACAATTATGGGCATAAAATAAAGGTTTTAAGCAAATATATAGATTGTATGTGCATATTCTCAGACATGAATCTTAGCAATCATGCATTTCTGGTAGTTATCAAAAAACGAATTAAAATATAATATATACGTATCAGAAATTTAAAAGGTGTATACCAGTAATAAAGTTTGTTTTCTTATTTTCTAGATGCATATAAATTTTACAGTGGTTGCTAACGTGACTATAAAAGAAAATCTAATGCTTTTGAGTATCATTTATCTAATATGTATATATATACTAGATCCCAAGGGGTGACAGGTGGCATTGTCATTTTCAAGAAAAAGCTCCAAAAAGACTTTAAAATTCTATATTTATCTATAAATTCTAGATTTTTCCATATCACACTCTTCCTACTCCCCCCCCCTCTCTCTATATATATACTCCCCCCTCTCTCTATATATATATGACAGGCGCGGAGGTGTCACAAAAAAGGCATCTATGCATCTTTGTAACATATGAAAAAAACTACATCTATCCCCTCAATAATTATCAATTTACACATATTCATTTATGCTATTTTTATTATCTTTCACATGCGATCACGTGCATAAATTCTAATTTATCTAATACAAAGGGGAGTTGCAAAAGAGCATCTTTCTCTTTGGCCAAAAAGAGCATCTTTTTTGTAAAGACAAAAGCTCTGTTTTTTATATTACCTAAATTGCTCTTGGATAAGAGTAATAGTTGAGTGCTTGGGCTTTTCTTTTGTGTTGGTTTTGGATTTATTTCCTTATTTATTACACTAAAATGTTCTTAACTATCAAGGTTTTTTTTAATTAAAATACCTTAAGTATTTTTATTATAGTGAAATACCTTTAGTTGTGTTTTTCAAAAGAATTTTTTTCACTAAAATACATCAAAATGTAGCACTTAATGTATCGTACTTTAATGAAAAAAACTATAAGGTATTTTAGTGAAAACCTTTAATAATTATAATTAAGGGTGTTTTAGTGTAATTTTTCCTTTTATCTATTAATTTCTCTGTTATATATTTATTTAAAAGTATACTGGACATTTGCAAGAAAATTGGAACTTTGAGGTATAATTTAATTGAACGATATTATGCAATATTCTTTGAGCAAGATTCTCAAGTTCGAATTAACATGTGTGATGTAATTTAGTAATCCAAATGATTACGCAATGAAAAAGGAGTCATCAATTCATTGTATTGCAAAATTTTTTAATACAACTTAGATATATAAAACGTTTTTTGTTTTTTTGTATTATAATAAGGAGGGAAAATACGATTTTTTCACGTGGTTCTATTTATCCGATATTTTAGATACTTCTAAAATTTTTATACAAATAGTTGTTTATAGAATTCAAGTTAAGATAAGTAGAAATTAAGAGGCGTTCTTAAAAAATTAGCATATTCTCTCTTCTCTTACAACAATGATCATTCATCTTCTGAGCTGAATAATCTATATAAATATTCACTATTAGAGACCGTATGGAATGGTCTCCAAAAAATAATGAACGGTCCCTAATGTATATTACCGACCATTTATATTTTAAACGGTCGCTAAAACACAGTCGTTGATTGGATGGTCGCTGATACATCTATTAGCGACCGTTAATGAACGGTCTCTAATACGAACGGTCGCTAATAGATGTATCAGGGATCATTTCCACCGATCGCTAATAAGCAGACACGTGGACATCTCAACGAATTTACATGTTTCCTAATATCAGCGAACGGTCGCTGATAAGGTATTAGCGATTGTTCCTGTAGCTTATACGGTTGCTAATAACTATTTTTCCTGAAAAAAAAATTACAGAAAAATTCTATTCAATACAATAATACACAATATCACAATATATTACGCCACAAAAGTTTTTCGCATACAAATCAATATATATGCACAATCCATAACATATCCAACAAGATCAACAACAAATACGAACACATACGCATACAAACCAACATATAAATATTATCTACGATATATCCACCAATATCAACAACTCAATCAAACACATATGAACTAAATTTTTAATAAACAAGCATACATAAACTAAATTGTTTTGAATACGAACAACACAATACATACGCTATATATATATCCAACAAAACGAAAAAATCTCCAGATCACTCGCAATCGCAGCTCATTCAACCTTGTGAATTGAAATAAATAAATATATAAATATATGAACTCAAATCATAATTTTCGAAACAATGTTAGCTATACTAACACATATATATGCTTACCTCACTAACTCTCGCCACTTCCATCGTCAAAACATAATCCTTTCGCCGTTAACTTATAAGAACCCTACGAATACACAACATGAATTTTAAACATCAGAACTCAACACAGTTTAATTGTATGCTCAAATTTCTATAAATAACAACTATACGTACCTCACTAACTCCCACCACTACCATCGCCATCAGAAGCTCATCTTGAATAGTATCGACTCACATCGTTGAAGTCCTCCTGCGAAAAAAGGTTACCTAATAACCCTCCCTGTAGGGTCGGCTGATCAGGATTACACGGTTCTTGTGGCGGAGGGTTAGGGTAATAAGGATCTTGTGGTGAAAGTGGAGGTCAAGGGTAGTACCCTCATTGTGATTGCGGAGGCAGTGGATAAAGATAGTACGGCGTTCCGTGTGATGGGATAGGGTAATATGGTCGCTGCATCGGAGAAGGGTAATATGCCGGCTGCGGCGGGAATGAACCCTGTGCGGACCATGATTACGAACGCGGAACGTATTGTTGCGAGAATTGTTCGCACCCGCCTCCATTTGAGCTCTCCAAGCCGCTTCATCTTCTGTCCTCTTCTTATCTGCTTCATCCCTCCTCCTTAGCTGCTCTTCTAGCCTATTGATCCGTTGTGCCTCAGCCGATTGTTGGTTGGAGCGAGCGGTTGACGAATTTGAAGTACTTCTTTTGGAACCAGACCGCGAAAGACTAACGGGACTACTGTATAAGGGAATACGACCGTTTCCTCTCGACTGAGAGAAAAGCTGCTCTATAATAAATATCTCGGCCTCCGTAGGAAGAGGATCATCGGCCAGATATTCGGGATTTTATTCCCGATAGCTCATCTCCGCCTTCTCGAAATCCTCCTTTGATAAATAAAACAATAATTAATTTTCTTTACGAAGTTAACAAGTGTAATTAATTTACTTAAAAGAATTGAAAAATATAAGCTCACCACATGTTGAGTTGTTATATCCATCATTTCTTTTGACATGCCCTCTTTCATGTGCAATGCCTCCCAAGTCTCAGGGAGGCTCGGCTTTTTCCCAGCCTTCTCCTGTAACGGATATTTGATTTATTTATACGTGAAGATATGTAATGATGAAATTGAAAAATTGAACATTTATGTAATTAAAGATAAGCTGACCAAAGTAGCCCTATACTGATCAGCAGGAACCGATCCACCATAATAGTCATCTGTGTCTTTCCCTCGGTTCTGCTTATTCCTTTCTAATACTTCCTGCTTATTCAGAAGATAATATCTCTAAATGTAATTTAATCTAAATACGGTATTCAAATTATTTAAGTATATTTTTAATTACCTTTGCTTCGAGTGTATCCCAATGCAATAGGAGAAATGCAAACTAATCTCTAGGGATGATGGAAGGAAGAGCGGCAAAATGTTCCCAATCATCCATAAATTTCTCCGACTGTTTGAATTTTTTCTTCAATCTCTTGAATATTTGTGACATCTCATATCGGACATGCGTCCAATGTCCGTCTATATCATCTTCTAAGACAAAATGTTTCTGTAATACAGATTAATAAATATATTATTTAATAAATTTATAACATATAACAGGTATGCATATAATGTTGAAATATAGTTGAGTTATGCATTATTAAGAGTGAGCGCCAAGTCCATACGTATGCTTTCCAAAGGTTATCTGCAAATGTGAAGTCCACGTTCCAAAAGTCGATATTGCGAACGAGAATACCGATATAACCATGGAAATGTGTAGCCGATATATCCGGACCTACGGGCTTCCCACCCACCCATTGCAGAATTGCCCTTTATCCCCGCATATCGTATTTTGTAATTTCGTTTGCAACACCTCTTCCGTGGTGTTCAAACCGGGCAAGATTATCCCCCGCAGCCTGTGCCTCATCAATACTCGTGTCTGCTACCTCTATCATCATATCGATTTGAGGTCGAGTAGCAGCCCACCGCGCCATTGCCTCGTATTGTCCCTATCGTGATACGGTTTTTCATCTTGTAAATCGCGAGGAAGAAGCAATACATGAATCCACTCATCGACGATGAGATCCGAGAATACCCCAGGGTCCCTACTCAATTCCGTGCACTGCTAGTCTAGATGTGCATACGGATCATGCTACATTGATGGACATGTATCCTCCTGATCAGATGTACCTACACATTTTAATTTATTATATTCAATGCAATAGTTAATTGAATAAAATAATGTGGTCGATGATTATTTAAAACTCGTATTATATACCTCTACTCTCAGTATCAAGTTGTGTCGAGGATTCAGTATCTCGATCTCTTTTCTTTGAAGAAAATGCCTTGGCAAATTTTCCGAATATGCCTTGGCAAATTTTCCGAATATGCCTTTTCGTCCCATCTGTTTCATGCAAGAGTAATAACGATACAAAATATATAATATACATAAATCATTAAGCCAACAAATAAATACATTACAAGTGATTAGAACTACTAGGTTTTTCATATATCATTTACATGCAAGTGATTATAAGGTTTTACAACTGCAAAGTTTATAACATATATCAATTGTTTACAACTGCAAAGTTTATCATATGTCAACTGGATCTGCTTCATCAAGGTCAATCTCATCGGTAGAACTATCGAAAAAGGATTTAGGAGGTGTCAGCAATACAATCCAAGTTTCTTCACGATTAGGATCATTGACTTAGAAACACCGCTCAGCTTGTGAAGCTAACATGAACTTATCATCTTGATAAACTTTTTTTTATTGAGATTGACAAGCTAAAAGCCATACTCATCGATCTGGATGCAAGTGCACTAACAAACTTTGAACATAACAAATCTTTCTTGCTCATTATTCCCGTAAAATATTTTTATTATATCCTCCAACTGACCGTAATATTCTTTTTTTCCTCCCTGCGGTCTTTGATCACGGAAACTTAAGAAGCACGTTTGTTCAAACGGACAATAAATCTCATTGTTTTGGGTAGTCAATTTTTTGGGTGTAAGAAATTTTAGGTTATTAATACAATATAAACCGTATCGATTTACTTTTGCACTAGGACCTTTAGATAGTCGCACGATTACATCCGGGATTGCATCCCTTTTGCTATGTCATATTCAATCTACAATGCATTTACACATAAAATGTATAAGCTATATGTGATATATGCATGTGAAATGTGAAATATACAAAACATACGTACGTGTTTACGGAACCACCGTAGAAAATGTTTCTTATGTTCTTGATTAATCTTCCAATTAGCACTTTTTCTGGAAATCGCATTCGTAAGTTCTTCAATATGCCGGCTAAAAGAATAATAGTATTAATTATTTAGGCATATATAGATGTAGGCACTCAAAATATTGACGCGATTAAATTTTTTAATTTATGTACTTTTTGTGATCGACAGTAATTTTAAGATTATTAAGAATATACGAATGCGCTTGATCGAGCCACTCCCTCTGGTAGGATCAATCATCCCCTTGTGAATGGGATAGCTAATCATCGTTAATTCGAGAATGACGGTTTAATCTTGTTTCAACTCCACGCAAGTAATGAGAAGTGAAGTTGAGGCATTCGTTGGCGCAATAACTCTTGACTATTGACCCTTCCGGTCGAGCTCGATTGCGCAGTCGCCGTTTCAAGAATCCCAAGTATCTAAAACGTTAATGAATACTTTAGAAAAATGTGAATATTATAATGAATTAAATAATACAATTGACTGAAAAAATATATTACCTTTCTATTGGATACATCCACCTATATGAGATATCATCTCCAACATACAGAGGGTTTCAACAATACTCTTTTGCAACTCCTCGAATTTGGCCACATCTGTCACTTTAGAATAAAATTTATTGAAAAAGTCGCAATACTCTATCAAAACTTTGGTGATATTGGATAGCAAATTATGTCGAAGAGTCATAGGAAGCAATTGATGCAGAAAGATATGACAATCGTGGGTTTTAAGATTCAAGAGCTTTAGTGGCGCGACCTGCATATTCTTTGCTATGTTAGAGAAGTATCAATCTGGGGTTTTGATGCTCTTTAGCACCTCACAAAATATTTTCATAACCAATTTCGACATTGTGTGGCTCGAAACTGGTAACTCATAGACACCATCATCACGAAGTACCGGATGCAATTCCTGTCGGATTCCAAGCTCCTCCAAGCACTCGCAAGCACTCAATTTATCCTTGGACTTAGAATCGTCCTGTAACAATGTGCCAGCAATATTGTCAAACACATTCTTTTCTACATACATGAAATCAATATTGTGTCGAATTAACAGATGTTTCCAGTAAGGAAGATTATATAATATACTTTTCTTTTTCCACACACTCAACAATTCGTTATCTTCGGATCGCTTTTGTTTTTTTTTTTGTTTATTGAAGGAACCATCTGAGTTAAAATGATTAAAACCTTACTGGAATTCACATGATGGAATTTGCACAAAAATTTCTATCCCTAACAATTGTTTTGGTGTTTCACCCTTTTCCAATATTCCATCAAACTTATTTGCCACCTTTTTGTACAGATGATTCGCCGATAACCACCTGCGATGAAACCAGTAGCAAAACTTACTGTTCACCACCGGAAACGGAGACAGACCAGGATAGGTCGTCTTACCTGAATCTGGGGGTAGATACTATTTGGATTTATCCATCCACCTCTCCGAAAATTCCAAGTTGATTTATGGCACCATATATCGGAGGTTTGGACGGATGCGGCCGTTGTAGTATTACTTTATCAGATTCCCCCTCATTTTATGAGGGATTTTTGATTGTGGGGACGCTCTTCCCTGCAGGTGCAAGCTCCTGCAGTTAATTATGTTATCGCATTGCGATAACCATTTTCTCCTGCTCCGGAAATTCACTTCGTGTCGTGTATGTTTTTGTTTGTTTTGGTTTTGGTTGCCCGTGGATTGTATACGGAGACTAATTTATATCGTCGCTCGTAGGGCATGGATTAGTCCAAATCCGTATATTTTAAAATTTGGGTTTGGGTTGATTTAAAGATCGTTAATCTGGGTTGAGATTAAGATCGACTCAAAACGTATGAGCGTTCGGGCTCAATTATTTTAGTTTAAGGACATCACGGTCCATTATCTCCATGTTTGAGTCGAGATGTTAGTTTAAGTATGTTTCGGTCCTTTATCGCCGTATTTTGGGACGAATATTAGTTTAAGGACATCTCGGTACATTATCGCTGTTTTTAGGCGAATATTAGTTTAGGGATATTTCGATCCCTTATCCATCTTGTGCACACGTGTATTTGTTACGTGGCGAAATGAACAATGGTGATATGGAATATGCCCAATTTGGGGCACGATCCAATTTGAGGCGTGCACGCCAATTTGGAAGTGCATCAACGAAAGAAGCTGTTGGTCGTCGGGACCCGCCACCTCTCTGAAGACGTTGAGGAATTACAATGACATGTATCAGAGGTGTGAAGAGATGTACTCTTAAACCAAATCCCGTATTTGAGGGAAAAGGGGTTGTTGTGAACTTAAGAATTTTTGGTCATATTTGAGATCTTGGAAATCAAGAGCATATAGGCTTGATTGATTTAAAAACAAAGAAGTTTGACCTCAGGAAACTTAGCCAATTTTGGGCTGAGATTGAGTTTCCATAATTACCCAACAGTGCTGAGCACTGGGACATACAGCGCTCACGTGTGGAATACGTGGGGTGCTGGATTAGTGCTAAGAACTAGAGTCATGTGGTACTCACGTGTGAAACACGTGAGGCGCTCAGATATGAGCGTTTTTAGTCATTTTTGACTAATCATGGAGTGTTGAGCACTCTGCATGATACTCACATGGGAAGCACGTGAGTGCTTGTCTTTGGGCTATATTGGTTCGTTTCCCTCTTTTTACAGAAGTGCTAAGCACTTGGATAGAGCTCACGTGCATTTCATGTGACTGTTTCCTTTTGGGGCGGCTGCCTAATTGACAAAGAAGTTTTTCTTTGCTTTTTAGGTGCCCACGTGAGAAACATGTGAGGCAGATTTGGCTGTTCTTTTTGTTTGTTTTTTAAGCGCTTCTCGTGGGAAACACGTGAGGCTTCAAAATAGTGCTAAGCACTAATCGATTTACCAAGTTGTTCTTGTGTTTTCTTAGAGATATTGATCTCTGTTAATGACATTTTTAGTCATTGATGATCATCAAGATTTCGGTTTTGAAGATCTTGGACCATCATTATCGTTTGTATTGAAGAACTAAGTTCTTTTTCATTTTTCTAAGAACCAAGTTCTTTATCTAGGGTTAAACCCTAATTTTGGAGGAATTAAATTCCCATATGTTCATGTTCTTTCTTTTTAACTTAGTTCTTTTCCCTAAGTTTTGAATCTGCAGAACAGAATCTCCCCGATAAGAATTAAATTCTCAACTTGTGGAGAGATCTGCTTCTGCAAATCTCAACCAGAGAAAGAACTGAGTTCTTATATGAAGGGTTAAACCCTTAGAGAGGCAAATGAGAGATAATATGATCTCTGTGTTTCTTTATTTAGGGTTTCAACGAGGCAAGTCTTCTTTGAGAATTAAATTCTCTTTTCTATCAATGGCTCATTGTATTCTTTAAAAGCTTGTGGGAAGTTCTCTCTGTATATTCTCTCTCTTTTTTCTCCGTCCCTCTTGTTCTTCTTTTTGATTAATCTTTTTGCACCTATTCATAGGAGAAGAGAAAAATCAATTTGTTGAGAAAATCTCTCATTGAGAGATCATGATTGATTTCATAATCAATCAAAATGATCTTTTAGATCCATCGGTGAATTTTATTCACCGTTGGATTTTTAATCCAAAAGCTTTCTGTTTAACAGAGAAGATTTCTTGTTTGTTTAATAAGATTAGAAAATATTTTCCTAAGATAGAATTTTATTCTATCATATGGATATCTTGTCAGTTTAACAATATTAGGAATATATTTTCCTAATATAGAATTTAATTCTGTTATATGAATATCTTGTTAGTTTAACAAGATTAGGAAAATATTTTCCTAAGATAGAATTTTATTCTATCAGATGATCGATGGATGATTTTATAATCGCCGTTGGATCTTTGATTCAAGGGTCCTCTGTTTAACAGAGAAGATCTTTCTAGTTTGAGAAAGATCAGGGAAATATTTTCCATATAGAATTTAATTCTATCAGATGGTTTAATTGGTGATATTTTATCACCATTGGATTTTAAATCCAAGATTCTCTGTCAGAGAAAGATATTTCCATATTAGAAAGATCAGAGAAAAATATTTCCTAAATAGAATTTAATTCTATCACATAGAATTTAATACTATCAGATGACAGCATTTTAAATTGGGGCGCTCACATGCTTTACATGTGAGCGCTGCCAAAGGATACGGTAAGAAAACTCACGTGTTTAACACGTGACCCATAATATGGGTTTTAGCTTGTTCATTTTCAGCGCTCATATGCTTTACATATGAGCGCTCACGTGTTTAACACGTGAGGCCTATTTGCCCTTTAGTTATTTATGTTCAACGCTCATATACTTTGCATATGAGCGCTCACGTGTTTAATACGTGAGGCCAGTTTGGCCTTTAGGTTTATTTCTATTCAGCACTAATATGCTTTGCATATGAGCGCTCATGTGTTTAACACGTGAGGCCAGTTTGGTCTTTAGGTTTATTTATTTAGCGCTCATATATTTTGCATATGCGCGCTCATGTTGTTCCCTGATAAAATATCAGGAAATACCCCAATGGGGTATCACGTGCTCATACGTGACCAAGGATCACGTGCTGACACGTGATGGTTTCCTGGGATTCTGTCTTAATAGAATTAAATTCTAATCAAACAATTAATTAATGGAGTCACGTGCCCACACGTGATGGACCTTTAAACCCACTGAAAAGGATTAATAAAGTATAATAAGACACTAAGGAAAAACCCCAATGGGGCATCCCGTGCTCACACGTGACAAAGGGTCACGTGCTGACACGTGATGATTCCTTAGCTCTAATTAAAAGGCGGAATTAAATTCTGAATGAAATGTTCAACCAAGAGGGTCACGTGCTAACACGTGACAGATTCCTAAACTCTTTAATTGATAGAATTAAATTCTATTTCAAACGATCAAACATTGGGATCACGTGCCAACACATGATGGGCTTTAAAAGCCTTCTGAGCTAATAGAATTAAATTCTAATTAAGGGAAATCAAAGATCCTAACTGAGAAAATATTTCTTTAAATCTTTCCAAACAAAAAAGATGGTGCTCTGTAAAATAGAGCACCGTTGGATTAAAATTCCAATGGTGATTAAAAATCACCAATTTATGGAAAGATTTTATACAAGGAAAGATTTCCCTGAAATTCACCAAGAATAACAAACAGAAAATCTTTTTGATTAAAAATCCAATGGTGAATAAAATTCACTGAGTGATCTAAAAGATCATATTAGTTACAAAAACAACCAAAATCTTTCAATGAAAGATTCACTAAACAAATTGATTCTTTTCCTTCTCCTATAAATAAGAGCCAAGAAGAGAAGAGAAAGGAGGATTTCTGGATCTTGGAATTTTGATTTTCTGGAGAAAAAACAACAGCAGAGAGAAAAGAGAGGAGAATTTAATTCTCAAGAAAAGAAACCCTAGGTAAGAAAGGGGAAAGAGATCTAAGCTCCATAAAACAAAAGAAAATTTAATTCTCAATCTAAGAATTTTACTCTTCTACAAAATAACTTAGTTCTTCTTCTGGTTGAAGATCTGCAGAAGCAAATCTCCCCACAAGTTGAGAATTTAATTCTCATCGGGGAGATTCTGCCATGCAGATCCAAAACTTAGAGGGAGAATTGAGTTTAGAGAATTTAATTCTTCCAAATTCATAGGAATTTAATTCCTCCAAATAAAACTAGGGTTTAACCCTATATGAGAATTTAATTCTCTCAATTTCATAGGAATTTAATTCCTCCCAAATAAAACTAGGGTTTAACCCTATATGAGAATTAAATTCTCCCAAATTCATAGGAATTTAATTCCTCCAAGACAGAACTAGGGTTTAACCCTATATGAGAATTTAATTCTTCCACAAACATAGGAATTTAATTCCTCTAAAACATAATTAGGGTTTAACCCTATAGAGAATTTAATTCTTAAAACAAAGAAACTTGAAAGCTTGCTATGCACGTAAAGAACTTGATCACGTGGTAACACGTGACCCCCATTCTCAATGAGCAGAGAAGAAAAAACAAAACTTGGTCACATGGTGACACGTGACCCCTATCCGCAATGATCAGAAAAGAAAGAATAAAACTAGGTCACTTGCCCCCACGTGACCCCTAAACAGACTTCCCAAAACGAGAAGAAAAAAGCTTAGAGGCAATGCCTCACGTGCTCCCACGTGACTTCCAAAATAAAGGGAACAAAAACAAAGGCATTACCGGCTTTGGGCGCTCTCACGTGTCTTCACGTGACCCCTAATAAACACTTTAATAATCAATGCATAGATACCCATCACGTGCCCACACATGATGGCCTGAAGATTAAAAGTGTTTAACACTTATTTGAATATTCTGATAATAAAATAAAGGAGGTCTGGCCCCATCTTCAGGCGCCTCACGTGACCCCACGTGACCCCTTCCTTTCTAGTGTTTAACACTATTTTGAGATTTTGTCTCCAGTGTTTAACACTGTTTTAAATACATCACGTGAGGACACGTGACCATCAGATGTCCTCTAGTGTTTAATACTATTTTAAAGCCAGTTTAGCCCAAATTGGCTAAGTTTTCCAGAGGCAAAATCTCCCCTTCAAATGGACTTTAAAATCCAGAGCTACAATGTTTAATGCTCAGCCAAATACAAAATGTTATCAGAGCCCTCAAACTCTTGTTTAACATTGCTAAATAATGAGGGGCTGAACCCAGACAAATGTTTAATGGTCCAACAAAGGGCCAACATTTCAAACTTAATTTGACTTAGCCCAAATTGGCCATAAGTCCTCAATTCAGATTTAACTGAGCTAATATGCTCACAATCTAATTAATTGATCTTAGTTCCAAAATTGGACTATATATCTCCCAATCAACATCGGTTTAAGGGTACATCTCTGAACTCCTATGATATTTGTCGTTGTAATCCTTCAACGTCTTCAGAGAGGTGACGGGTCTCGACAACCATACATTTCATGGATTATGATGTCCTTAACCTTGACTGTGAGGTCTTTAAACTCACGGACTATGATGTCCTTAACCTTGACTATGAGGTATTTAAACTCACGGACTATGATGTCCTTAATTTCGGACTGTGGGGTCCCTTTAAATCCACGGACTATGATGTTCCTAACCTTGGACCGAGATGTCCTTAAACTAACGTTGGACCACCATGTCCTTAAACTGGTAATTGACCGCAAAGTCCCTAAACTAAAACAATAGAGCCCAAATGCTCATTTGTTGGATCAAAATGATCCTGTTAAGTAGATCTTAGTCTAAAATTAGACTAACGTATCCTTAACAAATGGTTAAGTTGACCTCAGTTTAAAATTAGACTAACGTGTCCTTAACAAACTGTTAAGTTGATCTTAGTCTAAAATTAGACTAACGTATCCTTAACAAACGTTTAAGTTGATCTTAGTCTCAAATGAGACTAACGTATCCTTAAACCCAACCCCCAAACCCAAATCTAAGAAAATACGGATTTGGACTAATCCACGCCTTACGGGCGACGACATAAATTAGTCTCCGTAAACAATCCCCGGGCAACCAAAAACAAAACAAACACCTACGACACGAAGTGACCATCTGGAGAAGGAGAAAGTTGTTACCGCGATGCGGTAGCGTAATTAACTGCAGGTGCTTGCGCCTGCAGGGAAGAGCGTCCCCACAATCAAAAACCCCTCAAATGAGGGGGAATCTGACGAAGTCTGCTACATCGGCCGCATCCGTTTAAACCTTCGATATACGATGCCATAAATCAACTTGGCATCTTTGGAGAGGTGGACGGATAGCACCAATTAGTATCTGCCCCGAAATTCAGGCAAGACGGACCTACGCGGTCGCGTCTCCCGGTTTTCGGCGGGGAACAGATTTTGGCACGCCCAGTGGGACCTTTTCCTCTTTCCACTCCACACTTCGTGTGTCGTATTCGTGAACGAATCGCGGTTTGATATGGTTACCCTTGGGTTCGAGGTACTAAGATTTGGTGTCTTGCTCCATGCAGAAAACAGAAGATCAATGGCTCCAACTTGCACTAACTGCAACTGCAACTCTCGCTCCGTCCCGTCCGGAGGAGTGACTTACGGACCCCAAGAGGCCTCCATCTTCGCTATACCGGTGCAACAGGTCACTCAGGCCACCACTGGATTGTTCTTTGGGACCATGCTCCTGCCAACGAGCTTCAGCGCTCCTGTACCAACACAAAAAGCTCAGAGGAAGTCGGTCTTTGATCGGCTCACAACTACTGCGGCCCCTCTCAACGGGTCGTCCAGCTCCAACGCCTCAGTCTTTGACAGACTAGGCCAAAGCTCAGTTGGGCCCATGAAGAAGCCCGCGATACCAGGAAGGGTTATCCCAAAAAGGATAGCTATCCCTGCTCCCGAAGTCGTCAAGGCGGCTTCTCCTGCCAAAGGGCCGGTCTTCATAAGACTGACTATTTCAGCTCCTATTCCAGGCGAAATCGTCAAGGTTGCTTCCCCTACTCGGATGTCTGCCTTCGATAGGTTGGATATTCCCTCTCAACGGACGTCTGTCTTCAATAGGCTGACAACGACAACTTCTGACCAACACAGAGGGCATGAGGAAGTCATTCCTACAGTTGAGATAATCCCAACAGCTCGACACGCTCGACGTCGCCACTGGCGCCGAGTAAGGAAGGCCAGGGCAACTCCCCCTCTGGGCTAACTCCGCCAGCTCCCATGGTGGAAATCAACGCTGCTGTTCCAACTGGGAACAGCTTTGAACCGCTTAGGAGAGTTCGCAAGAACTCTCCGACTGCCGTGCTAAAGAGATCTCCTCCACCTATGGAGATTACCACAGAAAAGAAGTCGAAGCAGCCCCCTCAGCGGCTATCCTCCAAAATTTATAAAGTTTGGCGACAGATCCAGAAATCGGTGATTGACCAGGACTACTCTCGCCGATCAAAGAAGCTTAAAGCTCGACAAGGAGAAAACCATCCTGTCAAGCCACAAAAGGCGACAGCCGTTTGGGTGCCCGCTGCAATGGCTCCCTCCACTTCAACTGCTCACAAGAGAAGGAGGCCAGAGAAAGCCCCCGTGAATGCGGCAAGCCGCAAGGATGTCGAATCTAAACGCCCCAAGTCTGGGGGCATGATGGTGCATACTGTTTATATGGATTCCGGAAAAGAGGAAAGCCGTGCTTCTATGGGTCATCGACCGCTTACCCGATCGATAACGAAGGCTCAGAAACAACAGCAGCAGAAACTTCAGGAGATGCTGACTGCAATGGCCACACTCACTGGGCCAAAAGAAAACCCAGAGACCTCGGAGCAGCGTCGGGAACAAGAAACTGATACCGAGTTCCTCCGAAGAATGCTCGAGAGGAGAGAAAAAGAGGCCGCGGAGCAGGCAGCCAATATAAAACGAATAGCTCTTTTGTTCCAAGATATGGCTTGGATGATGTTACAGCCGGAACCTCCAGCTGAAGACCCCCCGATCATCATTGAAGACGACAGAGGAGAGACATCGAACCCTCCTCCGGCTCTTTCAGTAGCCAAAGAGGAAACCATCTCCAAGGCCGCTCTGGATGACTACATTGCTCAGCAAATATGAGCTCACCAGGCGAATGAAGCGGCCGACCAAATTGTTAAAACTGGGTGACCATATCCAGGCTGGTATGACCAAATAAAGTACCCGTCGGGATATACGTTCCCTAAATTTCATGTATATAAAGGGACGGGGAATCCGCATCAGCACGTCGCTCAATTCAGAGCCTTGTGCGGCAACACCGGGGGTGATGATAAACTTCTGCTCTGCCAGTTTGTTGGTAACTTGTTGGAGACGGCATTCGAGTGGTATTCTGAACTTCCAAATGACTCTGTCAAGACATTTGCGGAAATCGAACTGCTGTTTATGCAGAGATTCGCGAGCGCTAGCGAGTGTACCCCGATTACCGCATTAATTAATGCCAGGGTGAAGCCAGGCGAAACTTGGGTACAATACACAATACGGTGGCGAAATTTATGGTCAAAATGTGAGCAGGGCATCGAAGAAGCGCCGGCAATGGGCATGTTCGTGGGCACTCTGGACCCTCAGGCAACTATTTCCCAATTCATGATGTTTTTCAAGCCGACCACGTTCCAGGCCTTGATTGACAAACTGGCTCAAATGGACCAGATGGGTTATAGACCGTCTCCTCCAAAGCCGGAGCCGCGGAACGAAAAGGGTAAAGGGAAGGCAACATTCGTTGCGAATACTCAACAGCAGCCCAGTGGCCCAAAACTAACGGATCTCCTAGAGGAAAGACGACGATACTATAATGAGAAAATGAAGCGTCCTTATTCGTTCCCCCGGGACAAAACGAAGAGACTGTTCGAACTGGCGGTGCGCAACAGGCTCATCAATCTGCCAAATCCAAAATGACCGTTGCAACCCGGCGATGCTAATAGTCCCAATTATTGCCCCTACCATCAAACGGTAAGCCATCCAATTGAAGATTGCTTCGTCTTTAAAGGCTGGATCGAAGACCAATACCAACATGGCAAGTTTGCGCTGTCCGAAAATTGGAAGGTGAACCCACCACAGCCACACGCTCCCAAGAAGACAGATACACCGGGGGCATCATGCTCTTTCATTGAAGAAGCTCCATGGGAGGTCGCTCTTTCAGCCAAAACAAAAAGAATGCTGAAAAATCTCCACACATGCCTGGCAATCAAGTGGAAAAATCCCCTGGAACCCGAGATCATCGAGAGAATGCTGAAACCGGGCCCAACTCCGAAGATTGGTGGTGATAGCCAAAACGCTTACACCCAGCCGTCAAAGTCTTCGAAAAAGAAGAAGAAGACCAAAAAGCCCGTGAAGCCTGGTAACAAGCGCACAGACCTGCAAAAACAGATTGACGCGTTGGAAGAATACAATCAAAAAGCGCGGACTCTAGTCACACTCCAAGAATTTCTTAGCCACGTCCTTGAGGACGGAGATGATGACAATGGAGAAGACTCGTCGGATGAATCTGACGATTATGTGGCAAGTTCCTATGTGATCTCTCACTCGTCGATAGACGATGAAGAAACTCCTTACACAAAGAAACTGGGGGCAGATCCTGAGCCGAAACTTCTAGGACCATCAGACGAAATGATTGATGCATTCCTGGACGAAGCTCTTCTGAAAAGCAAAGCCGATCGAGAGCGTGAGATGGCTATATTCGAAAAGGCCAAATGCCGGCAACTGGACGAAAGGGTTGAAACACCCTCGCCAGATCAAAATACATCCGCCGTAAATAAAAGCGGTTCAAGATGAGAAAGAGGTTCGCCAAAGCCATATCGATGGGAATGAAGCTGCCACCCTCCGATGGGAACGCTCTTGGTGAAGCGGAAATACATCCTAACTACTGCTTATATCATCGAAAGATTGCGCACCCCACCGAAGAGTGCGACGCTTTTAAAAGATGGTGGCAGAGATATGTTGCTCACCGGCAACATTTCAAGCGGATGAAACGAAAAACTCGTCGGGAGAAAAGAAATACGACCGAGGAGCGCAAAAGAACTGCCGGCAAATGTCATATGGTTGACTACGGGGGATCGCAAGTTCTCACCTTCGGGAGCGACTCTGATGAAGAAATGACTCTTGGCCCTCTCTTTAAAGAGTCCACCTCGTGAAAAGAGGAAGAACCGAAGACCTGTGAAAATATTCAGCTGCGCAATCGTACGCTGCCCGAAAAGAATCTTGGGCCCTCGAACAGTGGGTCAAATAGAAGAGATAAAGGAAAAGAAAAGGTCCCTGAGGATATCATCCTTGATGACCAAGCCGTCGAAGAGCTGATAGCCAAGTACCCGCCAAAGAAAAGTAAGTTGGACTACAACGTTCTGCCACACTTGAGAAAGCTACCTTCGCAGCTAAGTATTCTCGACGCCCTTCTGCTATCCAAAGAGGCGAGAGATTTTTTGATCAAGGCACTGCAAGAGCCCGAGCAATTCCAAGCTTTACTTGCCGAAGAAAAGATGAAGGATGAGCTGGAAGAAGTACACACGGCCGATATCACCTTCGGCAAGGAAGACCTCCTCCTCGGGATGTGCGAGCACAACCGTCCCCTTTACGTCTCCGGATACTGTCATGATATCAAGATAGGCAAAATCCTGGTTGACAATGAGTCTTCCGTCAATCTCCTCAACGTGAGAGTGTTGAAGGAAATCTGCATGAGCGTTCAGCACCTCGCTCGCGATAAAATCACCATCTCCGGATTTGACTCCCAATTATCACGAACGCTTGGGTCTGTAATATTGACACTACGCTTTGGGCTGCTTGTCACGGACATTAAGTTTCATGTCATTGACGCCAAGACATGCTACAATGCTTTGCTCGGCAGGCCTTGGTTACATGAGTACAACATTATCCCGTCTACACAACATCAGTGTATGAAGTATTTTAAGGATGGTTTCGAGTATACCGTAACAGGGGAGCTGAACCCATTCTCCGTGAATGAAGTCCGAAAGTACGAAGATGCAAAATACTTCTTACCAGATTTCGAGGAAACGGAAAGATGTCACAAACCGAAGAACAAAGCTATCACCACTATTCCGGTCTTCGGGAGTGATACCGAGGAGGCAGAAGAGATAGTTTATTCAGGTCTGCCCTAGTACAACAAGCCGCGACGTCCACTCCTATGTTGATCTTCGGCAGCGAATCGGAAGATGAAGTCAATACCGTATTTTCTGTTCGGCCATCAATTCAAGCCTTTGCTGATAATGGTCGAAGTTTGCAAATTGCCATGGTTCCACGAGAGCATTATAAAGAGCTCGATGCACTTGAAACTTATAGTGTGCAAGAACTGCAGACATTCTACGTCCCTCCCAGGCGAAAGGGTGAAAAGGCGATCCTATTTTATCAATCCACGGAAACCAAAGTGGAGAAAGAAATTTGGCATGGTGCGGATTCTACGCTCGACAGGCTCCAGCCCATCCGTCTGCCTAGATATTACACAGAAGGCTTGAAAAGGCTATTGAAGCGCCAAGGGGTACCCTTCAGACAGACTGCTCGATGTTCGAAACCCACGGTGACGTGCTTTTGGAGAATAAGGTCAATATCAGATATGTCGGTTTTTGTCGGAAAAATAGTGCACGACGTGAGTATCGAGTTTAAAAATACCGCAAGTGCACGGTGCGTTGAAGCAAGCCAGCAAGCACGGGTCGAACCACAAGGAGTGGATATCACGATATCAAATTGAGTTATGGATCAATAAGTTGGAAAATGGTGTTTTGTCACGTTTTAGTGTAATACCTAAAAGTAACAAGGTTTTGGGATACGAAAACTTAGGCTAAGGTTCAGCAAGAGTGAAATATGACATTTACCCCCAACTCTCCATTTTGATTCAAGATTCATTTCTTTTTAGTTTCCATTAGAATAGCGAAAGCATGCCGTATTTATCCGAAAAATGTATCGGGATGAAATACGATATCAAGGTTAGAGAAACAGAAACTAACAAGAATGAGATTGAGAATGGAGTGGATATGGAATTAGTTAAGTGAAGTAGCAAGCAAAGAATATATGCAAGAATACTATATATCCTATCTAGCTAGTTGCGACACATAACGTAATTCCGTATTCACGCCTACTTCAAATCGTAACATAGCAACGATAAAATGTAAAGAAAGGATAGGATATATGTTAAATGTTGATTTGCAACCATTCAAAACGATATATCCTATCAAGCAAAACATAATAAACTTGCAATGTTAAGAAAAGAAGTGAAAAAATGCAAGAATCAAAAGGGAGGGGTTGGAAGTAAAGTCATTCCACATCCTACCTCACCATAGCCCAAGAATAACTACTCACACATCATCATAGCAATACACAACTGAATAATGAAAAGAAATGACAAAATAAGAAAAAGAGATACAAGAATCAAACTTGAATAAAATGAAGATTTATTGCAATGGTTCAAAATACATGTAAATGAGTTCAACTACCAAAATCTAATCTTGCAAGCTCAAAAAGAGAGGTTGCAAGACCAGAGGAAGGCAAAGAACTCAACTCAATTCCAAGAGCTACAAGAATTTTAACAAAAGTTTACAAGTATGCAAAAAAAAGTTCTCCCTTGGCCTCATGTCTGGATCTGCTATTTATAGAGAAATCAAAAGCAAAAGTTGCAGGTGACAATAGACTAAAGTGACCACCAGGGACCCATAAAATTTGAACGAGCCAAAATGGATCCCACTTGGCCGCAATTTGAGGCCAATTTGAATAAAATTGCGGCCAAGAAGTCGAGTCTGGGGCCCACCAAGCTTCAGTAGTCATCTGGTCTCATGGGTATCTCATGGTATTTGCAATTTTTTTTATGTAGCACATGTGTGAATTCTGGAGCTAAATCACAGAGAAGGGGTGAAGTGGGTGAGTGTGTGTTCACACTTCAAATCATATGTCAATCACTTGTTTACCACTTGCACCACTCATCATTATTGTACCAAACCAGCTCCCAAGGTTCATGCATCTTCACAAATGTTCACACAAGTATGTGTTGGACCATTTCACACTTAAACTTTGTACACACACATGTTTATGTTGCAAACTCATTTCAATTCTGGATCTGTATTCCGTCATGTTTGCAGTTCAGCTAAAAATCCGTCATTTTGTGCATGTCGCGTACAAAAACCCATGTTTCCGTTTGCGAACCTGTACTCTGTATAAATGAGCAGACATGGATTAAATAGCACTGTTTATTGACAAAATGATAAAAAAATGGGCGGTATTAAAATGCAATAAATTGTGCCGAATAAATACCCCCAAACTTATCTTTTGCTCGTCCCGAGCAAAACAAAAATTCCTAGCCTCACTTTTGCAGGAAACGCGATTGCACTGAGCACGTGCAACAAGCCGTTAAAGCTCTAGGTGTCCTTAGTAGAAGGAGTGTTGTCTCCTGAGGGTTTTCAGCGGATTGCACCCACAAAATCCAGTCAAGTTAGTTTTGCTAGAAAACAGTTGATTCAAATCTTAAGGTTAAGTATCAAAGCTAAAACTTCTATCACCCAAGTTAGAAACATTAAACCCTATTCTTCACTACTCGCAATTTGTTTAACAAGCTAATATGCGTCTTTTCGTGATAGTGCGGTAGTGTCGTCATGTTTTTAAGAACTTGATTAGGGTCATCATGTCAAAAGTTACAGACCAAGGTAAACATCTAAAGGATCACACAAGTTCGAAAAGAGTTAAGATTTTCTCAAGTTTTATTCTCCCGTTAGGCTTCAAGTCAGAATATATATATATCGATTTTAACAGAGAACCATAGTCGTAATGTTCACTCCTATCTTTCACCTGTTTTTGTTCATACACACCTTTCAATATCGTGCAAAATGCCTTAATAAATACAAACCTTCATATCTCCGCGAAAAAACTGTTTTACTAGAAAATTTGTCACCGCCAAGATTATTCTCCCACAAAGAACCATAAGGACTTTTAATTCGGAGAGGACACTTGCTTAGCTTGTTTTATCTAGCGATTGGAAACTTAGCGAGTTTTGGGTCAATGACTCCCAAACCAGATGGTTTTAGGGCATTAGGTGTGGAGACACCCCAAGGACTTAATTACCCAAGTTACCAAGACCACAAAACAAAAGACTCATTTTATTTTAAATTTTTAGCACTTTTAGTAAAACGGAGATATTGCCGACTTTTTCTTTTAAAACTAGAAGACGTTACATGTGATAAGGTGTGTAATTACTCCACAAGGTTCTAGATGGGTTATTTTTCGGACTTATAGCTTCTGTAAAAGCCTCTATAAAATTCTTCATATCTACTTCACTGTATGAATTATCCTAGATATTACTCAACTCAGCCAAATCTGTTTGATCCTAAGGATGTTTAACAATTTAAAAGTTTTTACAGACATGTCAGACATTCATTAAATTCTCAAAAACATACGACACGTGTAAGTGATATAAAAGATGTGTATCAGCTAAGGTTAAATGCACAGGCGGGTTATTTTTCAGGTTGTCAATCTCAATTCTTGAATTTAGTTATTTCTACCTTATCAATTTAACCGTCAGATTTTGAATCAACATTCCCCTGCTAGCCAACCTGACCACGTATTTCTAATTTTCAGGAATTTTTTCAATTTTTATAAATTTTTCAATTTTTTCAATTTTTATACAATGCAGTACAAAAGCAGATATGAAATGCAACTACATGCAAAAGAAAAGAAAAATACAATAAGTAAATGCTGAAATGCAGGAAATATGCAAATGCAAACTATATGCTACCACCCCCAACTTGAAACTTGCATTGTCCTCAATGTCTGCTTGCTTTTCCCTTGCCCTTCTTGCTTCCACTAGCGTCGTCATGTGATGCCTGTTGAGCCGCTTCAATCCTGTCTAGCTGCTCCTGTATTTTCTGTTGTTTCTTGAGTATGTGGAGAATACTCCTAAATGTCAGTCGCCGCAGGTTCTTCTCGTTATCTGGTTCTGGCTCATTCAAAAGTGCCTCTGTCGAGCTTTCGGGACCCGGATGTTCGCTTGGGTCTTCCCTTGTCCAGTTTTTCTGCTCATAGTGGCCGCCGATGTATCCTTGTGAAATTCTCTCTTCGACCGGCCAATGTGCATAAACAGTCGCATATCCCTCAAACTCAATCACATCCATGTAGTACTTCGCAAGTTGGGTTACTAGCACTGGCAGCAGGGGTTTGTTCTGGGCCACCCCCTCCATGATTGTGTTGAACAATTGTGTTACAACACAGAAATACTGGTCCTTTTCCATCAAGCAATGCACAATATGTCCCACCCCAGCCGGAAAGGAAGAAACACGGCTCTTTCCCCTGATGTTGTGGTTTGCCCATCGGCAAACCGCAAGCACGTTTCTGTACACCTGGGCTGGATGCAGCCCCTTATCTTTCAATTCCACAAAGTCCCCCAACAATAATCTGTAAACCGCCAATTCTCGCGGTTGTTGATTTCCGGGTCTCATGGGGATACTTGTAACCCTAGAAATGGTTTTGGGCTGAAAAATCCTACGTCGCCCCTGGAAGAAAAATTCTACGAAACTCGATTCTGATTTGCCATGTCTTAATGCTTCGTAAAAATCCTCTACCAATTCCCTCACAGCAAACAAATCATTGCCTCTGTAGATTAAATAATCCCACCCTCTTTGACAGATTTCATCGTAGAAATACTGTCCATAGGTTGCTTCGGAGAAAATCTCAAAGAAATTTTTCTCACAATCAAAAGCTACCATTTTAGATCTGAAATTCTGCGTAGAAATTGAATAAGAAGAGATGAAATCTTACAGAGGAAAAAGGAGATCGGGGCTGTCGGAGTAGATCAGGCCGCAATTTGCGGCTTCTTAGGATTTTCCGGCGGCCTGAGATGGAGATCTAGGGCTGATGCTTTGAGGTCGGGTTTCTTATAAGGAGGGAGCTTCAGGGTTTTGGCAAAATCAGAATTGGAGTCTCGGGTTGGGGTTGGGACAGGTTATAAAGGGTTATTTACAAAGACACCCCTTTATAAAAAGAATTGGTAAAAGAAAACTAAAAAATACAAAAAGCTCCAAAAAGAGTATGTACAGGAAAACAACATGGGGGTGTGTTTTAATCGATGTAACGTGGCTCATGTAAAAACATGAGCTCCCCCGTTTCCGCGGGCAATTCTAAAAATTGTTTTAGCCGTTGGCCATTGACTTTGAACGTATTGCCCGATTGCTGATCTTCAATTTCGACAGTACCGTGCGGAAAAACGGTGCGCACAAAAAATGGGCCTGTCCATCGTGATTTCAACTTCCCAGGAAATAAATGAAGTCGGGAGTCATAGAGCAGAACCTTTTGCCCCACGGTGAACGTTTTCCTGAGAACTGCCTTGTCATGAAAGACTTTCGTCTTTTCCTTGTACAATTTGGCATTCTTGTATGCATTATTGCGTATCTCGTCAAGTTCGTTTAGTTGAAGTTTTCGCGCTTCGCCGGCTTTTTCTAAGTAGATATTGAGCTGTTTGATTGCCCAAAAAGCGCGGTGCTTTAATTCAACAGGCAAGTGACATTCCTTTCCAAAGATGAGTCGGTATGGGGACATACTTAGGTTCATTTTGAAGGCTGTGCGGAATGCCCAGAGCGCGTCACTTAACTTCAACGACCAATCCTTGCGGTTATTGTTGACAGTCTTTTCCAAAATTTGTTTAATTTGTCTGTTGGAGACTTCAACCTGACCGCAAGTTTGAGGATGATAGGGTGTTGACAATTTATGGCTGATAGAATACTTTCTCATTAGTGATTCAAAAGATCGATTGCAGAAATGCGTTCCATTATCACTAATGATGGTGCGAGGCATACCGAACCGAGAAAAAATGTTTTCTTTCAAGAATTTTACAACAACCTTGTTGTCATTGGTTTGACAAGGGATGGCCTCCACCCATTTGGACACATAGTCCACAGCCAGCAAAATGTACAAATTCCCAAAAGAGTTTGGGAATGGCCCCATGAAATTAATGCCCCAGACATCAAATTTTTTTATAATCAGAATGGACTGTAGGGGCATTTGATTCCGTTTCCCAATCTTGATCATGTGTTGGCATCGGTTGCAGGTTTTGCAGTATTCGAAAGCATCCTTGAAAAGTGTCGGCCAGTAGAAGCCACTCTGCAAAACCTTTTCAGCTGTTTTTCTGGGTCCGAAATGCCCCCCATAGGCTTGGTCATGGCAGAAGGACAAAACACTTCTTGTCTCAGAGTTAGAGATGCACCGTCTAATGATCTGATCAGGACAGTATTTGAACAGGTATGGTTCATCCCAGTAGAAGAATTTGACCTGGGAGAGAAATTTATACTTGTCCTGATTCAGCCGAAAAGATGGTGTTTCTCCGGTGACTAGAAAGTTCACGATATTAGCGAACCATGGTTCGCTTGATACGGAGAGAAGTTGTTCATTCAGAAAATGCTCATTGATTGCAATTTCCTCATTTGGTGCATTTGGTATGCGAGACAGATGATCGGCTACAACATTGTCGGACCCCTTTTTATCTTTGATGGTTAAGTCAAATTCCTAAAGAAGGAGGATCCAACGTATCAGTCTGGCCTTGGCATCCTTTTTTGCAAAGAGGTGCTTAAGCGCAGAATGATCAGTGTAAATAGTGACGTGGGTTCCGATCAAGTAGGGACGGAATTTCTCAAGTGCGAACACAACAGCTAAGAGTTCTTTTTCAGTTGTGGTGTAATTTAGCTGTGCGTCATTCAACGTCCTGCTCGCATAATGGATAACATGCGGCTTCTTTACAAATCACATTCCTAAGACAGCTCCTATTGTAAAGTCAGAAGCGTCGCACATTAGTTCAAAAGGTTCACTCCAGTCTGGTGCGCTTAAAATCGGAGCAGAAGTGAGTTCCGACTTTAGAAGCATGAACGCGTGAAGGCACTCAGAGTTGAAATCAAAGGGTGTTTCTTTGGCCAGCAAAGAAGTCAAGAGTCTAGCCAGTTTGCTAAAATCCTTGATGAAACGCCTGTAAAATCTGACGTGGCCTAAGAATGCCCTAATGTCACGGACAGTCCGTGGAGGTGGGAGGCTTGAGATAACTTCGATTTTTGCCCTATCGACTTCAATTCCTTTTTCAGAAATGATATGGTCAAACACGATACCGTGTTTGACCATAAAATGACACTTCTTCCAGTTGAGTTTGAGGTGCTTTTCTCTACATCGTAGCATTACTAGCTCTAGATGCCTCAAACACTCAGAAAATGAATCTCTAAAGACGTAAAAATCATTCATGAAAACCTCTAAAAATCGCTCTACCATATCAGAGAAGATGCTTATCATGCACCGCTGAAATGTTGCGGGTGCATTGCACAGCCCAAAGGGCATGCGGCGGTAGGCGAAGGTACCAAAAGGACAAGTGAAGGTTGTTTTGTCCTGATCCTCTGGATCAATCGGGATCTGATTATAGCCGGAATACCCATCTAAGAAGCAATAGTAGGCGTGTCCGGCTAGGCGTTCAAGCATTTGATCAATGAAGGGCAGCGGGAAATGATCCTTGCGAGTTGCTGCGTTGAGCTTTCTGTAATCAATACAGACTCTCCATTCCGTTTGTGTGCGGGTTGGGATTAGCTCATTTGCTTCATTCGAGACAACGGTGAGTCCCGATTTCTTTGGTACCACGTGAATGGGGCTTACCCATTTGCTATTAGATATGGGATAAATGATCCTATTGTCCAGACACTTCAGCATTTCATTCCTTACCGCTTCTTTCATTACCAGGTTAAGCCGGCATTGAGGATCCTTGAAGGGTTTGGAATCATCAGTCATATGGATTCTGTGCTGGCAGATAGCAGGGCTGATTCCTTTGATATCATCCATTGACCACCCAATCGCTTCCATGTTCTTTCTCAGAACATCCATGAGGGCCGACTCTTGCTCAGGCGCAAGGTCAGTTGTAATTATTACTAGAAGCGTTTCATCATTTCCCAAGTACGCATACTTGAGGTGGTCAGGAAGAACTTTGAGGTCAAGTTTCGGTGGCTCCTCCACAGATGGTCGCACTTCAGGGGCTGGTTCATTGCGAAGAGGTTCAAATTGGGGCCCCCAATGTGCGTAGGACGCCTGTTCAGGATTTAGCTTCTCAAGGATAAGAAGCTCCTCAGAAAACAGTTCTTCAAAAGTCTCGTCCAGACACTCATTTTTGAAGTCAAATGTCCCCTCCTCAGACATATCGTATATAGCGTTGACTTCAAAAGTATCATCGTGTTTCTCACTCGCCTGGTTTCCTAGCGTGAAAATGTTGAGGTCCACTATCATGTTCCCAAAAGAAAGTTTCATGGACCCATTACGACAGTTTATCAACGCGTTGGATGTGGTTAGGAAAGGCCGTCCCAGTATGACTGGAATTTGACCGCTGGGATTGGTGACGGGCTCTGTCTCCAACACAATGAAGTCTACGGGGAATATGAATTCCCCGACCTTAATTAGAACATCATCAATTTCTCCCCTCGGTACTTTTTTTGAATGATCTGCCAGTAGCAGAGTCACTCTGGTCGGCTTAAGTTCTCTCAATCCCAGTTGTTTGTAAACTGAGTAAGGAAGGAGGTTCACACTTGTTCCTAAGTCTAACAAGGCCCGGTTAATTTGTTTGTCCCCAATGGTGCAAGAAATAGTAGGACAGCCTGGGTCCTTATATTTCACAGGAATGGACTTGGACAAAACATCGCTCAGAGTGGCGGCCAAGAAGACGGTTTTGAGGACGTTTGTGCGTCGTTTCTGGGTGCACAAGTCCTTCAGAAATTTTGCGTATGCCGGAACTTGTTGGACGACGTCCAACAAAGGAATGTTGACCTCACAACGTTTAAAAACCTCTAACACATTTTCCATGTTTGCAGAAGGCTTCTTTGATTTCAACCTATTAGGATAGGGAGCCTTAGGTCCAAACGCTGAGTTTGGAGAAGCTGCAGATGGAATAGGTGCAGAAGACGGGAATGTTTTTGCTGGATCATCAGTGTGGTCGTGTGGCGAATTCTCAAGTTGCTTTGAAGGATGTGCAGCATACGACGAAGAAGAAGCAGGATGAGGAGAAGAAGAAGAAGGTGATGAAGATGGCGATGGATCACAATGAAGAGCGAAAGATGAACTACGTGCTGGTAAACTGACAACCACACGCTTGGATGGGTCGCTGGGGTTGACAACCTTGTTGTCAAACGTTCGTCCTGATCTGAGGACGGCGGCGGCGTTCGCATTCTCAATATTGTTCGTCTGAACAACATGAGCGTTGTTGTTTCTCTGCTCTCTTGGGTTCATCACGGATTGAGAGGGAAATGTTCCCTTCTCACGTTCATTAACTGCTGCAGCCAGTTGACTGATTTGGATTTCTAATCTGGCTATCGCTTAAGTGTTAGCGCTATGCAACTGTCCGGATGTTTGCATAAAAGTAGCTAGACTAGATGAAGTCTGCGCAGAAGTTTTAATCAAAGCTTCTAACCCTTTTTCGATGGATGTCACCCTCTTGTCGTCTTGGGCGAACCCAGGGGGTGTAAAGGTTGGGTTGTACTGATTCGGCTGTTGGGGTTGCTGGGGCTGGTTAGTTGAATATCCCAATTTTTGGTTTTGAAAATTTGAATTTTGAAATTATTGGAAAGGCGGATTTGAATTATTGTTTTGAAAAGGGGCCTGATTCCAAGCAAAATTGGGATGATTCTTCCAACCAGGGTTGTACGTCGGTGCAAAGGGGTCGTTCCTGGGACGCTGGTTCTGATACAGCGCATTAACGTTTTCAGGACCCTGGGACCCAACGAGAAACGGACATTCTTCTGTTATGTGGCTAGGATGCTGACAGTTAGAGCACAAAGTCGGAGAAATTTAATTGACCGGTAGCGGTGAATTTTTTCCCTCTAAAGCTTCCATTCGCCGTACAAGAGCGGCGATTTTTGCTTCGGCAGCTATAGAGGTGTCAACAATGTGTACACCACTCCTCGTCACTGATGGTTTCTCACTCACACTCTCCCACTGGATGGTTTTGTCAGCCAGTTCTTCCAAAAAGTTCCATGCGTCCTTAGCACCACAGCTCAGGAATTTACACTGACACATGGATTCTAACATCATGCGTGAACTGGAATCTAATCCCTCATAGACAATCTGACATAACCTCTACATGGATGACGTTCCTATCTACACTGACACATGGATGTAGTAAAAGAGGGACGTTCCTATTGTTACGGGAATCAACATTGGCAGAAGGATTGCAGGGCTAGCAAAGCCAGTAGCCAGAATTCGAAGCATGTTGTGGCTTCGGCTTCGGGTGTGTTTGTAATAGAGAACTGTATGTCAGTTAACCCTACTTCCTGGGTATTGGATACCAGATCAGGATCTCACATCTGTAATTCATTACAGGCTCTGAAAAACCGTAGGGTTATCAAGATAGGTGATATGACTCTCAAGGTTGCTAACGGAATGAGCATGTACGCTGAACCCGTAGGGGAGTATCATCTTGGACTGACAACCGGGCAGATATTGATTCTGCGTGACTGTTTTTATGTACCAGGTGCGACTTGTAATATCATATCTGTATCCTTACTTTCTAAGGAAGGATATGATTTTACTTTTGTAAGCGATGTAGTCAACATCCACCTAAATCAAGTTCTGATTGGGTCAGGTACATTGAAAAACGGGATATACGTATTGAATCAAGCTCAGGTCTTCAGTGTCCAGAACACACTTAAAAGAAAGTCTCAGGAATTAAATCAGGCTTTCTTATGGAATTGTAAACTGGGTCACATTAATGAGACACGGTTAACAAAGTTACATAAAGAAGGATACTTGGATCCGTTCGAGTACCAGTCTTATGCCACTTGTGAATCTTGTCTCATGGGAAAGATGACAAAGACTCCGTTCACTGGACACGGAGAAAGAGCAAGCGAGCTCTTGGGACTCATACACAGTGATGTGTGTGGTCCAATGTCTACACATGCGCAAAGTGGTTATTCATACTTCATTACTTTCACAGATGATTTCTCTAGGTATGGACATGTCTTCTTGATGAAGCATAAATCCGAGGCCTTTGAGAAGTTTCGGGAATACAAGAATGAAGTTGAAAAACAAACAGGCAAAAGTATCAAGACACTGAGATCTGATCGAGGTGGTGAATACTTGAGTGCCGAGTTTCTGGGCTTCTTAAAAGAGAATGGAATTCTCTCTCAGCTTACTCCTACATACACACCACAACACAACGGTGTATCGGAAAAGCGGAATCGAACCCTATTGGATATGGTTCGTTCCATGATGAGTAAGGCTGAGTTACCGCGATTCTTCTGGAGTTATGCACTAGAAACCGCTGCATATCTTTTGAACCAAGTTCTTACTAAGTCAGTGCCTACCACACCATATCAGATGTGGAGTGGGAAGAAACCCTGTCTTAAACACTTTAAGACATGGGGGTGTCCAGCTTTTGTTAAAAAGCAGCATGCGGACAAGCTCGAGGCACGTTCAGTACAGTGTAAGTTTGTGGGATACCCAAAGAACTCCAAGGGGTATCTTTTCTATTACGTAAAGGAACAAAAGGTTTTTGTTTCTCGTCATGCCCGCTTCTTGGAAACTGAATTTTTGGAAAATCAGATAAGTGGGAGCGCAATAGAACTGGAAGAAATTCCAGAACCACAAGCTATTACTGAAACCTTAGTGGAACCAGAAGGTTCAGGAGAATCGGACATCTCAGCGCCACTCCGCAGGAGTAGTAGGCAGTCTCATCCGCCCGAGAGATACTACGGTTTTCTCATAGACGGGGATAGAGAGGATTGCACTATTGATTATGGTGAGCCTACTAACTTCCAGCAAGCCATTCAGAGCGGTGACTCGGTAAAATGGCTCGATACAATGCGGACCGAGATGGAGTCCATGTACACCAACAAAGTTTGGACTTTGGACTTTGCTCCAGAAGGGGTAAAACCCGTAGGCTGCAAATGGATCTTCAGAAAGAAGATTGGTGTAGATGGGCAGGTTGAAACCTATAAAACTAGACTTGTAGCAAAGGTTTTCGTCAACGACCTGGTTTGGACTATGACGAGACCTTTTCTCCAGTGGCTATGCTCAAATCCATTCGGATCCTTCTTGCCATTGCTGCCTTCCACGATTATGAGATCTGGCAGATGGACGTAAAGACGGCTTTTCTAAATGGAAATTTAGAAGAGTGCGTCTATATGGATCAGCCGGAGGGATTCATTCAGAGTGGGAGCAGCGGTAAAGTGTGCAAGTTGCTAAAGTCCATCTATGGACTGAAGCAGGCATCGCGGAGTTGGAACATCTACTTTGATGATACTGTCTAGGAATTCAACTTTATCAAAAACCCAGATGAACCATGCATTTACAGTAAGATTGTAGGGAGAATTGTGGTATTCCTCGTCTTGTACGTGGATGACATTCTCCTAATAGGAAATGATATTCCTATGCTACAGTCAGTCAAAGGATTCTTGTCGCAGAGGTACTCCATGAAGGACCTGGGCGATGCCAACTACATTCTGGGGATCCAGATCTATCGTGATAGATCTAAGAGGATGTTGGGACTTTCACAGTCCAGGTACATCGACACCATACTGAAAAGATTCAGTATGGAAGATTCCAAGTGAGGTAATTTACCGGCTTGTCACGGGATCACCCTCTCCAAAGAGATGTCTCCCAAGAATGATTTGGAAAGGGATCACATGTCTATTATACCCCACGCTTCTGCGGTAGGCTCTATAATGTATGCGATGTTATGTACCAGACCAGATGTAGCATACGCATTGAGCGTTGTAAGCCAGTATCAGTCGGACCCAGGGGAGAAACACTGGATAGCGGTAAAGAACATTCTCAAATACCTGAGAAGGACTAAGGAGATGTTCTTAGTGTATGGCGGAAAAGACCTCTAGATCGAGGCCTTTGCTGACTCCAGCTTCTAGAGTGACAAGGATGACTCCAAGTCCATGTCGGGTTATGTTTTTACCCTCAATGGAGGGGCGGTTTGCTGGAAGAGTTCCAAGCAGGAAACCGTTGCTGACTCAACTATGGAAGCGGAGTACATAGCTGCTTGCGATGCCGCAAAGGAAGCTGTCCGGATGAAGAAGTTCCTCACGGAGCTTCAGGTGGTTCCTACCATTGTTGATCCAATACCGCTGTATTGCGACAACAACGGCGCTATAGCTTTAGCGAAGGAACCCAGGTCCCATCAGAAGTCCAGACACATTTTGAGGCGGTACCATCTGATCAGGGAGATCGTAGATCGTCGGGAGATTGAGGTGAAGAGAGTAAATTCAGAGAATAACACCGCAGATCCACTCACGAAGGCCCTACCGTAGACTCAGTTCGAGCGGCTGATCGAGATGATAGGTCTTCGATACGCCAGAACATGGCCTTAGTGCAAGTGGGAGATTGTTAGTGTATATGCCCTAGAGGCCATTACTGTATCATACTAGCTTGTATATTACTTAATGGAAGCTTGGGATATTCACAGTTGTATAGACAATCTTACTCAAAATGGTAGTATGCTACTTGGTTTGTCTCTACTTCAATATGTGCATGTGTTTCTTTTAACATATTGCTTATATACATATTAGTGGAGCCCTTAGGATCTTTGCTTGATTACCAGCGTTGTGATGGCAGTCACACTTGTGGGGGCTGGGTAATCTATAAGCACATTCTTATACAGGTCCCTAGTCGTAGGATTATCGAGACAGGGCATCGATACTCCGGAGTAGACTAGCGTATGCGCTTCTCATCCCAGCAGGGGAGATGGTCTGTCCCACAGCCATCAGTACGTCGTACTGGAGATAGTATGCGGGTGCTCGTTAGGTTACGAGTACACTGGACAGGACTCGTCGGGAACTGTTGGTTGGTATTATACCTATCGTCAGTTATCAGTTCCCAGGTGACATGAGTACAGCTTAGTCCGTTGACTTGACACTGTCACTTCGCCTCGAGTGTGTTCCCACTGTTCTTAGATTGCTACCCTACCACGGCTCAAAGGAGTCGTGCAAACAGGTAGCAGTTGGGTGCAGTCCTGAAGCACTTGGAGGCAGTGACGGTTAAACAGGATTCGTCTCTCCCGGTAATGGGGGTTGATATCACGCTGTGTCTAGGAGAGCCATTACACAAAGTCCCTGGCCAGGGCAAGGGAGATATACTGGTAGGTTTCCAGTGTTATCTCAGGGTGTTCTGGGCTACACTCCGACACGACTTGTACCGCTATTAGGGGACTGGCGTTTACCGCCCCTCTAGGCCCGCCATGCGATACTCTTAGACGAACAGACCGGACTGTACGGAGATTGTCACATACAGGCTCAGTAGGAGTTCGGATGGGTTTACCTCATCGGCCTTCTTATCGACATCTACCTGGGGACCGTTACGTACAGCTAGTGCCGCTTGCGGTCTATGGTTAAACCCACTGCCAGCATAGTGTCGAGTCTTTAGAGTCCCACACAGAGAGTTTCCCTGCACTGAGCGAAACATGTAGAGGCCGTATGGTTTTACGGCAAGGCTACGATCACTTACGTGCACTTGTGTTCGTATGCTGTTTGGGCAGGCAATACTAGTGGGCTTTGGTTTAAGCCGGATCCTAGTATTGCACGGATGGATTTGTTTTGTCTTCTGTGCATTCGCATTCTACGGAATGCGGATGCGGGTGTGTATGCAAAGTTTTGAGGAGCGAAGAAGAAGGAGGTGCCTCATTAGGGTTTTTGACAGTTGATTTGGTCAAAACCATTTTGAGGCGGACTCATTAGGGTTTTGGCAGTTGGTTCGGTCAAAACCATTATGAGCCGGGGACATTATTTACTAATCTTTTTAGTGATTATTGTGTGATGGCTAATTGCTTTGACCATTTGACCATACTTGACTTTGTTGACCGTTTGACCAAAGTTGACTTGGACCTTCATGAGAGGTCTAGAGTATTCTTTGGATTTCTTATTATTTTTGGATTTTGAAAATGGTCAAGTCAATTGTTGCCATCAACTTAATCTTGAAAAGATTAGTAATGATGATAGTGGTGTATTATTGCAACTATGGTTCATTTTTCTTTAGCCAATAATTCATTTCTCATTGTCTCTCTTGTAAGAAGAAAAGAAAAAGCTCCATGGTTGTTCCTTCTTCTTCCTCCTCTTGATTCTTCCTTTGATCTCATGTGTTGAGAGAAAAAGGATCCAAATAGAAAAATACATCCATCTACTACTTCTACACAACCTAGGACATCATGCCTAGCGATCTTATTGCCCTAGTTGTCTCGGCTCGAGGTGGAGCTCGGAGTACAACTCTCGGGTGGATCGTCTTCGACTCAAGAAGGCCGCGGAGGTGATCAAGATCCGGATCGACCCTCGGAGCATGGATGGAGGAGCAGGACAGCGGAATGAAGATCCGAAGGATCGATATCGTGAGGTATAATCTCTATGGCATAGTAGATAGTAACTCAAGTAGTTTGCTAGTTTGTAGTTTAGCAAAGATCTTTCTTTTAGTCCATGTTGCCTTTGTGCCAAAAATCGTTTTTCGCCGTTTCTGCCTCCCCGTAAGAACCGGGGTGAGCAACGTGGACTTACAGTGGTATCAGAGCCTAGCTAAACATAAACTAGCAAGTTAGTAAAGTATTTAGAATTTCGATCGGTAAAAAATCACGAAACACGTCCGTAAAAACCAACTTTCTGCCGATTTTTTATACTGCTCTAAAAATTATTTGACATACATGAAAAATCAGCTCAAGGTTTTCTAAAGACACAGAACAAAAATGATTCAGTGAGCCGGTCAGAGCGCCGCGGTTCCGCGGCAAGAACATGCTTCTTGCCGCGGATCCGCGGCCGAGTTGACTCGGCCGTGGACCATTTTTGCTGCAGTGTACTTAGTTGGAGGTTTTGGGATTTTTAATATTGTTTGTTTCTGCCCAGATTTTCCAGAGAACAAATTTGTTTTTGGGGTAGTTACAAATCCGTATTTTGATCGAAATTCCATAGACTTTGGCTAATGGATATTATCTGTGATGTGATATATGTATTGAACGTCTGCTAATCGCTATACGTCGATTAGTGGGGGTTATACATATCTGTGATCTGTAATGTTGATGGTTTGTGGATATGAACTCGTTGGATTGTCGCGGATGAATAGCCGGGTGGATGTGAGATGAGAGTTTCTTTTTCTTTCATTCATTGTAAAATTTGTAAATTGATGTAATATTATTTGTTTGGCCAGACGGGATGAGGTTGTAGCCGCCATTGTATAATTTCTTTTTACTGTTTTTGCTCCTAGGATAGACCCAAGGTGGGATGCACAAACTACCGGGTATCTCGAAGTGCCGAGTGGCCTACTCACGTTGTTGAGGGAGGTTGCTTCGCTTTGGGTACTTTGCGGGTAGTTTGCCGCACCCGTAGGGGTCTAGGGTAAGGTTTGGCTATTCATCGCAACCGTGTAATCCGCTTTTCGTTGCAGGCTCGAACGAATCGCAGATTCCTAGTATATCCAAAGTGTTCATCTGTGATCTGGAATGGCTATCATTGCATCTGACGAATGTATATATCTATATATGATATCTATTTAGGCGTTGCTTATGTTTTGCATCCGCGCTAGTCCAGCCCCCGCTCTGTCGTTAGTTAAGTAACCTAACGGGTGATGACGGGACCCCGTGGCGAATGCGGATGGCATAAGCGTACGTCATATTTTCGTTGTTTTCTGCAATGGTAGGATTAAATGATGGGACGCATTAAAATTAATGCAAGAAAATAAACCAAGTAAAAGTCGTTGGAACACTTTCAAAACCACTCGGGTCTTTTCAAAAACCAGCTTTTAAACGCGGAGCTTGAACCACTCCTTTTAAAAGCTATCTCGTTCCTTCGATTATATCAAGTTCACTACGTTCAGGGTTTCGCCAAAAGCATTCGTAGCCCTCCGTCGTTTCATATGAATATCCAACAGTATTCAAGCTGTGTTTGTTGGCCCTAGTCAAGGCACAGTGTTTGGTAGCTGGTGGGTATTCATATGTTGCATAGATAGATGCGTTGGTTTGGGACAGTCGTATTACTTTGTTGGCCATAGTCAAGGGTAAATACGGGTGGGTTCAAATCAACCTGGACAACGACGGGTAGAACTTGACATGTGACTTATGATTTGTTGGCCTTAGTCAAGGTCATAAGAGCATGGGTCAAAAATCCACATCGGGAGTTTCTAAAGAAACTGAAACTTGCTAGTGTTGCATACCATTTTGGAGTGTGATGATTCTGGTAGGATTCCTTCAGTTTTATCACACGATGATATTTGGATCCCGATCCTACTGTGAGTATATGCTACTCCTCGGGAACTTTCTCACTTAACGATCAATGCTATAAACCAAGTAGGTATCTAGAAAGGTGTTAGCGGGGCTACGCCCACAGGGAAAAGAGGTTACTTAATTAAGGAACTTCGCGAAAGCGTTGGAAAACCTCCCTCGAAGTACCGACACTGGCCTGGCTGAACGGTTAAGCAAGTATTGTACGGTGAGATTGATCCTGACTAATTCTTCCTTTATGGTTTGAGGAGGGATTCGAGAGACAGTGGGAGCCATCCTGTTTAGATAAATTAAAAACCAATCTAAACTTGCAAGAGTATCATGCTAAGTGTTTTCTTCTCTCTCTCTTAATTGCAGCGACCCAGTGACCAGACATAGGTTACATCTAGATAATAAAATGACTGAATCTGACTGTTATGACTGGCAAAGGTCTGTCCAGATGTCCATTGCCCATGACAAGCTGGGACACCTCTTAACTAATCCAACCCCTGCCGTCTCAGGTCCAGTTTCCCCTGTCACGGATATTGATATCCGTAGGACATCGGGAAAAGACTGTGCGAAAGCCAAGTGCCTCGTGTTAGCCTCAGTTGATGGTGCATACCAGAGGCAGCACGAGAAGATGGTCTTAGTTTCTATCTTCCTCCATAACAAATATTTATATGGAGAGCAATCTCGTATCGCAAGATATGAGACCTCGAACGAATTGCTTCCAGCGAGGTTGGCTATAAGGTCATCTGTAAGGGGCAACGTCCTTACAGAGACCAGCTATTTTCAGCTCACGGACCTGAAGACCACGTTGAAAAACGAGTCCGGTACTGACTTGATTCTACAGTCTCTACCTTCTACCCTGAAGGAAACCAGGGAACTAGAAGGAAAGGGAAGGGCAGAAGTTTCGGGACTGGATGTAGTAAAAGAGGGACGTTCCTATTGTTACGGGAATGAACATTGGCAGAAGGATTGCAGGGCTAGCAAAGCCAGTAGCCAGAATTCGAAGTATGTTGTGGCTTCGGCTTCGGGTGTGTTTGTAATAGAGAACTGTATGTTAGTTAACCCTACTTCCTGGGTATTGGATACCGGATCAGGATCTCACATCTGTAATTCATTACAGGCTCTGAGAAACCGTAGGGTTATCAAGATAGGTGATATGACTCTCAGGGTTGCTAACGGAATGAGCATGTACGCTGAATCCGTAGGGGAGTATCATCTTGGACTGACAACTGGGCAGATATTGATTCTGCGTGACTGTTTTTATGTACCAGGTGCGACTTGTAATATCATATCTGTATCCTTACTTTCTAAGGAAGGATATGATTTTACTTTTGTAAGCGATGTAATCAACATCCACCTAAATTAAGTTCTGATTGGGTCAGGTACATTGAAAAACGGGATATACGTATTGAATCAAGCTCAGGTCTTCAGTGTCCAGAACACACTTAAAAGAAAGTCTCAGGAATTAAATCAGGCTTTCTTATGGAATTGTAAACTGGGTCACATTAATGAGACACGGTTAACAAAGTTACATAAAGAAGGATACTTGGATCCGTTCGAGTACCAGTCTTATGCCACTTGTGAATCTTGTCTCATGGGAAAGATGACAAAGACTCCGTTCACTGGACACGGAGAAAGAGCAAGCGAGCTCTTGGGACTCATACACAGTGATGTGTATGGTCCAATGTCTACATATGCGCGAAGTGGTTATTCATACTTCATTACTTTCACAGATGATTTCTCTAGGTATGGACATGTCTTCTTGATGAAGCATAAATCCGAGGCCTTTGAGAAGTTTCGGGAATACAAGAATGAAGTTGAAAAACAAACAGGCAAAAGTATCAAGACACTGAGATCTGATCGAGGTGGTGAATACTTGAGTGCCGAGTTTGTGGGCTTCTTAAAAGAGAATGGAATTCTCTCTCAGCTTACTCCTCCATACACACCACAACACAACGGTGTATCGGAAAAGCGGAATCGAACCCTATTGGATATGGTTCGTTCCATGATGAGTAAGGCTGAGTTACCGCGATTCTTCTGGAGTTATGCACTAGAAACAGCTGCATATCTTTTGAACCAAGTTCTTACTAAGTCAGTGCCTACCACACCATATCAGATGTGGAGTGGGAAGAAACCCTGTCTTAAACACTTTAAGACATGGGGGTGTCCAGCTTTTGTTAAAAAGCAGCATGCGGACAAGCTCGAGGCACGTTCAGTACAGTGTAAGTTTGTGGGATACCCAAAGAACTCCAAGGGGTATCTTTTCTATTACGCAGAAGAACAAAATGTTTTTGTTTCTCGTCATGCCCGCTTCTTGGAAACTGAATTTTTGGAAAATCAGATAAGTGGGAGCGCAATAGAACTGGAAGAAATTCCAGAACCACAAGCTATTACTGAAACCTTAGTGGAACCAGAAGGTTCAGGAGAACCGGACATCTCAACGCCACTCCGCAGGAGTAGTAGGCAGTCTCATCCGCCCGAGAGATACTACGGTTTTCTCATAGACGGGGATAGAGAGGATTGCACTATTGATTATGGTGAGCCTACTAACTTCCAGCAAGCCATTCAGAGCGGTGACTCGGTAAAATGGCTCGATGCAATGCGGACCGAGATGGAGTCCATGTACACCAACAAATTTTGGACTTTGGACTTTTCTCCAGAAGGGATAAAACCCGTAGGCTGCAAATGGATCTTCAGAAAGAAGATTGGTGTAGATGGGCAGGTTGAGACCTATAAAGCTAGACTTGTAGCAAAGGGTTTTCGTCAACGACCTAGTTTGGACTATGACGAGACCTTTTCTCCAGTGGCTATGCTCAAATCCATTCGGATCCTTCTTGCTATTGCTGTCTTCCACGATTATGAGATCTGGCAGATGGACGTAAAGACGGCTTTCCTAAATGGAAATTTAGAAGAGTGCGTCTATATGGATCAGCCGGAGGGATTCATTCAGAGTGGGAGCAGCGGTAAAGTGTGCAAGTTGCTAAAGTCCATCTATGGACTGAAGCAGGCATCGCGGAGTTGGAACATCTACTTTGATGATACTGTCAAGGAATTCGACTTTATCAAAAACCCAGATGAACCATGCATTTACAGTAAGATTGTAGGGAGAATTGTGGTATTCCTCGTCTTGTACGTGGATGACATTCTCCTAATAGGAAATGATATTCCTATGCTACAGTCAGTCAAAGGATTCTTGTCGCAGAGGTTCTCCATGAAGGACCTGGGCGATGCCAACTACATTCTGGGGATCCAGATCTATCGTGATAGATCTAAGAGGATGTTGGGACTTTCACAGTCCAGGTACATCGACACCATACTGAAAAGATTCAGTATGGAAGATTCCAAGCGAGGTAATTTACCGGCTTGTCACGGGATCACCCTCTCCAAAGAGATGTCTCCCAAGATTGATTTGGAAAGTGATCGCATGTCTATTATACCCCACGCTTCTGCGGTAGGCTCTATAATGTATGCGATGTTATGTACCAGACCAGATGTAGCATAGCATTGAGCGTTGTAAGCCAGTATCAGTCGGACCCAGGGGAGAAACACTAGATAGCGGTAAAGAACATTTTCAAGTACCTGAGAAGGACTAAGGAGATGTTCTTAGTGTATGGCGGAAAAGACCTCTAGATCGAGGCCTTTGCTGACTCCAGCTTCCAGAGTGACAAGGATGACTCCAAGTCCATGTCGGGTTATGTCTTTACCCTCAATGGAGGGGTGGTTTGCTGGAAGAGTTCCAAGCAGGAAACCGTTGCTGACTCAACTATGGAAGCGGAGTACATAGCTGCTTGCGATGTCGCAAAGGAAGCTGTCCGGATGAAGAAGTTCCTCACGGAGCTTTAGGTGGTTCCTACCATTGTTGATCCAATACCGCTGTATTGCGACAACAACGGCGCTATAGCTTTAGCGAAGGAACCCAGGTCCCATCAGAAGTCCAGACACATTTTGAGGCGGTACCACCTGATCAGGTAGATCGTAGATCGCCGGGAGATTGAGGTGAAGAGAATAAATTCGGAGAATAACACCGTAGATCCACTCACGAAGGCCCTACCGTAGACTCAGTTCGAGCGGCTGATCGAGATGATAGGTCTTCGATACGCCAGAACATGGCCTTAGTGCAAGTGGGAGATTGTTAGTGTATATGCCCTAGAGGCCATTACTGTATCATACTAGCTTGTATATTACTTAATGGAAGCTTGGGATATTCACAGTTGTATAGACAATCTTGCTCAAAATGGTAGTATGCTACTTGGTTTGTCTCTAATTCAATATGTGCATGTGTTTCTTTTAACATATCGCTTATATACATATTAGTGGAGCCCTTAGGATCTTTGCTTGATTACCAGCGTTGTGATGGCAGTCACACTTATGGGGGCTTGGTAATCTATAAGCACATCCTTATACAGATCCCTAGTCGTAGGATTATCGAGACAGGGCATCGATACTCCGGAGTAGACTAGCGTATGCGCTTCTCATCCCAGCAGGGGAGATGGTCTGTCCCACAGCCATCAGTACTTCGTACTGGAGATAGTATGAGCGTGCTCGTTAGGTTACGAGTACACTGGACAGGACTCGTCGGGAACTGTTGGTTGGTATTATACCTATCGTCAGTTATCAGTTCCCAGGTGACATGAGTACAGCTTAGTCCGTTGACTTGACACTATCACTTCGCCTCGAGTGTGTTCCCACTGTTCTTAGATTGCTACCCTACCACGGCTCAAAGGAGTCGTGCAAACAGGTAGCAGTTGGGTGCAGTCCTGAAGCACTTGGAGGCAGTGACGGTTAGACAGGATTCGTCTCTCCCGGTATTGGGGGTTGATATCGCGCTGTGTCTAGGAGAGCCATTACACAAAGTCCCTGGCCAGGGCAAGGGAGATATACTGGTAGGTTTTCAGTGTTATCTCAGGGTGTTCTGGGCTACACTCCGACACGACTTGTACCGCTATTAGGGGACTGGCGTTTACCGCCCCTCTAGGCCCGCCATGCGATACTCTTAGACAAACAGACCGGACTGTACAGAGATTGTCACATACAGGCTCAGTAGGAGTTCGGATGGGTTTACCTCATCGGCCTTCTTATCGACATCTACCTGGGGACCGTTACGTACAGCTAGTGCCGCTTGCGGTCTATGGTTAAAACCACTGCCAGCATAGTGTCGAGTCTTTAGAGTCCCACACAGAGAGTTTCCCTGCACTGAGCAAAACGTGTAGAGGCCGTATGGTTTTACGGCAAGGCTACGATCACTTACGTGCACTTGTGTGCGTATGCTGTTCGGGCAGGCAATACTAGTGGGCTTTGGTTTAAACCGGATCCTAGTATTGCACGGATGGATTTGTTTTGTCTTCTGTGCATTCGCATTCTACGGAATGCGGATGCGGGTGTGTATGCACAGTTTTGAGGAGTGAAGAAGAAGGAGGTGCCTCATTAGGGTTTTTGACAGTTGATTCGGTCAAAACCATTTTGAGGCGGATTCATTAGGGTTTTGGCAGTTGGTTCGGTCGAAACCATTATGAGCCGGGGACATTATTTACTAATCTTTTTAGTGATTATTGTGTGATGGCTAATTGCTTTGACCATTTGACCATACTTGACTTTGTTGACCGTTTGACCAAAGTTGACTTGGACCTTCATGAGAGGTCTAGAGTATTCTTTGGATTTCTTATTATTTTTGGATTATGAAAATGGTCAAGTCAATTGTTGCCATCAACTTAATCTTGAAAAGATTAGTAATGATGATAGTGGTGTATTATTGCAACCATGGTTCATTTTTCTTTAGCCAATAATTCATTTCTCATTCTCTCTCTTGTGAGAAAAAAAGAAAAAGCTCCATGGTTGTTCCTTCTTCTTCCTCCTCTTGATTCTTCCTTTGATCTCATGTGTTGAGAGAAAAATGATCCAAATAGAAAAACACATCCATCTATTACTTCTACACAACCTAGGACATCAAGCCTAGAGATCTTGTTGCCCTAGTAGCCTCGGCTCGAGGTGGAGCTCGGAGTACAACTCTCGGATGGATCGTCTTCGACTCAAGAAGGCTGCGGAGGTGATCAAGATCCGGATCGACCCTCGGAGCATGGATGGAGGAGCAGGACAGCGGAATGAAGATCCGAAGGACCGATATCGTGAGGTATAATCTCTATGGCATAGTAGATAGTACCTCAAGTAGTTTGCTAGTTTGTAGTTTAGCAAAGATCCTTCTTTTAGTCCATGTTGCCTTTGTGCCAAAAATCGTTTTTTGCCGTTTCCGCCTCCCCGTAAGAACCGGGGTGAGCAACGTGGACTTACAATCAGTCTAGGGTTGCCTAGGTCAACTAGACTTGCTCAAAAAACTTGCTTTTTGAAGTAAAAAATGTACTGCGAAACGGGCCCAAGATAGACTGATCGAGAAGCCAGGTAAGTGCAGAGAGGAAGTGAGGTTTTCCCTCGCTTTCACGAGGTTCCTTAACTAGAGTAACCTTCTCTCTTTCAGCGGTTGCGCCTTTCACACTTTCCTAGACACTTCAGGAATAATGTACCGATGGGCGGTGTTCGAAATACACTAAACTTTCCCTAGTGAGCGCGAAGTCTTTAGAGGCTGAAAGTCTAATTTCTTTTAAAGTTAATGAGGGTGTGAAAATGCTCGTTCTTTGTAGTTTGTGGGCCACGGAGAAGGGTGATGAAATCCCTTACCGTATATTGTTGGGGTTCTTTGCCCTTAAGTCCGTATTAAATTCATGCAATGCGCAAACAATAAAAGTTGTTCAAATCATCAATCAATCATTTTTTATGTTATAAGCGGCGCGCTGCAAAAAAATACGGTTAGTTTCTTTTGGCACTTGTGCAGCGGAGTTTGCGAAAGAAATCCTGCACAAAATTGAAGTATTGGAGCGTCGGGTTTGAGGAGAAAGGGTTAGAAAAAATGCGTACCTTGAATTTTTGAGTTTAGAAACTCCCGTTGACTTGATCCGTGATCACTTGAGTGTTCGCTTGTACGGGTCGATCTACCCGGATTTTTGGCACTGTTAACTTCGTAACGCCTTTCTCCAGAATTTTGTTATCAGCTCCGCACGATCGTAGTTCGTATTTCAGTTGCAATCTGGAATTTGAGAAAAAATACGATATTTAGTGCATAATACGATATTTATGGCCAAAGTTCTGTAGATATATAATTATACAATTTTGCATATAAAAATGGATTAATAACAGAGAAGTAGAGAAGTTACAAAAAATTTGGGGCAAAAGGCCAGGGTTAAGCCGCAAATTGCGGCTAATATGGATAAATTTGAGGCCCGGACCTGGTAATATTGCTCCAATTTCTCTGTGTCTTCTTCAATTTCTATTAGTATACCCTTTCTGTATGCAAAATATTTTTAGCACAACAATATCAACAGCAGAACAAAAAACACAGAGAGCAACATGTCAGATATTTGAGGTGTTTTTGGTGTTTTGTTTGTTTTATACAAAGTATGTACAGAGATAACTCAAAATAATCTTCGTGGTGCTGCCACTCCGCGGCAACAGCGCCAAAAACTTCTTCGAAACCCAAGTTGACGTGCTTTTGGAGAATAAGGTCAATATCGGATATGTCAGTTTTTGTCGGAAAAATAGTGCACGACGTGAGTATCGAGTTTAAAAATACAGCAAGTGCACGGTGCGTTGAAGCAAGCTGGCAAGCACGGTCGAACCATAAGGAGTGGATATCACGACATCAAATTGAGTTATGGATCAATAAGTTGGAAAATGGTGTTTTGTCACGTTTTAGTGTAATACCTAAAAGAAACAAGGTTTTGGGATACGAAAACTTAGGCTAAGGTTCAGCAAGAGTGAAATATGACATTTACCCCCAACTCTCCATTTTGATTCAAGATTCATTTCTTTTTAGTTTCCATTAGAATAGCGAAAGCATGCCGTATTTATCCGAAAAATGTATCGGAATGAAATACGATATCAAGGATAGAAAAACAGAAACTAACAAGAATGAGATTGAGAATGGAGTGGATATGGAATTAGTTAAGTGAAGTAGCAAGCATAGAATATATGCAAGAATGCTATATATCCTATCTAGCTAGTTGCGACACATAACGTAATTCCGTATTCACGCCTACTTCAAATCGTAACATAGCAACGATAAAATGTAAAGAAAGGATAGGATATATGTTAAAGGTTGATTTGCAACCATTCAAAACGATATATCCTATCAAGCAAAACATAATAAACTTGCGATGTTAAGAAAAGAAGTGAAAAAATGCAAGAATCAAAAGGGAGGGCTTGGAAGTAATGTCATTCCACATCCTACCTCACCATAGCCCAAGAATAACTACTCACATATCATCATAGCAATACACAACTGAATAATGAAAAGAAATGACAAAATAAGAAAAAGAGATACAAGAATCAAACTTGAATAAAATAAAGATTTATTGCAATGGTTCAAAATACATGTAAATGAGTTCAACTACCAAAATCTAATCTTGCAAACTCAAAAAGAGAGGTTGCAAGACCAGAGGAAGGCAAAGAACTCAACTCAATTCCAAGAGCTACAAGAATTTTAACAAAAGTTTACAAGTATGCAAAAAAAAGTTCTCCCTTGGCCTCATGTCTGGATCTGCTATTTATAGAGAAATCAAAAGCAAAAGTTGCAGGTGACAATAGACTAAAGTGACCACCAGGGACCCATAAAATTTGAACGAGCCAAAATGGAGCCCACTTGGCCGCAATTTGCGGTCAATCTGAATAAAATTGCGGCCAAGAAGTCGAGTCTGGGGCCCACCAAGCTTCAGTAGTCATCTGGTCTCATGGGTATCTCATGGTATTTGCAATTTTTTTTATGTAGCACATGTGTGAATTCTGGAGCTAAATCACAGAGAAGGGGTGAAGTGGGTGAGTGTGTGTTCACACTTCAAATCATATGTCAATCACTTGTTTACCACTTGCACCACTCATCATTAATGTACCAAACCAGCTCCCAAGGTTCATGCATCTTCACAAATGTTCACACAAATATGTGTTGGACCATTTCACACTTAAACTTTGTACACACACATGTTCATATTGCAAACTCATTTCAATTCTGGATCTGTATTCCGTCTTGTTTGCAGTTCAGCTAAAAATCCATCATTTTGTGCATGTCGCGTACAAAAACCCATGTTTCCGTTTGCGAACCTGTACTCTGTATAAATGAGCAGACATGGATTAAATAGCACTGTTTATTGACAAAATGATAAAAAATGGGTGGTATTAAAATGTAATAAATTGTGTCGAACAAATACCCCCAAACTTATCTTTTGCTCGTCCCGAGCAAAACAAAAATTCCTAGCCTCACTTTCGCAGGGAACACGATTGCACTGAGCACGTGCAACAAGCCGTTAAACCTCTAGGTGTCCCTGGTAGGAGGAGTGTTGTCTCCTGAGGGTTTTCAGCGGATTGCACCCACAAAATCCAGTCAAGTTAGTTTTGCTAGAAAACAGTTGATTCAAATCTTAAGGTTAAGTATCAAAGCTAGAACTTCTATCACCCAAGTTAGAAACATTAAACCCTATTCTTCACTACTCGCAATTTGTTTAACAAGCTAATATGCGTCTTTTCGTGATAGTGCGGTAGTGTCGTCATGATTTTAAGAACTTGATTAGGGTCATCATGTCAAAAGTTACAGACCAAGGTAAACATGTAAAGGATCACACAAGTTCGAAAAGAGTTAAAATTTTCTCAAGTTTTATTCTCCCGTTAGGCTTCAAGTCAGAATATATATCGATTTTAACAGAGAACCATAGTCGTAATGTTCACTCCTATTTTTCACCTGTTTTTGTTCATACACGCCTTTCAATATCGTGCAAAACGCCTTAATAAATACAAACCTTCATATCTCCGCGAAAAAACTGTTTTACTAGAAAATTTATCACCGCCAAGATTATTCTCCCACAAAGAACCATAAGGACTTTTAACTTGGAGAGGATACTTGCTTAGCTTGTTTTATCTGGCGATTGGAAACTTAGCGAGGTTTGGGTCAATGACTCCCAAACCAGATGGTTTTAGGGCATTAGGTGTGGAGACACCCCAATGACTTAATTACCCAAGTTACCAAGACCACAAAACAAAAGACTCATTTTATTTTAAATTTTTAGCACTTTTAGTAAAACGGAGATATAGCCGGCCTTTTCTTTTAAAACTAGAAGACGTTACATGTGATAAGGTGTGTAATTACTCCACAAGGTTCCAGCTGGGTTATTTTTCGGACTTATAGTTTCTGTAAAAGCCTCTATAAAATTCTTCATATCTACTTCACTGTATGAATTATCCTTGATATTACTCAACTCAGCCAAACCTGTTTGATCCTAAGGATGTTTAACAATTTAAAAGTTTTTACAGACATGTCAGACATTCATTAAATTCTCAAAAACATATGACACGTGTAAGTGATATAAAAGACGTGTATCAGCTAAGGTTAAACGCGCAGGCAGGTTATTTTTCAGGTTGTCAATCTCAATTCTTGAATTTAGTTATTTCTACCTTATCAATTTAACCGTCAGATTTTGAATCAACATTCCCCTGCTAGCCAACCTGACCAAGTTTTTCTAATTTTCAGGAATTTTTTCAATTTTTATAAATTTTTCAATTTTTATAAATTTTTCAATTTTTTCAATTTTTATACAATGCAGTACAAAAGCAGATATGAAATGCAACTACATGCAAAAGAAAAGAAAAATACAATAAGTAAATGCTGAAATGCAGGAAATATGCAAATGCAAACTATATGCTACCACCCTCAACTTGAAACTTGCATTGTCCTCAATGTCTGCTTGCTTTTCCCTTGCCCTTCTTGCTTCCACTAGCGTCGTCATGCGATGCCTGTTTAGCCGCTTCAATCCTGTCTAGCTGCTCCTATATTTTCTGTTGTTTCTTGAGTATGTGGCGAATACTCCTAAATGTCAGGCGCTGCAGGTCCTTCTCGTTATCTGGTTCTGGCTTATTCAAAAGTGCCTCTGTCGAGCTTTCGGGACCCGGATGTTCGCTTGGGTCTTCCCTTGTCCAGTTTTTCTGCTCATAGTGGCCGCCGGTGTATCCTTGTGAAATTCTCTCTATTTCGACCGGCCAATGTGCATAAACAGTCGCATATCCCTCAAACTCAATCACATCCATGTAGTACTTCGCAAGTTGGGTTACTAGCACTGGCAGCAGGGGTTTGTTCTGGGCCACCCCCTCCATGATTGTGTTGAACAATTGTGTTACAACACAGAAATACTGGTCCTTTTCCATCAAGCAATGCACAATATGTCCCACCCCAGCCGGAAAGGAAGAAAAACGGCTCTTTCCCCTGATGTTGCGGTTTGCCCATCGGCAAACCGCAAGCACGTTTCTGTACATCTGGGCTGGATTCAGCCTCTTATCTTTCAATTCCACAAAGTCCCCCAACAATGATCTGTAAACCGCCAATTCTCGCGGTTGTTGATTTCCGGGTCTCATGGGGATACTTGTAACCCTAGAAATGGTTTTGGGCTGAAAAATCCTACGTCGCCCCTGGAAGAAAAATTCTACGAAACTCGATTCTGATTTGCCATGTCTTAATACTTCATAAAAATCCTCTACCAATTCCCTCACAGCAAACAAATCATTGCCTTTGTAGATTAAATAATCCCACCCTCTTTGACAGATTTCATCGTAGAAATACTGTCTATAGGTTGATTCGGAGAAAATCTCAAAGAAATTTTTCTCACAATCAAAAGCTACCGTTTTAGATCTGAAATTCTGCGTGGAAATTGAACAAGAAGAGATGAAATCTTACAGAGGAAAAAGGAGATCGGGGCTGTCGGAGTAGATCAGGCCGCACTTTGCGGCTTCTTGGGATTTTCCTGCGGCATGAGATGGAGATCTGGGGCTGATGCTTTGAGGTCGAGTTTCTTATAAGGAGGGAGCTTCAGGGTTTTGGCAAAATCAGAATTGGAGTCTCGAGTTGGGGTTGGGACAAGTTATAAAGGGTTATTTACAAAGACACCCCTTTATAAAAAGACTTGGTAAAAGAAAACTAAAAAATAAAAAAAGCTCCAAAAAGAGTATATACAGGAAAACAACATGGGGGTGTGTTTTAAGCGATGTAACGTGGCTCATGTAAAAACATGAGCTCCCCCGTTTCCGCGGGCAATTCTAAAAATGGTTTTAGCCGTTGGTCATTGACTTTGAACGTATTGCCCGATTGCTGATCTTCAATTTCGACAGCACCGTGCGGAAAAACAGTGCGCACAAAAAATGGGCCTGTCCATCGTGATTTCAACTTCCCAGGAAATAAATGAAGTCGGGAGTCATAGAGCAGAACCTTTTGCCCCACGGTGAACGTTTTCCTGAGAACTGCCTTGTCATGAAAGACTTTCGTCTTTTCCTTGTACAGTTTGGCATTCTCGTACGCATCATTGCGTATCTCGTCAAGTTCGTTTAATTGAAGTTTTCGCGCTTCGCCGGCTTTTTCTAAGTCGATATTGAGCTGTTTGATTGCCCAAAAAGCGCGGTGCTCTAATTCAACAGGCAAGTGACATGCCTTTCCAAAGATGAGTCGTTATGGGGACATACCTAGGTTCATTTTGAAGGCTGTGCGGAATGCCCAGAGCTCGTCACTTAACTTCAACGACCAATCCTTGCGGTTATTGTTGACAGTCTTTTCCAAAATTTGTTTAATTTGTCTGTTGGAGACTTCAACCTGAACGCAAGTTTGAGGATGATAGGGTGTTGACAATTTATGGCTTATGGAATACTTTCTCATTAGTGATTCAAAAGATCGATTGCAGAAATGCATTCCATTATCACTAATGATGGTGCGAGGCGTACCGAACCGAGAAAAAATGTTTTCTTTCAAGAATTTTACAACAACCTTGTTGTCATTGGTTCGACAAGGGATGGCCTCCACCCATTTGGACACATAGTCCACAGCCAGCAAAATGTACAAATTCCCAAAAGAGTTTGGGAATGGCCCCATGAAATCAATGCCCCAGACATCAAAAAAAATTATAATCAGAATGGACTGTAGGGGCATTTGATTCCGTTTTCCAATCTTGCCCATGTGTTGGCATCGGTTGCAGGTTTTGCAGTATTCGAAAGCATCCTTAAAAAGTGTCGGCCAGTAGAAGCCGCTCTGCAAAACCTTTTCAGCTGTTTTTCTGGGTCCGAAATGGCCCCCGCAGGCTTGGTCATGGCAGAAGGACAAAACACTTCTTGTCTCAGAGTCAGAGATGCACCGTTTAATGATCTAATCAGGACAGTATTTGAACAGGTATGGTTCATCCCAGTAGAAGAATTTGACCTGGGAGAGAAATTTATACTTGTCCTGATTCGGCCCAAAAGATGGTGTTTCTCCGGTGACTAGAAAGTTCACGATATCAGCGAACCATGGTTCGCTTGATACGGAGAGAAGTTGTTCTTTCAGAAAATGCTCATTGATTGGAATTTCCTTATTTGGTGCATTTGGTATGTGAGATAGATGATCGGCTACAACATTGTCGGACCCCTTTTTATCTTTGATGGTTAAGTAAAATTCCTGAAGAAGGAGGATTCAACGTATCAGTCTGGCCTTGGCATCCTTTTTTGCAAAGAGGTGCTTAAGCGCAGAATGATCAGTGTAAATAGTGACGTGGGTTCCGATCAAGTAGGGATGGAATTTCTCAAGTGCGAACACAACAGCTAAGAGTTCTTTTTCAGTTGTGGTGTAATTTAGCTGTGCGTCATTCAACGTCCTGCTCGCATCATGGATAACATGAGGCTTCTTTACAAATCGTTGTCTTAAGATAGCTCCTATTGCAAAGTCAGAAGCGTTGCACATTAGTTCAAAAGGTTCACTCCAGTCTGGTGCGCTTAAAATCGGAGCACTGCAAGAGCCCGAGCAATTCCAAGCTTTCCTTGCCGAAGAAAAGATGAAGGACGAGCTGGAAGAAGTACACACGGCCGATATCACCTTCGGCAATGAAGACCTCCTCCTCGGGACGTGCGAGCACAACCGTCCCCTTTAAGTCTCCGGATACTGTCATGATATCAAGATAGGCAAAATCCTGGTTGACAATGAGTCTTCCGTCAATCTCCTCAACGTGAGAGTGTTGAAGAAAATCTGCATGAGCGTTCAGCACCTCGCTCGTGATAAAATCACCATCTCCGGATTTGACTCCCAATCATCACGAACGCTTGGGTCTGTAATATTGACACTACGCTTTAGGCTGCTTGTTACGGACATTAAGTTTCATGTCATTGACGCCAAGATATGCTACAATGCTTTGCTCGGCAGGCCTTGGTTACATGAGTACAACATTATCCCGTCTACACAACATCAGTGTATGAAGTATTTCAAGGATGGTTTCGAGTATACCGTAACAGGGGAGCTGAACCCATTCTCCATGAATGAAGTCCGAAAGTACGAAGATGCAAAATACTTCTTACCAGATTTCGAGGACACGGAAAGATGTCACAAACCGAAGAACAAAGTTATCACTACTATTCCGGTCTTCGGGAGTGATACCGAGGAGGCAGAAGAGATAGTTTATTCAGGTCCGCCCAAGTACAACAAGTCGGGACCGTCCACTCCTATGTTGATCTTCGGCAGCGACTCGGAAGATGAAGTCAATGCCATATTTTCTGTTCGGCCATCAATTCAAGCCTTTGCTGATAATGGTCGAAGTTTGCAAATTGCCATGGTTCCACGAGAGCATTATAAAGAGCTCGATGCACTAGAAACTTATAGTGTGCAAGAACTGCAGACATTCTACGTCCCTTCCAGGTGAAAGGGTGAAAAGGCGATCCTATTTTATCAATCCACGGAAACCCAAGTGGAGAAAAAAATTTGTCATGGTGCGGATTCTACGCTCGACAGGCTCCAGCCCATCTGTCTGCCTAGATATTACACAGAAGGCTTGAAAAGGCTATTGAAGCGCCAAGGGGTACCCTTCAGACAGACTGCTCGATGTTCGAAACCCACGGTGACGTGCTTTTGGAGAATAAGGTCAATATCAGATATGTCGGTTTTTGTCGGAAAAATAGTGCACGACGTGAGTATCGAGTTTAAAAATACAGCAAGTGCACGGTGCGTTGAAGCAAGCCGGCAAGCACGGGTCGAACCACAAGGAGTGGATATCACGACATCAAATTGAGTTATGGATCAATAAGTTGGAAAATGGTGTTTTGTCACGTTTTAGTGTAATACCTAAAAGAAACAAGGTTTTGGGATACGAAAACTTAGGCTAAGGTTCAGCAAGAGTGAAATATGACATTTACCCCCAACTCTCCATTTTGATTCAAGATTCATTTCTTTTTAGTTTCCATTAGAATAGCGAAAGCATGCCGTATTTATCCGAAAAATGTATCGGGATGAAATACGATATCAAGGTTAGAAAAATAGAAACTAACAAGAATGAGATTGAGAATGGAGTGGATATGGAATTAGTTAAGTGAAGTAGCAAGCATAGAATATATGCAAGAATGCTATATATCCTATCTAGCTAGTTGCGACACATAACGTAATTCCGTATTCACGCCTACTTCAAATCGTAACATAGCAACGATAAAATGTAAAGAAAGGATAGGATATATGTTAAAGGTTGATTTGCAACCATTCAAAATGATATATCCTATCAAGCAAAACATAATAAACTTGCGATGTTAAGAAAAGAAGTGAAAAAATGCAAGAATCAAAAGGGAGGGGTTGGAAGTAATGTCATTCCACATCCTACCTCACCATAGCCCAAGAATAACTACTCACACATCATCATAGCAATACACAACTGAATAATGAAAAGAAATGACAAAATAAGAAAAAGAGATACAAGAATCAAACTTGAATAAAATGAAGATTTATTGCAATGGTTCAAAATACATGTAAATGAGTTCAACTACCAAAATCTAATCTTGCAAGCTCAAAAAGAGAGGTTGCAAGACCAGAGGAAGGCAAAGAACTCAACTCAATTCCAAGAGCTACAAGAATTTTAACAAGAGTTTACAAGTATGCAAAAAAAAGTTCTCCCTTGGCCTCATGTCTGGATCTGCTATTTATAGAGAAATCAAAAGCAAAAGTTGCAGGTGACAATAGACTAAAGTGACCACCAGGGACCCACAAAATTTGAACGAGCCAAAATGGAGCCTACTTGGCCGCAATTTGCGTCCAATCTGAATAAAATTGCGGCCAAGAAGTCGAGTCTGGGGCCCACCAAGCTTCAGTAGTCATCTGGTCTCATGGGTATCTCATGGTATTTGCAATTTTTTTATGTAGCAAATGTGTGAATTCTGGAGCTAAATCACAGAGAAGGGGTGAAGTGAGTGAGTGTGTTTTAACACTTCAAATCATATGCCAATCACTTGTTTACCACTTGCACCACTCATCATTATTGTACCAAACCAGCTCCCAAGGTTCATGCATCTTCACAAATGTTCACACAAGTATGTGTTGGACCATTTCACACTTAAACTTTGTACACACACATGTTTATGTTGCAAACTCATTTCAATTCTGGATCTGTATTTCGTCTTGTTTGCAGTTCAGCTAAAAATCCGTCATTTTGTGCATGTAGCGTACGAAAACCCATGTTTCCGTTTGCGAACCTGTACTCTGTATAAATGAGCAGACATGGATTAAATAGCACTGTTTATTGAAAAAATGATAAAAAATGGGCGGTATTAAAATGTAATAAATTGTGCCGAACACTCGACAAGCTCGGTTCTACAATAGGATCTGGGACGTCCCCGGAATTCAGCGAAAGTTGCCCAACCGGAGAATGGAAACGGTCGGGCTTGGATATGTCCAATCCAAGAAACGGGAACGAGTCCATGGTAGCTACGTCATACATGACTTCGATGAAGAAGGAGACGCCCTGTTAAAAGACGCTGACCCTGAGCCAAAACGAGATCCTGCCATCAAAATGCCGAATCCATCGTTTGAAGAACGGATGGACAAGCTAATAAGGGAAGCGGGTCAAAAGGTCCGAGACGACCATAACCACGAAATGGCCATTTACGAGAAAGCCAGGACGCAGCGCCTCCTTCAACAGGCCACGGAGAATGACAATGCTCCTCGTCGCCAGCCCGTCTTACAAAAGACCCGGCGTAGAGGCAAAAATAAACCAAAGAACGGAAAAAACGTCTGACAGCAGCCCAGCGAGTCTAAGAAGCCACGCGAGCAAGGGTCGAGCAGCCAGGATCCGTCCCTTATAAAGAAGATGGGTCGAGAATATTCTTTTCCCCAAGATAAGACAAAGAAGATATTCGATCTCGTCGTAAAGCATCTGATGATGACACTACCGGAGTCCAAGCACCCTGAGCAAGCGAACAAGGTCTCTCACCCAGACTATTGCTTCTATCACCAAGTAATAGGGCATCCTCTCGAAGACTGCTTCACCTTCAAGAACTGTGTCGAAGACCAATATCAACAAGGCAGGTTCGCTCTATCCAGCAGTTGGAGGGTAAGCCCGCCACAGAAGCATGAACCAAAAGCGACGCGTATAGCAAGAGTAGAACCAGATCAACATCGATCTTGGAAACGATCTCGTACCTGCCACGTGATAACACTGACAGAAGAAGAGCCTGAGAATACGGATGACCTCCCCTGGTGCTTCGAAAACAATGATGACAAGGTAATCTCAGAGTTTCCACCGGCGCCAAAAGAGCTGGAAGATGGAATACATACTACCGTAGATAACCTCAAGAAAATTGATTTGGGGACAGCAAGTGACCCGTTGCCGACGTTCGTCAGTGAGCTGCTGTCTGAAGAAAGGGTGGCTACGCTAAAGGATGTGCTCATGCAGCATAGAGATTGCTTTGCATGGAACTATTCAGAGATGCCGGGACTCGATCCAGAGATTGCTTTGCATGGAACTATTCAGAGATGCCGGGACTCGATCCAGAGATTGCTGTCCACAGGTTGGCGATTTCTCCAGATGTCAAACCGATAAAACAAGCGGCGAGAAGAATGCGGCTCAAGCTTGAAATGAGCATCAACACCGAGGTCAAGAAGCTAATCGCCTCTAGCTTCATCCAAGAGGTTCAATACCCTGACTGGATCGCCAACATCGTCCCCGTGATGAAGAAAAATGGGACGGTGCACATATGTGTGGACTTTCGGGATCTCAATAAGGCCTGCCCGAAGGACGACTTCCCAGTACCAATCACTGAGCTGATGATAGATAACACATCCACTCACGAAGTCTTCTCTTTCATGGACGGCTCATCAGGATACAATCAGATAAAGATGCATCCTGAGGACCAGAAGCATACTGCTTTTCGGACCCCTTTAGGCATATTTTGCTACAAGGTGATGCCGTTCGGTATAAAGATCGCCGGTGCCACCTATCAGAGGGCCATGACGAGGATTTTCAATGACTTCATACACGAAATCATCGAATGCTATATCGACGACCTCGTAGTTAAAAGCAAATCATACGAGGAATATCTAGAGCAGCTGAAGATCGTGTTCCAGCACCTTCGGAAATACAACTTAAAGATGAACCCTCTCAAATGTGCGTTCGGAGTTTCCTCAGGTAAGTTCCTGGTATTCATCGTCCGACACCGAGGCATCGAGATAGATCCGTCAAAGATCAAGGCGATCATGGAAATGCTTCCGCCAAGGACTCTCAAGCAACTACGGTCTCTCCAAGGGAAGCTCGCGTATATCCGGCGATTTATAGCCAATCTCTCAGGCAAGTGCCGTCCTTACAGTCACCTAATGAAGAAGGGAACCCCATTCGTCTGGGATCACAAATGCCAAAGCGCACTGGAGAAAATCAAGCAATACCTATAGAATCCTCCAGTGCTGGCCGCTCCCGTTAAAGGAAAACCTCTCGTCCTGTACACAACAGCCCTCGAAGGTTCTTTAGGTGCGCTGTGGGCACAAGAGAATGACCAAGAAAAAGAAAGAGCTCTCTACTATCTGAGTCGAGTTCTCCTGGGGGCAGAAAGCAACTACTCCCCCATCGAAAAACACTGCCTGGCATTGATCTTCACGATAACGAAGCTCAGACACTATGTGTTAGCACATGAGGTCCATCTCATATCAAAAGTGGATCCTCTCAAGTATTTGATGTCAAAGGCCATATTGACGGGGCGGCTCGCTAAATGGGCCCTGCTCTTGATGGAGTTCTCGATAACTTATCGACCCCTCAAGGCAGTGAAAGGCCAGGCCATCGCCGACTTCCTCGCTGAGCATCCGATACCTGCCGACTCTCCCTTGAACTGCGAATTGCCGGACGAACACGCGTTTGACACGATCGACAGGGAAAGGAGAGAGAATGATACCCGGTGGGAACTCTATTTTGATGGACCATCTTCCATGAAGAAGCGCAAACAAAGCACCCTATAATCAAATCAGGGGTAAGCCTCATCTTCATGACTCCACAAGGAGGGATAATGCGCTTTGCCTTCTTCTTAACAGAGCCGAGGACGAACAATGAAGCCAAATATGAAGCTTTAATAGTAGGTCTCGAGATCGCTATCAACATAGGAATTGAAAATCTCATCATATACGGAGACTCTAAACTGGTCGTTAGTCAAGTAAACGGTGACTATCAAACGTGCAAGCCAGAGTTGGTGAAGTACGGCGAGAGAGTACAACAACTGCTAACTCAAATTTCTTCCTACACATTGGAAAGCATACCGCATGCGGAGAATAGAAAGGCGGATGCGTTAGCCAAGCTCGCTAAAAAACTGGCTGACGAGAGCCTCGATGACGTGAGGATCATTTTGCAAAGCCGTCGGATTCTTGCACCGGCAGAAATATCTCCGGAGTCGTCCGAAGAAAAGGGAGCGACCGAGCAAATGGCTCTGCAAATAAACGACCAGGAAAAGGCTGAAGATTGGAGAGAAGTCTTTATAGACTACTTCAAATCCCGTCGAACACCTAAAGATGCGTCCTCAAAACATCAGCTCATGAAGCGAGCTCTATCTTTTGCCTTCGTCAATGATACTCTGTATAAGAGATCATTTGATTCTCTATGGCTAAGATGCCTGGGACCTGAAGAAGCAAAGAGAGTCGTCCAAGAAACTCATGACGGACTCTGCGGTTCTCACCAAGCCGGGCCGAAGATGAAGCTGAAGATCAAACGGATGGGTTATTATTGGCCCACGATGATCCAAGACTGCTTGGAATACGCAAAGCAGTGCCACTCGTGCCAGATTCACGGAGACTTTATCCATCAGCATCCAAATCCACTGCATCCAACAGTGGCTAGCTGGCCGTTTGAAATATGGGGAACTGACATAATCGGCCCTATCGAACCAGTATCGTCCAGAAGACATCGGTTCATTTTGGAGACAACTGATTACTTCTCGCAGAAGCAGTACCACTGAGGGAAGTGAAGACGGAGAATATCCTCCATTTCTTCAAGACGCACGTCATTTACCGGTTTAGAACTCCGTGACGGATCATCTCCAATAACGGGCCAGCCTACAGAAGCCATAAGATCAGCCGCTTCGCACAACAGCATAACATAGACTGGAAATACTCTTCGGCCTATAATCCCCGAGCTAACGGTCTAGCTGAGGCTTTCAACAAGACATTGACAAAGATCGTGAAAAAGATGGTGTCTCGAAATAAGAGGGATTGGCACGAGAGACTGCATGAAGCTCTTTGGGCGTATCGAACTACGTTCAAAACGGCCATGAACACAACACCGTATTCATTGGTATTTGGCACAGAAGCGGTACTCCCCCTCGAGATAGAGTTACCCTCTTTACGAGTGGCAGTTCGCTACGAGCTAACAGATGAAGAAAATGCTCACCTTCGGTTTGAGGAGCTCGATGCTCTTGATAAAACTCGGCTCATAGCGCAACAAAATCTGGAGGGTTATAAAGCAAAGATGACGCTCTCATATGAGAGATTGACTAGGCCGAGAACATTCCGCCAAGGCGAACTCGTGCTAGTGGTCAAAAGGCCTATGATCCCCAATCGTGCCAAGCGGGGGAAATTTGAACCGAACTATGAAGGCCCGTATATCATAGACAAAGTTTACCAGGGTAGAGCCTACCTACTTATGGACATGCATAGTGAAAGACCTTTCAGGCCAATAAACGGTCGCTTCCTAAAAAAATACTACGCCTGACGAGTTATGGCCTAGGTCAATGATAGATGACGACGACTATGTCCTCTCGCTATCTTCCTAAGCCTAAACTCTATAAGTAGTAGCCGGTCCGGACCAAAACGTCCTCAAACTAACGATGGACCATTATGTCCTAAAAATAGTCGTTGACCGAGACGTCGATAAACTACTGTGGACTGCAGCATCCCAAGACTGACAAAAAAAGGGGAAAGAATAAAAAAAAAAAAAAGAAAACGGTATGTCCATAAGCAAAATTGGCACGGATGAAAACCCGAAAGGGCTCCGTGAGTAAAAACAGCAGGGCTACCGGCGGGTCTTGTGAAAACCTGAAAGGGCGCAACCTCGTTAAAAGACACTTGCAAGGTCCTCTCGATCTTGTGAGGAGAAACCACCTGCGTGAGATCCTTACGACTCACAAGGGAACAACACAATTAGGGATCCCCACGATTCCTAAGGAGAAATTACACTTGCGAGATCCTCACGACTCGTAAGGAGAACCCTCTTATGAGACCCTCACGGTTCAGAAGATTCAAAAGTCTTAAGCTACAGGGATCTGAACCTGTTCTTAAGCGGCCACCACAACCTCCAATGCTGACCTACAAGCGGCTCAATGCTGACCCTTGTATACAATTTCCCTAACAAAGTCCCATCCGTGACTAGGGATATGTCTACACGGTGAACAGCCCTTATAAGTCCTCTCGACTTAGAAGGAGAAAATACTCTTGTAAGATTCTTACGACTTACGAGAAGCCATACACTTAGGAGTCCTCACGATTCCTAAGGAGAAAACGCACCTACGAGATCCTCACGACTCGCAGGGAGAAATACCTTTATGAGACCCCTACGGCTCATGAAGTCAAAAGCCTTAGTCGACAGGATCTTAACCCTGTTTACTAAGACGCCTTTGTTCGACATTGACGAAGGCAAATGATGATTCGCTCCTGGCAGTATCCCAGTTGTGGCGGTGCTAATACCGAAATCGGTGTCTGTTTCCCCAATTAGAGCAAAGCTCTGTTCAAATTCCAAGATTTGAAGTGAAGCAACGCTTCGTGAAAAGTGCTAGCATCAAATGCGCCTGCACTAAGAGTCAAAGACTCTGAAACGGCGCTCACGTGCAAGGCACAAGAGCGCTAAGCGCCAGGGGTGCTAAGCGCCAGAAGCGCTTCATCCTTACAATAATTACTTGCGTCTGTTCATGGCAGTGTAAGTGATATAGCACATATGCGCCTGACAGAGGAAGAACAAAAAAAAAGGGTAAAATAAGAGAAACACTTGGCAGATAATGACAAAAATAAAGAAAATGCTTAATTAAACATTTTATTCCAATGGGAATAAAGATCCAAACATGGGATCAAATGGACAAGGGTTTACAAACATATAGATAAAATTATCTAATTCCCTCTCCGTCTTTTCCACCATGTCAAAGCGACGATCCTCGCGAGGAGTAGCTACCCATCGGTTAACACCGCATTCACCAGCAAAAGCAGAGATGACAGCGTGGTGAGCCCATATTTAGCTCAGCAACTGAACAGAACAGTCCCTTAGGGCTTTGGTGATCAAATGCGCCTCGAAGAAGCACTCAATCTTGTCTTCAGCAGCATCGAGCATCGCTGGGGTCATCTCCGCCGGAGGAGGGGGAATATCAGCAAGCACGGACATAAGGATCATCCGAAACCAAATAGAGTTGGGAGGGAGAGGAGATCCTACACGAGTCAAGAGCTCATGCAGCGCCGCGTCGCATTGGTCATCTATAAGAGCAGGATCCACCAAGCGCGCAGCAAAGCGAGGAACAATGTCCTGAATAGGCACTTCCCACGGTTGTCGACGAGCATGTGGGCGGTTACAAGCCATTGAGAGGGTTCTTTGGAGATGAGAAAAGAAAGAAGCTTTGCTTCGGGTTATAAAGACTAGGCACAGAAAATTTTGTGCACAGTAGAGTTATTTCCAAGACCTGGGAAATGAAAAGTCTGGGGAATACAAGTTTGGCTTAAAAGGAAGGTGAAAAGACACCTCCAGTAAAGCAGCGCTTTAGATGCAGCGCCAAGTGCGCTGCTCCCTAAGCAGCGCACCTGTGTGTGCTAGCGCTAGGCGCGCTGCGCGCTACTTGTCGAACACGGGTGCGCTAGCGCAGGGCGCGCTGCGCTCTGAGCAGCGCACCACGTGTCAAACACAGGTGCGCTAGCGCAAAGTGCGCTGCGCTCTGAGCAGCGCACCACGTGCAAAGCACAGGTGCGCTTGCACTGGAATTAAAAAACTCCCCACCGTTAGATCAAAAGATCGAATAATAATGATAAATCATTAATTAATCAGAATTAAATTCTGTTATGAAAAGATTTTCCAATCTTGTTAAAAACAAGAAAATTGCCTTCTGTAAAACAGAAGCCCAAGGATCAAAGATCCAATGGTGGGGAAACATCCCCAAATCAATCAGACAAAGATCTCTTTAACCGATTCAACAAATCAGCTTGCCCTATAAAAAGGCCCCAAGACTTCAAGTCTGATATAGAGAAACCCCCCCAATAAACTTTGAAAAAAACTCAGAGATAAAGAGCAAGCTCTCAGCAAAAGAAGATACTTCTTCAAGGTAAAGATGATGGATGATGAACACAGAGATGAAATCATCTCATAAAAAGAAGAATTCTTTTCTTTAAAAAAGATCATAGATCTACAAGACAAAAAGTCTTTCATAAAAGAGATCAAAAGATCTCATCATAAAATAAGAGAAGAACATATTTCTTCTCACGGATCATGGATCTATAAAGGCAAAGCCTTTCATCAAAATAAGAGATTGAAAATCTCTCCTGCAAAATAAGAACTGTTGTTCTTAAATCTTGAGACAAAGTCTCTTTTAAAAGAACATAAACTTGTTTTCCAGATCATAAAATTGATCAGATGCGCTTCGCGCTCTTGAAATGCGCCTTGCGCTCTTGAAGTGCGCTTCTGCGCTCCCTAGATCGACACTCAGCGCCAAATGCGCCACGTGTCAACCACGTGTGCGCCAATGAACAACTTGCGCTTTGCGCTTCTGAAATAGCGCACTGCGCTCATGGGCTGACGCTCAGCGCCAAGCGCACCACGTGTCACTCACGTATGCACCACGAAATTAAAAGCGCAATGCGCTCATAGATTAGCGCTCAGCGCTTATAAACTGGCATCGTGCGCTCGTCATCTAGCGCCTAGCGCTGAGTGTGACACGTGTCCCTTACATGTGCGCTACTTGGCAGTAGCGCACAGCGCTCTTTGATTGGCTCAAAGCACCTGGCGCGCCACGTGTTGCGCTGACAGAACATAAATTGTTCTTAAATATGCCCAGAGCTCTGGTAAATGCTCAGCATTCAATAAAAGACAAAAATATTGTCAGAAGGGCCAAGCCCAAATAAATGCTCAATAGCCAGAATAAAAATGTTAAAACATTTTAACTTGACTGGACTTAGCCCAAGATTGGCCATAAGTCCTCAAATTCAGCTTAATTGAGCCCACATGCTCATAAATCACAGATCTTAGCCCCAAATTGGACTACAGATCTTTCAACCAACTAACGTCGGTTCGAGGGTACATCTCTTTACTCCTATGATATTTGTCGTTGTAATCCTTCAACGTTTTCAGAGAGGTGACGGGTCCCGACAACCATACATTTCATGGACTGTGAGGTCCTTAAGCCCATGGACTATGATGTCCTTAACCTTGACTGTGAGGTCTTTAAACTCACGGACTATGATGTCCTTAACCTCGGACTGTGGGGTCCTTAAGCCCATGGACTATAATGTCCTTAACCTTGGACCGTATTGTCCTTAAACTAACGCTGGACCGAGATGTCCTTAAACTAACATTGGACCGCAATGTCCCTAAACTAAATAATAGAGCTCAAATGCGCTTTTGCTGGATCTAAACGATCCCGTTAAGTGGATCTTAGTCTAAAATTGGACTGACGTATCCTTAACATAGGTTTAAGTTGATCTTAGTCTCAAATGAAACTAACATATCCTTAAACCCAACCCCCAAACCCATATCTAAGAGAATACGGATTTGGACTAATCTACGCCCGACGGGCGACAACATAAATTAGTCTCCGTATACAATCCACGGGCAACTACAAACAAAACAAACACACACGACACGAAATGACCATCTGGAGAAGGAGAAAGTTGTTACCGTGATGCAGTAGCGTAATTAACTGCAGGGGCTTGCCCCTGCAGGGAAGAGTGTCCCCACAATCAAAAACCCCTCATCATGAGGGGGAATCTGACGAAATCTGCTACATCGGCCGCATCCGTTTAAACCTTCGATACACGATGCCATAAATCAACATGGCATCTTCGGAGAGGCGGACAGATAGCACCAATTATCATCTGCCCCGAAATTCAGGTGAGACGTTTATCGCGTCTTCCCGCGTGTTTCGGCGTGGAACAGATTCTGGCACGACCGGTGGGACCTTTTCCTCTTTCCATTCCATACTTCGTGTGTCGTGTTTGCGAACGAATCGTGGCTTGAAATGGTTGCCCTTAGGCTCGAGGTACTAAGATTTGGTGTCTTGCTCCGTGCAGAAAACGAAAGATCAATGGCGTCTACTTGCACGAAATGTTCCAGCTGCAACTGCAACTTCCGTTCCACCTTATCTGGAGGAGTAACTTACGGGCCCCAGGCGGCCTCCCTGTTCACAATGCCGGTAGAGCAGGTGACGCAGGCTACCACCGGGTTGTTCTTCAGGACCATGCTCCCACCAGTGAGCGTTAAAATCCCGCTGCCGCAAGAAGCGCAAAAGAAGTCGGTCTTTGATCGGCTCACCACCACCACGGCCCCTCTCAACGGGTCATCCAATGTCAAGCCAATAGCATCAGTCTTCGATAGGCTGAGCCTGAACTCCAATAGGCCCGTCAAGAAGCCCACGATACCTGAAGCGGCCATCCCAAAATGGATAGCCATTCCTGCTCTCGAGGTCACTAAAGAAGCTTCTCCCATCAAAGGATCAGTCTTTATGAGGCTGGCCACTCCGACTTCCGTTCCTGCTCAAAGGTCTGTCTTTGACAGATTGGATACTGCTGCTCAACGGACGTCAGTCTTCAAGAGGCTGGTACCAGAAGCACCTCACCAGAACTGAGGGCATGACAAAGCCATCCCCATAGCTGAACCAACACCATCTGCGCGACATGCTCGCCGTCGTCACTGGCGCCGAGTAAGGAAGGCTGGGGGCATCTCCCCTTCTGGACTAACTCCGCCAGCGCTGATGGTGGAAATCAATGCTGCTGTTCTAACTGGAAACAGCTTTGAACCGCTTAGGAGGGTTCGCAAGAACTCCCCGACTGCCACGCAAAAGAGGTCTCCTCCACCTATGGAGGTTACTACAAAAAAGAAGACGGAGCAGCCCCCTCAGCGGTTGTCCTCCAAAATTTATAAAGTCTGGCGACAGGTTCAGGACTCAGTAATTGATCAAGATTACTCTCGCCGACAGAAAAAAGTGAAAGTTCAGCAAGAAGAGAACCGTCCTGTCAAGCCACAAAAGGCGACAGCTGTTTGGGTGCCCACTGCAACGGCCCCTCCAACGTCAACTACTCACAAGAGAAGGAGGCCAGAAAAAGCCCCCGTGACTGCGGCGAACCGGAAAGACGCTGAATCTAGACGCCCCAAGTCTGGGGGCATGATGGTGCATACCGTTTATATGGCTTCCGGAAAAGAGGAAAGCCGTGCTTCTATGGGTCATCGACCGCTTACCCGGTCAATAACGAAGGCTCAAGAACAACAGCAGCAGAAGCTTCAGGAGATGCTGACTGCGATGGCCGCACTCACTGGGCCAAAAGAAAATCCAGAGACCTCGGAGCAGCGTCGGGAACAAGAAACTGACACCGAGTTCCTCCGAAGAATGCTCGAGAGGAAAGAAAAAGAGGCTGCGGAACAAGCAGCCAATATAAAACGAATGGCTCTCTTGTTCCAAGACATGGCTGGGATGATGTTACAGCCAGAACCTCCAGCTGAAGACCCCCCGATCATCATTGAAGACGACAGAGGGGCGACATCGAACCCTCATACGGCTCTTTCAGCAGCTAAAAAGGAAACTATTTCCAAGGCCGCTCTGGATGACTACATTGCTCAGCAAATACGAGCTCACCAGGCGAATGAAGCGGCCGGCCAAGTTGTTAAAACTGGGCGACCATATCCAGGCTGGTATAACCAAATAAAGTACCCTCCGGGATATACGATCCCTAAATTTCATGTATGCAAAGGGACGGGCAATCCCCACCAGAATGTCGCCCTGTTCAGGGCTCTATGTGGCAACACCGGAGGTGATGATAAATTGCTACTTCGCCAATTCGTCGGTAGCTTGTCAGAAACGGCATTCGAATGGTACTCTAAACTCCCGAACGACTCTGTCAAGACATTTGCGGAGATGGAGCCGTTATTTACGCAAAGATTCGCAAGCGCTAGCGAGCGCACTCCGATTACCGAACTAATTAATGCCAGGGTGAAACCTGGAGAAACATGGGTTCAGTACGCGATACGGTGGCGGAACTTATTGTCAAAATGCGAACAGCGCATCGAAGAAGCGCCAGCGGTAGGCATGTTCGTGGGCACTCTTTATCCGCAGGCGACCATCTCCCAGTTCATGATGCTTTTCAAGCCCACTACTTTCCAGGCCTTGATTGATAAGCTGGCCCAAATGGACCAGATGGGTCATAGACCGTCTCCTCCAAAGCCGGAGCCCGAAACGAGAAGGGAAAGGGGAAGGCGACCGTCGTCGCCAATGCTCAATAACAGCCCGGTGGTCTAAGACCAGTTGATCGCCAAAATGATAGAACTCAATCTCTTGGAGATAAAATGAGACGCCCTTACTCGTTCCCTCGAGACAAGACGAAGAGGTTATTCTAGCTAGCACTGCGCAACAGGCTCATCACTCTGCCAGAGCCAAGACACCCAGCGCAACCAGGCGACATTAGCAATCCTAACTATTGCCCTTATCAACGAATGTTGGGCCATCCGATCGAAGATTGTTACATCTTCAAAAGCTGGATAGAAGATCAGTACCAACAGGGAAAATTCATATTATCCGAGAATTGGAAGGTGAACCCGCCTCAGCCACACGCTCTCAAGAAGACGGATACACCGGGGGCATCGTGTTCTTTCGTGGAAGAAGCTCCATGGGAGGTCGCACTTTAGCCAAAACTAAAAGAATGCTGAAGGATCTCCACACATGTCCGGCAATTAGGTGGAAGAATCCATTGGAACCTAAGATCATCGAGGGGATGCTGAAACCGCGCCAACTCCAAAAATTGGTGGTGATAACCAAAGCATTCACACCCAGCCGTCAAAGTCTTCAAAGAAGAAGAAGAAGACCAAAAAGCCCGTGAAGCCTGGTGACAAGCGCACGGACCTGCAAAAACAGATTGACGCATTGGAAGAATATAATCAAAAAGCGCGGACTCCAGTCATACTCCAAGAATTTCTCAGCCACGTCCTTGAGGAAGGAGATGATGACAATGGAGAAGACTCGCCGGATGAATCTGAAGGTTATGTAGTAAGCTGCCATGTGATCTCTCACTCGTCGATAGACGATGAAGAAGCTTCTTACACAAAGAAACTGGGGGCAAATCCTGAACCGGAACTTCTAGGGTCATCAGACGAAACAATTGATGCATTCCTAAACGAAACTCTTCTTAAAAGCAAAGCTGCTCGAGAGCGTGAAATGGCCATATTTGAAAAAGCCAAATGCCGGCGACTGGACGAAAGAGTTGAAACACTCCCGCCAGATCAAAGTACATCGTCGCAAATAAAAACAGGTTCAAGACGAGGAAGAGCTTCGCCAAAGCCATATCAATGGGAATGAAGCTGCCACCTTCCGAACGAAATATTCTTGGTAAAGAGGAAACACATCCTAACTACTGCTTATATCATCGAAAGATTGCGCACCCAACCGAAGAGTGCAACGCTTTTAAAAGATGGTGGCAGGGATATTTTGCTCACTGGCAACATTTCAAGCGAATGAAACACAAAACTCGTCGGGAGCAAAGAAGTACGACCGAGGAGCGTAAAAGAACTACCGGCAACTGTCGCATGGTCAATGCCGGAGGATCGCAAGTTCTCACCTTCGGGAGCGACTCTGACGAAGAAATGATTCTTGGCCCTCTCTTTAAAGAGTCCACCTTGGGAAAAGAGGAAGAACCGAAGACCTATGAAAATATTCAGCTGCGCAATCGTACGCTGCCCGAAAAGAATCTTGGGCCCTCAAACAGTGGGTCAAATAGAAATGATAAGGGAAAAGAAAAAGTCCCTGAGGATATCATCCTTGATGACCAAGCCGTCGAAAAGCTGATAGCCAAGGACCCGCCAAAGAAAAGTAAGGTGGACTAAAATGTTCTGGCACACCTAAGAAAGCTACCTTCGCAGTTAAGCATTCTCGACGCCCTTCTGTTATCCAAAGAAGCAAGAGATTCTTTGATCAAGGCATTACAAGAGCCCGAGCAATTCCAAGCTTTCCTCGCCGAAGAAAAGATGAAGGACGAGCTGGAAGAAGTACACACAGCCGATATCACCTTCGGCAATGAAGATCTCCTCCTTGGGACATGCGAGCACAACCGTCCCGTATTTGTCTCCGGATACTGTCATGATATCAAGATAGGCAAAATCCTGGTTGACAATGGGTCCTCCGTCAATCTCCTCAATGTGAGAGTGTTGAAGGAAATCTGCATGAGCGTCCAACATCTCGCTCGTGATAAAATCACCATCTCCGGATTTGACTCCCAGTCATCACGGACGCTTGGGTCTGTAATATTGACATTACGCTTTGGGCTGCTTGTCACGGACATTAAGTTTCACGTCATTGACGCCAAGACATGCTACAATGCTTTGCTCGGCCGGCCGTGGTTACACGAGTACAACATCATCCCTTCTACACAACATCAGTGTATGAAGTATTTCAAAGATGGTCTTGAGTATACCGTAACAGGAGAGCTGAACCCATTCTCCGTGAACGAAGTCCAAAAGTACGAAGATGCAAAATACTTCTTACCGGATTTCGAGGACACGGAAAGATGTCACAAATCGAAGAACAAAGCTATCACTACTATTCCGGTCTTCGGAAGTGATACCTGTTCCCCTCCGAACGGCGGCCTGCGACGTTGGGACGTCACGTAACCTGGGGTTCGGGGCAGATGCTATTTGGTTTTTATCCGTCCACCTCTCCGAAGATGCCAAGTTGATTTATGGCACCGTGTATCGAAGGTTTAGACGGATGCGGCCGATGTAGCAGACTTTGTCAGATTCCCCCTCAGGGTGAGGGGTTTTTGATTGTGGGGACGCTCTTCCCTGCAGGCGCAAGCCCCTGCAGTTAATTACGCTACCGCTTTGCGGTAACAACTTTCTCCTTCTCCAGAATTTCACTTCGTGTCGTGTGTGTTTGTTTTATTTGTGGTTGCCCGTGGATTGTATACGGAGACTTAGTGATGTCGTCGCCCGTAGGACGTGGATTAGTCCAAATCCGTGTTTGCTTAGATTTGAGTTTGGTGTTTTTAGTTTAAGGATGCATTGGTCGCGTTGCGACTAAGATCAACTTAAACGTTCATCGAGGATACGCTAGTCCTGTTTTGGACTAAGATCGACCTGACGTAGTGATTGATTTAATTATCCGGCCGTCGGGACTCGTCACCTCTCTGACGTCATTGAGGGATTACAACGACATACGTCTGAGGGGTTCCGAGATGTACCCTTGAACCAAAGTTGGTTTGGGATTTCATTGTTTATTTAGATGTCTAAGGACACGTTAACCGTATTTGGGGTTAAGATCAACTTAGGCGGGACCGTTTAGATCCGACAAAAGAGCGTTTGGGCCCTATTATGTCAGTTTAGGGATGTAGCGGTCCATATTCCAATTTAGGGACGTGGTGGTCCATTATTAGTTTAGGGACGTTTCGGTCCGATTTTAGTTTAGGGACGTTTCGGTCCGATATTAGTTTAGGGACGTTTCGGTCCGTCGCCAGTTTAGGGACGTAGTGGTCCGTCATTAGTTTAGGGACGTTTCGGTCCGATATTAGTTTAGGGACGTTTCGGTCCGTCGTTAGTTTAGGGGACGTTTCGGTCCGTCATTAGTTTAGGGACGTTTCGGTCCGATATTAGATGAGTGGTCGTTGGGACTCGTTACCTCTCTGACGTCGCTGAGGAATTACAACGACAGATGTCAGAGGAGTTCGGAGATGTACCCTCGAACCGGTCGTGACTTGGTTTATGAGGGGCATTTAATTTAAGGACTTACAGCCAGGATTGGGTTAAGTCCAATTTTTATTTTAGGCTCTGCCCGATTAGAAGAATCAATCTAAACAAGGCTCTGCCCCCTTTTATTATTTTGCAAGTCTGATTTTGGGCCAGGCCCTTTTGAATAATGAGTTACAAAAAAAACTCAGGAATTCTCCACACAGGGCCTTGCCCTTTTATTTATTCTGCAATTGGGCTAGGCCCTTTTAAATAATGAGTTTCAGAAACTCAATAATTTTCTTGAGTTCGGCCAGGCCCTTTTAAATGATGAGTTGCAGGAACTCAAGAGATGTTCTGTAATTTAATTTGGGCCAGGCCCTTTTAATGAGTTTGCAGAAACTCAGGAATTTTCCCAACAGGGCCTTGCCCTTTTATTTATTCTGCAATTTAATTTGGGCCAGGCCCAAAACAAGGGGTTGCAGAAACCCTAGAAACCTTTAGGTTTAAGAACACAAGTGCATGGCACTTTTGATTTGAATTTGGATCTAAGAAAAACAAGTTCTTGTTTTTTCCTGATCATACAGAACCAAGGGTTCATATCAAGTGCAAGGCACTATTATTTTTTTTATTCTCTTATTATTTTATTATTTTTTTTTTTTAGAACCAGGGGTTCATATCAAGTGCAAGGCACTATTTATTGTTCTTTTTATTTTTCTTATTTCTTTTCTCTTTTCAGAAATTCTACCTCTTTTCTTTGTTTCTTCTTCTCTGTTCTTAATCTTCACCAGCTCTCTTTTTTCTCAGAAGTTGATGCCTTTTTAATGAGGTCAGGGGTCTTATTTATAGTGTCCGCAAAGTTGTTGGATTTGTTAACAAAATCTTTCCTGAATTATTTTGGGAATTTTCCCACCATTGGATCAGAGATCCAAGGGTCCCTGTTTTACAGGAGAACAGAAAAGATCCACTTAAATTTTCATTCAGTTGCTGCGCAACTCACCAGCGCGTGACACGTGTCACGCATCTGTGCGCTTGCGCAGTTGCGGTTGCGCAACTGCGCAGACACGTGTCGTGCATCCGAGCGCTTGCGCAGTTGAGATTGTGCAACTGCGCAGACACGTGTCACGCATCGGTGCGCTTGCGCAGTTGCGATTGCGCAACTGTGCAGACACGTGTCACGCATCTGTGCGCTTGCGCAGACACGTGTCATGTATCTGTGCGCTTGCGCAGTTGCGATTGCGCAACTGCGCAGACACGTGTCCCGCATCTGTGCGCTTGCGCAGACACGTGTCACGTATCTGTGCGCTTGCGCAGTTGCGATTGCGCAACTGCGCAGACACGTGTCACGCATCTGTGCGCTTGCGCAGACACGTGTCACGCATCTGTGCGCTTGCGCAGTTGCGATTGCGCAACTGCGCAGACACGTGTCACGCATCTGTGCGCTTGCGCAGACACGTGTCGCGCTGCCATGCATTTGCGCAGTTTAAGCCTTAATTTTGTTTTCTGAAGAGCCTTGCTCTGATGGGACGCACTGTCTCGGGCGTTACGCCGCCGAATCACCTTCTGCCACGTGGCAAATTGCGCGCTGCGCACGGAAACCGAAGCGTTGCTTCAAATTTTGAATTTTCAAAATTCAGTAGAGCCTTGCTCTGATTGGGGGAAACAGATGCCCCCCCACCGTTGCGCTCACGTGGCGCGCACGTGAGTGCAGCGGTGGCAAGATCCTGACCATCGGATCGACGGGTCAGGTGAACAGGCGCAGGCGCCTATAAATAGGACCCTTGGTCCTTGGTAATTTTTACCATTCTCAAGAATTTTTACCCAGAGCCTTGCTCTTGTTTAAAACTTCAGAGCCTTGCTCTTGTGATTTCCTTAAGAACTTCTAAGTTCTAACTTCAGAACCATTTTAGGTAAATTAATTTAATTTAAATCAAATTTAAATAATCAGAGCCTTGCTCTTATAGATCTCTGATCTAAAGGAAACCCCTTTGGGGTTTCTTCAACAGAGCCTTGCTCTTATAGATCTTTGATCTAAAGGAAACCCCTTTGGGGTTTTTATTTACGGAGCCTTGCTCTCAAAAATTTGCAGAGATTCTGTTCTTAGGGTTTAACCCATGAACAGAGCCCTGCACATAGGTCAATTAAAAAACTTTTTAAAAGTTTCCATGGATCTTCAAGATCCCAAAATTTTAATCCTTGGTTATAAATTTTTTATTACTGCTACAGAGCTAGGCTCTCTTTTTTTTTTTTTTTAAGAAGTTTTATTCTTTTGAAACAGGAGTTTGACAAGTGTCACTCTGTGACAGAGCTTTGCTCTGAAAAGAGGAGATTTTCTCCTTGTCTCTAGAGATCCCCCAGTGAGGATATTCTTTTGGGGGTCCTTTTTATTAACTGACAGTCTCATCCAATGATGGGACTGTCTTATCAAATGATGCGCCGTCATCTTGATTTTGTGGGTCCCCCTTTGGTCCCCAACCCACTGCATTGCAGTGTGATGTATGCCTTTGATATGTGAAGCATTGGAACACTAACAGTTGTTATTATTATTTTTTTTTTATCTACAGGAAACATGTCTGAAGATTTGTCTTTCCCCTTTGTTCGCTCAGAAGGAGGGTTCCCACATGCACCAGTGGACCGGGTGGTGTTTGCTCTGATCAAAGATCACGATCCTGAGTGCAAACATCTCCACCTATGGGGAAGGTGGTATAGCCAAATCATCCAGGGTCGTCGCAGTTTTAGTTCCGCCTCGCCCTCCGAACCTATAGTTACGATCCCCTATGCGGATAAACCCCCGGTGGAGTATGCCGTGGAGGTTAAAAATTGGAATTCGGACGACCTTCTCCAGCCTGCAATCGGCGCTATTCCGGTACAGCCGCCGCCGGCCATAGATATCTTAGGAAGGCGAATCTGTCAGGGTGAAGCACGCCCTTGGGGACAGGCTTACAATATTGGATTAAATCCGCGACCGCTTGCTGGATACCTGCCATGGGCCCGGTACATTTTAGCGGCGAAAAGAGCTCACCTGACGAAGATAGGTTTATATTCCGCCGTCTACGTCTCGCTTTTCGAGTATCCTACTCCTCCAACGTGGTGGACAAAGGCCTTCATCGAACAATGGAATATCCCCACGCATACTTTCCTGGCAGCGGATAGGGAAGTTTCAATTTCTCTAGAGGAATTCGTTGAGCTTTCTGGTTTACCGGCGAGGGGGGAGCACTACGAAGAGTTGCTTCCTCCTGATGAGTACGTCTTTGCCACCAAGCAAGTGGTACTCGACTTGACTCCGGAAAATGCCATCCAGCATCAGCATCCGGGCCTGGTGAGGGTGTTGGAGATTTACGAGGAGCTTCATTTGGAATTGGGCGACCGAGGAGTTAGTTTTGCGGACTTCATTGCTCGTTTTATTCGCCCGGAATTTTTATCAGAGCAAGGTGAGAAGTTCGCCCAACTTGCTGATCCTTTTGGTTTCGGCCTGGACCGCCGACCTTCATCGGAAATTGATCAGCGAAGTTTTTACCTTCCCGGTACTGCTAGCGTTCCTTTCTCAGAGATCGCCGTTCCTGGCATGGATGAGGAGACCTTCTTCATCGGGTTCTTAGGTCTGTGGCTGTGCAGCTTCGCGCTTCCCATGCACCCACGCCTCATGAGGTCTTCTGTCTTTTACCCGGCGCATCAAATGGTGGCCGGTCTACAGTTATCAGTGGGGATCGCCGGGTTGGCTCACCTCTACAATGGACTTAGCGTAGCGGCGGACGCTAATGAACCTGGGGTGCAGCCTGCTAACTTCCCGATGCATTACTTCACATCTTGGATGGAGCTGCATGTTCGAGGAGTGTTTGGCGCCCACAAAACTCCTCCATTCTTTGAGAGATTCATATTTCCAAGAATCATACGATTGATCGGGGCTTCCATCGTGTTTGCACCTCCGCGGGAGTCTAGGGGACTGCTTCTGCGTTCGCATCTAGTCGGGGCGAAGACCTCTTTTGTGGATAAGGTCATCACCATGGGTTCCGAGACCACTAAGTCGGTGGTGTCGCTGCGTGATGACTTCAAGGGCGGTGTCTCCGTGTTGAAGGCTCGGGAAATCCTCCACCTTTATTCCATTCGGCCGGGTTACTTGGTATTTAGGCAGAATGAAACGGCCCTCTTCATGAGGTATAACCCGCATCGATTTGCCCGGCAATCGAGTTATAACCAAGGAGTCCCGTTGGAAGCCTTCTTGGGAACACCTGCAGTCGGTCCAGAGGGAGTACGGAATGCGATGCATCACTTCATCCGGCTCAATACAGGCTCCTACTTTTTCATCAGTGAGCCCAGCTGTACCCCCAAGATACTCAATTCGTATGTGGCTTGGTACGCGCACACGATGGGCCCAATTATCTTGATGGAGAAACGTCTACTGGTCGATCGTAGGGCTGCGCCTCCCGGCGGCAATCGCAAGGCTCCATTGCAGCCCAGGGTTCAGGTTATCCCTCCGACGAAAGAGGCCGGAGCTGATCGACCACGCGTGTTGGCCCCTCCGCGTGGACTGCCACTGCCTACTACGGTGGATGCCCCAACGGCACCCCGTGCTCCGACAGAGACGGTTAAAGCGGCATCGCCGGAGTCGGGTGCAGGAGCGGACATCGGGACTCGCCGCCCGAAAGTGACTGCCAAAACTGGCAAGCGCAAAGCTGCTCCGGGTGGATCCAAGGCTGGTGAACAAAAGAAGAAGAAGTCCACCTTATCCCTCGATGCGATTCTTAACTTGGAGCCCGCGGCTCATCCTGCCGAGACTATATGTGAGTACGGCAGCAACGAGGGTTTCGTGGTGGATCCTGAGGACACCAACCTAGCCGCCGCCATTGCAGAATCAGAGCGATCAGCGAGGCTCGAAGCGATGCTGAGTAAACTCGCTGAGTCCGGTAATCATCAGACGCCTTATTTGTTATCTCATTGCACTCTATATTGTTACATTTAACTAACTTTTGCTCCCTTTTTTAACAGGTATCTCCACTGAAGATGCTATCGCTGCATCCTTGAAGACCTTCCAAGAGGAGGAGACGAAACGAGCCCTGGCAAGCGTCGGTATGTTTTATCCCTTTCTCTTTTATAAGGAAAGTTTGTTGTCTTTTTACGATAGTCGACCTGATCTTCTCTTGTTTCTTTACAGGGGTGGTATTAATCGGCGCAAGGACCCTTCCCAAGCCCGTCATCGAAGTCCCAGCTCCGTCGAAGCTGCCGCAAGAGCCTCGGCTTGATGCAACAACGAGGGATGCTCTGAAAAATCTGGAGGCATCCCTCTACACGGATGAGGAGGCTTCGCTCAAGGAAGCTCTGATGGCATCTGTCTCATCGGCTCAAGAGGAACGGAAGCGGTCCAGACGCGAGGCTAAGGCGCGCAGAGCTGCTCTGGCCGCAGGGGCGGGCCCCAGCACTGTTCCTCGCGCTAGTACTCCTTCTGAAGAGCCCCCTGTGGCCCTGTCTACCGCTCGTCGGCAAGTTGCGCGCGCGGTTCGGAACGCCAATGATAAATCCGCTTCAGGTAGTACTCCTTTCAGAGCCTTGTTGTATGACTTGTAAAACTATTGGCTTATACATATCTCATCTTGCAGGGTCAAGTCCAACTGAGGGGGAGGCGGAGACGACCGTCGAACCCAAGGGAGCGGAAGAAGCGGTACTCGCCGAACCCGAACCGACAGTGGACAACTTTATCGGGGCCGTGGGGACTGGAGCCGAGATTAAGGAACCTACCGCGGAGAAAATCATTGATGCCGTACCCGAAGCGGTGGCAGATGATATGATTGTCTCGACCGAGCCGCAGGCGGTAGAGGGCGAGGTACTTGAGGCTGGGGACCTCGTGGTGCCGGTGGACGGGCAGCTGTAATCGCTGATCCTGAGGGAGCAGCAGGTGAGGCGGCCATGATTCCTGAGGACGAGCTAGGCGCTCCTTCTCAGGAATCTGGCAATGTTCCTATCTTGGCCCTCCCTGTCTATGGTTCCCCACCGCCTGCAGAGCTTGAGAGCATAACAACGGTTCCCCTTGAGTCAGGTGATGAAGCTACAGGCGGTGGTCTTCCGTCAGTGGAGGAGGGGACCGCCTCAGTTTCTGCTGGCAGCTCGTCAGGTAAAAAATTTTATCACCAGCATTCCCCCCCTTTTTTTTTGTATATATCTTGTGATCTCTTCTAACGAATTTGTTCTTGCAGGTGCGGCCAGTACCGATGCTCCACTGCTCGAGGGGGCACCGTCAACTACTGCTTTGGCAGTAGTCACCTCTCCGTCTTCCCTTGTGCCGTCACGGATGTTGGGAGGTATGGATTTACGACTCATGCATTAATCTTTCAAAAATGCAGCTTTTGTACTAACGTTACACCATTGTGCCTTTGCAGGAGTGCTTTTTGATCACTTGTATCAAGTGTTGCTCCCGCACTTTTCTTTCCCGTCCGAACTCGCTTCTCCTTCTAGTGGCGCCGGTAATATCTTTATTTACTTCTTTTTTCTAGCAATGGGATGATTTCTGACTTTTCCTTTTCTTTATTGTAGTTCCACAAATCGAAGGAGGGGATGTAAGCCCCGTCGCGCTACCGGCCCTTCCGGCTCTGCCGTCCGTTGCTGCTGGTATAGTAGATCTCCTTTTTGGTAATCCTTTAACATCTTTTGAACCATCGCTTAACCCTGTTTGTTTTGCAGCTATTGTTCCGGTTCCGGTCCCCTTCGAGGCTCGCGTCCTTTTACCGGCAGGCCCCTTTCTGAGACGTCCGTCTTCAAAGGGTGCGGTGATGAGTCTAGGCATGCTGAGCGGGTATATTGAAGAGCTCAGCATGGACGCTCTCCCTTCTGCTGTCGATTTCGCTGCGGATGTTAACCCAATGTTAGCGGCGCTCGTAATTTTTCATGACGAGGGCGTCGTTGAATCTTGGGTTAACCACTGCAGGGAGATCGAGGCCTGCTTGTATCGGCTGGAGTTGACGCGTCCCGCTCCCGAAGTTTTAGCTCTGAGCGCCCAACGCACAACTTGGCTCGAGCAAAGCACTTCGCACTCCCGCCACTTGGAGCAAGAAGCAGCTCGGAGACTAAGGGAATGCCAAAAGACCTCAAACGAAACGGCCCATCTGCGCGCTGAGGTTGAGGCAAATGCTGCCCAAGTGAAGACTATCTTTGAGGGTCTCCTGGGGCGCATCTCCCACGGGCTAAACTTAAAGCGGAAGCTTGACGTGGCTGAGCGCAATGTCCCCAGTCGGGAGGCCGCTTATCAGGGCGTGAGGGAGCAGCTTGCAGTGGTCTTGCGGCAACGAGCCCAAGTGGAGGCAGAGCTGGCGGTGGTAGCCGATCAAGAGAAGGCATGGAAGGACGTCTGCGAGCGATTGCTGCACCTATGCAAGACGCCTCCTTCCCAATAACTGCCATTGTATCAATATACTTGTAATTTTCTTTTTTGAATAAGATGTATACATTCTTTATTCTTTTATACGATTCGCCATGTACTTGATTGAGTTAATAAATAAAGATACACATTTTTTGCAATGTCTTGTATTATTTCTTTGCTTTCTCCCTTCTCTTATTATCAGCATGCTGTCTTGATAAACATGTTTGACAGGTAACAGAGTAAGCATTTTGGTTTTCTTCAAGATATAACGATGGCTTAGGCCGCAGGTTCAGATCTGCCGCCTAAGACTTTTTCAATTCTATGAGCCGTGAGGGTCTCATAGAGATTTTTCTCCCTACGGATCGAGAGGATCTCATAGGTGGATTTTCTCCTTAGGAATCGTGAGGATTCCTAAGTGTGGTTTTCTCTCATAGGTCGAAAGGATCTTATGAGAGAATTTCTCCCTCTTACGAGTCGAGAGGGCTCGTAAGCGGTTGTTTCCCTCTTTGTCGAGAATCGACTTCAGAGAGTGAGACCCGTGAATAGTATGCAAGAGACCATTTAGGATTGACTTGCAGGGTCCCATTGTTCAGGAAGCAAGTTTTTGAATCCTTACTGCCCGAGATGTGAGTCAGAAAAGCTCTCGTCACGGAGTGTTTGTATCCGTGAGTTGAGAAGTTTTGCGAGGGATTATTTGTTTCCCAAGCGCCAAGGATTATTTGTATCCTTGGGGTTTGAAACGAGTCGATGGTTCCCACGGAGGCGCTGGTGGCTCTGCGAGTCGACGTGGATCAGCAGGCTCTCGTCAAGGAGTGTTTGTATCCGTGAGTCGAGGAAATTGCTGGGATTATTTGTTTCCCAAGCGCCAAGGATTATTTGTGTCCTTGGGGTTTGAAACGAGTCTATGGTTCCTACGGAGGCACTGGTGGCTCTGCGAGTCGACGTGGATCAGCAGGCTCTCGTCAAGGAGTGTTTGTATCCGTGAGTCGAGGAAATTGCTGGGATTATTTGTTTCCCAAGCGCCAAGGATTATTTGTGTCCTTGGGGTTTGAAACGAGTCTATGGTTCCCACGAAGGCGCTGGTGGCCCCGCGGGTCGACGCGGATCAGGAAGCTCTCGTCAAGGAGTGTTTGTATCCGTGAGTTGAGAAGTTTTGCGAGGGATTATTTGTTTCCCAAGCGCCAAGGATTATTTGTGTCCTTGGGGTTTGAAACGAGTCTATGGTTCCCACGGAGGCGCTGGTGGCCCCGCGGGTCGACGCGGATCAGGAAGCTCTCGTCAAGGAGTGTTTGTATCCGTGAGTTGAGAAGTTTTGCGAGGGATTATTTGTTTCCCAAGCGCCAAGGATTATTTGTGTCCCTGGGGTTTGAAACGAGTCGATGGTTCCTACGGAGGCACTGGTGGCTCTGCGGGTCGACGCGGATCAGGAAGCTCTCGTCAAGGAGTGTTTGTATCCGTGAGTCGAGGAATTTGCTGGCTTCTTCGGTTGAAATGAACCGTTGAGGTTTGGCTTCGTCATTCGACGGAATCCGTTGGGGAAGTATGGTTTCCTCTTTGTTTGCGCCCTTGGATTGTATACAGGGATCGATGTGATCTTAACTGTAGGGCCGAAGTTTCATCATTTCTTATTTTTGTTTTCTTTTATTTCCGCGATGCTCTATCATTTCAGCTTTTATATCGCGAAGGTCGCGATTGCCCAATCATTTCGGCTATTTTTCGCGGTGCCCAATCATTTCGGCTTTTTTATTTTATCTTTACTCGTTGCTTTTTATTACGAGTTGCCCGATCATTTCGGCTATTTTGCATGCATACATTTTACTTGCTGCTTTTTATTGCAAGTTGCCTTATCATTTCGGCTATTTTGTATGCATGAGCGGCCTACTGGCTTTCGCCATAAACCTGAAATTGGGCACCGACTTCGGCATCAGCACCGCTGCAACTGGAATATTGCCAGGAGCGAATCATCATTTGCCTCTGTCGTTGTCGAGCAAAGGAGGCTTAGCGACCAGGGTTAGGGTCCTGTCGGCTAAGGCTTTTGACTTCATGAGCCGTAAGGGTTTCACGAAGTTATTTCTCCCTACAAGTCGTGAGGATCTTGTAGGTGTATTTTCTTCTTAGGACTCGTGAGGATTCCTAAGTGTTCGTTTCCTCTGTAAGTCGTAAGGATCCTACAGGAGGGTTTTCTCCTTGTAAGTCGAGAGGACTTATAAGGGTTGTTCATCATGCGAACATATCCCCAGTCTCGGATGAGACTTGATTAGGGAAATGTTTATTCGCGCCCGTGGATTGTATACAAGGGTCAATATTGAGCCACTTGTAGGGCAATATTGGAAGTTTGTGGGGGCTTGCTTAAGCACAGGTTTAGGTTTCTGTAACTTAAGACTTTCAAATCTCATGAGCCGTGAGGGTCCCATAAGAGAGTTCTCCCTACGAGTCGTGAGGATCTCGCAAGCGTATTTTCTCCTTAGGAATCATGGGGATCCCTAAGTGTGTTGCTCCCTTGTGAGTCGTAAGGATCTCACGCGGGTAGTTTCTCCTTACAGGGTCGAGAGGACCCTATAAGTGTCTTTTAACGAGGTTGCGCCCTTTCGGGTTTTCACAAACACTCGCCGGTAGCCCTGCTGTTTTTACTCACGGAGCCCTTTCGGGTTTTCATCCGTGCCTATTTTGCTTATGGACATACCGTTTTTTTTTTTTTTTTTTTTTTTTTTTTTTTTTTAACGAGGTCTCGCCCTTTCGGGTTTTCACGAACACTCGCCGGTAGCCCTGCTGTTTTTACTCACGGAGCTCTTTCGGGTTTTCATCCGTGCCCTTTTTACTTATGGACATACCGTTTTATTTTATTTTATTTTTTTTATATATTTTTTTTTTTACGTCTCGTCAGCCTAGAGGTGCTGCGCTAGTAGTTTCAAGACGTCTCGGTCTGCTATTAGTTTAAGGACATTTCGGTCCGCCGTTGAGAGGGCTGGATACTGTTTATAAAGCCTGAGCTTAGGAAGATAGCGAGCGGACATAGTCGTCGTCATCTATCATTGACCTAAACTAAGGCTCGTTAAGCGTAGTATTTCTTTAGGAAGCGACCGTTTATTGGCCTGAAAGGCCTTTCACCGTGCATGTCCATGAGTAGATAGGCTCCGCCCTGGTAGACCTTATCGATGATGTACGGTCCTTCATAATTTGGCTCAAATTTTCCCCGCTTGGCGCGATTGGGGACCATGGGCCTTTTGATGACTAGCACGAGTTCGCCTTGGTGGAATGTCCTCGGGCGGCTCAATCTTTCATATGAGCGCGTCATCTTTGCTTTATAAGCTTCCAGATTTTGCTGTGCTAGAAGCCGGATTTCATCAAGGGCGTCAAGCTCTTCAAACCGAAGGTGAGCATTTTCTTCGTCCGTCAACTCGTAATGGACTGCCACTCGTAGAGAGGGTAATTCTATCTCGAGGGGGAGTACTGCTTCCGTCCCAAATACCAACGCGTACGGCGTTGTGTTTGTGGCCGTTTTAAATGTAGTTCGATACGCCCAAAGAGCCTCTTGCAATCTTTCGTGCCAATCTCTCTTATTTCGTGACACCGTTTTCTTCATGATCTTCGTCAAGGTCTTATTGCAGGCCTCAGCTAGACCGTTAGCTCGGGGGTTATAAACTGAGGAATATTTCCAGTCTATATTGTGCTGTTGTGCGAAGCGGCTAATCTTATGACTTCGGTAGGCTGGCCCATTGTCAGAGATGATCCTTCTTGGGGTTCCAAACCGGTATATGACATGCGTTTTGAAGAAATGGAGGATGTTCTCCGTTTTTACTTCCCTCAACGGTACCGCTTCTGCCCATTTGGAGAAGTAATCAGTCGTCGCCAAGATGAAACGATGTCCCTTTGACGATGCTGGTTCGATGGGACCGACTATGTCAGTTCCCCACATTTCAAATGGCCAACTAGCCACTGTTGGATGCAGTGGATTGGGATGCTGATGGATGAAGTCTCCATGAATTTGGCATGAATGACATTGCCTCGCGTATTCTAGGCAATCCTGCATCATCGTGGGCCAGTAGTAGCCCATCCGCTTTATCTTTAACTTCATCTTAGGGCCTGCTTGGTGGGAACCGCAGAGTCCGTCGTGAACTTCTTGGATGACCCTTCTCGCTTCATCAGGTCCTAAGCATCTCAACCACAGAGAATCGAATGACCTCTTGTACAGAGTATCATTGACGAAGGCGAAAGACAGAGCTCGTTTCGTGAGCTGATGTCTTGTGGACGCTTCTTCAGGTATTCGGTGGAACTTGAAGTAATCTATGAAGACTTCTCTCCAGTCCCCGGTATTTTCCCAGTCTTTTACTTGCAGGGTTGTCTCCTCTTTCGCTCCTTTTTCTTCAGACGATTCCGGAGATATTTCTGTTGGGGCGAGCACTCGACGGCTTTGCACCACGATTCTAACGTCGTCGAGGTTCTCGTCAGCCAGTTCTTTAGCAAGTTTGGCTAGTGCGTCTGCTTTGCTGTTTTCCGCGCGCGGTATGCTTTCCAACGTGTAAGAGGGAATTTGGGTTAGCAGTTGTTGCACTTTTTCACCGTATTTTACCAATTCCGGTTTACATGTTTGGTAATCGCCGTTTACTTGACTGACGACCAGTTGGGAGTCCCCGTATATGAGGAGGCTCTCAATTCCCATATCAATGGCGATCTCAAGGCCTGCTATCAGAGCTTCATATTCAGCTTCATTATTCGTCCTCGGCTCCGTTAAGGAGAAGGCGAAGCGCATTATTCCTCCTTGGGGAGTCACAAAGATGAGTCCCACCCCCGATTTGATCGTTGGCGTACTTTGTTTGTGCTTTTTCATAGAAGACGCTCCATCGAAGTAAAGCTCCCAACGGGTATCACCACTGTCGATTGCGTCAAATGCATGTCTGTCTGGCAAATCGCAGTTTAAAGGAGAGTCGGCAGGTATGGGATGCTCAGCAAGGAAGTCAGCGATGGCCTGGCCTTTTACTGCCTTGAGAGGTTGATATGTTATGGAAAATTCCATCAAGAGCAGGGCCCATTTAGCGAGTCGTCCTGTCAATATGGCTTTTGACATTAAATATTTGAGAGGGTCCACTTTTGAAATCAGACGGACCTCGTGCGCCAACGCATAGTGCCTCAGCTTTGTTATTGCGAAGATCAATGCCAGGCAGTGTTTTTCAATGGGAGAATAGTTGCTTTCTGCCCCCAGCAGCACTCGACTTAAGTAGTAGAGCGCCCTTTCTTTCCCTTGATCGTTCTCTTGTGCCCATAATGCGCCTAAGGAACCTTCGAGGGCGGTTGTATAAAGAATAAGAGGCTTCCCCTTAACTGGAGCAGCCAACACCGGCGGGTTCTGCAGGTACTGCTTGATCTCGTCTAGTGCGCCCTGGCATTTTTGATCCCAAACGAATGGGGTTCCTTTCTTCATCAGGTGACTATATGGCCGGCATTTTCCTGAGAGGTTGGCTATAAATCGCCGTATGTATGCGAGTTTCCCTTGGAGAGACCGCAGCTGTTTGAGAGTCCTCGGCGGAGGCATTTCCATGATTGCTTTAATCTTTGACGGATCTATTTCAATACCTCGGTGTCGAACAACGAATCCCAGGAATTTGCCCGAGGAAACCCCGAACGCACATTTAAGAGGATTCATCTTCAGGTTGTACTGCCGAAGGCGTCGAAATACAGTCTTCAGATGCTCGAGATGTTCCTCGTATGATTTGCTTTTAACCACGAGATCGTCGATATAGCATTCAACGATTTCGTGTATAAGGTCGTCGAAGATCTTTGTCATGGCCCTCTGATAAGTAGCACCAGCGTTCTTCAAACCAAAGGGCATCACTTTATAACAAAATATACCAAGAGGAGTCCTGAAGGCTGTGTGCTTCTGGTCTTCGGGATGCATTTTTATCTGGTTATACCCCGACGAGCCGTCCATGAAGGAGAAAACCTCATGAGTGGATGTATTGTCTATCATAAGTTCAGTAACTGGCACTGGGAAATCATCTTTTGGGCAGGCTTTATTAAGATCCCGAAAGTCTACGCATATGCGCACTGTCCCATTTTTCTTCATCACTGGGACGATGTTAGCGATCCATTCAGGGTATTGAACTTCCTGGATGAAGCCAGAGTCTATAAGCTTTTTGACTTCGGCGTTGATGCTCATCTCAAGCTCGAGTCGCATTCTCCTCGGCGCTTGTTTGACGGGCTTGATGTCCGGAGATATCGCCAATTTATGTACAGCAATTTCTGGATCTAGTCCCGGCATTTCGGAATAGTTCCACGCGAAGCAATCTTTGTGTTGTAGAAGCACATCCTTCAACGCAGTCACCCTTTTTTGAGATAACAGCTCGCTGATGAATGTTGGTCGCGGGTCATTTTCCGTCCCCAACTCAATTTTCTTGAGATTATCTGCAGTGGTGTGGATTCCATCCTCCAGTTCTTTCGGAGCTGGGGGAAATTCTGAGATTACCTCATCGCTGCTGTTTTCAAAGCACCAAGGGAAGTCGTTCATGTCCTCGGAGTCTTCTTTTAATATTGTTACCACGTGGCAAGTGCGAATTTTCTGCCAATCCCAATGCGGAGTTGGTTTTTCTTTTGCAGCCTCGGGTTCGTGCTTCTGTGGTGGTGCTACCCTCCAGTTGTCAGAAAGCGCGAATTTGCCTAACTGATATTGGTCCTCAACCCAATTCTTAAAGGTGAAACAATCTTCAAGCGGATGCCCTACTACTCGATGGTAAGAGCAATAATTTGGGTTGGAGACTTCGCCTGCTTGCTCAGGGTGTTTAGACTCTGGCAGAGTAAGCATTTGATGTTTTAGAGCAAGATCAAGTATTTTCCTTGTTTTGTTCCGAGGAAACGAGTATGCTCGACCCATTTTCTTCATAAGGGCTAGGTCAATAACGCTCGCCTCTCGTATGCGTGGCTTCTTAGCTCTGTCTTGTGGTTGTCGAGCACCTTTTCGGCCCCTCGACTTGTTTTTGCTTTCGCGTCGAACCCTTTTTGTAGCAGGCTGACGTGGGGTAACATCTTCGTTCTTTACTGCCTGTCGAAGGAGACGCTGTGTCTTGGCTTTCTCATAGATTGCCATTTCACGATCGTGATCATCTCGGGTTTTTTGACTCGCATCCTTTATAAATTTGTTCACTGGGTCTTTAGACGATGGACTGGGCGGCTTTGTGTCAGGAACTTTTGCTGATTCGGGATTAGCGTCCTCCCATTGAGCGTCCGCTTCTTCATCAAAGTCATACATGGCATAACAGCTGTTTATTAACTCCCGTTTCTTTGGCCGGATGTACCCGAGCCCTTTTGTTTCCGTTCTCCCGTTAGGCAGTTTGCATTGAGTTCCGGGAACGTTCCAGACCTTGTCATAGAATTTGGCTTTTCTGATGGTCTGTGTGAAGGACATCCCTTGGCGTTTCAGCAGTTTCTTCAAACCTTCGGTATAATATCTGGGAAGACGGATAGGCTGAAGCTTGTTGAGCGTGGGATCCGCGCCCTGCCAAATTTCTTTTTCCACCTTGTTTTCTTCAGAACGGTAGAATAGGATTGCCTTCTCGCCTTTTCTTCCGGGAGGGATATAGAATGTCTGCAATTCTTCTACGCTGTTGGTGTCGAGTGCATCCAGTTCTTTGTAATGTTCAAGCGGCACCATGGTTATCTGCAGACTTCGCTCTTCATCAGTGGAAATCTGTATTGAGGGCCGAGCGGGGAATACAGCATGAACTTCATCCTCTGAGTCACTACCGAAGATCAATGAAGGAACAGATGGTCCTGGCCTGGTGGACTGGGACGGACCTGAATAAATTATATCCTCCTCCTCCTCGGTGTCACTGCCGAAGACAGGGATGGTTGCGTTAGTTTTGTTCTCCGGTTTGTGACATCTTTCCGTGTCTTCGAAACTCGGTAGGAAGTATTTGGCATCTTCATACTTGCGAACTTCGTTCACGGAAAATGGATTCAACTCTCCTGCCACTGTGTACTCGAGGCCGTCCCTAGAATACTTCATGCACTGATGCTGTGTAGAAGGGATGATATTGTATTCGTGTAGCCATGGTCGGCCGAGCAGAGCATTGTAGCACGTCTTGGCGTCTATAACATGGAATTTGATGTCTGTGACGAGCACCCCGAAGCGTAGCGTCAATATCACAGATCCAAGAGTCTTTGAGGATTGAGAGTCGAAACCGGAGATGGTGATTTTGTCCCGGGCGAGGTGTTGGACACTCATGCAAATCTCCTTTAACACTCGCACATTGAGTAAATTGACAGACGATCCGTTATCGACCAAGATTTTTCCTATCTTTATGTCATGGCAGTATCCTGAGACATAAAGTGGGCGATTGTGTTCACACGTTCCGAGGAGAAGGTCTTCATCACCAAAAGCAACGTCGGCTGTGTGCACCTCTTCCAATTCATCCCTCATCTTTTGTTCGGCTAGGAAAGCTTGGAACTGGTCCGGATCTTGTAGGGCCTTAACCAAAGAATCCCTCGCCTCTTTTGAGAGCAATAGGGCATCGAGAATGCTGAGTTGTGAGGGTAGCTTTCTCAGATGCGCCAAGACATTGTAATCTACTTTATTCCTTTTTGGGGGATTCTTGGCGGTTAACTCTTCCGCAACTTGGTCATCCAAAGCGATGTCTTCAGAGACCTTCTCTTTCCCTTTGTTTTTCTTATTCAAGGGTCCGAGGTTCTTTTCGGGTAATGTTCGATTGCGCAGCTGTATATTCTCGCAGGCCTTTGGTTCTTTTTCTTTTCCCGAAATGGATTCTTCGAAGAGGGGACCAAGCTCTAGCTCTTCATCGGAGTCGCTCCCAAACGTAGGCACTTGTGACCCGGTAGTGTTAACCATGTGACAATTGCCGGCAGTTCTTTCAAGTTCTTTAGTCGTATTTCTTCGCTCTCGGCGAATTTTACGTTTTTCCCGTTTAAATCGTTGTCGATTAGCGACGTATCCTTGCCACCATCCATTGAAAGCTTTGCAATCTTGGGTGGAATGCGAGACCTCCTGATGGTATAAGCAATAAGAAGGGTGCATTTCTACCGCGCCAGTAACTTCTTCTTCAGAGGGTGGTAGCTTCATGCCCATCGATATGGCCTTAGCAAATTTCTTTTTTATCTTGAATTGGCTTTTGTCAGTGGTGGAGGCATTTTGCTCCAACGGGATCATTTCAGCTCCTTCCTCAAGTCGCTGACGCTTGGCCCTTTCGAATATAGCCGTCTCGCGTTCTCGATCAGCCTTACTTTTCAACCGAGCTTCATTAAGAAACGCGCTAATCATTTCAACTGGTAACCCTGGGGTTTTTGATTCGGCATTTGCCCCCAGCGTTTCAGTGCCAGAAGTTCCTTCATCGTTCGTGGTCGAATGGGAGATCATATGACAGCTTGCCACATATTCGTCAGACTCATCCGATGAACTTTCTCCTTCATCTTCTTTTTGGAAGACGTGATCAAGGAAATCTTGGAGCGTAATGGGAGTTCGCGCCTTTTGGTTATATTCATCCAGCGCGTCGATTCGCTTTTGTAAGTCCGTGCGCTTGTCATCAGGCTTCACGGGCTTCTTAGATTTCTTCTTCTTCTTTTTCGAAGATTTTGACGGCTGGCTATGAACGCTTGAACTACCACCATCGGTCTTTGGAGTCGGTCGTGGCTTCAACATCCCCTCAATAACCTGCGGTTCCAAGGGGTTCTTCCACTTGACCGCTGGGCAGGTTTGAAGATCATTTAGCATTCTCCTCGTTCTGGCCGATAATACAACCTCCCAGGGAGCCTCTTCAATAACGGAGCATGTTGCCCCCGGCGTATTCGTCCCTTTATAGGTGTGGGGCTGCGGAGGGTTCACCTTCCATTTGTCAGACAGCGCAAATTTGCCCTGACGGTATTGATTCTCAAGCCAATTTTTGAAAACGTAACAGTCTTCGATTGGATGTCCCAACACTCTGTGATAAGGGCAGTAATTAGGATCGTTGACATCATTCGGTTGTGACGGACGTTTTGGATCTGGCAGATTTATGAGCCTGTTGCGCAACGCCAGCTCGAATAGCCTCCTTGTTTTATCACGGGGGAAGGAGTAAGCACGTCCCATCCTGTCCTCAAGGGGTACATATGGGCGTGTATTGTTTGGACGAGCAGCCGGCTTCGAGTCGCTCGGTTGTTGTTGGGCATTGGCGACGATGATCGCTTTTCCCTTTCCTTTATCGTTTCGGGAATCCGGCTTCGGGAGAGGGGGTTTATGGCCCATCTGGTCCATCTGCGCCAATTTGTCGATCAAAGCCTGGAAGGAAGTCGGCTTGAAGAACATCATAAATTGTGAAATAGTTGCTTGTGGATCAAGGGTTCCAACAAACATTCCCACTGCAGGGGCTTCTTCTATGCGCTGTTCACATTTAGACCATAGATTACGCCACCGTATAGCGTACTGAACCCACGTCTCGCCGGGTTTTACCCTGGCATTGATCAGTGCCGTCATCGGGGTACGCTCGCTGGCACTTGCAAAACGTTGGGTGAAGAGCAGCTCCATCTCCGCAAAGGTTTTAATAGAGTCGTTGGGGAGCTCGGAATACCATTCGAAAGCCGTGTCTGATAAGCTTCCAACGAATTGGCGCAGCAAGAGTTTGTCGTCGCCTCCAGTGTTACCACACAGCGCCCTGAACTGGGCAACGTGTTGATGGGGGTTGCCGGTCCCCTTGTAGACATGAAACTTAGGAATTGTGTAACCTGGCGGGTACTTAATTTGATCATACCAGCCCGGATATGGCCGCCCCGTTTTCACGATCTGACCGGCTGCTTCAACCGCCTGATGCGCCCGTATTTGTTGAGCAATATATTCATCCAAATCAGCTTTTGATATGGTATCCTCTTTAGCTGCGGATAGAGCCGGTGGAGGATTCGATGTCTCTCCCCTATCATCTTCAAGAATGATCGGGGAATCTCCAGCAGGTGGATCTGGTTGAATCATCATACCCACCACATCCTGGAACAGGAGGGCCATTTTCTTTATGTTGGCCGCCTGTTCCGCAGCCTCTTTGTCTCTCTTTTCCAGTATTCGGCGGAGGAACTCCGCGTCGGTCTCCTCCTCTTGGCGTTCATCTAAGGACGTCTCAGGATTCTCTTTTGGCCCCGTGAGTGCAGCCATTGTAGTCATCATCTCCTGGAGCTTTTGTTGCTGCTCCTGAGACCTGGTCACTGACCGGGTAAGCGGTCGGTGACCCGTAGAAGTACAACTTTCTTCTTTTCCTGAAGCCATATAGACCGTATGAACTGTTATGCCCCCTGACTTGGGGCGTTTAGGTTCACCATGGTTAACTCTTGCTGCTGTTGCGGGAGCTTTCTCTGGCCTCCTTCTTTTGTAGACCTTTGAGGTTGAAGGAGCCGTTGAAGTGGGCATTCTAGCATTTGTTGCCCCCTGCTGTTTAATGGGGCAGTTTTTGTTATTCTCCACCTTCGCCTTTTTCTGGTGACGCAAGTGGTTCGGATCGATCACAGAGTTTCGAACCCTGCGCCATACTTTATAAATTCTGGACGACAGCCGTTGAGAGGGCTGTTCTTGTTTTGCCTCCGGAGCTTTCTCCACGGGTGGAGGAGATCTTTTCAACACGGCGATTGGGGAGTTCTTTCTCACTTTTCTCAGTAATTCAAAGCTGTTCCCAGTTGGAACAGCAGCGTTGACCTCCGCCATCGGAGCAGGCGGGGTTAGCCCTGAAGGGGAGTTACCTCCTGCTTTCCTTATTCGTTGCCAATGACGACGTCGCGCACGACGAGCCATTGGGACTGGCTCGGAAATCGGGATAGTTTCTTGTTGCCCCCTGTTTGGGTGTGGGGTAACTGCCGGTGTCAGCCTATCAAAGACTGATGCTTTTTGACCAGCTGAAGGAGGAGTAGGAACCGTCAATCTTGTGAAGACTGACTTTCTGATAGGAGAAGCCGCTTCAACGACTTCCGAAGCTGTGGCCGTTGCCCTCTTTGGGACAGCCACTTTATGATCCTGACCTAGCCTGGTGAAAACAGAGGCTGTCAGCTTAGTAGCGGGCGACCCTTTGACAGGGGTCGTGGTAGCAGTGAGCCGGTCGAATACCGACTTCTTGTTCGCTTCTGGTGCGGATATCGGCATAGAGAAGCTTGCAGGGGGGACCATGGTCCCGAAAAACAGGCCGGTGGTGGCCTGGGTCACCTGGCCTACCGGCAGAGTAAGGAAAGACGCCGCTTGGGGCCCATACGTCACCCCTCCTGGTGAAGTGGAGCGTTTGTTGCAGTGGCATCTCGAGCAGCTGGTGCAATTGGAGGCCATTGAATCTCGAATTCTGCGCCAGATAAAAGACCAAATCTTAGCAACTTGAAATCCGAGGACAACCATTTAACAAACCGCGATTGATTCGCGAAGACGACACACGAAGTGTGGAGTGGAAAGAGGAAAAGGTCCCACCGGGCGTGCCAGAATCTGTTCCCCTCCGAACGGCGGCCTGCGACGTTGGGACGTCACGTAACCTGGGGTTCGGGGCAGATGCTATTTGGTTTTTATCCGTCCACCTCTCCGAAGATGCCAAGTTGATTTATGGCACCGTGTATCGAAGGTTTAGACGGATGCGGCCGATGTAGCAGACTTTGTCAGATTCCCCCTCAGGGTGAGGGGTTTTTGATTGTGGGGACGCTCTTCCCTGCAGGCGCAAGCCCCTGCAGTTAATTACGCTACCGCTTTGCGGTAACAACTTTCTCCTTCTCCAGAATTTCACTTCGTGTCGTGTGTGTTTGTTTTATTTGTGGTTGCCCGTGGATTGTATACGGAGACTTAGTGATGTCGTCGCCCGTAGGACGTGGATTAGTCCAAATCCGTGTTTGCTTAGATTTGAGTTTGGTGTTTTTAGTTTAAGGATGCATTGGTCGCGTTGCGACTAAGATCAACTTAAACGTTCATCGAGGATACGCTAGTCCTGTTTTGGACTAAGATCGACCTGACGTAGTGATTGATTTAATTATCCGGCCGTCGGGACTCGTCACCTCTCTGACGTCATTGAGGGATTACAACGACATACGTCTGAGGGGTTCCGAGATGTACCCTTGAACCAAAGTTGGTTTGGGATTTCATTGTTTATTTAGATGTCTAAGGACACGTTAACCGTATTTGGGGTTAAGATCAACTTAGGCGGGACCGTTTAGATCTGACAAAAGAGCGTTTGGGCCCTATTATGTCAGTTTAGGGATGTAGCGGTCCATATTCCAATTTAGGGACGTGGTGGTCCATTATTAGTTTAGGGACGTTTCGGTCCGATTTTAGTTTAGGGACGTTTCGGTCCGATATTAGTTTAGGGACGTTTCGGTCCGTCGCCAGTTTAGGGACGTAGTGGTCCGTCATTAGTTTAGGGACGTTTCGGTCCGATATTAGTTTAGGGACGTTTCGGTCCGTCGTTAGTTTAGTGGTCGTTTCGGTCCGTCATTAGTTTAGGGACGTTTCGGTCCGATATTAGATGAGTGGTCGTTGGGACTCGTTACCTCTCTGACGTCGCTGAGGAATTACAACGACAGATGTCAGAGGAGTTCGGAGATGTACCCTCGAACCGGTCGTGACTTGGTTTATGAGGGGCATTTAATTTAAGGACTTACAGCCAGGATTGGGTTAAGTCCAATTTTTATTTTAGGCTCTGCCCGATTAGAAGAATCAATCTAAACAAGGCTCTGCCCCCTTTTATTATTTTGCAAGTCTGATTTTGGGCCAGGCCCTTTTGAATAATGAGTTACAAAAAAAACTCAGGAATTCTCCACACAGGGCCTTGCCCTTTTATTTATTCTGCAATTGGGCTAGGCCCTTTTAAATAATGAGTTTCAGAAACTCAATAATTTTCTTGAGTTCGGCCAGGCCCTTTTAAATGATGAGTTGCAGGAACTCAAGAGATGTTCTGTAATTTAATTTGGGCCAGGCCCTTTTAATGAGTTTGCAGAAACTCAGGAATTTTCCCAACAGGGCCTTGCCCTTTTATTTATTCTGCAATTTAATTTGGGCCAGGCCCAAAACAAGGGGTTGCAGAAACCCTAGAAACCTTTAGGTTTAAGAACACAAGTGCATGGCACTTTTGATTTGAATTTGGATCTAAGAAAAACAAGTTCTTGTTTTTTCCTGATCATACAGAACCAAGGGTTCATATCAAGTGCAAGGCACTATTATTTTTTTTATTCTCTTATTATTTTATTATTTTTTTTTTTTTAGAACCAGGGGTTCATATCAAGTGCAAGGCACTATTTATTGTTCTTTTTATTTTTCTTATTTCTTTTCTCTTTTCAGAAATTCTACCTCTTTTCTTTGTTTCTTCTTCTCTGTTCTTAATCTTCACCAGCTCTCTTTTTTCTCAGAAGTTGATGCCTTTTTAATGAGGTCAGGGGTCTTATTTATAGTGTCCGCAAAGTTGTTGGATTTGTTAACAAAATCTTTCCTGAATTATTTTGGGAATTTTCCCACCATTGGATCAGAGATCCAAGGGTCCCTGTTTTACAGGAGAACAGAAAAGATCCACTTAAATTTTCATTCAGTTGCTGCGCAACTCACCAGCGCGTGACACGTGTCACGCATCTGTGCGCTTGCGCAGTTGCGGTTGCGCAACTGCGCAGACACGTGTCGTGCATCCGAGCGCTTGCGCAGTTGAGATTGTGCAACTGCGCAGACACGTGTCACGCATCGGTGCGCTTGCGCAGTTGCGATTGCGCAACTGCGCAGACACGTGTCACGCATCTGTGCGCTTGCGCAGACACGTGTCATGTATCTGTGCGCTTGCGCAGTTGCGATTGCGCAACTGCGCAGACACGTGTCCCGCATCTGTGCGCTTGCGCAGACACGTGTCACGTATCTGTGCGCTTGCGCAGTTGCGATTGCGCAACTGCGCAGACACGTGTCCCGCATCTGTGCGCTTGCGCAGACACGTGTCACGTATCTGTGCGCTTGCGCAGTTGCGATTGCGCAACTGCGCAGACACGTGTCACGCATCTGTGCGCTTGCGCAGACACGTGTCACGCATCTGTGCGCTTGCGCAGTTGCGATTGCGCAACTGCGCAGACACGTGTCACGCATCTGTGCGCTTGCGCAGACACGTGTCGCGCTGCCATGCATTTGCGCAGTTTAAGCCTTAATTTTGTTTTCTGAAGAGCCTTGCTCTGATGGGACGCACTGTCTCGGGCGTTACGCCGCCGAATCACCTTCTGCCACGTGGCAAATTGCGCGCTGCGCACGGAAACCGAAGCGTTGCTTCAAATTTTGAATTTTCAAAATTCAGTAGAGCCTTGCTCTGATTGGGGGAAACAATACCGAGGAGGAAGAAGAGATAGTTTACTCAGGTCCGCCCCAGTGCAACAAGCCGAGACCGTCTGCTCCTATGTTGATCTTCGGCAGCGACTCGGAAGATGAGGTCAATGCTGTATTCTCTGCTCGGCCATCAATACAAATCTTCGTAATGAAGATCAAAGTTTGCAAGTTGCCATGGTTCCGCCCAAGTATCATAAAAAACTAGACGCGCCTGATACCTACAGTGTGGAAGAACTGCAGACATTCTACGTCTCTCCCACGCGAAAAGGTGAAAAGGCGATCCTATTCTACCGATCCGGGGAAACCAAAGTGGAGAAAGAAATCTGGCATGGCGCGGATTCAACACTTGACAGGATCCAGCCCATCCGTTTGCCCAGATATTACACGAACGGACTAAAGAGACTCTTGAGAAGCCAAGGTGTAACCCTTAAGCAAACTGCGCGACAAGCACGGTTCTATAACAGGATCTGGAACGTTACCGGAACTCAACGAAAGTTGCCCAACGGGAGAATGGAAACGACCGGTCTTGGGTATGTTCAATCCTAGAAACGGGAGATACTCCGCAACTGCTACGTCATACATGACTTTAATGAAGAAGGAGATGCTCTGTGGGAAGATGCTAACACTGAGCCAGAAAGAGCTCCCGCCATGAAAATGCCCAGTCCGTCGTTCGAAGAACAGATGGACAGGCTTATAAGGGAAGCAGGTCAAAAGGTTCGAGATGACCATAATCGCGAAATGGCCATCTACGAGAAAGCCAGGACGCAATGCCTCTTTCAACAGGCTGTGAAAAATGAAAATGCTCCTCCTTGTCAACCCGTTGTACAAAAGGCCCGACGCAGAGGCAGAAACAAACCAAAGAACGGGAAAGGCGTTCGACAGCGACAAAGCGGGTCTAAGAACCCACGCGATCAGGAATCGAGCAGTCCGGATTCGTCTCTTATAAAAAAGATGGGTCGAGCATATTCTTTTCCCCAAGACAAGATAAGGAAGATATTCGATCTTGTCATAAAATATCAAATGATGACACTCCCGGAGTCCAAGCACCCCGAGCAAGCAGGCGAAGTCTCTCACCCGGACTATTGCTCCTATCACAGGGAAATAGGACATCCTCTCGAAGACTGCTTCACATTTAAAGACTGGGTAGAAGACCAGTATTAGCAAGGCAGGTTCGCTCTATCCAGCAGCTGGAGGGTAACCCCGCCGCAGAAGCATGAACCCAAAGCCGCGAGAGTAGAACCAGATCAACATCGGTCTCGGAAGTGATCTCGTACTTGTCATATGATAATGTTGTCAGAAGAAGAGCCCGAGAATATGGATGACCTCCCCCGGTGTTTCGAAAATGATGATAACGAGGTAATTTCAGAGTTTCCACCGGCACCAAAGGAGCTGGAAGATGGGATACATACTACTGCAGATAACCTCAAGAAAATTGATTTGGGGACGGCAAGTGACCCGCGGCCGACGTTCGTCAGTGAGCTGTTGTCTGAAGAAAGGGTGGCTACGCTAAAGGACGTGCTCATGCAGCATAAACATTTCTTCGCATGGAACTATTCCAAGATGCCAGGATTAGATCCAGAGATTGCTGTGCACAAATTGGCGATATCCCCGGAGGTCAAGCCGATCAAACAGGCACCGAGAAGAATGCGGCTCGAGCTTGAGATGAGCATCAACGCCGAGGTCAAGAAGCTAATCGACTCCGGCTTCATCCAGGAGGTCCAATATCCTGACTGGATCGCCAACATCATCCCAGTGATGAAAAAAATGGGACGGTGCGCATATGTGTGGACTTTCGGGATCTCAATAAAGCCTGCCTGAAGGACGACTTTCCAGTACCGGTCACTGAGCTGATGATAGATAACACGTCAACTCACGAAGTTTTCTACTTCATGGACGGCTCATCAGGATACAATCATATAAAGATGCATCCCGAAGACCAGAAGCATACCGCTTTCCGGACTCCTCTGGGCACATTCTGCTACAAGGTGATGCCTTTCGGTCTAAAGAAAGCCGGTGCCACCTATCAGAGGGCCATGACGAAGATTTTCGATGACCTCATACATGAAATCGTCGAATTCTATATCGACGACTTCGTAGTTAAAAGCAAATCATACGAGGAACATTTAGAGCATCTGAAGATCGTGTTTCAGCGCCTTCGGAAATACAACTTGAAGATGAACCCTCTCAAATGCGCATTCGGAGTGTCATCAGGCAAGTTCCTGGGATTCATCGTCCGACACCGAGGTATCGAGATAGACCCGTCGAAGATCAAGGCGATCATGGAAATGCCACCGCCAAGGACTCTCAAGAAACTACGGTCTCTCTAAGGAAAGCTCGCATATATCCGGCGATTCATAACCAATCTTTCCGGCAAGTGCCGTCCTTACAGTCACCTAATGAAGAAGGGATCCCCATTCGTCTGGGATCACAAATGTCAAAGCGCACTGGAGGAAATCAAGCAATACCTACAGAATCCGCCAGTGCTGGCCTCTCCCGTCAAAGGAAAACCTCTCGTCCTGTACACAACAGCCCTTGAAGGTTCTTTAGGCGCACTGTGGGCACAAGAAAACGACCAAGGGAAGGAGAGAGCCCTTTATTATCTGAGTCGAGTTCTCCTGGGGGCAGAAAGCAATTACTCTCCCATTGAAAAACACTGCCTGGCGTTGATCTTCGTAATAACGAAGCTCAGACACTATGCATTGGCACATGAGGTCCATCTCATATCAAAGGTGGATCCCCTCAAATATTTGATGTCGAAGGCCATATTAACGGGACGACTCACTAAATGGGCCTTGCTCTTGATGGAGTTCTCGATAACTTATCGGTCTCTTAAGGCAGTGAAAGGCCAGGCCATCGCCGATTTCCTCACTGAGCATCCGATACCTGCTGAGTCTCCCTTGAACTGCGAATTGCCAGACGAACATGCGTTTGACACGATCGACAGGGAGAGAAGAGAGAATGATACCCAATGGGAACTCTATTTCGATGGAGTATCTTCCATGAAGAAGCGTAAACAAAGCACCCCCATAATCAAATCAGGGGTAGGCCTCATCTTCGTGACTCCACAAGGAGGGATAATGCGCTTCGCCTTCTCCTTAACAGAACCGAGGACAAACAATGAGGCCGAGTATGAATCTTTGATGGCAGGTCTTGAAATCGTCGTCGACATGGGAATTGAGAATCTCCTCATATATGGAGACTCCCAGCTGATCGTTAGCCAAGTAAACAGCGACTATCAAACGTGCAAGCCAGAGCTGGTGAAGTACGGCAAAAGAGTGCAGCAACTGCTGACTCAAATTCCTTCCTACACCCTGGAAAGCATACCGCGTGCGGAAAATAACAAAGTGGATGCATTGGCCAAGCTCGCTAAAGAATTGGCTGATGAAAATTTCGATAACGTAAGAATCGTTGTGCAAAGTCGTCGGGTTCTTGCACGGGCAGAAATATCTCCGGAGTCGTCCGAAGAAAAGGAAGCGATTGAGCAAATGTCTCTGCAAATAAAAAACCAGGAAAAGGTTACGGATTGGAGAGAAGTCTTTATAGACTACTTCAAATCCCGTCGAACACCTGAAGATGCGTACTCGAAACATCGGCTCATGAAGCGAGCTCTATCTTTCGCCTTTGTTAATGATACTCTGTATAAGAGATCGTTCGATTCTTTATGGCTAACCTGGGACCTGAAGAGGCAAAGAGAGTCGTCCAAGAAACTCACGATGGACTCTGCGGTTCTCACTAAGCCGGCCCGAAGATGAAGCTGAAGATCAAACGGATGGGTTATTATTGGCCCACGATGATCCAAGACTGCCTCGAATACGCGAAGCAGTACCATACGTGCCAGATTCACGGAGACTTTATCCAACAGCATCCAAATCCACTACACCCAATAGTGGCTAGCTGACCGTTCGAAATGTAGGGAACTGACATAATCGGCCCCATCGAACCAGCATCTTCCAGAGGACATCGATTCATTTTGGCGACAACTGATTACTTCTCCAAATGGGCAGAAGCAGTACCGCTGAGGGAAGTGAAGACGGAGAATATCCTTCAAGACACACGTTATTTATCGGTTCGGTACTCCGCGACGGATTATCTATGAACGGGCCAGCCTATAGAAGCCACAAGATCAGCCGCTTCGCACAACAGCATAACATAGACTGGAGATACTCTTCGGTCTATAATCCCCGAGCTAACGGTCTAGCTGAGGATTTTAACAAGACCTTGACGAAGATCGTGAAAAAGACGGTATCTCGAAATAAGAAGGACTGGCACGAGAGACTGCATGAAGCTCTCTGGGCGTATCGAACTACGTTCAAAACGGCTACGAACACAACGCCGTACGCATTGGTATTCGGTACGAAAACGGTACTCCCCCTCGAGATAGAGCTACCCTCTCTACGAGTGGTAGTTCACTACGAGCTAACGGACGAAGAGAATGCTCACCTTCGGCTTGAAGAGCTCAACGCCCTTGATGAAACCCGGCTCATGGCGCAACAAAATCTGGAGGCTTACAAAGAAAAGATGGCGCGCTCATACGAAAGAAGACTAGGCCAAGGACATTCCGCCAAGACGAACTCGTGCTATTGGTCAAAAGACCTATGATCCCCAATCGTGCCAAACGGGGGAAATTCGACCCGAACTATGAAGGCCCATATATCATAGACAAGGTCTACCAGGGTGGGGCCTATCTACTCATGGACATGCATGGCGAAAGGCCCTTCAGGCCAATAAATGGTCGCTTCCTGAAGAAATGCTACGCCTGACGAGTCATGGCCTAGGTCAACGATAGATGACGACGCCTATGTCCGCTCGCTATCTTCCTAAGCCCAAACTCTATAAGTAATAGCCAGTTTACGGACCGAAACGTCCTTAAACTAATGTCGGACCGAAACGTCCTTAAACTAATGTCGGACCGAAACGTCCTTAAACTAACAATGGACCACTATGTCCTAAAATTGGCGTCGGACCGAAACGTCCTTAAACTAACGATGGATCATTATGTCCTAAAACTAGCTGTTGACCGAGACGTCAATAAACTACTGTGGACTGCAGCATCCCAATGCTGACCAAAAAAAATAGAAAGAATAAAAAAATAATATAGAATAAAAGAAAGAGAAAGAAAAAGAAAACGATATGTCCATAAGAAAAACGGGCACGGATGAAAACCCGAAAGGGCTCCGTGAGTAAAAACAGCAGGGCTACCGGCGAGTTTTTGTGAAAACCCGAAAGGGCGCAATCTCGTTAAAAGACACTTGCAAGGTCCTCTCGACCTTGTGAGGAGAAACCACCTGCATGAGATCCTTACGACTCACAAGGGAGCAACACACTTAGGGATCCCCACGATTCCTAAGGAGAAATTACACTTACGAGATCCTCACGACTCGTAAGGAGAACCCTCTTATGGGACCCTCACGGCTCATAAGATTCAAAAGTCTTAAGCTACAGGGATCTGAACCTGTTCTTAAGCGGCCACCACAACCTCCAACTTTGCCCTACAAGCGGCTCAATGCCGACCCTTGTATACAATCCACGGGCGCGAATAAACATTTCCCTAACAAAGCCCCATCCGTGACTAGGGATATCTTTATACAACGAATAGCCCTTGTAAGTCCTCTCGACTTAAAAGGAGAAAATACTCTTGTAAGATCCTTACGACTTACGAGAAGCCATACATTTAGGAGTCCTCACGATTCCTAAGGAGAAAACGCACCTACGAGATCCTCACGACTCGCAGGGAGAAATAGCTTTATGAGACCCTTACGGATCATGAAGTCAAAAGCCTTAGTCGACAGGATCTTAACCCTGTTTGCTAAGCCACCTTTGTTCGACATTGACAAAGGCAAATGATGATTCGCTCCTAGCAATATCCCAGTTGTAGTGGTGCTGATGCCAAAATCGGTGTCTAATTCCAAGCTTGCAGCGAAAAGCCAGCAAGCCACACATGCATACAAAATAGCCGAAATGATGAGGCAACTTGCAAATAAAGAACAGCAAGTAAAAAAAATATATGCATGCAAAATAGCCGAAATTATTGGGCAACTCGCAATAAAAAGCAGCGAGTAAAAATAAAACAAACAGCCAAAATGATTGGGCACCGCGAAAAATAGCCGAAATGATTGGGCAATCGCAACTTTTACAATATAAAAGCTGAAATGATAGAGCATCGCGGAAAGAAAAATATATAAATGAAATTTATGCCCTGCAGGTGATATCACATCAATCCCTGTATACAATCCAGGGGCGCAAACAAAGAAGGAATCACACCTTCCCTCCCCAGGCTCCATCAGAAAACGAAGCCAAATCTCGACGGTTCAGGGATAGCCTAGAGATCATCAACAGCGTCCCTCCCCAAACCAGCAGGATTCAAACGCTGCAATCAACCCTGGAGCTACGGCAAAGCCCCTACTCCGAATCTAGATGGTTCCCAGACAACCTGGAGACCACTTCGATCTTAGTCTCATTACAACAGACAATACGTCATCCACATAACCTCGTCGCGGAAATACGTCATCCACATGACCCCATCGCAGAAACACGTCATCCACATGACCCCGTCTCGGAAACACGTCATCCACATAACCCCGTCACGGAAATACGTCATCCACATGACCCCGTCGCGGAAATACGTCATCCACATGAACCCGTCTCGGAAACACGTCATCCACATGACCCTGTCTCGGAAACACGTCATCCACATGACCCCGTCGCGGAAATACGTCATCCACATGACCCCGTCTCGGAAATATGTCATCCACATGACCCCGTCGCGGAAATACGTCATCCACATGACCTCGTCTCGGAAATACGTCATCCACATGACCCCGTCTCGGAAATACGTCATCCACATGACCCCGACTCGGAAATACGTCATCTACATGACCCCATCTCGGAAAAATGTCATCCACATGACCCCGTCGCGGAAACACGTCATCTACATGACCCCGTCTCGGAAATACGTTATCCGCATGACCCCGTCGTGAAAATACGTCATCTACATTACCCCGCCTCGGAAATACGTCATCCAACGACTCCATGGAACACGGCTAAAGTTAACCTTGACCCCGTGGGAAACGCCCGGAACAACTTCTGATGCCGCGAAATGCGGATAATGTCAATCTCATTAAACACTTACGGGCCCTCTCGACTCATAAGGAAGAAAACTCTCTTATAAGATCTTTACGACTTATAAGAGAAAACGCGCTTAGGAATCCTCACGATTCCTAAGGAGAAAATACACCTACGGGATCCTCTCGACTTGTAGGGAGAAAAATCTTTATGAGACCCTCACGGCTCATGAAGTCGAAAAGTCTCAGGCAGCAGATCTGAACCTGCTTTCTAAGCCATCACTACCTCTCGAAGAAGCCAAAACAAGATGCTCACTCTATCATATGCAGGTTACGCTTACTAAAGTGACATGACGGCAACAAAGAAAAGAGAAGAAAGCGATAGTGAGGAGAACATTTTATTCACATTCAGTTAAGCGTTCAAGACATACCTATTCATGCATTTGCGAAAAAGTTTGACATATAAAATAAACACATAGAAATGAAAAGGCTTGCTATTCATACTTCAGAAAATGCCTACATTGAGAAAAACAGCAAATAAAAACAGAACTGGAATGTTTACAAAGGCACGACATCAAATCCAGGGCATGGATTGAGAAACTCAAAAGTAAGGCCATCTAAAATGTTCCAGGCCTTTCGAACCATCCTAGTATGCTTTCTTTCACGATCACAAGCGTCGGGATCCTTACTGATGTCCTCCACCCTCCGATAGGCAGCAAGTATTGCCGCCTGTTGAAAAGCCTGATGTAGAAGATCGACAAGATCGTCTCGCCTTTTCTTTGAGATTAGGCCCATCAGATACACCGAGTGCACCTTGTCCTCGGCATCACCCAATGCCTTAAGCGGCATGCCGACACAGAATAGAGGAAGTGCTCCCCAGATCGCTCCCACAATAAGCTTCAGGAGAGAGGAACGAAGGGGAAGCAGTCGGCCATTATACGCACTGAATCGACCCATAATTTCAACGCATTGGGCGTTTGTGAACTCTTGGTTTTGGGAACGGCCGAGTGAGCGGATGTCTCCGTAAGAGATAATCTCATCAAGATCATACAAATGATCAGCCATAACGTCTGAAAAAGAAAATCAGTGAGAGTTAGTAGACAGACTGATTAGAAAAGCTTATTGAAACGGATACGGGATTTACACAACTCTTGATATCCCCAGGGTAGGAATAAGTGCTACTTAAATCACCCGATGGATTTAATTCTGTGAAGTTAAGAGAAAAATCCTAAAGAGAATTTCGTATTTAATAAAAACAATAAAAGGGGGGCCCTCGGGCCAAGGAGTTAAACTCCTCGAGAGCAATGCTCTGCAAACAGGGGTGACACCTGTCAAAATTAATTATGAGAGGAATTTAAAAATACCCCGAGAATTCTAAAGAGCCATGCTCTGTAAAGATGATGGAATAACCCATCAGAATACTTAAAAGATCTCTTAGGATCTAAGATCTAACAAGGGCAAAGCCCTGTTAAGAAACCCTAAAAAGGTTTTCTTGAAGATCTATGATCTAAGTAGAGCAAAAAGCTCTGACAATGAGTGAAACTCTAGATTATTAACTAATCCCTTTAAAGATTAATCTTTACCTAGAAAAATCTGACAGAGTTTTAACTCTTAACTTTCTTAAAAAAGATAGCAATGCTCTGAAGAAGCGATATTCCTCAGAAAGAAGATGAGCAATGGTCATCTCAAAGGGCCAAAGGCCCTATTTATAGGCATTAAGAGCCGTTTCAACTTCCAAAAAGTTGATCCAACGACGGAAATGATGCCACCGTTGCACCCACGTGAGGGCCACGTAAGCGCAACGGTAGGGGGCATTTCTTTCCCCAATTAGAGCAAACCTCTGTTCAAATTCCAAGATTTGAAGTAAAGCAACGCTTCGTGAAAAGTGCTAGCATCAAATGCGCCTGCACTAAGAGTCAAAGACTCTGAAACGGCGCTCACGTGCAAGGCACAAGAGCGCTAAGCGCCAGAAGCGCTTCATCCTTGCAAGAATTACTTGCGCCTGTTCATGACAGTGTAAGTGCTATAGCACATATGCGCCTGACAGAGGAAGAACAAAAAAAAAGGGTAAAATTAGAGAAACACTTGGCAGATAATGACAAAAAGAAAGAAAACGCTTAATTAAACATTTTATTCCAATGGGAATAAAGATCCAAACATGGGATCAAATGGACAAGGGTTTACAAACATATAGATAAAATTATCTAATTCCCTTCTTTTCACCATGTCAAAGCGGCGATCCTCGCGAGGAGTAGCTACCCATCGGTTAACACCGCATTCACCAGCAAAAGCAGAGATGACAGCGCGGTGAGCCCGTATTTGGCTCAGCAACTGAACAGAACAGTCCCTTAGGGCTTTGGTGATCAAATGCGCCTCGAAGAAGCACTCAATCTTGTCTTCAGCAGCATCGAGCATCGCTGGGGTCATCTCCGCCGGAGGAGGGGGAATGTCAGCAAGCACGGACATAAGGATCATCCGAAACCAAATAGAGTTGGGAGGGAGAGGAGATCCTACACGAGTCAAGAGCTCGTGCAGCGCCGCGTCGTATTGGTCATCTGTAAGAGCAGGATCCACCAAGCGCGCGGCAAAGCGAGGAACAATGTCCTGAATGGGCACTTCCCACCGTTGTCGACGAGCATGTGGGCGGTTACAAGCCATAGTTGAGAGGGTTCTTTGGAGATGAGAAAAGAAAGAAGCTTTGCTTCGGGTTATAAAAACTAGGCACAGAAAATTTTGTGCACAGTAGAGCTATTTCCAAGACCTGCGAAACGAAAAGTCTGGGGAATACAAGTTTAACTTAAAAGGAAGGTGAAAAGACACCTCCAGTAAAGCGGCGCTTTAGATGCAGCGCCAAGTGCGCTTCGCCCTAGGCAGCGCACCATGTGTGCGCTAGCGCTAGGCGCGCAGCGCGCCACGTGTCGAACACGGGTGCGCTAGCGCAAGGCGCGCTGCGCTCTGAGCAGCGCACCACGTGTCAAACACAGGTGTGCTAGCGCAAAGTGCGCTAGCGCAAGGTGCGCTGCCGCTCTGAGCAGCGCACCACGTGCAAAGCACGGGTGCGCTAGCACTGGAATTAAAAAACTCCCCACCGTTAGATCAAAAGATCTAATAATAATGATAAATTATTATTAATCAGAATTAAATTCTGTTATGGAAAGATTTTCCAATCTTGTTAAAAACAAGAAGATTGCCTTCTGTAAAAGAGAAGCCCTAGGATCAAAGATCCAATGGTGGAGAAACATCCCCAAATCAATCAGACAAAGATCTCTTTAACTGATTCAATAAATCAGCTTGCCCTATAAAAAGGCCCCAAGACTTCAAGTCTAATATAGAGAACCCAACCCCCCCTAAACTTTGAAAAAAACTCAGAGATAAAGACAAAGCTCTCAGCAAAAGAAGATACTTCTTCAAGGTAAAGATGATGGATGATGAACACAGAGATGAAATCATCTCATAAAAAGAAGAATTCTTTTCTTTAAAAAAGATCATAGATCTACAAGACAAAAAGTCTTTCATAAAAGAGATCAAAAGATCTCATCATAAAATAAGAGAAGAACATATTTCTTCTCACATATCATGGATCTAAAAAGGCAAAGCCTTTCATCAAAATAAGAGATTGAAAATCTCTCCTGCAAAATAAGAACTGTTGTTCTTAAATCTTGAGACAAAGTCTCTTTTAAAAGAACATAAACTTGTTTTTTAGATCATAAAATTGATCAGATGCGCTTTGCACTCTTGAAATGCGCCTTGCGCTCTTGAACTGTGCTTCTGCGCTCCCTAGATCGGCGCTTAGTGCCAAATGCGCCACGTGTCAACCACATGTGCGCCAATGAACAACTTGCGTTTTGCGCTTCTGAAATAGAGCACTGCGCTCATGGGCTGGCGCTCAGCGCTAAGCGCACCACGTGTCACTCACGTGTGCACCACTAAATTAAAAGCGCAATGCACTCATAGATTAGCGCTCAACGCTCATAAACTGGCATCGTGCCCTCGTCATCTAGCGCCTAGCGCTGAGTGTGACACGTGTCCCTTACATGTGCGCTACTTGGCAGTTGCGCACTGCGCTCTTTGATTGGCGCAAAGCGCCTAGCGCGCCACGTGTTGCGCTGACAGAACATAAATTGTTCTTTAATAAGCCCAGAGCTCTAGTAAATGCTCAGCATTTAATAAAAGACAAAAATATTGTCAGAAGGTCCAAGCCTAAATAAAGGCTTAATAGCCAGAATAAAAATGTTAAAACATTTTAACTTGACTGGACTTAGCCCAAGATTGGTCATAAGTCCTCAAATTCAGCTTAATTGAGCCCACATGCTCATAAATCACAGATCTTAGCCCTAAATTGGACTACAGATCTTTCAACCAACTTACGTCGGTTCGAGTGTACATCTCTTTACTCCTCTGATATTTGTCGTTGTAATCCTTCAACGTCTTCAGAGAGGTGACGGGTCCCGACAACCACACATTTCATGGACTGTGAGGTCCTTATGCCCATGGACTATGATGTCCTTAACCTTGACTGTGAGGTCTTTAAACTCACGGACTATGATGTCCTTAACCTCGGACTGTGGGGTCCTTAAGCCCATGGACTATGATGTCCTTAACTTTGAACCGTAATGTCCTTAAACTAACGCTGGACCAAGATGTCTTTAAACTAATATTGGACCGCAATGTCCCTAAACTAAACAATAGAGCTCAAATGCCTTTTTGCTGGATCTAAACGATCCCGTTAAGTAGATCTTAGTCTAAAATTAGACTGACGTATCCTTAACATAGGTTTAAGTTGATCTTAGTCTCAAATGAGACTAACGTATCCTTAAACCTAACCCCCAAACCCAAATCTAAGAGAATACGGATTTGGACTAATCCACGCCCTACGGGCGACAACATAAATTAGTCTCCGTATACAATCCACGGGCAACCACAAACAAAACAAACACACACGGCATGAAGTGACCATGTGGAGAAGGAGAAAGTTGTTACCGTGATGCAGTAGCGTAATTAACTGCAGGGGTTTGCGCCTGCAGGGAAGAGCGTCCCCACAATCAAAAACTCCTCATCATGTGGGGGATCTGACGAAATCTGCTACATCGGCCGCATCCGTTTAAACCTTCGATACACGATGCCATAAATCAACTTGGCATCTTCGGAGAGGTGGACGGATAGCACCAATTAGCATCTGCCCCGAAATTCAGGTGAGACGTTTATCGCTTCTTCCCGCGTGTTTCGGCGGGGAACAGTGTCTAATTCCAAGCTTGCAGCAAAAACCCAGCGAGCCACACATGCATACGAAATAGCCGAAATGATGGGGCAACTTGCAACAAAATCAGCAAGTAAAAATATATGCATGCAAAATAGCCGAAATGATTGGGCAACTCGCAATAAAAAGCAACAAGTCAATAAAACAAATAGCCAAAATGATTGGGCAACTCGTAATAAAAAACAGCGAGTCAATAAAACAAATAGCCGAAATGATTGGGCATCACGAAAAATAGCCGAAATGATTGGGCAATCACAACCTTCGCGATATAAAAGCGGAAATGATAGAGCATCGCGGAAAGAAATAAATTTATTTTGAAAAGAACGAATTTTTGCCATACAGGCGATATCACATCAATCCCTGTATACAATTCAAGGGCGCAAACAAAGAAGGAATCACACTTTCCCTCCCAAGGCTCCATCAGAAGAAGAAGCCAAATCTCAATGGTTCACAGACAGCCTGGAGATCATCACAACATTCGCCTCATTACAACAGACGCAACATCAGGCAAAGCGGAACCACGACAATTCCCAGTTCCATGACTCGGCGGTGCACAAATGACCGAGAGTCAAACCCCGACTCTATGAAATGCGGATGAAGTCAACCCTTCCTGGTCACGTGGAACACGGCCTATGTCAATCCTGACCCCGTGGGAAACGTCCAGAGCGGATCCTGGTCCTCGCAGAACATGGCTATGACCCCGTGGGAAGCATCCAGAGCAAATTCCTGGTCACGTGGAATGCGTCTTATGTCAATCCTGACCCCGTGGGAAATGTCCAGAGCGAAGCCTGGTCCTCGCAGAACACGGCTATGACCCCGTGGGAAGCATCCAGAGCAAATTCCTGGTCACGTGGAACACGGCCTATGTCAGTCCTGACCCCGTGGGAAATATCCAGAGCGGAGCCTGGTCCTCGCAGAACACGGCTATGACCCCGTGGGAAGCATCCAGAGAAAATTCCTGATCACGTGGAACACAGCCTATGTCAATCCTGACCCCGTGCGAAACGTCCAGAGCGGAGCCTGGTCCTCGCAGAACACGGCTATGACCCGTGGGAAGCATCTAGAGCAAATTCCTGGTCACGTGGAATACGGCCTATATCAATCTTGACCACGTGGGAAACGTCCAGAGCGGAGCCTGGTCCTCGCAGAACATGGCTATGACCCCGTGGGAAGCATCCAGAGCAAATTCCTGGTCATGTGGAACGCGGCTTATGTCAATTATGACCCCGTGGGAAACGTCCAGAGCGGAGCCCGGTCCTCGCAGAACACGGCTATGACCCCGTGGGAAGCATCCAGAGCAAATTCCTGGTCACGTGGAACACAGCCTATGTCAATCCTGACTACATGGGAAACATCCAGAGCGGAGTCTGGTCCTCGCAGAACACTGCTATGGCCCCGTAGGAATCATCCAGAGAAAATTCCTGGTCACGTGGAATACGGTTATGTCAATCTGACCCCGCGGGAAGCATCCAGAGCGGAGCCTGGTCCTCGCAGAACACGGCTATGACCCCGTGGGAAGCATCTAGAGCAAATTCCTGGTCACGTGGAACACGACCTATGTCAATCCTGACCCCGTGGGAAACGTCCAGAGCGGATCCTGGTCCTCGCAGAACACGGCTATGACCCCGTGGGAAGCATCCAGAGCAAATTCCTGGTCACGTGGAACGCGGCTTATGTCAATCCTGACACCGTGGAAAACGTCCAGAGCGGAGCCTGGTCCTCGCAGAACACGGCTATGACCCCATGGGAAGCATCCAGAGCAAATTCCTGGTCACATGGAACACGACATATGTCAATCCTGACCCCGTGGGAAACGTCCAGAGCGGGTCCTGGTCCTCGCAGAACACGACTATGACCCCGTGGGAAGCATCCAGAGCAAATTCCTGGTCACGTGGAACGCGGCCTATGTCAATCCTGACCCCGTGGGAAACGTCCAAAGCGGATCCTGGTTCTCGCAAAACACGGCTATGACCCCGTGGGAAGCATCCAGAGCAAATTCCTGGTCACGTGGAACGCGGCTTATGTCAATCCTGACCCCGTGGGAAACGTCCAGAGAGGAGCCTGGTCCTCGCAGAACACGGCTATGACCTCGTGGGAAGCATCCAGAGCAAATTCCTGGTCACGTGGAACGCGGCTTATGTCAATCCTGACCCCGTGGGAAACGTCCAGAGCGGAGCCTGGTCCTCGCAGAACATGTCTATGACCCCATGGGAAGCATCCAGAGCAAAATTCCTAGTCACGTGGAACGCGGCTTATGTCAATCCTGACCCCGTGGTAAACGTCCAGAGCGGAGCCTGGTCCTCGCAGAACACGGCTATGACCCCGTGGGAAGCATCCAGAGCAAATTCCTGGTCACGTGGAACACGGCCTATGTCAATCCTGACCCCGTGGGAAACGTCCAGAGCGGATCCTGGTCCTCGCAGAACACGGCTATGTCAATCCGACCCCATAGGAAGCATCCAGAGCGGAGCCTGGTCCTCGCAGAACACGGCTATGACCCCGTGGGAAGCATCCAGAGCAAATTCCTGGTCACGTGGAACACGGTCTATGTCAATCCTGACCCTGTGGGAAACGTCCAGAGCGGAGCCTGGTCCTCGCAGAACACGGCTATGACCCCGTGGGAAGCATCCAGAGCAAATTCCTGGTCACGCGGAACACGGCCTATATCAATCCTGACCCCGTGGGAAACGTCCAGAGCGGAGCCTGGTCCTCGCAGAACATGGCTATGACCCCGTGGGAAGCATCTAGAGCAAATTCCTGGTCACGTGAAACACGGCTTATGTCAATCCTGACCCCGTTGGAAACTTCCAAAGCGGATCCTGTTCCTCGCAGAACACGGCTATGTCAATCCGACCCCGTGGGAAGCATCCAGAGCGGAGCCTGGTCCTCGCAGAACACGGCTATGACCCCGTAGGAAGCATCCAGAGCAAATTCCCGGTCCCATAGAACACGGCTAAAGTCAATCTTGACACCGTGGGAAATGGCCAGAGCAACCCCTGACCCCGTGAAACGCGGATAATGTCAACCTCATCCATCACTTACAGGTCCTCTCGACTCATAAGGGAGAGAACTCTTTTGGGAGATCCTTACGACTCTCATAAGAAAACGCACTTAGGAATCCTCACGATTCTTAAGGAGAAATTACACCTACGGGATCCTCTCGACCTGTAGGGAGAAAATTCTTTATGAGACCCTCACGGCTTATAAAGTTGAAAAGTCTTAGGAGGCAGATCTTAACCCTGAATCATAAGCCATCGTTGTCGTACGAGGAAATCGAAATAGATTATCCACAAGACACACTTACTAAAAGGGACACACCATCATGAAGCAAAATATGTCTTTTATTCATGAATCAAAATGTATACAAAGTACAATTTATGAAAGAATAAAAGAAAAAATACTCTCATTCAGGAGTATGTACAAAAGAAGAATAAAAAAATGTACAATTCTTCAAGCCGGCAGGCGATTCAGTAGATTTGCCAGTTCACCCCTTTTCCGCTGGGCCTCGGCTTCATGATTCATTATCGTCAAAAGACAGGCCTCCGCTTGAGCCTGTTGGGCTTGGTATGAGGCAAGCCGGCCTTCAAGCTCTTTTTCAGTAACCTTATGGGCTTCAACCATTTCACGAGTAAAAACGGCGGCCTTATCAATGGCTACCACCTCCTTGATAGCCTCTTGAAGCACCCGCCAAAGCTCATATGCCCTAGTAGTCTTGGCCGTAAGGTTGGCTTGATGCTCCCTCAGCGCAGTTGAAGACAGCTTCCTCTCTGAAAATTTTCGGCTGAGCCTCTTCTCGCATGACAGCATATTTACGGCGCACCGTTCGATCAGCCCCCGCAAGCTCACCTTTGCAGCCACAACCTCAGAGGGAAGGCGTGTGCACTCAAGATCATGTAAACAGACCTCCACTCGACGCCAATCCTTGATCCAAAACACGCACAAGCAATTTTCTCTTTCTAGCAACAAGGAAAGTTCTCACGTTCGTACTTAAAGAAAATTCCCAGGGAGTCAAGTATGAAGCTCGTGTACACAGGTGGGATGCAAGTACGAATACACATCAAGCAGAAAAAGCCAACAGAGAACATTTAACGATTAATGATAAGAGAAAATACATTGATATTACTCTAAAGAAAAGAGATCACCAAACAAGGGATCGGAAATACAAGGGTTAACAAGGCAAAACACAAAATTTTCCAGCTCCCTCTCCGCCTTCTCCAGCATGTCAAAACGACAGTTTTCGTGAGGAGTCGTTCCCCATCGGTTGGCGCCGTGCTCATCAGTGAAAGCGGACATGACGGCCCGTCGGGCCCTTATCTGACTCAGTATATGAACTGAATGATCCTTCAGAGCTTGAGTGATTAGACAAGCCTCGTGAAAGCACTCGAGCTTGTCCTCCGCCGCGTCAAGGATCGCCGAAGTCATCTCCGCCGGATGAGGGGGTATATCAGCAAGCACGGACAAAAAGATCATTCGAAGCCAAATAGAGCCCATGGGAAGAGGAGAGCCCCGACGAGTCAGAAGCTCATACATCACGGCGTCACATTGAGCGTCGGTGAGGTGGGGATCTGCCAGCCGTGCAACGAAGCGAGGGATTATCTCCTCAATGGGCACCTCCCATGGTTTCCGACGGGCATGAGGACAATTGCAAGCCATAGCGATTGATCGGTTTCTCAAAGATGATCACCTTAAGGTATAAATGGATTTCTCTGTGAGGAAAGGAAGAAATGCATAGTTTCAGGTTATAAAGGGGAGCATTTAATGCTATGCACAAAAAATGTTATGCATGGTGGGACTATTCTCAAAGCCCGGAAAAAAGGGGAGAGCGTTGGAAATGAAATCCAATGACGTGTTGGAATCAGATCGGGGAAATGAAACATCCCCATCCAGCAGAGCCCCGCATGCGCAACACGTGAGCACAAGCCTTGATTGGAAGATAAAGCGGCATTGCCCATACATGACAGAGAACTAAGCTCTGGGAAAGAGAATTAAATTCTCAGAGGAAAAACAAGTAAGGAAGAAGATGGAAAAAGTGGAGGAGCTTCTGAAGGGACTCTTGCATTTATAGGATGTAATGGGTAACGGTTCATCTCCCCTATTCCCAAGACAGATCCAACGGTCACAAAGGTGACAGCGTTGCACTCACGTGCAAACATGTAAGAACAACGCTGTGGGGGCATTTATTCCCTGATAAAATATCAGGAAATACCCCAATGAGGTATCACGTGCTCACACGTGACCAAGGGTCACGTGCTGACACGTGATGGTTTCCTAGGATTCTGTCTAAATAGAATTAAATTCTAATCAAACAATCAATTAATGGAGTCACGTGCCCACACGTGATGGACCTTTAAACCCACTGAAAAGGATTAATAAAGCATAATAAGACACTAAGGAAAAACCCCAATGGGGCATCACGTGCTCACACGTGACCAAGGGTCACGTGCTGACACGTGAAGATTCCTTAGCTCTGATTAAAAGGCGGAATTAAATTCTGAATGAAATGTTCAACCAAGAGGGGCACGTGCTAACACGTGACAGGTTCCTAAACTCTTTAATTGATAGAATTAAATTCTATTTCAAACGATCAAACATTGGGATCACGTGCCAACACGTGATGGGCTTTAAAAGCCTTCTGAGCTAATAGAATTAAATTCTAATTAAGGGAAATCAAAGACCCTAACTGAGAAAATATTTCTTTAAATCTTTCCAAACAAAAAAGATGGTGCTCTGTAAAATAGAGCACCGTTAGATTAAAAATCCAATGGTGATTAAAAATCACCAATTTATGGAAAGATTTTATACAAAGAAAGATTTCCCTGAAATTCACCAAGAATAACAAACAGAAAATCTTTTGGATTAAAAATCCAATGGTGAATAAAATTCGCTGATTGATCTAAAAGATCATGTTAGTTACAAAAACAACCAAAATCTTTCAATGAAAGATTCACTATACAAATTGATTCTTTTCCTTCTCCTATAAATAGGAGCCAAGAAGAGAAGAGAAAGGAGGATTTCTGGATCTTGGAATTTTGATTTTCTGGAGAAAAAACAACAGCAGAGAGAAAAGAGAGAAGAATTTAATTCTCAAGAAAAGAAACCCTAGGTGAGAAAGGGGAAAGAGATCTAAGCTCCATAAAACAAAAGAGAATTTAATTCTCAATCTAAGAGTTTAACTCTTCTGCAAAAGAACTTAGTTCTTCCTCTGATTGAAGATCTGCAGAAGCAAATCTCCCCACAAGTTGAGAATTTAATTCTCATCGGGGAGATTCTGCTATGCAGATCCAAAACTTAGAGGGAGAATTGAGTTTAGAGAATTTAATTCTCCCAAATTCGTAGGAATTTAATTCCTCCAAATAAAACTAGGGTTTAACCCTATATGAGAATTTAATTCTCTTAATTTCACAGGAATTTAATTCCTCCCAAATAAAACTAGGGTTTAACCCTATATGATAATTTAATTCTCCCAAATTCATAGAATTTAATTCATCCAAGACAGAACTAGGGTTTAATCCTATATGAGAATTTAATTCTTCCACATACATAGGAATTTAATTCCTTTAAAACATAATTAGGGTTTAACCCTATAGAGAATTTAATTCTTAAAACAAAGAAACTTGAAAGCTTTCCATGCACGTAAAAAACTTGATCACGTGGTAACACGTGACCCCCATTCTCAATAAACAGAGAAGAAAAAACAGAACTTGGTCACGTGGTGACACGTGACCCCCATCCTTAATGATCAGAAAAGAAAGAATAAAACTAGGTCATGTGCCCCCACTGTCACGCCCCGCTTCCCAGTGTACGGCGAAGGGGACGCGACGAGGTCCGCTACGTATGTACTCAGAAGTACATACGCTAAGCGTAGCTAAGAAATATAAAATAAATACACAAGAGACAAGAGTATAAAAAGAACAGCAACTTTATTAATAACATTCTTTTGTACAATGCATGAAAATAAAATACAACTGAAATGAAAAGCGATGCCTAAATAGTGGCATAACAGGAAATGAAAATACTGGAAAGAGCAAGATACAATATCTAGAGCTCAGGGTCTTCGTTAAACTGCTCCAAGTCTTCACCGGTGGGCTCGATCTCTGCTGAGTCCAACGCACCTGACGACATTCAAAGAAGAAAGAAATAGAATGTCGTCAGCGAACAGGTCGCTCGGTAAGTCCCAAAGATAAGAGGGAAGTAGAGAAGACAGAATAAGAAGGTACATTTTTAAAGTGTAAGCTATTGTTGCAATGTTATATTAACGCTGTTGTTTGTAGCTTGGTACAGAAGGATGCCAGTGTATACAAGGGGGTCTCTATATGCTAGAGACCAGGGCAAAAGGAAAGTACAAGGAACCGTTATGCCACGGCACAACTGCAATGGGATTCAGGTTAGGTGTCTTAATCTGACCACCTCGTGCCACCTTTAACACCTTCCGTACCAATCTACCCCTTAAACCCCGTAGTGTTTTAACAGTATTGTTGTATTGTATTGTGTAAGTTGGATGACTGACCAAAACCATGATATCAATAAACATGTTGTAACTGCATAATCAGGTAAATGGAATAACAGGATAATGGATGTACATCCATGGTTTGATTCAGTCAAGTTATATAAAATATTAACTGGATTCTGGGATTCATGTGTTCATATTGAGTTGGAATATTAAAGAATATGGATTGACTTGAATCATATTCAAGTCAAAAATAGTCAGACTCAAACCCGAGTCAGACTAAAAGAAAGGTAATTTGAAGTTCTATAATTGTTAGGGTCCTTATTATAATTTATAAAACTTGAGGGGGTTTTAGGTAAAAAGTACTATTGTATAGTTTTCAAGATACACCTCAAGTATCTATTATTCTTCTTTATGGTTATAATGAGTGTGAGTTTTATTTGTGTTATTCTAGTGGATATATCCTAATAAAAGTATTAATTGATTTATTTGAAATTTCATGGTATTTTAACGTAACTTTTAATCTTGTAATTTTTAGTAAAAGGTGGAAACTTATCTTATAATAAAATAGGTGTTTAAATGATAAATATACATATGTTAATACAAAATAATTTTATATAAATATTTTATTTTCCAAAATCTCATTTTTCTTAAATGTCGTATTTTAAACCTTTCGAGACCGAATGCTCCTTGCGGAGGTCTGAATCTCGCACTACTAGCCCGCGGGTGCACGATGAACCGTACTATCCCTAACGGGTTCCCCAAAGGTGGGTTGTAGTGGCGCTTTGCAAAGATTTAATAAGTACTATTCATTTAGAAAACGGTTTTATAAAGATAAGGTATTTATTTGTAAAAGGATGTAAATTTCCGTATTTTAGTTTCTAGGGTTTCCTAAGCCAACTAGCCTATTTCTAAGGGTCTAAACGACAAGTCATTAGAAGCCTCAAATCGCCTCTTCACCGCCAATTGTGGCCAGGTAAGTACAAGTGAGGAGGGAGGGATCCGCTCACGAATCGTGAGGCGGGCCTTTTAAAGTTACCCAAGCTCACTTGCCTAGCCTAGACACCACAAAGTCAGTTTAGATAAACGATCGATGTCCATGACATATCGTATTTTCTTTTAAAAGATTTTGTTTTAGAATTGTGTACAACTTAAAGCTTTCAGAAAAGGTTTATAAAGAAAATAGTATTTTAATGTATGTCTTGTATTTTCGTATTCTAAGTTTTGATGATATCAATTAGGGTCGTATTTGTGTGTGTGTGGAGGTAGGTCATTACCTCGTGACTTATTTTAAGGTATTGTGAAGTTTAGGGGTTAAAGATGATATATTAAACATGAGGGTATTTAAGTGAAAGAATACGGTATTTGCAAAAGTTATCATTTCATGTGTGAAAACTCGTTCAAATTGATTTTTACAAGTTTAGTGATCAAGATGAACATATTTAGGAATGAGGGAATTGATTAGAAGAAGGAAAATAAACTTTATGGTATTATTGTGAAAAGAATACGATATTACAAGAAAGTTATCATTTCATGTGAGAAACTTTGTCCAATTTGATTTTTATGTGATTAATAGTCATCATGAATATGTTTAGGTATTATGGATTAGGTGACAAGTGGGATTTTGTAGAAAAATCGAATCGGAAATCGGTTTGTTCCGATTTCCGTCGGGTTTCAAAAAGTCGTATTTTTTTCTTAAAAGAAAAGAGAGATAGAAAAAGTGGGACTTACAAGTTTGGACAAGCTAGGGAGGCTAAGAAAGTAGTGGGTTGTCGGTGCGTCGAAACGTCGTAAAGGGTTCTAGCACGATCGCCGGAATTCGTCGTCGGTTTCGGCAGCGCTTCGCTTTTCGCTCTATTTCTAACGTACCGAGTTCTCTTGAGAATTTTAGAGAGTGGACTTAGAATTGTAGGGTGAAATAGTAGAGGGTAGGGGTGTTTATATAGGGCTAGGCTAGGGTTAGGGTTTTAATTAAAAAAATATAAAAATAATTAAGAAAAACATTAAAATTCATTAAATTTTGGAATAAAAGAGGTTTAATGAGAATTTGATAACTGTTCTGAAAATTTAGTGTATACAGGGGGGTTGACCAAGTCAACACGGAGAAAATCCGTGTTGACGACTCGGCCGAGTCGGGACACCGTTGGGTGGGTAATTCCATGGGGGGATTTTTGGTATACTTAACTTTTTGGGTTCTGTATAAATTTTGAGAGTTATGGCTGTTTGACTGTTGACCTTCCCAAAAAAATTAAAACAAAATGATATAAAAAATATGTGGGGCATGGGATTCGAACTCTGGTGGCTTGGTTTAGCAGTGCAAGGTATTACCAATGAGCTACAAGCTCCTTCTTATAATTATTGTAGGGAATTAGGTACTTAAAGTGTTATCGGCAACATTAATACTCCAAGTATACTTCAAATTTAAATCAAATTTAGGTATACAAAAATTGAAGTTGTTACAATCTACCCTCCTTACAAAAATTTCGTCCTCAAAATTTACAACTTTTATTTGAGGACTAGTTTACAAAAAGGTGCGGATATCTTGCATGCATTTTATCTTCCCTTTCCCATGTGGATTCTCCTGGAGTGTCTTTCCTCCACATCACTCGAACCAGGTTAACTTCCTTGTTCCGAAGTGTCTTCACTTTCCTGTCCAGGATCTCCACGGGCTGTTGCTCACAAGACAAATCGGGCTGTATAGTTAGCTCGGAATGATCGAGAACATGGCTGGGGTCACTCACATACTTTCTGAGTTGGGATATGTGGAACACGTTATGCACTCCTTCCAATGAGGGTGGAAGCGCTAAACGGTACGCCACTTCACCGACTCGTTCGAGTATGTCAAACGGTCCAATGTATCTCGGACTTAGCTTACCCCGTCTTCCAAATCAGATCACTCCGCGGTTCGGAGATATCTTCAAGAATACATGGTCTCCTGGCTGGAACTCCAAGTGTCGTCTCTTTGCATCAGCCCAGTGTTTCTGTCTATCTTGGGCTATGCGCATTCTTTCCCTGATAGTACGAACCACATCAACGGTCGCTACTATCATCTCTGGTCCAAGAAGTTCCCTATCTCCGATGTCGTCCCAACTTAATGGCGATCGACACTTCCTTCCATATAATGCTGCAAAAGGTGCCATTCCTATACATGCTTGGTAGCTGTTGTTGTATGCGAACTCCACAAGATGCAGGTGATCTTCCCACGATCCTTTGAAGTCGAGCATACATGCTCTGAGCATATCCTCCAAGATCTGAATAGTTCGTTCCGACTGACCATCTGTTTGTGGATGATAAACCGTGCTGAAGTTCAGACTTGTTCCCAAGCTAGCTTGCAGACTCTGCCAAAATTGCGATCGGAACCTGGTGTCACGATCGGAGACAATGCAGACCGGTACTCCATGAAGTCTCACAATTTCCTGTATGAGTTCATGGGTATCAGAGATAGTACATTATGAAGAGTTTTTAAATCTAAATTAGATTATTACCTCCATGTACTTCTTCGCTAGTATCTCAGTTGATTGGCCAACTCGAAATGGAATGAAATGAGCCGACTTTGTGAGTCGATCCACAATGACCCATATCGCATCGTTACCCTTTGTGCTGCGAGGAAGAGCAGTTACAAAGTCCATCGTGATGTGCTGCCACTTCCATTCTGTGATTGGTAACGGTTGAAGTAATCCAGCAGTCCTGTGACGTTCAGCCTTTACTTGCTGACACACCAAGCATTTTGCGATGCTTCTGGCTACTTCACGCTTCATTCCATGCCACCAATAATTCTGACGTAGATCTTTGTACATTTTGGTACCTCCAGGATGTACTGAATAGGGAGAGCTGTGAGCTTCTTTCATCAACTCTTCCCGGACAGGACCTTTTGGTACACACAATCTGCTACCGTATCTCAAAGATCCGTCTTCATGGATGATGAAATCTGTTCTGGGTCCATTCTCCACTTGTTCTCTGATATTTTGCAACTTAGCATCGCTGGCTTGAGTTGCTTTGATCTGATTGACAATGGTTGATTGAATTTGTAGATTCATCAAACTTGAAGCATCACCTGGCATGACTAGTTCAATCTCCATCTGATGTAAGTCTTGCTGAAACTTCCACTGAGCAGTGAGATTCATTGATAATGGTTGGCGACTAAGAGCATCATGTACTACGTTCACCTTTCCTGGGTGATATTGCAAGTTGATGTCAAAGTCCGCCATGAGTTCTAACCATCTTCTCTGCCGTATATTCAACTCCTTCTGAGTAAACACATACTTCAGACTTTTATGATCTGTGTAGATGTTCACTCGTTCACCAAGTAAGTAGTGGCGCCAAATTTTGAGAGCAAAGATAACGGCTGCCAACTCCAGATCATGCGTCGGATAATTGCGCTCATGAGTCTTCAGTTGTCTTGAAGCATAAGCCACAACCTTACCGTGCTGATCTAGAACACATCCTAATCCCTTACCGGATGCATCGCAATGCACTTCGAATCCTCCAGATTGATCCGGTATTACGAGAATAGGTGCAGATGTCAGTCTTGACTTGAGTTCTACAAAAGCTTGCTCGCATGCTTCTGACCACACAAATTCTTCATCTTTTCGTGTAAGCTTGGTCAAGGGTGTTGCTATCTTCGAAAAGCCTTCAATAAACCTTCTGTAATATCCAGCTAAACCCAAGAAACTTTGAATATCCTTCACTGACTTTGGTGTAGGCCATTCGCTAACTGCCAAAACTTTTGCTGGATCCACAGAAATTCCTTCTCCTGATACGATATGTCCAAGAAAACCAACTTGATTTAGCCAAAACTCACACTTGCTGTACTTGGCATAAAGCTTATGTTGTCGAAGAGTTTCCAGGACAATTCGTAGATGCTCTGCATGCTCATTCCGATTCTTAGAATATACCAGGATGTCGTCGATGAAGATGACAGCGAACCTGTCTAAATACTCCCGGAAAACTTGGTTCATTAGGTTCATGAAGATTGCGGGTGCATTGGTCACTCCAAATGGCATTACTAGAAATTCGTAATGTCCATAGCAAGTTCTGAAAGCTGTTTTGTGAATATCAGATTCCTTGACCTTCACTTGATGATAACCTGAACGAAGATCCAATTTAGAGAAAACACAAGATCCACTTAGCTGATCGAATAAATCGTCGATGCGTGGGAGTGGATACTTGTTCTTTATAGTGACTTCGTTCAAGGCCCTATAATCGATGCACATTCTGTATGAACCTTCCTTCTTCTTTACCGGTAATACAGGTGCTCCCCAACACTATTTTAAGCATTTTGTCTCCAGTGTTTAACACTGTTTTAAATACATCACGTGAGGACACGTGACCACCAGATGTCCTCTAGTGTTTAACACTATTTTAAAGCCAGCTTAGCCCAAATTGGCTAAGTTTTCCAGAGGCAAAATCTCCCCTTCAAATGGACTTTAAAATCCAGAGCTACAATGTTTAATGCTACAATGTTTAATGCTCAGCCAAAGACAAAATGTTATCAGAGCCCTCAAACTCTTGTTTTGCATTGCTAAATAATGAGGGGCTGAACCCAGACAAATATTTAATGGTCTAACAAAGGGCCAACATTTCAAACTTAATTGAACTTAGCCCAAATTGGCCATAAGTCCTCAATTCAGATTTAACTGAGCTAATGTGCTCATAATCTAATTAATTGATTTTAGTTCCAAAATTGGACTATAGATTTCCCAATCAATATCGGTTTAAGGGTACATATCTGAACTCCTCTGATATTTGTCGCTGTAATCCTTCAACGTCTTCAGAGAGGTGACGGATCCCGACAACCATACATTTCATGGACTATGATGTCCTTAACCTTGACTGTGGGGTCTTTAAACTCACGGACGATGATGTCCTTAGCCTCGGACTGTGGGGTCCTTTTAAACCTTGGACTGAGATATCCTTAACCTTGGACCGAGACGTCCTTAAACTAACGTTGGACCACCATGTCCTTAAACTGGTAATTGACCGCAAAGTCCCTAAACTAAAACTATAGAGCCCAAATGCTCTTTTGTTGGATCTAAATGATCCTGTTACGTAGATCTTAGTCTAAAATTAGACTAACGTGTCCTTAAAAAACTGTTAAGTTGATCTTAGTCTAAAATTAGACTAACTGTAACAACCTAGTTCATTTATACCAATTACAGTTCCCGTATTATTTATCTGTGATATTTTCTAGATTTATCGGGTTTTGGGTGTGAGTGGTATTCTACATTTTTTCATTGCATTCGACCCGATTCGCTTGCTTGAACCTGTTTGATTCATATTTATAAACAATCCTGGCTTGTTAAATAGACACGTGCATCTCATGTATGTTGCATATTGGCATTTCATCTAGTATCGCATATTTTACATATAACATTTTAAGTTTCAGAAAATAATTTAAAATTTCATTTCATAGCCTACATGATACCCCTAACCCCGTGGTAGCATCCGCGGATCTTGTTCTCATCCCGTTCAGTGAAACGGACGTGTTTGGATGGCTACGCGCACGTACGTGCATCCGTTCTTGGGGGTATGCATTTTCATTATCTGAGCATTCATTTTAAATTTTGAAGGTCGCATATATTTTTCATATTTAAAATCTGAATTTTTAGACCCGACCTGGGCGTGTTTTGGAGTAACTTTGTATTTGCCAAAATCTCAAAACGTACTAATATTATATTCTTTAATATTATCTTACGTAACTGTAATATATATATATATATATATATTTAGCAAGTAATATTTTAAAGAAAAGATTTTTTAAAAAAATACTTTTAACTCACAAATCTCTCTCTTTATCTCTCTCTCTACCTGACTCTCTCTCTCTGCATTATTTATATTTCCTTTAAAATCCTACCTAATCAAATCTGTCTCTCTCTCTCTCTCCTTCACATATTTATATTTATATATTTTTATTTTTATATAAACCCCATACAACTCTCTCTCTCTTCCTCACCTCCCCGTTCCCCACCTCAGCAAGAACCCTAACCCACGTACTTCACCTCGCCGTCACCGTCACTACCTTCTCCCTCGTCTCCACGCCCCCGTCTTCATCACCTCCACCTCCTCCACTCTTCTCTACTTCCCATTATCACCCGCCGACGCCTGCAACCCCGAGCACCGAAACCCACAACTGCAGAAAACCCCACATCACGTTACCCTTGCCGTAGACCCTCCGACCTCCTCGACCTCCTCGCCTTCATCCCCTCACCCTCATCTCCTTCATCACCTCTCTCTTCTCCCCGACGACGCCCGCAACCTCACCGCAGCAAACCCATGCCAAGCCCTAACCCACGCCTGCGCCTCACCTTGTCGTCACCGCCGGCGATCTCTCATCCTCACAGACACCTTCTCCTCTCTTTCTCTGCTCGACTTCCTTCTCCCCCTTTCTTTTCCCCTGCACACCCCGACGCCACTGCAAACCGACCCTAAGAAACCCAAGAACCCGATCTTCGAACCTGACCTCGCCTGCAGTCCTCGTCGCCGCCGACCATCCTCGTCGGCCTCCCCTCGTCACCAGCACCGCCTCCATCTCCTCACCAATACCCCAGAGCCTTTTCCCCTGCGCAAGAACCCACTGCCTGTGCCTAACCCCACTGCCTTTTACCTCGCCGGAAAACCCTCGCCTGCATCCTCGCCGTCGACGGCCCATCGTCGACGTCACCCCCTCTTCTTCCTCTCTGAATCCTGAACACCATCACTCAAGACCCCAGACCACTTCCTTTCTTCTCCTTTTCTTCTCTTTACTTCTTGGATTCTTGTTTTCCCGACGATCGCCGGAGCCGTACCGCTGCCGACGATCCGAGCAACCCTGTGGACATCCCCTACTTGCGTGGTTACTTTCTTGCTGTGCCTGGACCTGTTCCGTGTGCGCATGTGGACGTTGCAACATTTGCCGACATTGGACGCTGCGTGCGCATCCCGTATCGTGATCCCCGAGGCAAGTAAAACTTGCTACATGCTATATATATTATTTCATATTTATTTAGATATATATTAAGTATGAAGTTTGAATTTAGTGCCCTATATTACATTTTACCATTCGATGTCCCGTTTATATCATTTTAGAGTTGAGTATGAAAACATACCTGGTTGCATGTTCGATTACAATATTTTGTGCCCACGTCCATATTTATATCATAGTGCTTAGTTGCATAGCCCATAGTACCATAAAGTAGTTTATAACATTTCAAACTCCCGTTTGCATCTATCTCGTCTAGTATACATATTATTGCATCCATAGATCACTTGAATATATAACATTGAAATATTAACATTCCACCTTTGATAAATTGTAGTTTAATTAGTATTGAAACTTTAACTTTAACTCTGACCATAACGGTGCAACTATATGCCTTAATCCGTACCTGATTGCATTTACATTACAGTGTTCCATTTTATTGTTCCATTAGTATCCCATGCTTGTTTGGTATACCCATGCTTATGTTAGTTGATTATAAGCACCCACATGACATTTTTGTGTACCCCTGACATGACTTGTTATGCCTACTACTTGACATGACATGGTACCGTGCACCTCTCGACATGACATGATACCTATATACTAGCTGGCTTGACCTGATGTACCATGGCTCTACCTGTTACCTGATCTTGTGACTAATGCCAACAAACCTGACTTGTTGTCCTTACGGACATTTCCTGTTGTCTATCCAGACAAACATGTACCTGCTTGATCATGTGTTGGCATTAACTCTAGATTATTTAATACCTGACTTGAATACATATAACTTGGGGGTATGGGGAAATCAATGATGAAACCTGACTTGTAACTCGACAGTTCTCTACCTTTTCTGATCAGTCTTACGGGCTAGGCCAGCCCCGGGGTGATGCTGCTGACATCACTCGTCATTACCTACTACCCTTTTACTGCCTTGCGGCATGTCTCGGATTCAGCCCGAGAGTCATAGACCGTGATCCCGGGCACGCACGGGATACTATTGAGTTACATCGATGATTCATCAAATTGATTTCAAAGACTTGAGAGTAGTTAGCACAGTAGACCCGTTTAGATTACTCACTGCACATTACCCTCACTGTCCTCACTTATGTCACTGTTACACCTGTTTTACCATTTATACTCATACCTGCATATCTTGTTACCCCTGTTTATAGTATTGCTTGATATTATGACGCACTGACGTCTAGGTTTTGCATGGCCCAGATTCTCTCCCTTTATTGAAAACTGATCAGGAGTACTGCCGCCGTCAGACTGAGCGGTGAGGATCCTGTTGGTATCCAGTTTTACTTTCCAGGTGTTTTATTTATTGGATCTTTTGCTTCCGCATATTATATTATTTCTTGACTCGTTGATTCTAGCTCATGGACATGTACTAGATAGTTTAGTTTGCTTTCCTGTTCTTGATATCTCTACAGCCGTAATGTGACTGTGGAAGGATATTTCCTATCCACAGGTAGCATGGTTGGCTATGTCACGTGCCTATCTTAGCGTACTCTGGGAAGCGGGGCGTGACATGGTTTGTTTGGTATCAGAGACATGGGATATAGGTTAATCGAGTTTGATTCTTTTTGTAGTTGGGTATTGGACCCAATACACGAATCAGAATACTCGTGATTAGGAACATGTCCTGCCACATTGCTATCATGATTCTTGAATCATATCTTTCTTTTATCCTTCGCCTTGACGATATGCAAACCACTTTGCATCTCGGCTTGAAACCTTTTGGTTTCCTATTGTTTCTCCCTGTTCTTTGATTCTGATACTAGGATTTGGGCGACTTGAGTGGAGTTATGTAATTGTACCCATGAACTGCAGCATGGTTACAATGCGGTACTCTATTTAAGTAACTTGGAGTCATATTCTTGATTCACTTCCTTATTTCATGGTCGTTATATTGCCTTGCTTCTCTTGCTTTCCAGTTCATGTTTTATCGCAAGCTTAAATCCTGTTTACCGTGCTTATCTTCTTCAGTGTTTGGCTTCAGGTGAAATCGTTTCAGGTATCCTACTTGTTCATGTCTTTCCCGCATTAGAATTATTCAATTCTGGTGCATTCTTTGTTTGTTGTTGTCTTGGGAATGGATTTTCTCGGCACTTTCCACGCTCACATTGGTTGTAGAGCATAGAAAGCGAATTTCCAGATTCCCGGATATCCAGAGGTTGTTTGGAGTTAACAAATCTGTCGGGCCAGTCGAGTTTAGGGCTAGGCCGACAAATAATGTTCTTTCGTCGATGAAAGTGGATAAAGAAGAAACGCCAGATGTTGTTCGAGATTTCATGGACGTATTCAAGGACATATCAGATTTACCGTCAAAACGAGATGTGGAGTTCGCGATTGATCTTGTTCCTGGTGCAGCGCCAATCTCAAAGGCGTACTACCCAATGGCACCAGTGGAGTTGGAAGAAGTCAAGAAGCAGGTTACAGAATTACTTGAGAAGGGTTGAATTCGCAGCAGTAACTCACCTTGGGGAGCTCCAGTTCTTCTAGTAAAGAAGATGATGTCACAAGGAGGATGTGCATCGATTATCGAGAATTAAACCGGATGACTATTAAGAACAAGTACCCGATCCCTCGCATTGGCGAATTGTTTGAGCAGCTTAGTGGCGCAAGGGTATTCTCGATGCTGGATTTGCGATCCGGATATCATCAGGTCCGAATTAAATCAGAGGATGTTTGCGAGACGGCGTTCAGAACTCGGTATGGACATTACGAGTATTTAGTGATGCCCTTCAGAGTAACAAATGCACCAGCGATATTTATGGGCTTGATGAACCGAAACTTTTCACCACTCTTGGACCAGTTTATAGTGGTGTTCACTGATGATATTTTGGTCCACTCAAAAGAGTATTGAAGAGCATGCAGAACACTTGAAGATCGCACTGCAGACATTGAGGCCAGAAAGATTATATGTAAAGATGAGCAAGTGCGAGTTTTGGCTTGAAGAAGTGAAGTTTTTGGGGCATGTCGTGTCCGGAGATGGAATCGCTGTTGATCCCGAAAAGATTGCAGCAGTTCGAGATTGGCCAATTCCGAAGAATGTTGCGGAGATAAGAAGCTTTCTTGGACTTGCCGGGTATTACAGAAGGTTCGTGGAGAACTTTGCTCGTCTGGCAGAGCTTTTGACCAAGCTTACGCGCAAAGAAGTACCATTTCTGTGGACGGATAAGTGTGCGTCAGCTTTTGAGGTGTTGAAGCAGTGATTGATAACTGCTCCTATTTTGACCATGCCAGACAATTCCGGAGGATTGGTGATTCACAGCGATGCATCTGGGAAAGGATTGGGATGTGTTTTGATGCAGCACGGAAAGGATATAGCTTACGCATCGAGACAGTTGAAAACCCATGAGAAGAATTACCCAACTCATGATTTGGAGCTTGCAGCAGTGATTTTCGCTTTGATGATTTGGAGACACTACTTATTGGGCGAAAGGGTCGAAGTATTCACCGATCACAAAAGCCTAAAGTATGTGTTCACGCAGAAAGAGCTTAACATGAGGCAGCGTAGATGGTTGGAGCTGATGGCTGACTACGATCTTGATCTCAAGTACCATCCGTGGAAAGTTAATGTTGTACCGGATGCGCTTAGTCGGGTGCCAGCAATTCAGATGTTGACTGCTCAGAAGGGTCTTATTGAAGACTTTCGAAGATTTGATTTGGGGGTTGTGCTATCGCGTTCTTCGGGACAGTTGGTACAGCTGCAAAGACAGTCGTCGTTGATCGAGAATATTAACGCAGCGCAGTTACAGGACCCAAGATTGCAAAAGCTTCGGGAACATGTTGGAGCTAGGTTTCGAACGGACTTACTGATTCATGAAGATGGTTCGTTGCGATATGGTAGTCGTTTGTGTATGCCAAAGGGAAATATCCGCGAAGAAGTTATGAAGGAGACGCACAGTTCAGCATATTCCGTACATCTAGGAGGCACGAAGATGTACCGTGAGCTACGACAGCATTCTGGTGGGAAGGCATGAAAGGGAGATTGCTCGCTTGTAGCAAGGTGCTTGTTGTGTCAGCAAGTAAGGCTGAACATCAAAGGGTTGCTGGTTTATGGCAACCACTTCCGATTCCTCAATGGAAGTGGGAACATATAACCATGGATTTCGTGACGGCTTTACCGCGGAGTCCAGAAAGGCAATAATGCAGTTTGGGTGATTGTTGATCGATTGACCAAGGCAGCTCATTTTATACCATTTCGAGTTGGTCAATCAACAGGAGCTTTGGCAGAACGGTGCATGCAGGAGATTGTAAGATTGCATGGAGTACCGGTGAGCATCGTGTCCGACCGTGACACTCGTTTCTTATCACACTTTTGGAGGAGCTTACAGGAAAGTTTGGGGACTCGTTTGAAGTTTAACACCGCTTATCATCCTCAAACAGATGGCTAGTCGAAGAGAACGATCCAAACTCTTGAAGACATGTTGAGAGCTTGCATGTTAGACTTCAAGGGTTCATGGAAGGATCATCTACATTTGGTGGAGTTTTCTTACAACAACAGTTTCCTGGCGACTATTCAGATGGCTCCATTCGAAGCTTTATATGGTCGCAAGTGTCGTTCACCTGTTTGTTGGGACGATATTGGTGAACGAAGATTGTTGGGACCAGATTTGGTTGTGCAAACGGTTGAGAAGGTTAATACTATCCGGAATCATGAAAGCAGCACAAGACCGACATAAGAGTTGGGCAGATACATCGAGAAGACCTCTAGAGTTCGCCGTTGGTGATTTGGTATTCTTGAAGATATCACCGATCAGAGGGGTGATCCGTTTCGGAAGCCAAGGAAAGCTCAGTCCTCGATTCGTTGGACCCTTTGAGATTTTAGAGCGTGTTGGAGAAGTGGCGTATCGTTGGCGTTACCGCAATCCTTGGTAAATGTTCATGACGTGTTTCATGTATCTCAACTCCGTAAGTATGTTCGAGATGAAACACATGTGTTGGATCATTCGGAGCTGATTGTACGAGAAAATTTAACCTTTGAGGAGCGACCGATGTCAATTGTGGATCAAAGAGAAAATGTTCTTAAGAACAAAGTTATCCCTCTTGTACTTGTTTCTTATGGTAATCGCTCACATGGAGAGTCAACTTGGGAACGAGAGGATGAAATCCGGCAGAAGTTTCCACATCTATTCTTGTAGTTTCTTGATTGTTTATCATTTCTTGTTCTTGGAATTTCGAGAACGAAATTCTTTTTGTAGTTGGGTATAATGTAACAACCTAGTTCATTTATACCAATTACAGTTCCCGTATTATTTATCTGTGATATTTTCTAGATTTATCGGGTTTTGGGTCCGAGTGGTATTCTACATTTTTTCATTGCATTCGACCCAATCCACTTGCTTGAACCTGTTTGATTTATATTTATAAACTACCCTGGCTTGTTAAATAGACACGTGCATCTCATGTATGTTGCATATTGGCATTTCATCTAGTATCGCATATTATACATATAACATTTTAAGTTTCAGAAAATAATTTAAAATTTTATTTCATAGCCTGCATGATACCCCTAACCCCGTGGTAGCATCCGCGCATCTTGTTCTCATCCCGTTCAGTGAAACGGACGTGTTTGGATGGCTACGCGCACGTACGTGCATCCGTTCTTGGGGGTATGCATTTTCATTACCTGAGCATTCATTTTAAATTTTGAAGGTCGCATATATTTTTCATATTTAAAATCTGAATTTTTAGACCCGACCCGGGCGTGTTTTGGAGTAACTTTGTATTTGCCAAAATCTAAAAACGTACTAATATTATATTCTTTTATATTATCTTAAGTAACTGTAAAATATATATATATATATATATATTTAGCAAGTAATATCTTAAAGAAAAGATTTTTTAAAAAAATACTTTTAACTGACAAATCTCTCTCTTTATCTCTCTCTCTCTACCTGACTCTCTCTCTCTGCATTATTTATATTTCCTTTAAAAATCATACCTAATCAAATCTGTCTCTCTCTCTCTCTCTTTCACATATTTATATTTATATATTTTTATTTTATATAAACCCCATACAACTCTCTCTCTCTTCCTCACATCTCCCATTCCCCACCTCCGCAAGAACCTTAACCCACGCACCTCACCTCGCCGTCGCCGTCGCTACCTTCTCCCTCGTCTCCACGCCCTCGTCTTCATCACCTCCACCTCCTCCACTCTTCTCCACTTCCCATTATCACCTGCCGACGCCTGCAACCCCGAGCACCGAAACCCACAACTGCAGAAAACCCCACATCACGTTACCCTTGTCGTAGACCCTCCGACCTCCTCGACCTCCTCGCCTTCATCCCCTCACCCTCATCTCCTTCATCACCTCTCTCTTCTCCCCGACGACGCCCGCAACCTCACCGCAGCAAACCCATGCCAAGCCCTAACCCACGCCTGCGCCTCACCTTGTCGTCGCCGCCGGCGATCTCTCATCCTCACAGACACCTTCTCCTCTCTTTCTCTGCTCGACTTCCTTCTCCCCCTCTCTTTTCCCCTGCACACCCCGACGCCACTGCAAACCGACCCTAAGAAACCCAAGAACCCGATCTTCGAACCCGACCTCGCCTGCAGTCCTCGTCGCCGCCGACCATCCTCGTCGTCCTCCCCTCGTCACCAGCACCGCCTCCATCTCCTCACCAACACCCCAGAGCCTTTTCCCCTGTGCAAGAACCCACTGCCTCTGCCTAACCCCACTGCCTTTTACCTCGCCGAAAAACCCTCGCCTGCATCCTCGCCGTCGACAGCCCATCGTCGACGTCACCCCCTCTTCTTCCTCTCTGAATCTTGAACACCATCACTCAAGACCCCAGACCACTTCCTTTCTTCTCCTTTTCTTCTCTTTACTTCTTGGATTCTTGTTTTCCCGACGATTGCCGGAGCCGTACCGCTGACGACGATCCGAGCAACCCTGTGGACGTCCCCTACTTGCGTGGTTACCTTCTTGCTGTGCCTGGACCTGTTCCGTGTGCGCGTGTGGATGTTGCAACATTTGCCGACATTGGGCGCTGCGTGCGCATCCCGTATCGTGATCCCCGAGGCAAGTAAAACTTGTTACATGCTATCTATATTATTTCATATTTATTTAGATATATATTAAGTATGAAGTTTGAATTTAGTGCCCTATATTACATTTTACCATTCGATGTCCCGTTTATATCATTTTAGAGTTGAGTATGAAAACATACCTGGTTGCATGTTCGATTACAATATTTTGTGCCCACGTCCATATTTATATCATAGTGTTTAGTTGCATAGCCCATAGTACCATAAAATAGTTTATAACCTTTCAAACTCCCGTTTGCATCCATCTCGTCTAGTATACATATTATTGCATCCATAGATCACTTGAATGTATAACATTGAAATATTAACATTCCACCTTTGATAAATTGTAGTTTAATTAGTATTGAAACTTTAACTTTAACCCTGACCATAACGGTGCATCTATATGCCTTAATCCGTACCTGATTGCATTTACATTACAGTGTTCCATTTTATTGTTCCATTAGTATCCCATGCTTGTTTGGTATACCCATGCTTATGTTAGTTGATTATGAGCACCCACATGACATTTTTGTGCACCCCTGACATGACTTGTTACGCCAACTACTTGACACGACATGGTACCGTGCACCTCTCGACATGACATGATACCTATATACTACCTGGCTTGACCTGATGTACCATGGCTCTACCTGTTACCTGATCTTGTGACTAATGCCAACAAACCTGACCTGTTGTCCTTATAGACATTCCTGTTGTCTATCCAGACAAATCTGTACCTGCCTGATCCTGTGTTGGCATTAACTCTAGATTATTTAATACCTGACTTGAATACATATAACTTGGGGGTATGGGGAAATCAATGATGAAACCTGACCTGTAACTCGACAGTTCTCTACCTTTTCTGATCAGTCTTACGGGCTAGGCCAGCCCCGGGGTGATGCTGCTGACATCACTCGTCATTACCTACTACCCTTTTACTGCCTTGCGGCACGTCTCGGATTCAGCCCGAGAGTCATAGACCGTGATCCCGGGCACACACGGGATACTATCGAGTTACATTGATGATTCATCAAATTGATTTCAAAGACTTGAGAGTAGTTAGCACAGTAGACCCGTTTAGATTACTTACTACACATTACCCTCACTGTCCTCACTTATGTCATTGTTACACCTGTTTTACCATTTATACTCATACCTGCATATCTTGTTACCCCTGTTTATAGTATTGCTTGATATTATGACGCACTGACGTCTAGGTTTTGCATGGCCCAGATTCTCTCCCTTTATTGCAGACTGATCAGGAGTACTGCCGCCGTCAGACTGAGCGGTGAGGATCCTGTTGGTATCCAGTTTTACTTTCCAGGTGTTTTATTTATTGGATCTTTTGCTTCCGCATATTATATTATTTCTTGACTCGTTGATTCTGGCTCATGGACATGTACTAGATAGTTTAGTTTGCTTTCCTGTTCTTGATATCTCTACAGCCGTAATGTGACTGTGGAAGGATATTTCATATCCACAGATAGCATGGTTGGCTACGTCACGTGCATATCTTAGCGTACTCTGGGAAGCGGGGCGTGACACTAACGTATCCTTAACAAACGTTTAATTTGATCTTAGTCTTAAATGAGACTAATGTATCCTTAAACCCAACCCCCCAAACCCAAATCTAAGAAAATACGGATTTGGACTAATCCACGCCCTACGGGCGACGACATAAATTAGTCTCCGTATACAATCTACGGGCAACCAAAAACAAAAAAAACACCCACGACACGAAGTGACCATCTGGAGAAGGAGAAAGTTGTTACCGCGATGCGGTAGCGTAATTACCTGTAGGGGCTTGCGCCTGCTGGGAAGAGCGTCCCCACAATCAAAAACCCCTCAAATGAGGGGGAATCTGACGAAGTCTACTACATCGGCCGCATCCGTTTAAACCTTCGATATACGATGCTATAAATCAACTTGGCATCTTCGGAGAGGTGGACGGATAGCACCAATTAGCATCTGCCCCAAAATTCAGGCAAGACGGACCTACGCGGTCGCGTCTCCCGGTTTTCGGCGGGGAACACATGTGTTTAACACGTGATGCCAGTTTGGCCCTTAGTTATTTGCTTTCAGCGATTATATGCTTTGCATATAAGCACCCACGTGTTTAACACGTGATGCCAAATTATGAGGATTCTTTTCCTCTTTCTTTTCTTCCCCTTTTTATAAGGGAACAAATAGCTCTTTGCCAAAAATTTTGGCGGGAACAAATGCCCCCCATTAATTTTCCCATGTAAATTTGTACGTGGGTGAAGTAGTGCAAAGTTATGCCTGGCCATAGAATTAATGGCTTAGGAGATAAGTTTAGGGTCCTTGTAGCCTAAGACTTTTTTCATCTTCATGAGTTGTAAGGGTCTCAAGAAGGTTTTTTCTCCCTATGAGTCGTGAAGATCTCATAGGTGCATATTCCCCCTAGAAATCGTGAGGATTCCTAAGTGTTCATCTCCTCCATGAGTTGTAAAGATCTCACTCGGGTATTGTTTCCTTACTGGTCGTGAAAACCAATAAGTAGCTTCTTCATTTCATTAGCATGTAACTTTAGCGAATGTGGCCCATGGATAGTATACAAAAGTCCATCTTGACCTCTTTGTAGGGAAACGATGGCTTAGAAAACAAGTTTAGATCTGTCGCCTGAGGCTTTTCAACTTTATGAGCCATGAGGGTCTCATATATATGTTTCTCCCTACGAGTCGAGAGGATCTCGTAGGTGTATTTTTTCCTTAGGAGTCGTGAGGGCTCCTAAGTGTGTTTTCTCTTGAGAGTCATGAGGGTCTCATAAGAGAATTTTCTCCTTACGAGTCGAAAGGACACGCAAGTGGTTTTTCCTCCTCATCAGTATGCAACTTTGGAGAATGTGGCCCGTGGATAGTATACAAGAGTCATTTTGGACCTACTTATAGGGCCCTGATGGCTTAAGAAATAGGTTTAGATCTGTCGCCTAAGACTTTTCAACTTTATGAGCCGTGGGGGTCTTATAAAAACTTTTCTTTCTACGAGTCGAGAGGATCTCGTAGGTGTATTTTCTTCTTAGAAATCGTGAGGACTTCTAAGTGCGTTTTATCTTGAGAGTCGTAAGAATCTCACAAGATAATCTTCCCCTTACGAGTTGAGAGGACTCGTAAGTGGTTTTTCTTCCTCATCGGTATGCGACTTTGGAGAATGTGGCATGTGGATAGTATACAAGAGTCAGTTTGGACCTATTATAGGGAAACGATGCTTAGGAAACAGGTTGATATCCCCGTCGCCTAAGGCTTTTCACCTTCATGAGCCGTGAGGGTTTCATAAAGATATTTTTCCCTTCGAGCCGAGATGAGTCGAGAGGATCTCGCAAGTGTATCCTAACGTGAAATATAGATAACCCCTATTCTTTACGATAGGGGTCCGTTAGGTTTGTGGTACTAGGGTTTTAGTCCGTGGTACCGTCGTATTGACTGATGTATTCCTCGATATGCAGTCTTTAAGCTGCTGTTATAGTAGCCCCGCGACTGTCGTGTCTCTGATCCCTTCTGAGGCTGGACATGACGTCTTCAAGTAATCTCCTTAGGTCATATGACCATCGAAAGAGAAAGCATTAGGAATTTTCCATGACGCATTTTACTTGAGATTAGGCTCAATTTGGAGCCCCGATAAGTCATAACCACTTTGCACTGGTGTGAGATGATCTCCGATAGTCTTTTAGGCTTTATATGAGTTGCCTTCAAGACCCGAAGCTGGGAATATGTCGTTGCTTCATTTTTTTTAACGATGTCGCGTCGATTCTTTGCTGAAGTATGGTAGACATCTGTAGGACCTCTATGCTGTATGTATTGCAATTGAAGTCCGGAGTTAGGAATATGTCATCGCCCCATGACTGTCATGTCTCTGATCCCTTCGGAGGCTGGACAAGACGTCTTCAAGTAATCTACTTAGGTTAATTACCGTTAGAAGAGCAAGCGTTAGGAATTTTCCATGACGCTTTTTACTTGAGCTTAGGCTCAATTTGGAGCCCCGATGAGTCATAACAGCACCCTTCTGGGGTAGGATAATCTCCAATGGTCTTTCGGGTTTTATATGAGTTGCCGTCAAGACCCGAATCTAGGAATATGCCGTCAGTTCATTTTTTGCTTTGACCGATTCTTTGCTGAAGTAGGGTAGACATCTGTAGGACCTCCATACCGTATGTATCGCAGTTGAAGTCCGGAGCTACGAATATGCCATTGCTCCATTTTTGTTTCGACCCTTGGGTCTTTTGTTGACGTTGCGTCTACATCCTGCTGGAGTGAGAAGGAACTCCAGAATAGTCTCTAGGTTATATATGAACTGTCAAGACTTGGAGCTAGGATTTTGCCGTGACTCCATTTTTATTTGACCCTTGGGTCTTTATTGACGTCGTGTCTACACCCTGCTGGCATGAGGAGAACGTCGAGGTGATCTCTAGGCTTTAGATGTTGACATTAAGATCTGAAGCTAGGATTTTGCCGTCACTTCACATTTATTTGATTGTTGCGTCTGCATCCTGCTGAAATGAGGAAAACGTCGAGCTGGAGCTAGGATTTTTGCCATCACTCCACTTTTGTTTGTTGACGTTGCGTCTGCCCCGAGAGGGAACGTCGAGTTGGAGCTAGGATTTTGTCATTACTCCTTTTTTATTTGGCTCCTTGGAGGTTTATTGACGTCAAGTCTGCACCCTGTTGGAATGAGAAGAACGTCGAGCTGATCTCTAAGCTGTAGATGTCGCCATTGAGATCTAGAGCTAAGATTTTGCCATTGCTCCAATTTCATTTGACAGTTACATCCATACCCTGCAGAAATGAGGAGCACGTCAAGCTGGAGTTAGGATTTTGCCGTCACTCCTTTTTTCATTTGGCTCCTTGGAGCCTTTGTTGACGTCGTGTTTGCACCGAGAAGGAACGTCGAGTTGGAGCTAGGATTTTGCCATTACTTCTTTTTTGTTTGACTCTTGGGTCCTTATTGATGTTGCGTCTGTATCCTGCTGGCATGAGAAGCATGTCGAGCTGAAGTTAAGATTTTTCCATCACTTCTTTTTTTTTTTTGATTTGGCTCCTTGGAGCTTTTGTTGACGTCGCGTCTTCACCGAGAAGGAACGTCGAGCTGGAGCTGGAATTTTGCCATTACTCCTTTTTTATTTGACCCTTGGGTCCTTATTGACGTTGCGCCTGCATCCTACTGGCATGAGAAGCACGTCGAGCTGGAATTAGGATTTTGCCATCACTCCTTTTTTTTGTTTTGACTCCTTGGAGCTTTGTCGACGTTGCCTCTGCATCCTGTCGGAATGAAAAGAACGTCGGGATGACCTCTAGGCTGTACATATTGCCATTAAGATCTGGCTCTCCCTTGATGAAGCCTGGTGGGAAGATATGGTACCCTTTCTTTCATTTGTGCCCATGGATTGTATACAGGGATCGGTGTAGACCTGCCTGCAGGGCAGAAAAGTTTCATTTATATTTTTTTATTTCTTTTCACGATGCTCTATCTTTTCAGCTTTTATGTCGCGAAAGTCGCGATTGCCCAATCATTTCGGCTATTTATCATGGTGCCCAATCATTTCGGTTATATCGTTTTTTTACTCGCTATTTTTTATTGCGAGTTGCCCAAACATTTCGGCTGTTTCATATGCATATATTTTTTGCTTGCTGATTCTTATTGCGAGTTACCCCATCATTTCGGCTATTTCATATGCATTTTTTGCTCGCTGATATTTTTGTTGCAAGTTTGGAATCTGATACCAACATTGTCATCAACATCGCTACGACTGGAATATTGCCAGGAGTGAATCATCATTTGCCGTGAGAGCACTTGGGGTTTGACACCTGTTTAGACATCAGCATCGCTACCACTGAAATGTTGTCAGGAGCGAATCATCATTTGCCTTGAGAGCACTTGGGATTTGACACCTATTTAGGCATCAGCATTGCTACAACTGGAATATTTACAAGAGCGAATCATCATTTTCCTTTGTCAATTTGAACAAAGATGGCTTAGTAAATAGGGTTTGGATCCTGTCGACTAAGACTTTTTGACTTTATGAGCCGTAAGGGTCTCATAAAATTATTTCTCCCTACGAGTTGTGAGGATCTCGTAAGTGTATTTTCTCCTTAGGAATCGTGGGAATTCCTAAGTATGTGTTCTTTTATAAGTTGTAAGAATCTTATAAGAGTATTTTCTCCTTATAAGTCGAGAGAACTTACAAGTGCCGTTCACCATATAGGGACATTTCTCGTCATTGGTGGAACTTGGTGGGGGAAATGTTTATTTATGCCCGTGGATTGTATACAAGAATCGATATGGACATACTTATAGGGCAACTTTGGGGAATGTGACGGCTTAAGAACAGGTTTAAATCCCTGTAACTTAAGGCTTTTGAATCTTATGAGCCGTGAGGGCCTCATAAGGGGAATTCTCCTTACGAGTCGTGAGGATCTAGCAAGTGTAATTTCTCCTTAGGAATCATGAGGATTCCTAAGTGTGTTTCTCCTCTGTGAGTCGTAAGGATCTCACGTGGGTATTTTCTATTGACAAGGTCGAGAGGACTTTGCAAGTGCATATGAATTTTTTATTTTACGAGTTTGCGCCCTTTCCAGGTTTTCACAAACTCGCTGGCAGTTCTGCTGTTCTTACTCACGGCGCCCTTTCGGGTTTTCATCCATGCCCATTTTACTTGTGGACATACCTTTTCTTAAAGAGATCGCGCCCTTCCGGGTTTTCATAAACTCGCCGGTAGCCCTACTGTTTTTACTCACAGCGCCCTTTCGGGTTTTCATCTGTGCCCATTTTGCTTGTGGACATACCGTTTTTTTTAACGAACGATGGAACTCTCGAAAGTAGTTTCACCGCGGGTGACCCATCTATTTACTGGTGGGATTTTGGGGGTGGCTTCATCGCTAAAATAGCTGCATAGCCAGAAGGACATGAGTTGCAACCTCTACCGTTAAGACTTCGATTGAAATATAGATCTCAAGGAAGCATATCACCGTTTTGGAGACGACATGCTAGGTTAGGGACATCTCGGTCCGTCATCGCCATATTTGAGGCAAATTTTTAGTTTTAAGGACTTCTCGGTCCATTGCCGCCGTATTTGAGGCAAATAATTAGTTTAAGGACTTCTCGGTCCATTGTCGCCTTGTTTGAGGCGAATAATTAGTTTAAGGACTTCTCGGTCTGGTATCGCCGTTTTTGAGATGAAGTTTTAGTTTAAGGACATCTCGGTCCGATGTCGCCATATTTGAGGCGAGGTTCTAGTTTAAAGACATCTCAGTCCGTAATCGTCATGTTTGAAGCGAATTTTTAGTTTAAGAACATCTCGGTCCGTTATCGCCATGCTGGAGGCAGATAATTTCTAGTTTAACGACTTCTTGGTCCAATGTCGCCATATTTGAGGCGAGATTTTAGTTTAAGGACATCTCGGTCCATTATCGTCATGTTTGAGGCGAATTTTTAGTTTAACGATATCTCGGTCCGTTATCACTATGCTGGAGGCAGATAATTTCTAGTTTAAGGACTTCTCGGTCCAATGTCGTCATATTTGAGGCGGGGTTTTAGTTTAAGGACATCTCGGTCCGTAATCGCCATGTTTGAGGCGAATTTTTTAGTTTAAGAACATCTCGGTCTGTTATCGCCATGCTGGAGGCAGATAATTTCTAGTTTATGTCACACCCCACTTCCCAGTATACGGACAGAGGACGCGACGAGACCGCTACGTATTTACTCTGAAGTAAATACGCTAAGCGTATCTAAGCAATATAAATAAAATGCACAAGAGACAAAGACAATAGGTATAATTGAACAACAACTTTATTTATTAACATTCTTTTGTACAATGCATGGAAAAGTAAATATATCTGAATGAAAGCAATGCCTAAACAGTGGCATAACAGAAAAGGAGAATACATAATGTACAAGAAAAAGTACAAGTGAAGCTACAGCTCGGGATCTTCAGTAAACTAGTTTAAGTCTTCGGCGCTGGGCTCGATCTCTTGAAAGTTCGAAACACCTGACGACATTCAAAAAAGAAGAAAGAGAATGTCGTCGGTGAACAAATCGCTCGGTAAGTCCCAAAGATAAGGGAGAAATAGAATAGACAGAGAGTAAGAAAGAGAGTGTAATTTTTAAAGTTGTATTTAGTGTTAACGTTGTTGTTTGTAGCTTGGTACAGAAGAGACCAGTGTATATGAGAGGAGTCTCTATATGCCAGAGACTAAAGGAAAATGGAATACAAGGCTCCGTTAGAATGCCCGAAACAACGACAATTGAATTCAGGTTAGGTGTCTTAATGGTTGCAGTCTTGTGCCACTTCTAACACCTTCCGTACCAATCTACCCCTTTAAACCCCGCGATGTCTTGATTATATTGTTTGTATTATATTGCAACTTGTATTGTCTTGTATATAGATTGTATAATGGGATAACTTGCCGAAACCATGATATCAGTAAATGGATGTAATTGGAGAATCATGTAAATGGAAGTATATCCATGGTTCGGTTCGGTCAATATAGATTGAATAGTTTGAACATATTGATTATATGGATTCATGGAATCATATTGAATTGCAGTTTGTACTTGAATCATATTCAAGTCAGATTATTTATAATGAGACTCAGTCTGAGTCAGACAATTAGAAAAGAAATTGAATTCTGAATTAGGTTTTGATGTTATCGGTAACCGCTGTACATGGGCGACAGGATTTGTGTCTTTTTCAAAGACGATTACCGTGTTGATAACACCGTTTGTTAAGTTGTCTACCTTAGATAGGCAAGCACCCACTTCTCCGGCTCTCTGAGGCTCAAGAGATTGGTCCCGCTTTAACTTATTCTTACTAGATTCCTTATTTATAGAACTTGAGGGTGTTTTATGTAAAAATAATTTTGTATAATTTTCAAAATATACATCAAGTATTTAATTATCGTCTTTAGAGTTGTCATAGATGTAGATTTTATGTATGTGACATTTCTAGTGAATAAAACCTAATTTCATAATATATGGTGGTTAATTGTAAAGTGTTGAACTTGTATGGAGTTGCATGGTATTTTCATCTAAAGTGATTCTTATGATTTAAAAAAGTTGGAATATTTAAATTATCACAAAAATAAATATTTTGATGATACATATATATATATATATGAAAATAATTTTAATTTATTATATTTCTAGAAATCTCATTTTCTTAAGATATTTGTATTTTTAAATTTTTCGAGACCGAATGCTCCTTGCGGAGGTTTGCATCTCGCACTACTAAGCCCAAGGATGTGCGATAATCCGCACTATCCCGAACGGGTTCCCCAAATGGGTTATAGAGGCGCTTTGCAAAGACTTGTTTAAAATACATAATCTTGTGAAAATGGTTTTTATAAGTTAAAGGTAGTTTTGTGTAAAACCGTATTTCCCGAATCTATGTTTCCCAAAAGGTATCTGCTATGTTGCATATAAGTGTTGTGAAGAGGTAGGTCATTACCTCGTGATCTATCTAACGGTATAGCAAGATTAATGATGTTTTAAAGTCGAAACTAAACTACATGGTATTTTACTGAAAAAGTGCGATAAAGAAATATACATTCTTTTGAAATGGAATTTGTTCCATATGTTTTGTTAATGATTAATAGTCAAGATGTAAGAGTTTTGTATGGTTGTATTAAGAAAAATTGAATTTTACAAAGAAAACCGAATCGGAAGTCGGATTTAACTCCGCTTCCGTCGGGTTTTAGTAAAAGAAGTTTTAAAAATAGATTAGAGAAGAGGGAGGTGGGACTTACTGGCTTTAGTTTAGAGGAGAGGAAGAGGGAGTGGAAGTAGGTTCCGGTGCATCGTTTCATTACCGGGAGCTCCTAGGATCGTCGTCGGAATTTCGCCGGAGTTTCGCCCTTCGCTAACTCCACTTGTACACAAAAATTCTAGAGTGTTCTCTTGAGAGTTTGGACAGAATTTGTAAGTGAGGGGGGTGTTTAGGGGTGGTATTTATAGGGTAAAACTAGGGTTAAGGTAGGTGAAAGGGTGTGAAGAAACTGTATTAAATGTTGTATTTAAAATTGAGTAAATAGGTGTTTTAAAAGGCTCTGTTACTATGCAGAAAATTTAAATTGTACAGGGGTTATGAGAATCCAAAAAGGCACAAGGTTCATGAAGACAACTCGGCGATCCGACCGAGTTCGGCCGGCGGCGGCGGCCGATTCGGCCGAGTCGCCGGCCCGATTCGGCCGAGTCGGGCCGGGGCTCGTCGCCACATGTCTGCCGTCGGTTGGTCTTCCCCCTGGGCCAGTTTGTTTTATATGTGACTTTTGGTTTTTACGAATTATGCACGTGTAGGCTCTTGGGATTCTAAAATTTTTAAAAGAAATCAATATTAAAAATAATGTGGATGGTGGGATTTGAACTCTGGTGCTTTGGTTCAGCAGTGCAAGGTATTACCAATGAGCTACAAGCTCCTTCTTGCTATTAAAAAGCAAAACAAATTTATAACTCGTGCTCAGGCAAAAGTACCCCTTTTCTGTATTTTTGAAAAAATTGTACAGAAAGTTTAGGGTTGTTACAGCTTAAGGACTTGTCGGTCCAATATCGCCATATTTGAAGCGAGATCTTAGTTTAAGAACATCTCGGTCCGTTAACGCCATGATTGAGGCGAATTTTTAGTTTAAGGACATCTCGGTCCGTTATCGCCATTTTTGAGGCAACGGAGGTTCTTTGCATACTACTCTCAGATTTTTTTTTTGACTGAGGAGATAGAGAGCGGACACGAGCATCATCATCTATCATTGACCTAGGTCATGACTCGTCAAGCGTAGTATTTTTTGAGGAACCGGCCGTTTATTGGCCGGAAGGGTCTTTCTCCATGCAGGATGGTGGCGATGGACTTCTGTTTATCCTCCGGTTTACGATATCTTTCCGTGTCTTAGAAGTCTGGTAGGAAGTACTTTGCGTCTTTATATTTCCGAACCTCGTTTACGGAGAACGGGTTTAGCTCTCCCGTGACAGTGTATTCCGAGTCGTCTTTGAAATACTTCATACACTGATGTTGTGTAGAAGGGATGACGTTGTACTCATAGAACCAGGGCATGCTGAGCAAAGCGTTGTAGCAAGTCTTGGCATCAATGACGTGAAATTTGATGTCAGTGACGCGCAACCCAAAGCGTAACGTCAGTATTACGGCCCAAGCGTCCGTGACGACTGTGAGTCGAACCCGGAGATAGTAATTTTGTCTCGGGCCAAATGCTGAACGTTCATGCAAATCTCCTTCAGCACTTTCACGTTGAGAAGGTTGACGGAGGATCAGTTGTCGACAAGGATTTTCCCTATTTTGATATCGTGGTAATACCCGGTGACGTATAACGGGCGGTTATGCTCGCATGTACCAAGGAGGAGTTCTTCATCGTTGAATGTAATGTCAGCTGTGTGAACCTCCGCCAGCTCATCCTTCATCTTCTCTTCTGCGAGGAAAGCTTGGAACTGATTGGGCTCTTGTAATGCCTTGATCAGAAAATCTTATGCCTCTTTGGACAGGAGGAGAGCATCCAATATGCTCAGTTGGGAGGGTATTTTCCTCAGATGTGCCAGGACATTGTAATCCACCTTATTTTTCTTAGGCGGGTCCCTTACTGCGAGTTCTTTGACAACTCTGCCGTTGAGGGCAATCTCCTCTGGGATTTTTTCTTTCCCTTCGTCTTTTTTGCTCGAACCCTTAGTTGTAGGCCCGAGCTTCTTTTCAAGCAGCGTATGGCTCCGCAGCTGAATATTCTCGCAGTTCTTCTCCTCCTCTTCTTTTTCAGAGGTGGGGTTCTTGAAGAGAGGGCTAAGGGTTATTTCATCCTCAGAATCGCTCCCGAAAGTAAGAACTTGGGGCTTTTCCCCTTCCGGACTAGTATCAACCATATGACAGTTGCCAATCATTTTTTCACGCGCATTTGTTGTACTCTTTTGATGTCGACGAGTTTCGCGCTTCATCCTCTTGAAGTGTTTTTGATGGGCAACATATCCTTTCGACCACTTCTTGAAGGTACTGCATTCTTCGGTAGGGTGGGTAACCCTCCGATGATATAGACAGTAGTTTGGATGTGAATCCTCTCCATCGAGGCATATGACTCTGGGAGTGTTTCCTGCGAGAAGTGGCAGCTTCATTCCCATTGACAGGGCTTTGGAGAACCGCTTCTCTGCCTTGATCCTGTTCTTATTTATGGCAGGGGTGTTTCGGTTTGGTTGGAATACTTTGCGGCTCATTTTTTCCGCAGCTTCTTGATCCTGACGCCGACGCTTAGCCTTTTCGTATATGGCTGTTTCGCATTCTCGTCGTATATGGCTGTTTCGCGTTCTCGGTCAGCTTTGCTTTTTTGATAGGTTTTGTTTAACAGCCTATCGATCGGGTCTTCTGGCAGTTCCGGGGATTTTAGCGCCGATTCCGCCTCCAGTTCCTCCGCGTTGCCTTCTGACGCCGAGGGAGCTTCTTTGCCATTTAACGACAAATGGGAGACCATGTAGCAACTTGCTACATAGTCTTCGGTTTCTTCTGACGAGTCATTTTCTTCATTGTTGTCACCATCTTCGTTCTCAAGAATATGCTTGAGGAACTCTTCAAGGGTGACTTGTGTCCGCACCTTCTGGTTGTACTCTTCTAACGCGTCGATGTACTTTCGTATGTTTGTGCGCTTGTCGTCATACTCGGCAGGCTGCATAGGCTTCTTGGTCTTCTTCTTTTTCTTCGAAAACTTTGAAGGCTTGACTTTGGGATTTTGTTCTTTGTTAACAACTTTCGGTACGAGATGCGGTTCAGCATCCCTTCAATGATTTCGGGTTCAAGTGATCTTTTCCACCTGACTGCTGGACATGCCTGTAGATCCTTCAGCATTCTTTGGTCTTTGCTGAAAGAACGATTTCCCATGGAGTTTCTTCCATGAGCGAGTATGGTGCCCCCGGTGCATCCACCTTTTTGGGAGTGTGCTTTTGTGGTGGGTTCACCCTCCAGTTCTCAGAAAGCGCAAACTTCCCCTGTTGATACTGATCCTCGACCCAGTTCTTGAAGATGTAGCAATCCTCAATTGGGTGGCTCACCATTCTGTGATAGGAGCAGTAGTTAGGGTTGTTGACGTCGCCGGGTTGCGGTGAACGCCGTGGGTCTGGCAATGTGATGAGTTTGTTATGTATTGCCAACTCGAATAGCCTCCTCGTCTTATCGTGGGGAAACGAGTAAGTAAGCGTGTCCTAGCCTTTCTTCCAGGGATAGTTGTAGATATGCATTGTTTTGGCGAGCTGCCGGTTTTGGGTCACTCGTTTGTTGTTGAGTGTTGGCAACGAAGGCCGCTTTCCCTTTATCCTTGGCATTTCGAGGGTCCTTACTTGAAGAGGAAGGACCATGGCCCATCTGGTCCATTTGGGCCAGTTTATCTATCAGAGCCAGGAAAGTAGTCGTCTTGAAGAACGTCATGAACTGGGACACAGTCGTTTGTGGATCTAGGGTCCCGATGAACATGCCCACGGTGGAGGATTCTTCGATGCGTTGTTCGCACTTTGACCACAGGTTCCGCCACTGGATCGCATATTGGACCCAGGTTTCTTCTGGCTTTACCCTGGCATTGATTAAAACCGTAATCGGGGTGCGCTCGCTTGCGCTGGCGAACCACTGTATGAACATCAGCTCCATCTCTGTGAATGTCTTTACGGAGTCATTTAGGAGCTCCGAGTACCATTCAAAGGCCGTCTCCGACAGGCTACCAATGAACTGGCGAAGCAGCAGTTTGTCGTCGCCTCCAGTGTTGCCGCACAGAGCTCTGAACTGAGCGACGTGCTGATGGGGTTGCCTGTCCCCTTGTACACATGGAATTTGGGGATCGTATATCCCGGCGGGTATTTGATTTGGTCATACCAGCCTGGATACGGTCCTCAGTTCTGACAGTTTGGCAGGCTGTTTCATTCACTTGATGAGCTCGTATTTGTTGAACGATGTAATCATCAAGAGCAGCCTTGGAGATCGTTTCCTCCCTGGCCACTGATAGAGCCGGAAGAGGGTTTGATGTTTCCCCTCTGTCATCCTCGATGATTATTGGTGGATCCTCAGCTGGGGGTTCTGGCTGAATCATCATTCCAATCATATCCTAGAACAGGAGCGCCATCTGCTTTATGTTAGCGGATTGCTCAGCAGCTTCTTTGTCTTTTCTTTCAAGCACCCTTCGCAGGAACTCTGTATCAGTCTCCTGTTCTTGGCGCTGTTCAGCTGTTGGATCCGGACTTTCTTTCTGCTCGGTGAATGCTGTCATTTTGGTCAGCATCTCTTGGAGCTTTTATTGTTGCTCCTGAGCTTTTGTCAGCGACCGAGTTTGCGGCCGGTGACCTGCGGAAGCACGATTTTCTTCTTTTCCGGAAGCCATATAGATCGTATGCACGATCATGTCCCCCAGACTTGGGGCGTTTGGGTCCACCACCTTTGGAATATGCCACAGGCGGTTGGATTTTCTCCGGCCTCATCCTTTAGTGGGAGGTCGAAGTTGAAGGAGCCGTTGTAAGAGGCACCCGTGTGGGAGAAGTCCCTCAGTATATGACACAGGGATGGTCTTTCTCTTACCGAACCTTCAATTTCTTCGGTCGACGAGAGTAGTTCTGGCCAATCACGGAGTCCTGGACTTTCCTCCAGACCTTGTGAATTTGGGAGGAGAGCGGTTGAAGGGGGTGCTCCGGCTTTGCCTGCACTGTGGCTTCTGCAGGCGGGGGCGGTTTCATCAGCACCGCCGTTGGAGAGTTCTTTCGCACCCTCTTGAGTAGATCAAAGTTGTTCCCGGTTAGAACAGCAGTATCAACTTCCACCATTATCGCTGGCGAAGTAAGTTCAGAGGGGGAGTTGCCCTCAGCTTTTCTCACTCGGCGCCAGTGGCGACGTCGAGCGTGTATTGCAGAGGGGACTGCCTTGGTTTTGGAAGCAGCTTCTTCATGTCCCTGGCTTTGGTGAGGGACTATTGCTGGTGTCATCCTATTGAAGACCGACGTCCTTGGTAGGGTTTGCGGAGGAACGACCAATATTCCGAAGACCAATCTTCTGGTAGGGGAAGCACTTTTGACGACTTCACCTGCAGGAGGAGTTGGGAGGGCTATCCATTTTGGGGCAGCCCTTTCAGGTATGACGATTCTCTTTGCGAGCCCGTTTTGGTTCTGGCTCAGCCTGTTGAAGACTGAGACATCGGATTTGGACGACCCGTTGAGAGGGGCCGTTGTGGTTGCAAGTCGATCGAAGACCGACTTCTTGGGAGCTTCGTCTTGCGGCGCTATGGCGCTGAAACTCGTTGGTGGGATCATGGTCCCGAAGAACAATCCGGTAGTGGCTTGAGTTACTTGCCCCACCAGCATTGAAAAGATGGAGGCCGCGCTGGGCCCATAAGTCACTCCTCCAGTTGGGATGGAGCGAGAGTTGCTGTTGCAAGTTGTGCAGTTGTGCAGTTGGAAGCCATCAATTTTTCTTCTTCTGCACAGGAACAAGACACCAAATCTTAGTATCTCGAATCCAAGGGCAACCATAGCGAACCGCGATTTTGTTCGCAAAACACAACACACGAAGTGTGGAGTGGAAAGAGGAAAAGGTCACACCTGGCGTTCCAGAATCTGTTCACTGCCGGAAACGGAGACAGACCGGGATGGGTCTTCTTGCCTGAATCTTGGGCCATATGCTATTTGGATTTATTCGTCCACCTCTCCGAAATTACCAAGTTGATTTATGGCTTCATATATTAGAGGTTTGGACGGATGCGGCCGTTGTAGCGTGACTTTATCAGATTCCCCCTCATTTTATGAGGGGTTTTTGATTTTAGAGACGCTCTTCCCTGCAGGAGCAAGCCCCTGCAGTTAATTACGTTACCGCATTGCGATAACCACTTTCTCCTGTTCCGGAAGTTCACTTCGTGTCGTGTATGTTTTTGTTTGTTTTGGTTTTGGTTGCCCGTGAATTGTATACGGAGACCAATTTATGTCGTCGCCCACAGGGCGTGGATTAGTCCAAATCCATATATTTTTAGATTTGGGTTTTAGTTGATTAAAGGATCGTTAATCTGGTTTGAGATTAAGATCGACTCAAAACGTATGAGCGTTCGGGCTCAATTATTTTAGTTTAAGGACATCGCGGTCCATTATCGCCATGTTTGAGGCGAGGTGTTAGTTTAAGAATGTTTCGGTCCTTTATCGCCATATTTGGGGGCGAATATTAGTTTAAGGACATTTCGCCGTTTTTGAGGCGAATATTAGTTTAGGGATATTTCGGTCCCTTATCAATCTTGCGCGCACGTGTATTTGTTACGTGACGAAGTAAACAATGGTGATATGGAATGAGCCCAATTTGGGGCACGATTCGATTTGAGGTGTGCACGTCAATTTGAAAGTGCATCAACGAAAGAAGTTGTTGGTCGTCGGGACCCTCCACCTCTCTGAAGACGTTGAGGAATTACAACGACATGTATCAGAGGTATGAAGAGATGTACCCTTAAACTAAATCCCGTATTTGAGGGAAAAGGGGTTGTTGTGGACTTAAGAATTTTTGGTCATATTTGAGACCTTGGAAATCAAGAGCATATGGGCTCGATTGATTTAAAAACAAAGAGGTTTGACCTCAGGAAACTTAGCCAATGTTGGGCTGAGATTGAGTTTCCATGATTACCCAACAGTGCTGAGCACTGGGACATACGGCGCTCATGTGTGAAACACGTGGGGTGCTGGATTAGTGCTAAACACTAGAGTCCTGTGGTATTCACGTGTGAAACACATGAGGAGCTCAGATGTAAGCATTTTTAGTCATTTTTTACTAATCATGGAGTGCTGAGCACTCTGCATGATACTCACGTGGGAAGCACGTGAGTGCTGGGCTTTAGGCTTTATTTGTTCATTTCCCTCTTTTTACAGAAGTGGTAAGCACTTGGATAGAGCTCACGTGCATTTCACGTGACTGCTTCCTTTTGGGACGGATGCCTAATTGACAAAGAAGTTTTTCTTTGCTCTTTAGGCGCCCACGTGAGAAACACGTGAGGCGGCTTTGGCTGTTCTTTTTGTTTGTTTTTTAAGCGCTTCTCGTAGGAAACACGCGAGGCTTCAAAATAGTGATAAGCACTAATCGAGTCGCCAAGTTTTTCTTGTGTTTTCTTAGAGATATTGATCTCTGTTAATGATATTTTTAGTCATTTATGATCATCAAGATTTCAGTTTTGAAGATCTTGGACCATCATTATCGTTTGTATTGAACCAAGTTTTTTTTCATTTTTCTAAGAACCAAGTTCTTTATGTAGGGTTAAACCCTAATTTTGGAGGAATTAAATTCACATATGTTCCTGTTCTTTCTTTTTAATTTAGTTCTTTCCCCCTAAGTTTTGAATTTGCAGAACATAATCTCCCCGATGAGAATTAAATTCTCAACTTGTAGGGAGATCTGTTTCTGCAAATCTCAACTAGAGAAAGAACTGGATTCTTATATGAAGGGTTAAACCCTCAGAGAGGCAAATGAGAGATAATATGATCTATGTGTTTCTTTACCTAGGGTTTCAACGAGGTAAGTCTTCTTTGAGAATTAAATTCTCTTTTCTATCTATGTCTCACTGTATTCTTTAAAAGCTTGTGGGAAGTTCTCTCTGTATATTCTCTCTCTTTTTTCTCCGTCCCTCTTGTTCTCCTTTTTGATTAATCTCTTTGCTCCTATTTATAAGAGAAGAGAAAAATCAATTTGTTGAGAAAATCTCTCATTGAGAGATCATGATTGATTTCATAATCAATCAAAATGATCTTTTAGATCAATCGGTGAATTTTATTCACCGTTGGATTTTTAATCTAAAGGCTCTCTGTTTAACAGAGAAGATTTCTTGTTTGTTTAACAAGATTAGGAAATATTTTCCTAAGATAGAATTTTATTCTATCATAAGGATATCTTGTCAGTTTAACAAGATTAAGAATATATTTTCCTAATATAGAATTTAATTCTGTTATATGAATATCTTGTTAGTTTAATAAGATTAGGAAAATATTTTCCTAAGATAGAATTTTATTCTATCAGATGATCGATGGATGATTTTATAATCGCCGTTGGATCTTTGATCCAAGAGTCCTCTGTTTAACAAAGAAGATCTTTCTAGTTTGAGAAAGATCAGGGAAATATTTCCCGCATAGAATTTAATTCTATCAGATGGTTTAATTGGTGATATTTTATCACTATTGGATTTTAAATCCAAGATTCTCTGTCAGAGAAAGATCTTTCCATTTTAGAAAGATCAGAGAAAAATATTTTCTAAATAGAATTTAATTCTATCAGATGGCAGCATTTTAAATTGGGGCACTCACATGCTTTGCATGTGAGTGCTGCCAAAGGATACGGTAAGAAAATTCACGTGTTTAACACGTGACCCCTAATGTGGGTTTTAGCTTGTTCATTATCAGCGCTCATTATGCTTTACATATGAGCGCTCACGTGTTTAACACGTGAGGCCTATTTGCCCTTTTGTTATTTATGTTCAGCGCTCATATGCTTTACATATGAGCGCTCACGTGTTTAACACGTGAGGCCAGTTTGGCCTTTAAGTTTATTTATGTTCAAACACGTGAGGCCAGTTTAACACGTGAGCGCTCGCGTGTTTAACACGCGGCACTTTCTCCCTATTCCCCGTGTTCGTACATAAATTTGTACACGGGGAACAAGTGGAAAGCACCGTCGAAACTTCTCGAAATGGACGAAAATACAGGAGGATGTGAGATGTGAGTCTTGTTGCATTTGTAACTTGTCCAAACTGGAAAAATCTAACAATTACTGTATATTAAATCCCCTCGTCAAATACTGCACATATGTTTGAAAAAATTGAACATGACGCTCAACTCTCACAAACATATAATGTGATTATATCAATTCGACGGGAAAAAGATTTGACATACACCAATTATTAGACGGGAAACTATAGATCGATCATAAACAAGTTTAAGACCTTTCGATTTTAAACTTACTAATTAAATGAAAACAGAAAACCTTAGTTACGTTTCTAATCAAAATTTTAGGGTATCCCTTAATTTTCTATTTAATCGTTTTTAATCAGGGTCTCGGTTCACTATTATCTGGTCTTAATTAAGATTTCTTAATTAATATTATAGGTTAATTAGTGTTAATTTTTCTTAATCAATTTGATTTTAGTTTTGATTTATGCATCTACTATAGTTTAATTGGTATTAAAGCATTTGATTTTTTTATTTTGATTTGGTTTATAAATTATGCTACAATTAAAAAATCTAAGCAATAAATCATAAGCAACAAGATATCAAATTATTAAATTTACAAAATAAAGAATATCGAATCATTAAATTTACAAAATACAAATTAGAATTTAGGATAAATATATATTTGAAATATTTCATATGCGGGCGCACACGCACACACATACACTCTCGCACACACACACATACGCGCGCGCTTTCAAACACTCATACATACACTCGTTCACACACATACACACTCGCTCACATACGTTCGCTCGAACACACTTTTACACATACTCACAAACACACATACGCACGTACCCCATAAATATTAATTATAATACATTTTATCCTAAATTCATCTAATATAATCCTATAATCTATCTTACCATAAATTAATTTAACAAGTAAATTCATCGATTACATATAATTCTTATATCTTCAACTCTAAACCGAAATTACCAAATTTATATTTAAAATTTTCATCTATTTTCAATTCTAAAACCCATCAACCCCCAAAATCATAATAAATTTCAAACCCTAATTTCAAACCCATCATTTTACAACCAATTCAATTCCTCATTATCCATATTTAATATATCAAAATCAACACAAATTATAGATTATAATCACCTAATTTCAAAATTTATTAATCTAATTGAAAAAATTAAGGCTATGAGAAGAAAACACTAATCTTGGTCCGGATTTAAAAAAAGGAAAAAACGATTGCAAGTTTCTACACCACCAACTGCAACAATAATACCTACAAAAAAAAATTGGGTTAGATTTGATAATATTTTCGAAAATTTTGAGAAAAAGAAAGAGGGGAATTACCTCTCAGGAAAAAAATTAGGGGAATGAGAAAGAAGAAAAGGCCATCGCGGCTCTTATCTGATCGACCTATTAGCAACCGTTTCGAACGGTCGCTAATACATTGGCGACCGTTCAGTAGAGACCGTATAATATATACGGTCTTTAAAAATTTATTATGGACCGTATATATTTACATGGTCCCTAATAAACGGTCTCTAATGCGTTCAGTTTTTACTAGTGATTTATGTAAGCAACCATTTGTTTTTTCCCGCTCAATCTAATCATAGATTCACTTGATACTCGTTTGTGACGCACAAGGTGTTTGCTTGTTAAAAGAAAAGATAAGAATTTTAAGTGTCTCTCACCATCCGTACCGTCCAATCCAACTTCTCCCCGTCCTAAAATTATATATATATATGTGTGTGTGTGTGTGTGTGTGAGAGAGAGAGAGAGAGAGAGAGAATAATGGAGGAAAGATGCCATAAGAGGGAATTTCCTCCTATGGCGTCGAAAAAATACAATCTCCATCGGGTTTTCCGACGATCGGCACCCATCATCTTCATCATTATCATCTAAGATATGGATACGCCAAATTTCATGTGGTTCTACAATTTTTTCACCGTTGAATTAGTTGGTTCAAAATTAACGGTTTACCGACAATAGAACTTTTTACATTGCTAAATCAACGGTGAAAAAGTTGTAGTATCACATGAAATTTGGCATATCCACGTCTTAGATGATAACGATGAAGATGATAGATTCTGATCGTCGGAAAACACGATGGAGTGTGTATTTTTTCAACGCTATAGGAGGGGATTCCCTCCTATGGCCTCTTTCCTCCATTACTCTCATATATATATATATATATATATATATATATATATATATATAAGAGGAAAGGTATCATGAGAGGGAATTTCTATATGAAAAGTGGTAAAATCATATGAAATTCGGTGTTTCCTCATCTTAAATGATAAAGATAAAGATGATGGGTGTCGATCGTTGAATAAAATGGTGGAGGGTGTAGTTTTTTGACGCCGCCTGACGAAAAGGCCTCCTTGCCCCCCCTCCCCTCCCCTCCCCTCCCTGTATATAGATATATAGATAGATAAAAGATCTTTGTCAGGTTGTTCGAGGAAAGCAGTCTAGTCAACTTTGTCTGAACCGAACAACCGGGTAAGGCTCCCCCTAGACTCAGGTTAACAAGTTACCGGATTGGATTGGATTGATTGCGAATTCATATATCATTTTAGTAGAAATCTCCTTTTTTTTGCTGTTCTAGTCATGTTTTATTTTTGATTTTCTCTCTTCCGTCGACCCTAATGATGAATAAAAAAGGAAAATATCTATTCAATATATTCAACCTCTTTACTTTAGTTTAGAGAGCAGGGAAAATAATAATCTTTGAACGAATCACATGTAGAGGTATTGATATCACAAATAGAGTTAATGGTGTGTGTGTATAAACCTTTTTTTGGTTGTTGAAAGTTTATGCCTTCAAACTTGTCTGCGGCTTTAATGAGACATCAAGACAAACTCGTCAAAGAGTGGTATTCACCGATTTCAAAGACTTTGATGTAAAACCCATCATACAGAACGGAGGCAAGTAGTTTCTTAAGAAAAGCGATACCACGCCTCAAAAGTTCGTTAACCTTGATTTTGGAATCATCATTTGTAATTTGTGCAAATTAACAAATAAAAATCATCGTACCGCCACAGTTTACTTTCTTAAGATTGTTGAGATGCACTGATATTTATTTCTAGCTTTCTTTCCGCAAATTACATGTGGAGATCCGAAACCATTATTAACGATGACCTCTAAGGCCGCATGGTATCGCCTTCACTCTATATAAGTTCACTAATGGGTTACAGGTTTGAAAGCTTAAGTTTTTATTTTTTAAATATAAAATGTTAATGAAAGAGAAGAGAGAGTGTGTGGCAAGAGGGAAAACACTTAATTTGTATTGTTCTTTCGATGATAAAAGCATTGGATTTATTCTCTCGTGGATATTCACATGAAACCCAGATCATAATTACTATATGAGAATAACTGAGAAAAGAGACCATATGAAGCATTAATGAAAATCAACCATCCAACATTTTATTCGATGATCGGCGTTTATCATACACAAAATTTCATGTGATTCTACTATTTTTCCACCGTTGAATTAGCAATGTAAAAAAGTTCTATTAATTGTCGGTAAACCGTTAATTATGCACATACTAAATCAACGATGAAAAAATAGTAGATTCGCATGAAATTTGGTGTATCTGCATTTTAGATGGTGAAGATGAAGATGATGGGTGCCGATCGTCGGAAAAAAAAATGGTGAAGGATATATTTTTTCGACGGCATAGAAGGAAATTCCCTACCATGCCCTCTTTCCTACATTACTGTTATTAAATTAATATTTAGTCAAATTCCGTCCTACTAGAATATTGAAGAACCAAGATATTGACAAGAACTGGCTCATTCATTTAATAATAACGATATTTCTCACCGCTCAATTTATCAAAAGTAAAACTGAGCATCCATATGTGTTTTCATATACTCACTAGAGGCTCGGGAAAAAAAGAGAAGATGGCTACAAACGAGATATCTAACAACAAGAATTTTTTTTGGTAATGCTTAGGAAAGAAAAAGGGGACCTCTTGTCAGGGACGGACCCATGAATTTTGGTCAAAGGGGACACCATTGACGAAATATACCTTAATCCACATAACAAAAATTAGCTATAAAAACTATCGAGTCTCCGTTAGTAATTTTGGAAAATAGTGTTCCAGTGACTGAGAAATGAACAATTACATCTTGAGTATCGAAAATTCTAGTAGAGATGTAAATTTAGATCTTATCAATTAAAATAGTGTTGAGGGATTGTTTTTCTAATATAGTTTTGGGATTGAGAAAATAACTCAAATTAATTTTCAACCTTAATTTATGTTGGTCAAAAAGTAAAAATGTTTAATTAATTACTTAGAGTAATTATCCAGATATTTGAGGAAAATGGTATTAAACCCTATTTCATGTTTTCAACCATTTGGCATTGCATGTGTAAAGAGAAAAAAAGGAACTATAATTTTTTCGATAAACAAAATAAGCTAATCTCATTTTTTTTTAATGTTTTGGACAAGAAAGAAACAACCGAAAAAAGAAGGAAAAAATGGCCTTGAAGAGTTCACCCTAGGTCTGACAAATTACTAGCTTTATGCCTAAACCCCTTAAACCAATGCACCAAGCGCGTTGTTAAGAAAGAAGGCGAACATTTTCTTTCGATATTGTGTGTACTCGTTAACTTGATTACGTTGTCGAGCATATGTATATATATGAAAGTTGTTGATCCAGAGGAGACACGTGCCCCATATGGCTTCTATCTAGATCGGCCCCTAACTCTTATAATTATTTATAGCTATTTTATAGATTCTAAATGGGCCCAGGAAGCTCGGCTCCTGCTGGATGAAAACTCCCTCGGGCTCGTGCAAGAAATAAATGAGCAGCTATTGGACAAGTTTTTAAACTTGTTTAAATAACTGAACCCAGCCAAACAATCTAAAACTTGGCTCATTTCTCAGCCCTAACCACGATAAATGAAATTTTCCCTTTTTCTTGAAACAAAAGCATTTCACCTTTTCCAAACAAATTTGTGTTTTCAAAAATAGCTAAACCATGACTTCATATAGGCATGGTTAATGAGGCGATTTGACCGCAACTTGCCTCGCAACGAGGCGAATTTATTTGCCTTGTTGCTGACGTGGACAAGTCGACGAGTCGACTTGCCTAGTTTAGACGTGTTAGATGAGGTGGGTCGGTTCTCAAAATTCTGGATGTTGTCTCGCTCGAGTTTGCCTTGCCTAACTCGTCCATCGTCTCGCCTTGCCTCATCAACTCGTGAGCTGACTTGTCATGACTTGCCTTGCCTCGTTGACTCGCCCCAACTCATTCGTCAACTCGCCTTAAAACCCATCCCAACAGCAACGACATATTCTGAACGAATCGCCTCGCCTTGAAACCCACATCCAACGGTTGATATTCGACTTGTCTCGCCTTGCCCCGCATCGAAAACCCTATTCAACGGTTAGAATCACTCGTTTCTAGGCAAATTGACTCGCCTTGGCCCTCCTCGCCTGGTAACGGCTTAAAATTTTGTTAAAAATTTTCAAAACCCTGTAAGTACAATCCTACCCCCATTTCTTCTAATTTCAAATCTATTTCTATCTCAAAAAAACCATCTCTCAACCCTTAACTCTCAAATTTCAAGTTTTCAAGAATTGAAGCACTGACTCCGAGTTTTCGATGCTTCGACCAACTTATTCTACTCTGCTGCTCTTCTGCTCAATTTCTCAACTACAGTGTTTTAGCTATTCTTGTTTCTTGCTTTCATTTTATTAGCTCTCTTTTTGCGGTTAAGTTAGTATGGCCGGTGTTGTAATATTTAGTATTTAATTTTTTTTTAATTAGTTAACAAAATATTATGGAGGGTTCAGCTGATACACATTACACCTAAGTTCCTAATCCTGAATTAGAATCTCATGTAGAAGGATTCACACCTATATTTAGAGAAGTTAGAAAACGTGTGATTAGCAGTAATGTTTGGAAACACTATACAATTGAATTTTGGGAAGGGGTTAGATACGCAATATGTAAATATTATGCCACTGCATATAGATATAAGGAAGATACCGGCACCGATACTTTACACAAACATGTAAAAAAAACACTTAGATAGCACGGCTGGATCCTCCTCCACACAATCACAATTTTTTTCTCCGGTGAAGGTCTTTTTCAATACAATCATGATTTAAATGTTAAAGAAATGACAAAATTTGTTATGACAGATGAACATGTTCTCAGATTCGGAGAAAGCCAAGTTTTCGAGTGGTACGTTCAAAGGGCATTGCATCCGGAATACGAAAAGGTTCTGATGACTACGCCTAAAACTTGTTTTTTTAGCCTTTATACCGAAGGTAAACATGTATTAATTGCTACTCTTACTTCTTTAGATACTAGTATTTCTTTAACTTTTGTTGTTTGAACTGATAGAAGGGAACTTTTCTCGATTTGTGTTACTGCACATTGGATAGATTTCGACTGGTATTTGCAAAAAAGAATTATTGTATTTAGACAGTTTCAATTCCTGCACAATTCTTTTAATATATCTTCTGAAATCAGATTTGTTTTAGAAGAATATCATTGTGTATATAAATTTTTTTTATTTTTTTCGATAATGCTAGCAACAATAATTTTGTTGTTACTAAACTTATTACGCGGTGCAAACCAATTTGCAATGATTGCTTTTTTCATATTCGATGTGCATGTCGTATACTTAATCTTGCTGTACACGACGCATATTAAGTATGTTCTTCAAATATTCAAACAATTAATGATGCATGTAGGTTTGTTAAAAGTTTTGGAAAAAGAAAATCTGAATATAAAACTAGACACCAGGTTGTATGTCACGCCTCGCTTCCCAGTGTACGGCGAAGGGGACGTGATGAGACCCGCTACGTATATACTTAGAAGTACATACGCTAAGAGTATCTAAGCAATATAAAATAAATACACAAGAGACAAGATATAAAAGGAACATCAACTTTTATTTATTAACATTCTTTTGTACATTACATGAAAATGAAATACAACTGAAATAAAATGATGCCTAAACAGTGGCATAACAGGAAATGAAAAATACAGAAAGGAAAAGTGTACAATGAAACTAAAGTGCAGGGTCTTCGGCAAACTGCTCCAAGTCTTCTTGAGATGGCTCGATCTCCGCCGGGTCCAAACTACCTGACGACATTCAAAGAGGAAAGAAATAGAATGTCGTCAGCGAACAGGTCGCTCGGTAAGTCCCAAAGATAAGGCAGAAATAGACAGAGAGTAAGAGAGAGAGAGAGAGTAGTTTTTAATGTTGTATTATAATATTGCAATGTTGTATTAACGCTGTTGTTTGTAGCCTGGTACAGAAGATGCCAGCGTATACGAGGGGAGTCCCACTTACACCGGGGACCTTGGTAACCTGTAGTATAAGGCTCTGTCGATAATACCATGGAACAATGGCATGAATGTAATTACGTCTTAAGTGACCACCTCGTGCCACCTTTAACATATTCCGTACCAGTCTACCCCTTAAACCCCGCGATGTCTTGTTTGTATTGTTATCTTATAAATTGTATTGATTGTAAGATTGATTGACTGACCGAAACCATGATATCAGTAAGCGGTTGTAACCATAGAGTCATGTAAATGGAATAACCTGAGAATCATGTAAAAGGAATAGGTATATCCATGGTTCGGTTCAGTCAAGTTCTATAGATTGTATAGTTGGATTCATGAATTCATGTGTTCATATTGAATTGGAATATTGTAGATTGTAGATTGACTTGAATCATATTCAAGTCAGATTAATCAGACTCAAACTCGAGTCAGACAGTTAGAAATGTAAATCGAAGTCCTATAATTGCTAAGGTCCTAAGGGTAATTTATAAAACTTGAGGGGTTTTATGTAAAAATATTTTTATATACTTTTCAAAATACACCTCAAGTATTTATTGTTCGTCTTTAGAGTTGTACTGAGGGTGGGTTTTATGTTGTGACATTTCTAGTGAAAATATCATAGTTTTATAAATAAGGGTATTTATCTGTAATATTGATTTATTTGAAGTTCATGGTATTTTAGTGTAAAATTTATTATTGTGATTTTTAGGAAAAAGTGAAAAATTTATATTATAGTAAAATAGATATTTAAATGATAAATATACATATGTTTATACAAAAATAATTTTTAATAAATATTTTATATTCCAAAAATCTCATTTTCTTAAGATGTCGTATTTTAAACTTTTCGAGACCGAATGCTTCTTGCGGAGGTCTGAATCTCGCACTACTAGCCCGAGGGTGCGCGATAAACCGCACGATCCCGAACGGGTTCCCCAAAGATAAGTTGTAGCGGCGCTTTACAAAGATTGTAAAATACTAATCGTTTAGAAAACGGTTTTATAAAGTAAAAGGTATTTATTTGCAAATTGTAATTTTCCGTATTTTAGATTCTAGGGTTTCCTAAGCCAACTAGGCTATTTCTAAATGGTCTAAATGACAAGTCGTTAGAAGCCTCAAATCGCCTCTTCACCGCCAATTGTGGCCAGGTAAGTACAAGTGAGGAAGGAGGGATCTGCTCACGAATCGTGAGACGGGCCTTTTAAAGTTACCTTTGCTCGCTTACCTAACCTAGACACCACAAAGTCAGGTTTAGATAAACGATCGATGTCCACAACTTATCGTGTTTCCTAATAAGAGGTATTTATTTAAAAGTGTATCAATTCTAAAACTTTTAAGAATGGTTTTATTAAGAATATGGTATTTAAATGAAAGTTTTGTTTTATCGTATTCTAAGTTCTTTGATGATTTCGTTTAGGTTTGTATTTGCGTGTGTGTGGAGGTAGGTCATTACCTCGTGCTCTACTTTAAATGTATAGCAAATTTTAGGGGTTAAATGTGAAATCGAAACATGATGGTATTAAAGTGAAAAAATACGATAGATCGGAAATGTTATCATTTCATATGAGAAAACTTGTTCAAATTATTCGTTGAATGTTTAATAGTCAACATAGAGATGTTTAAGCATGATTGAATTGATTAGAAGTGAAATTTTATAGAAGACCGAGTCGGAAATCGGATTTGTTCCGATTCCATCGGGTTTCGTAAATTCGTATTTTAGAGAAATAGAAAGGGGGATAGAATGGGACTTACGGGTTTCGATCTATACTAAGGAGTGTAGGGAAACTAAAGAAGTTGCCGAGGCGTTGCTTCGTCGCCGGTTGTTTCTAAAAACGTCGCAGGAATTCCCGCCGGAATCTCGTCGGAGTTTCGCCACGAACTTGTTTTCAAAGCACACACTTCTTGGAAAACTTTTGAGAGAGTGGCTCAAGATTTTGGGGGTGAGAAGGTAGTGTGTAGGGTTGGTATTTATAGGGTTAGGCTAGGTTCGGGCAGATGAAAAGTTAAAAATAAAAATGTGATAAAATGTAATAAAAAATGTATTAAAAGTGGAGTAATTGGGGTTTTTAAAGAGCTCTGGAAGTGGTCTGAAGCTGAAATTTTGCAGGTGCATAGGGAATATGAAAAGACACAACTTTCATGTTGTGACCATCGCCGGAATCGGCCGAATCGGGGGTGACTCGGCCGTGACTCGGTCGGAGCACTGAGTCGGCCGAGTCAAGGCCGAGTTGGCCGATTCCCGGCCGAGTCCGGTGGCCTGGATCCCCCCCGACGGTTCATCTAACTCATGAAAGTGTTACATCTTTGGGTGTAGTGGGGTTTTTGTGAGATATGCACGTATAAACTCTTGGTATTCTAAAGGTTTTAAAAAAATCAATATTAAAAATAATGTGGGGTATGTGATTTGAACTCTGGTGGCTTGGTTCAGCAGTGCAAGGTGTTACCAATGAGCTACAAGCTCCTTCTTGTAATTATGGTGTGAAATAATTACTTAAAGTGGTAACAGAAATATTAAATACCCCAAGTATACTTTAATTTTAAAACAATTTTATGTACACTAAAAATGGAGTTATTTAAAAACAAAATAATTACTTATATATTGTGCTCAGGTTAAAATACTCCTTTATGGATTTTGAAAAAAAATTAATTTAAAAATTTGTATAGGAAAAAGGTGTATAAGAAAATTAGGGTTGTTACATTCTACCCTCCTTATAAAAATTCCGTCCTCGAAATTTGTAAAAGGAAAGTGTAACAAATCCAAGGAAAAGTTTTGTGCTGGTGTGCTGACAGTATATGAAAAATAACAAGGTGGTGTAAGGGTTTTAAAAATGTGAAGAATATGTGAAGGAATGAAAGGAGGCAGAGGTTTTGGTAAAATTATAAAAGAGGTGAGGGAATTTTGGGTTATGACAGATTCAAAGTATATGATTCAAAGAATAAGAAATGATAGGATTCAAGAAACATAATTGTAAAGAATGTTTTAGTTGCTGGTTCTTGTGTTATATTGCTTAGGTTGTTCACGCAGAACAGAACTGCATGATAGGGATTCATACAGCTCTGACCTGCATCGGCCACCAACAAAACCTGTCACGCCCCGCTTCCCAGTGTACGGCGAAGGGGACGCGACGAGGCCCGCTACGTATATACTCAGAAGTACATACGCTAAGCGTATCTAAGCAATATAAAATAAATATACAAGAGACAAGATATAAAAGGAACATCAACTTTTATTTATTAATATTCTTTTGTACATTACATGAAAATGAAATACAACTGAAATAAAATGATGCCTAAACAGTGGTATAACAGGAAATGAAAAATACAGAAAGGAAAAGTGTACAATGAAATTAAAGTGCAGGGTCTTCGGCAAACTGCTCAAAGTCTTCTTGAGATGGCTCGATCTCCGCCGGGTCCAAACTACCTGACGACATTCAAAGAAGAAAGAAATAGAATGTCGTCAGCGAACAGGTCGCTCGGTAAGTCCCAAAGATAAGGGAGAAATAGACAGAGAGTAAGAGAGAGAGAGTAGCTTTTAATGTTGTATTATAATATTGTAATGTTGTATTAACGCTGTTGTTTGTAGCCTGGTACAGAAAATGCCAGTGTATACGAGGGGAGTCCCACTTACACCGGGGACCTTGGTAACCTGTAGTATAAGGCTCTGTCGATAATACCACGGAACAACGGCATGGATGTAATTACGTCTTAAGTGACCACCCCGTGCCACCTTTAACATATTCCGTACCAGTCTACCCCTTAAACCTCGCGATATCTTGTTTGTATTGTTATCTTGTAAATTGTATTGATTGTAAGATTGATTGACTGACCGAAACCATGATATCAGTAAGCGGTTGTAACCATAGAGTCATGTAAATGGAATAACCTGAGAATCATGTAAAAGGAATAGGTATATCCATGGTTCGGTTCAGTCAAGTTGTATAGATTGTATAGTTGGATTCATAAATTCATGTGTTCATATTGAATTGGAATATTATAGATTGTAGATTGACTTGAATTATATTAAAGTCAGATTAATCAGACTCAAACTCGAGTCAGACGGTTAGAAATGTAAATCGAAGTCCTATAATTGCTAAGGTCCTTAGGGTAATTTATAAAACTTGAGGGGTTTTATGTAAAAATATTTTTATATACTTTTCAAAATACACCTCAAGTATTTATTGTTCGTCTTTAGAGTTGTACTGAGGGTGGGTTTTATGTTGTGACATTTCTAGTGAAAATATCATAGTTTTATAAATAAGGGTATTTATCTGTAATATTAATTTATTTGAAGTTCATGGTATTTTAGTGTAAAATTTATTACTGTGATTTTTAGGAAAAAGTGGAATATTTATATTATAGTAAAATAGATATTTAAATGATAAATATACATATGTTTATACAAAAATAATTTTTAATAAATATTTTATATTCCAAAAATCTCATTTTCTTAAGATGTCGTATTTTAAACCTTTCGAGACCGAATGCTCCTTGCGGAGGTCTGAATCTCGCACTACTAGCCCGAGGGTGCGCGATAAACCACACGATCCCGAACGGGTTCCCCGAAGATGGGTTGTAGCGGCGCTTTGCAAAGATTGTAAAATATTAATCGTTTAGAAAACGGTTTTATAAAGTAAAAGGTATTTATTTGCAAATTGTAATTTTCCGTATTTTAGATTCTAGGGTTTCCTAAGCCAACTAGGCTATTTCTAAATGGTCTAAACGACAAGTCGTTAGAAGTCTCAAATCGCCTCTTCACCGCTAATTGTGGCCAGGTAAGTACAAGTGAGGAAGGAGAGATCCGCTCACGAATCTTAAGACGGGCCTTTTAAAATTACCTTTGCTCGTTTGCCTAGTCTAGACACCACAAAGTCAGGTTTAGATAAACGATCGATGTCCACAACTTATCGTGTTTTCTAATAAGAGGTATTTATTTAAAAGTGTATCAATTCTAAAACTTTTAAAAATGGTTTTATTAAGAATATGGTATTTAAATGAAAGTTTTGTTTTATCGTATTCTAAGTTCTTTGATGATTTTGTTTAGATTTGTATTTGCGTGTGTGTGGAGGTAGGTCATTACCTCGTGCTCTACTTTAAATGTATAGCAAATTTTAGGGGTTAAATGTGAAATCGAAATATGATGGTATTAAAGTGAAAAAATACGATAGATTGGAAAGGTTATCATTTCATGTGAGAAAACTTGTTCAAATTATTCGTTGAATGTTTAATAGTCAACATAGAGATGTTTAAGCATGATTGAATTGATTAGAAGTGAAATTTTATAGAAGACCGAGTCGGAAATCGGATTTGTTCCGATTCCATCGGGTTTCGTAAATTCGTATTTTAGAGAAATAGAAAGGGGGATAGAATGGGACTTACGGGTTTCGATCTATACTAAGGAGTGTAGGGAAACTAAAGAAGTTGCCGAGGCGTTGCTTCGTCGCCGGTTGTTTCTAAAAACGTCGCAGGAATTCCCGCCAGAATCTCGTCGGAGTTTCGCCGCGAACTTGTTTTCAAAGCACACACTTCTTGGAAAACTTTTGAGAGAGTGGCTCAAGATTTTGGGGGTGAGAAGGTAGTGTGTAGGGTTGGTATTTATAGGGTTAGGCTAGGTTCGGGCAGATGAAAAGTTAAAAATAAAAATGTGATAAAATGTAATAAAAAATGTATTAAAAGCGGAGTAATTGGGGTTTTTAAAGAGCTCTGGAAGTGGTCTGAAGCTGAAATTTTGCAGGTGCATAGGGAATATGAAAAGACACAACTTTCATGTTGTGACCATCGCCGGAATCGGCCGAATCGGGGGTGACTCGGCCGTGACTCGGTCGGAGCACTGAGTCGGCCGAGTCAAGGCCGAGTTGGCCGATTCCCGGCCGAGTCCGGTGGCCTGGATCCCCCCCGACGGTTCATCTAACTCATGAAAGTGTTACATCTTTGGGTGTAGTGGGGTTTTTGTGAGATATGCACGTATAAACTCTTGGTATTCTAAAGGTTTTAAAAAAATCAATATTAAAAATAATGTGGGGTATGTGATTTGAACTCTGGTGGCTTGGTTCAGCAGTGCAAGGTGTTACCAATGAGCTACAAGCTCCTTCTTGTAATTATGGTGTGAAATAATTACTTAAAGTGGTAACAGAAATATTAAATACCCCAAGTATACTTTAATTTTAAACAATTTTATGTACACTAAAAATGGAGTTATTTAAAAACAAAATAATTACTTATATATTGTGCTCAGGTTAAAATACTCCTTTATGGATTTTGAAAAAAAATTAATTTAAAAATTTGTATAGGAAAAAGGTGTATAAGAAAATTAGGGTTGTTACACTGTAGGATTAAGGTCGTCCTTTAGAAAAGATATTTCTACTAGGTGGAATAATACATATGATATATTTCGTAGTGCATCAAGAACTAGTTGAATTATTAGTAGCATGTGGAATGAGCAAATACCTGTAGAAAACCATTTAATAAATCATCAATAAGCGGTTGCAGATCTTTTTAAAGATTTTTTTATGACCTTTAAAATAACAATCAAACGTTTTTCTGCTACTTATGCCTCCACTTCTCATGTTATTGTATCTGAATTTATAATATAGGCCAATGTTTTTCTAATCATATTAGTAATGAGATATTTCACCCCGTTACATTTGCTATGATAGTTAAGATTTCTAAATATTACTCTGAAATTCCAATTGTTTACTGTTTGTGTTCGATAATGGACTCTGGAATTAAATTAGAATGTTTGGGGGCTCTTTTAAACGGGTTCTATGAATGCATGGTGCATACATTGAAATTGATGTTTATATTAATATTGTTAAATATAATTTATATGTCGCACGATCTTCTGCTGGTAGAAGTATTAGAGCACCGGCCGCAATCAGTTCACGTACTTCGACTCCATCTTTTGCACTTATTCTACAGTCGAAAAGGACACGAGGCTCTGTGGCCTCATCATCGTCATTTTAAAATGAATTAACAATATATTTACCGATAGAGTTTGACATAGATTATACTATAAATGGGATTGATGTTTTAGTCTGGTGGAAAAGCCACAAACATTTGTATGCAGTGCTTTCTACCATGGCTTGTGATTTACTAACCATTCTAGGGTCCACAGTAACGTCGGAAAGTGCTTTTAGTACATGTGACAAAATATTAAGCGAAAAGAGACGCGTTTTGGCGTATGACACCATGGAGTGCTTAATTTGCTCGCAAGATTGGGAAGCAGTAGTTGCCAGGAAACAAAATGCAATCAGATTGGACTCGAATTATGTATCTAAGAAGTTTACAGGATCCAACGAGACCAACACCGAAGGAGAAAGCACAATCGGCGGCGACGAGTAGTGAGTAGGAACTGTAATAGTAGAAAAAGAACTATGTAGACCCGATTCCCTCTCATCGAGCTTAATAGTTAGGAGGGATACATAGGCAGACCGAGTAGGTTCGATCTCTAATGTAAAATAAAAAACAAATTGTATTATTTATTGTAATTTGATTTATGTTAATAAAATTTGTAGTTCATTTTTTCATTTATTATTGATTTTTAAGGATTTTTATTTTTTTTTTAAAAAAAAACTCAGAGTCAGACGAGTCGACTCACCTGACTCGGACTAGCCGCCCCGTCTCGCGATTCGGTTAGACGAGACGGCGAGACGAGCAGGATCATGTTTTGCTACAGTTGAACTCGCCTCGCTGGCTAAGCCAGGCTGGTTCAACCCGTCTCAACTCGGGCGATCAGCGAAGGAATCCCTCCGCTCGCTCGCTTCATCAGCCACACCTACGTTCATATACACGTGGAAACAACAGCACACGCGGTGAAGACATCGAATATTCGAAAACAAACAGTGCATGAGAACTGCAAAAACGCAATTTCTTCCCAAATTGCCCCCTTACGTGCATCTTCTTCCGATTTCCTTCCCAATCTGCCCCCGCTCGCCACCCGCCCTCTCTTGGGGATGTGGTGGTGGGCCCCACCTCTGCCTCCTTGCTTCGCTGTCCCTGAACTCTCCCCTTTCTTGTTTTTTTATTTTCCCTAATTTAATGGCTTTTTTCTTCTCATCCTTTTTAGAGAGAGAAAAAGATAAAATAAGAAAGAAAGAGGAGAGAGAGAAGAGTTTGTTCTTTTCTTTTTGATACCTGCATAAAAACCTAACACTGTCTTGTGTTGGCATCTTCAGATCTGCGCCAAAGGTGAGATTTTGATGCTCTTTGTGCTGTCCAATGTTATGAATTTTCTGAAATTTTTTAGGGGTTTGAGCTGAATTTGTTGATGGGTCTTGTTTATTGGGTAGAAATAGGTCTGGAGTTATTTTCAAAAAAATATTTTGATGAATTAGATGTGCTTTTTAAATTTCTAATCAAAGAAAGCTGATCTACTTTGAATTAAAAATCCTTTACTTTCTATTTTTGAATTATTATTTGATTAATTAATGATGCTCCTCTTTGTTGTTGCCTTCATTGATTTCATTTTATTAGGAAAGGCAAAAGGGTGAGCTTATTTTTGACCAAGAATCTCTCTTGCAGTTTCTCATCATCTTCCTCTAACAAATTCATTTCCTTAATTTTTGTTATAAACAGTAGAAGAAGAAATTTGAGAACTCGCATTTCAAAAGAGGCAATCAGTGTTACATTACGAGAAGATATATGTAAAATGTCAAGAACAAGGCGGAGGTTTGGTTGAGATGAGGGATGTCATCGCTGTTGATGAACTTGCTCTGGTGCTGTTGGCGGCCCTCGTCGTCACCGGACCATTACGTTCGCACGGTTTCCGATGCGGTGGGACGACGTGATGGGCTCCTTTGGTATAAGGATTTCGGGCAACATGTTAATGGAGAGTTTTCAATGGCCGTCGTACAAGCCAATAACTTGCTCGAGGACCAGAGCCAGATCGAGTCAGGCGCGTTGAGTTTGCTCGAGTCGGGGCCTTATGGGACCTTTGTTGGTGTCTATGATGGGCATGGGGGTCCCGAGACGTCGCGCTATATCAATGATCATCTTTTCAACCATCTTAAAAGTATGTTATAACGCTCCATCAATTATTGCATAATGTCATGCTAGTCTCTGATTGTTTGATTGAAGTGGTGCACCATTTTTGTTGGATGTTGAGATTTTTGTTCTTGCAACCAAGTCATAAAAAGTTGGACACGGCGTTGATTAGTTTTGATGTCTTAGATTTTAGTCTACTTCTTTTGCTTTATATGTGAGGGAGATGCCTTAAATAATCTTGTCATGCAATGTTCTTCAAACCACATTATAGTACATCTTTGTGATGGAGAAGCCTTAAATGATCTATTTTTGCTTGAAATTGCATATAACACCCTTAATGTATATTTCTTCCAGCACTAATTTGTAACCACCCCTTAAAATAAGAAATTTGATTCTATTGTTGACTAATTCAACGGTGCCACTAAAACTGTCGAGTGTTGATGATTAATAAGTGCCACAAAGTTAAAATGAGGGTGATATATGAAATTACCTCCATATTTGTTTAATCATCGAAGGTTTAAGTGCTATAGGTTTATGCCTCCTCAAGTTATTTCTTTTTATTTATATTGCATTTCTAACGCCAATTTGACCCACTTGTTGACTCACTTAGAGGTGCCAAATGGCAGTAAATTAGTTGAGGGTTGGTAAGTGCTAGACGAGATAGACTAGGGGTGTTATACGCAATTAACCCTATATTCTCTCTGATCGTTGAATACATTAAAACGCATATTGGTTTATTCTTTTAGGACCCCCGATGAGAATATAATGTTATGGTATGATATGGCAGGATTTGCATCTGAGCAACAATCAATGTCAGATGATGTGATAAGGAAAGCCTATCAAGCAACAGAAGAAGGGTTCTTTTCGTTGGTCGCCAAGCAATGGCCTGTAAAGCCCCAAATTGCAGCTGTTGGATCTTGCTGCCTTGTAGGTGTAATCTGTGGCGGAAATTTGTATGTTGCTAATCTTGGAGATTCACGTGCTGTTTTGGGGAGACTTGTCAAGGCAACTGGAGAGGTTCTCGCTGTTCAACTTTCAGCTGAGCACAATGCGAGTATTGAATCGGTTAGACAAGAGTTGAAGTCGTTGCACCCAGAAGATTCACAGATTGTTGTTCTGAAGCATAATGTTTGGCGTGTGAAGGGACTCATTCAGGTACTTAATACTTATTATAATACCTATGTAGCTATCATCATTTTTTTAAGAGAATTAATTTTCTTATATGTATATCAATATTTATTTATTGCAATATTTTTAGGTTTGAAATTTACCGCTTTTTCATCATGCAATCACTCAAGTTAGATTTCATATTGGTATATTACTTACGTACTTTTTGCCACTTTTCAAGTATCATGTGGTGTCAGATCTGAAATTATATCAATCATTGAGTTGCTGCCAAATTAAAATACTCCATATGCATGAAATGTACATACATATACCAGCTGGCGATGCCGTAGAAATATCATATTCCTAAACTTGATGCAGAGTTATATTTAGGTATCGTTTTTTGTCCAAACCTGACCTGAGCTAACAACTAAATTTCTGAACCCATAAGATTATGGGTTCCTTACTGATTGGATTGAGTACCATTGGAAATTATAATTTTGCTGAAATACTTGTTCTTTGACCAAGTCAATATAACTAGTTGCAGTGATTTATAAGCCAGGAAAAAAGCAGTGTGGTTAGGCGGCTGCTCAGGCTGCATAGACATCGGTTAAGACACATTTTGGCTTAATTTTGTTCTTTATTGTAACTTGTTTGTAAAACATTGATTCTAACAGATTTTTAAACTATTTTTGTTCATGTTTTCATTTGCAAATGCCTAGATAAGCATTTTTCAAAGACGTAAACAATTAAAAAGGCAAGTTGATAGTGAAGCAAATTCTGCAAAGACTCGTCTGAAATATTAAGCAACAATCAAGTAATTTTAAACACAATAAAGATGAAGAAAACCTAATTTCTAAACTGAGAACCCGCCCCTTTGGCCTAGCCGAAACTCCCACGGGCTATTCGAAACTCTAATTTCGAAGTCTGAAGTCAAGATTCGCGAACAATCAAGTAATTTTAGACACAAAAAAGATGACGAAAGCCTAATTCCTAAACCGGGACCCCGCCCCTTTTCTGGCCAAGCTGAGAATCCCATGGGCTGTCCGAAACCCTAATTTCGAAGTCAGAAGTCTAGATTTGTGACCTAAAATCTAATTGAAGTTTGTTGGCCTGTCCTCGTAGGCGTATTTAAAGGCGAGATCGAGCTGTTGTCCATGTAATCTTAGTTTGCAGGCTAGTCGTCAACGGTGGGAACTACGTCGAATATCGTTGGCGTCATTGACGGCGGCCTCATGATCCTAGACTCCTAGATGTCGAAGAGAGAGCCCTAGGTTGATTGAGGAAATACAACTAGATTGGGGCCTTGAGGATTAAGGGGTAAAATTCTACATTTATTTTCTAATATTGCTAAAAACCCTTATATATCATGAATCATACCCCAATTAAGAAAGAAAAAGAGTACATGTAAAAGAATATAAGAATGAGCATAGAATCCCGATTTGCAAGACGGTGAGATCTACGACGCCGAAGTGTATAGGCGGCCACATTTTAAAACATTGCTAGTTGCACTTGGTATAAGTAGCCCTTCAAAGCAATTTTATGCTCCTAATGGCTATGGTGGTTACGTCATGGTATTCATGACAACATATTCATTATGCACAAAATAAAAACCTTACTCTCTTTTCATCTTGAATTTAAAATTATCGAATTATTGGGAAGTTATCAAGGCTAGCTAGCAATAGCTATTGGAATAAAAAATCTTTCTTTTCCGTTTTCAATTACTTAAAATTTTGAACATGTACAACTACTAATGCAACCGACATCCATTCATAATTATAATATGGTTAGTTTAACATAATTTCAATTTTTTTTTGCTTTTTTCATGGATCTAACTTTACTGTCCTGGTCTATCGTACAAAGATCACATGAACCTATTTCTCATCCATGAACCTCCCATTTACTAATTAGCATCATAAAATTTGTCTTAGGTTCAAGATAACTAGAGTTGTAGTGGTTAATAAGTGATTTACTTTGTGTCGAGGAGATATCTTTAGTTTCAATAGAGATTTTCTATCTGAACCACCTAAAGTATTAATTGAACAGTCAAGAACTTGTATTCGTGATATATCCCTTTTTAGCATCCTTTAGTTTTTCCTGCAGCTGGGCCTATAAGATAAACAAGGTGTATTATTTATGTTACATGTAGTTTAGATTGCAGATCTGATTATCTATTTATTGGTGATTTGTACTATTAAACTACTATTACTTTTAAGGGGTTTTTCTATATATCACCCCCAAAACTTGCCTGTTTCTAAGCATCACCCCCAAAACATATAAGTTATCCAAAAATCACCGAAAATAGTCATTATCCAAAAATCATTTCCGTTAGCTTCAAACGTCAAATTTTTAACTCTGAGTTGGATTAGCTTAAGTAGGGTTATGCGTTTATGAAATAGAAAATCACAGTTAACATATTTTTTTTATTCTCCTCTCTTAATGTCTTCTTTTCTCTTTTTCACCAAAAATCATCTCCGTTGGCTTCAAATGTCAAATTTTTAACTTGAGCTGGATTAGCTTAAGTAGGGTTATGGGTTTATGAAATAGAAAATCACAATTAACCTAATTTGCTTTTATTCTCCTCTCTTAATGTCTCCCTTTCTCTTTTTCAAATTTATTTTATTCAATCCATTAGACTATATAAAATCCTTGATTTCTTGGCAAAACCGAAGCTAGACTTCACCTTTGTGCCATTAAGGTTGGAAGAAAGGGTATTTTCAATATTAAGGAGTATTTCATCCACAAATTAGCTCAGGGAAGAAATTTGGATAATTTACAAGTTTTAAGGGTGATATATGGAATATCAAAGTTTTGGAAGAAAGGGTATTTTCAATATTAAGGAGTATTTCATCCACAAATTAGCTCAGGGAAGAAATTTGGATAATTTACAAGTTTTAAGGGTGATATATGGAATATCAAAGTTTTGGGAGTGAAATTTAGAAATAGGCAAGTTTTGGGGGTGATATATAGAAAAAAGTACTTTTTTAGTATGCATCTTAACAAGGAATTCTTGATTTCTATTTAACTTAAAAGTACTGAAAGAAATAACGCGCTCATACCAAACTATAATGCTATCGGATATATGGCAATGATCTTAGGGTACATATCCACATACTTGGAGATTTTTTTTGTTACAATATGGGTAGTTTCTTTTTTAATTTATTTAATCACAATATGGGTATTAGTTTAATTCTTAATTTTTACAGTAGGCACTAAAGAGAATCAGTTCAAAACAAGTTACTCTGGTCAAAACTTTTGATTCTAAAAGGACCCTTCTACCAATCGGGTTAAACGAGTTTGACCATTTGTATTTGTTTGTTTTCTTATGTTTCATATTGATTAAGCTATAATCCTTATGGAAATTGATTGCCATTTAAGTATGTTTTTTCTAAGCTACTAAATTTACTAAGAATTATACACGATTTTTTCAAACTCATAAACGACGTCTTTTTTTTGAGATAGATAAATGAAACCATGGTGACTTATATATTCAGGTGAACTTCCGTATGAAATGAAACTATTATAACCAGATTTACTCATTATGTCCAAGTTGTGTTTCGGGTTCAAATTAGATTCTGGGATTTGAATTCTCAGTTGGTAACTTGTAGGACTGGATTGGTGTCTTAATGGAGATTTAAGGAACGACATCACATGCTAATGTATTTTAGGCTGCAAGAATTTGGAAAACTCTTAGTTATCATTTTTAATCGTATTATATAATTATATGATTGTTTATATACAATTTTAGTTCTTCCTACATTAAAGAAGGATTGAGTTGAGTCAATTGAGTTTTATAATGAAAATTTTGGCCGAGCTAGTTGTGGACTTGTGGTATATATTGAATTCCCCCCCCCCCCCCCGCCATGTTTCTAATAATTTTCTATGTCGAATGCTATCTCTCCATCAAGAAAGCTCTTCTGGTTGCATACTAGGATTTCATGTTTCACTTTTAAGGTAACCGAGTCTATGCATCTTGCAATAGTTATTATAGGAATATTAATAATTGTCAAGAAAACTGTAACAATTTTATTAGTATCTTAAACACGAGCATCGGGTTTTATTGAAGTACTTCCCCTTGTATGCTTGATTTAAGAGGGCGGATGTTGTTCGTTTTAAATATAATGAAAGAAGAGGGCAAAACCTAAGACCTAACGGGTTTTGCTAGAAAGATATTGTAAATACAAATCTAATAAGAATAGAATGACTCTAAACTTGAATTTACGGTGACATGAGGTTTGACAATTTTATAACACAAATAAATGGGACACAATCATGGTTTTGTTTGTTTTTATATGATTCTATCCTCCGTTTCTCCTTACCATTACATCTCTTATTTTGTTTTTAACTTTTGAACCGAACTTTCTCTCTCTTTTTAAATGAAACTTACCCTTGTGCCTTTTGCTTGGATGAAAATTTTAGCCTCAAGGCAGTACCAAGAAGTTTTTGCAAAAGATGGGGGTTCCTAAAGGAACTATTTAAGCGTCATTCCTATCAATTTTTTTGACAAAGTTCAAATATGTTATTAATTAATTTTCTTTTGGTTGACAAAAATCAAGGTTATCATGTGTAATCTTTTTTAGTGTTTTGAATATCGGCGAGGCGATACATACATACATATATATATATATATATATATATATATATATCAGATATTGGCTAATATTAACGATACAATATATACCAGTTTTATATCGTTTGGTAATTTTGGAGAAATATCGGGCAATATATCGGCTGATCCGCCGATATATCGGGTTCTTGATATTGGTTAAAAATATCTTGACTTTTTCAAATAAAATTATTTTTGTGTTTATTACCATCTCAAATACACTCTAATTTCCTTCACATCCTGAAGATCTAGTGGTCAAACTCAATATCCCCAGTACATTTTTCTCAATTTGGGACCATCGGTTCCATAAGAATTCGACTATGAAGATAGCAATTCTATTATATATATATTAGAATCTTATTACTTATTTTTTGATACAAATAAAAATCAAACTTTATTTAGTTTGTTGAAAGATAAGCTATATACTTGGATTGAACTTGGTTTTAAGATTCTCATATGCGTTCTTTTGCAAAATATCTTTCAAATCATCTATATACATTTTTTAAGGAACCGAAGTCGGTGTATCTATTTTTTATCTATTTTTTTAAAGAGTGTTTCATGCGTATGTTTTATTGGATTATCAATTATACTGCTTAATGTTAATGTTTTCATATGTGTTTAATATCAAATCTTCTCATGTAGACTTCGATCCTATGACCATGTTCAATAGCCGACCGCTCTACTTCTAGGTTATCGAGGAAAAAATCATTTAAGAAATTTGATCTTTTATATTGAGCTATATTAATGATATTTATGATATTAATATCGGTCATATCGGCCGATATATCACCCGAAATTTCGTTTTGGGACCATTTGCGATATGATAAAACCGATATTATATCTCCCGATATATCAGCCATATAGGCGATATGAAGCATTAGCCCCCCGATACAATTCCGATAATTAAAACCTTGCCCTTGTTAACCTCTAATCAGAATACAAAAATCTATAGTTCGACAATTAGAAAATATCTCCTGTTATCCCGTTAACCAACACGAAATTTTTAATCAATGGCGGATCCTGAACCTATTCTTAGGTGAAGCGAAAAATCCATACTATCTATAACAATGAAACAAAAGATTTTTCTTTTTTCCGTCAACTATCCAAGCCTTAACTTGGACCATGAACGATTATTCATTTTAAGAAGTATTAAATTTAATTATACATGAACGAGGGGGCAATTATATATTTTATTTATATGAGTGTACACGGGCTTTTAACATAGACGGACTCCATCAATAAGACTCGAGCCTTGTTGAGATTTGACCCATCTTATGTTTTATACCCATGCACTTCTCATACTTTTTTTTCAATATGGGACTATTTTAATCCACACATCTCAACAAGAAGAATTTACATTTTTCTTTTATTTTTATTTTTTGATATGTAACCTCTTTGTGATCTGAATCTCTCAAAAATTCTTATCGTATTAGCTATTCCCCATTACTCTTTAAAAAATTCTTATATAAAAAATTATTAATAGAAAAAACACTCAATTTTTTGTACAAAACAAAAGTTTTATGTTTAATCAAAATAAATATTTTAACGAATTTTTCCCTCTAAAACTTTACTTTAAATAAAAATATATGACAATATAAAGTTTTATGAAAAAGAATATAAAAAATAGAATGGGCTAGTCTGTCGATGCTTTTAACTTGCATTCTAAGCAACCATTTGAAAATGTCTTACGCAAAGAAATATATTAGTAAATAAAAAGCAATTTTAAATCGTTTGTATAAAATTAAATCTTAAATCATTTGTTGGTAATCCAAATTGATATTTTGGAGAAGTTTTTTGCTTAATTCTAATAGATCTTTTGCAAATATATAGCTACATGGAGTTTTATGTAAAAGAGTACGAAAAAACAAAATAGGTATTTTGAAAGAGGGAAAGAGACATGGAGTATCGTGTAGAAGAATAAGATATAACAAAAAAATAGGTATTTTCGAAAAAGGGAAAGAGAGGCCATGCACCTTTTTTTGAGGGGAAAAGGAAAATATTCTACAGATATGGGGATTCGAACTCTGGCCTAAGCCACAAAATTCTAACCTCTTACCATGGAGAACAATTGGCATCAACGTTAGGTTAGGCATTTTAGTATTTTTTATTCTATTTCATATCCATATAGCATACATATATATAACAAAATTTTCGATCCAGATGGGGTGACTCCGTACCCCCGCCCCTATAAGGATCCGCCCCTGGTTATGTTACCAATATCCAATATTTAGAACAATTCTTTTTTCTAGGCGGCTTGTTAACGCACATGCCATGTTGCACTGTGGAGCTCACATATTACAAAAAGCTGTTAAAACTTAAAAGACATTCTCTTTTTCGCTTAAAGTGCATGCTAACTTACATAGAAATAGAAATTTATATTTATATAATTGTCAACTGTCATGTAATGAAATGAGATACTAAATGCATTATCCACATATTGATTAATGATTTGTGTGCATTTTAAAAATTAAGCATCCTCTTGTAAAATGTTCAAACGGATATTAAACTAGTGTTGTTAAGCAATTGCACGTAGTGAATGGAAACAGTGATAGTCTCAGAATTTAGTGCAATTTTGGAAGGATTATGGAATTCTTTGTTTTCAATTATCCAACAAATTAAATTTGGCGTGATATGAAGCCATAAAACTTATCTAGATTACACGGTAGTGCAGACATGGCAACTAAATGGAATGATAAGTAGTGATTGTTAACTCCATTCTAATTTGTAGCTGAGCATGTTCAGTTTTCAAAACATCTTCCCTTTTCTTCCTTCTACACATCTCAAAACATATTCCCTTTTCTTCTACATTTCCTAATTTGGAAATGTTCCCTTTTTCCTTTATGGTTGGTTTAGATATTGCATTTTAGAAGACTGCAGAGCGACGTGAGAAGTTGAATTTGGAAAGGAAGTACAAGGTAAGATTAGACGTGTTAAATGAGATAGTGTTGTTTGTCCATGAAGAGACAAGTTGATATGTAGCAGTAATTTGATTGCATATTCACTGTTAGTTCATACAAGTATTTGTGCAGTGATATTTTAAAAAGCTTGTTACAAAGTTTGTTTTATTGTGGATTGATGAATGAGAGTTGTTTACAGAGCTTGTTACACATGTATTTATATTATTTTTACAATCTAAAATTATTTAATTGAAGAACATACAAGTCTTTAAGATTTGTTTTGCTTTGAACCTCATAATTTACTAAAGGTGTAGGAATTTTGATGTATTAACATGTGCGCGTTGAAGTGCTCTGGTCATTCACCGGGCAAGGCTAAAATGTGCCCAACTTTTGTGAGAAATTAAATTTCCATTGCACTAAATAAAATTTCTTAAAATTTGCCAATTCAATTTTTTAATAATAATCATACCAATTTTTTATCATATAAGATTTTCATGTTTCCTAGTGATTGTCCAGTTGTATCCAAAATTCATATCTGTGCTACCCTATTTGAAATTTTGATGGCCCTTTCGCAAAAGAATTCCAAGTTAAAAATGATTTACCCCACCTTTCTTTTTTTTTTTTTTTACTTTTTTGAAATTCTGTGTAACTTCAGAATTGTTGGGTGTCAATTCAGGATATAGTGCTAAACGGAATGTAGATGAAGGGTTATATGCACTAACACAAATAATAAGCATAAAGCAATGAATGCATACTTTGTCTCGAATTGTGTTACCTGCAGCAGTTTGTCAAGGAAGCAAGTTCAGCTTAACACTTCTAAGTCCCTCATATTTAGGCAGCTGCTCTCTGGCTTGATAACATTGCACAACGATGCAAATATAATTTTTCCTTTTTATATATTTGGGCCTCTAGCATTTAAACCTAATTTTGCCTCTATTCTTCTGTATAATGGAGCTCTTATTGCATATCCTTCTACAAAGATAATACGTTTATTCTGCCATATGGCCACTTATGTCTCGCGAGTGAATTTCTATGCTGTCAGGATGTTGGTCTTCTTATTTAATCACTTTACAATTTTACGAATGTGGATTTAAAATTTGATTACATTGTCTAAAAGTTGCGTATGTAAATTACACCATACAACCACAACATGTGTTTGGCATGTGTAAGCATCATAATATGGACTGTTTCGTATAGTCAAGTCTTTATGCATTATTTTTCTGCTTGTGTAATGTAGATAAGTGTAACTGTTTAAGCCAGTAGGATGATAGTCGAAGCAGTGACAAGGACTAGGGTAAGAATAAATGAACACGGATGTTTGAGTTAATAAAATTATTTGCTATATATGCTGCAGGTATCATATGTAATATTAGTTCTCTTTCTAACACTAAATATAATATATACTATGTTTTATTACCTCATGATTTTCTTAAGCATTTTTGGTTTGGTTTGTTTCATACTTGCGCTAGCTAGCTGAGGTGCATGCGCCTATTATTGGTGGAAACGAACTCAACTCAGACTCTACGAGTAATATAGTGATAAACTAAAAAATGCTAACCGTGCATTATATCCTTGTTCCGACGAAAGATTTGTTTCCCATTGTGTCATCTAATTTCTTTGTCGATGAGTATTTGTGTCGAATGTTATTTTTCTTTATGCGCAGTAGTTATATCATACTATCATCTTGTATTTAGGTCGTGGATAATTGTCAAGTGAATTTATTTTTGCATCAACACCAGTGAATTTGAGTTTGTGAGTTATAATTTAGCATGACAAAATTGATAATGTTACTGCAGGTTTCTAGATCAATTGGCGATGTATACTTGAAAAAATCAGAGTATAATCGAGAGCCCTTATACTCGAAATTTCGTCTTCATGAACCTTTCAAAAAGCCAATTCTTAGTTCAGAACCATCAATTACCGTGCAACCACTACAACCACATGATCAGTTTGTTATATTTGCATCTGATGGGCTATGGGAGCACCTTAGCAACCAAGAAGCAGTTGATATTGTTCATAGCAGTCCTCGAAACGTAAGTTTACTGGTTATTGCCGTCTTAGCTTTTCGCACAATAAATTTGAGTATTAAAAATCCTTTTCTTTTGGATGAAATTTGCCCATTTAGCATAGAGATATGTTGCTTACTTTTTCTTCTTTTATATACGTTTACTTTTTTTTTAATTTCTTCTTTATAATATGCCGTTTACTTCTTTTTATGTCTTCATTTATATATGTCGCTTGCTTCATCGTCGTCGTCATCACCATCTAAATAGGGTTGCCTATGATGCAAAGCTCCAGTAAAGATCTGATAAACTTTTACAATATCTGTCAACCTGACGTCAACCTTCTCTAAATATGTGCTAAATTCCCTGTTCAAAAAACTATGACAAGATAGGGACTTGTCATAGTCCTAGATGACCGGTTAACATTCTTCAAATTCTCATAGACTTTGGAGAAGTATACAAGAGGAAGAAAGATGATATATTTGCCAGATGGTATTACGTTCAACTCTAAGGTGCAATATAGCCAATAGCGAAATGGAACAAATATAGCCTAATCGAAGGCTTAAATATATGTCACTTGCTTGCTTACTTTAATTGGGATGCATTTAATGAGTTTGATAATGCAATATATATGATGATCTTTCCTCTAACTAGCATTATTTACAATGAGAACCAGATGATATTTTGAATGCTTTCTAATTAACTCATAGTTACAGTTTCAAATGTAATGTAATTGTTACGGTGAAGGTAAAGGGAATATAAATGACAGCAAATATTATTTCTGCAAACGAGATATATACATAAGATCAATATAATTAGTTTTTTTTTTATAATATTTGAACCCAGATCTGTTTCTTGACAACAAGAAGCTTTGCCATGGTGCTAAAGACTATAGTGGCACACACTATATCTACTTGAGTTCAAAGTTTATGTACGGGATAGATCTCCCAGATCAGTTACAAATTTGCTGCCACCATCATTTAAGGCCTGCCCAAATAAGAAATCTAGTCATAGGAAAAAGCATTATAGTTCTCATCTACAAAATAAAATGGTTTATCAAATGGTCAAGATAAAATCTTTTGCAAATTGCAAGAAAACACCTTGCTATATCCCCCCCTCTTGGTAAGAAACCATCTCAGTATAAGGATTCTTTTTTAACTGCTTATTACCCCTTTGCTTCAGTTTTTCGATTTAAGTTTTACGTAAGGTGACTCGTTAAAACTGTTATGCGTGGTTGTGAAGATGCAAGATCAGAAACCTTCAATTCAAACAGTCAAGGTTGAATGAATGTCTTACCTTTAAACTTTGATAAACTTATACACAACCTTGACATGGTATCATATGCAGTACATGCCCGTGAGATTTTTTCAAGCGTTAACAATTCATAATCCTGAAGTACAAAATTGTGTATCATCATTTTTTTAGGATCATACGATTTATGTGTGACATATTACCATTTATTTCGGAATGCATCTATTAAATGTCTATAAGAAAGCAAGTTTTTTCCATGCTTAATTATATACCAATTATGTTTTTATTACTTCATATAAAGTAATATGCCAATTTTGTATTTATTACTTCATATAAAGAATATACCAATTAGTTTTTATTACATTATATAAATATGGTTGCTTCTACATATAGCTTATTATGTGTTACATTGCTATTTATTTGATATATGAAAGTATGGATAAAGGTCTAAACTATATTTACAACTTGGAGAGCAGACCATGATATTTGAGACTTGAGACGGTTTTGTACTTTGTCTTGTTGGCTTGTGTTTATGAATAAAATAGCATTGTTCCGAACCATGATTAGTTGCCAAATATATTTTATTACTTCATATATCTATAACCGCGTTTTCATTTATATCTTTTGTACAAATGTATATTATAAGAGATTACAAATTGGGAACCAGTAGAAAGATCTTGACATGTTTAAAGTCGGAGTACATGCCATGACATAAATTTGTTTTTTCCTTTTCATTTATTGCTAAACAATTAGTTTTTTTTTGGATATAGGCCCTCTAAAACATTGCTATTTTGAAAAACACCTTCTAAAATATTGGAAATAGTCAACAGTAAGATATTTCTCAGATTAGTTAGAATCTGTTTGTAACAAAATCTGTTAGAATCTGTTTGTAACAGAATCTGTTTGTAACTTCCTTATTTTATTGTTTTCCTCATATCTTCCTATACTTGTGTAACAAGGCTATAAAAAGAGCCTCTCTGTATATTGAATTTAGTGTGAAAGAAAGTTCAATTCGCTTATATGGTATCAGAGCGGTAAAACTTTCTCCAGAAATAAAAAATCACCATTTTTCCTCGATCAAAAGAAATCCCAGTTTCTTTTTTTCCAGCCATAATGTCCTCCATCACGGAGACTGAAGTATCCTCCGTGTATCAACCAACATACAGGTCCGGAACTCAAGGGGATCAGAACACCAGCCAAAGTTCTTTACAAAAACATGCTTTGCAGATCGAGTCCGATGGTTCTCAGGAGTCAAGAATCAACCCAGGATCGCCTCCATTCACAAAAGAACAACTGGAGCACTTGTACAAGTTCTTTAACTCCACCGCAGACCCGTCAACACAACTCTCCTGTTCTTTAGCCCAAATCGGTAACAATCACCTTATATCTTTTTCATGTATCAATCAACTTCCTTGGATTCTTGACTCTGGAGCAACTGATCACATGACCAGTTGCTTCACATTATTTTCAACTTACACACCCTATGCAGGAAACAAAAGGGTCAAAATTGCAGATGGTTCGTATTCTGCCATAGCCGGCCAAGGAACCATCACAATCTCTCCTTTCTTAACCCTTCTTAATGTTTTACATGTTCCAAAGCTTTCCTGCAATCTGATTTCCATTATAAAGCTAACTCAAGACCTTAAGTGTCGAGTTAAATTCATGTCCTCTCATTGTGAAATTCAGGTTCTGGACTTGGGGACGATGATTGGCAATGCTAGGACCAGTGGAGGTCTCTACTTGCTTGAAAAATGATCGCATCTCAATAAATCTGTATCTAGTTTGTGTTCTCAGTCCATGTTTGTTTCTCATGACAATAAATTAATTATGTTACATTTTCGTCTAGGTCATCCCTATTTCTTTGAGAAGATCGAGAACGTACTTTCGTTGAGACACGACAATGCCTTTCTTACTTCGAGCAATTTCCATACCTAAGAAATACTTCAATTCTCCCAAGTCTTGTACTTCGAACTTCTTGGTGAGACTTTCTTTTAACTGGTTGACCTCTTTCTCGTCATCTCCTGTAACAATGATGTCATCAACGTAAACAATTAGTATTGCAATTTTTCCATGTCTCGAGACTCTATAGAACATGGTGTGATCTGCCTGAGCCTGATTGTATCCTTGCCCTTTCACAAACTGATGGAAACGTTCGAACCAAGCTCGTGGAGATTGTTTAAGACCGTAAAGTGATCTTTTTAATCTGCACACTTTAGAGCTGAACCCGTTTTCAAACCCCGGCGGAGGTTCCATGTACACTTCTTCGTCCAGGTCTCTTTTCAAAAACGCGTTCTTCACATCTAGTTGTTAAAGTCGCCAATCGAGATTTATTGCAACTGACAGCAAGATCCGGATCGTGTTTAGCTTAGCCACAGGTGCAAAAGTCTCCGTGGAGTCGATCCCGTATGTTTGAGTGAACCTTTAAGCAACGAGCTTCGCCTTATATCGTTCTAGGGTTCCATCTGCACGAAACTTTGGTGTGAATACCCATTTGCATCCTACAGTCTTCTTTCCTCTCGGCAGCTCCTCCATATTCCAAGTCTGATTTTTCTCAAGTGCATTCATCACCTCGAAAATCGTCTTTCTCCACTCTGGAGCTCTCAGAGCATCCTGTAAAGTTTTTGGAATCTCCACAGCAGACACATTAGAGGTAAAGGCTGAAAAACTAGGTGAGATTATTTGAGGAAATAAATTTTGACATTGGATACAAGGGACAACTAGTACATGACCTTGTGGACTTTCGGAGGGCTATGGGAAGATCCAGCTTACAGTGATCCGGTTCTGTTCTCGAGTCGGATTCTTGGTGGGGCTAGACAGAGTCGGTCTCTACTTGTGGAGAAGGATCTATCTCAATTAAATGCTCCTGTTGCGTTTTTTCCAGACCTGTTTCACGTTGTTTCCTTTTGTAAGTTTTAATTTCCACATCAGCTTCTGGTGGATTTAACTCCACGGGGCAAGTTGTTTTAGGAGTCGGTGGTGTGTTCATATTTTTATGGGATTTTTCCGGATTTTCTAATAAAGGAACCGAGTTTTCAACAGATATATTTTCTGAGTTTTCAAGGACCTTTTTTTGAGTGTCCAGTGAATTTTCACTGTTTTGGTTTGCTAGGTGTTCAAAAGACTGGTCCCGATATGAGGAAAACTGCAAACTTGCGGAGATACCGATAGATCCGAATAAAAAGCTCGGAGAATTTACACAGAGCCCGTCAGTGGACATTCCACAATACCGGAGGTTAGTGGGAAAATTGATCTATCTCTCACACACACGTCCCGATATCACCTTTGCAGTGTGTATGATAAGCCAATTTATGCACTCACCTTAAGAAGAGCACCTTGATGCAGCGTATAGAGTTTTGAAGTATTTAAAGGGCGCACCAGGAAGAGGTTTATTCTTCAAAAAAGGTGAGACTCGCAGCGTTGAAGTATTCACTGATGCGGATTGGGCAGGTTCTGTCGTAGACAGGAAGTCAACTTCAGGGTATTGTACGTACGTGTGGGGCAATCTAGTTACATGGCGGAGCAAGAAACAAAGTGTTGTGCCAAGGAGTAGTGCGGAGGCAGAATTTCGAGCCATGGCCAACGGTATTTGTGAAGTTCTGTGGGTTCAACGGGTACTACAGGAAATAAAGCAGCCTATAACTCAGCCACTAAAACTATACTGTGACAACAAAGCTGCCATCAGCATAGCACACAACCCCGTACAGCATGACAGAACGAAGCATATTGAAGTCGACCGCCACTTCATCAGGGAAAAATTGTATACCGGTACCATCTGTATCCCCTACATTCCGACAAAAGAACAAACTGCAGATATCTTTACAAAGAGACTACTCAAAGCAGTGTTCGAGGAACTCATAAGCAAGTTGGGCATGATGGACATCTACGCACCAACTTGAGGGGGAGTGTTGGAAATAATCAACAGGAAGATATTTCTCAGATTAGTTAGAATCTGTTTGTAACAGAATCTGTTTATAACTTCCTTATTTTATTGTTTTCCTCATATCTTCCTATACTTGTGTAATAAGGCTATAAAAAGAGCCTCTCTGTATACTGAATTTATAGTGTGAAAGAAAGTTCAATTCGCTTATATAAAACTTTGTATTATTAAATACAACCCCAAAAACTCTTAATTAAACTAGATTGGCCCCTATACTTAATAATCATGCCTAGCACCGTTAGAAATCTTCGTTATGAAAGCTAAAATGACAATTTTGTTCTTCTAATGGCTTTATATTTACATGGGAAAAAGAGAAAGAGAGAGATTAATAAATAATGTTGGAGGATTAAAGGATAAGATATGGGTCTTGCATTAAAGAATTGAGAAGAGAGTAAAATGGATTATGCATGGGAGGGGAGATATTATTAAATATCGTTGTGGAGGATTGAAGAAGAAAATATGGGGTTTGCATTGAAGAATCGAGAAGAGAGTAAAATGGGTTTTTCATTGGAGGAGGAGGAGATAGAGTGAGTGAGTGAGTGTGTCAGCGTGTGTATTTTGAAGACGAGAGTCTGGAAGAGTGGGACTAATGAGTTTTGCATGAAAATGAAAAGAGATTAGGGTTTTAATGGTATATAAGACTTTTTATCAAACAATTCATCATATTAGCTCTAATCCAATTATCGATTCTAATTAACTTAAGGAAATGGGTGTTTTTAGTTAACGGAGAGGTTTTAGAGGATGCATTTAAAAATATAAAGTTTTAGGAAGTGTTTTTCAAAATACCAATGTTTTAGGAGGCCAATATTAAAAAACCCCAAACAATTAATGGTGCAATCCGTTGCCACTGATTTTAACCGCAGTTAACTTCTTCATTTATGTTACCCCCTCACCACCACCCCCTCCCCCCCCCCCCCAAAGAAAAATAGAAAAAGAAAAAGAATTTAAAAAAAAAAATAGAAATAAATAATTCATAACCACTCCACCAAAAGCTCTTTTATTTCATTTTCTATTAAAACTTTTATTTAGATGAATTTTGGGATTGAAAATTTAGTAGAACCCGTCAGCTTGGACTCACCGTGAATTGCCATGAATTCTTGCCCTTGCAGGGAAGTGCTCGGAGGCTTGTGAAAGCGGCGCTTCACGAAGCAGCCAAGAAAAGGGAGATGAGGTACTCAGACCTCAAGAAGATCGATCGCAGGGTCCGACGCCACTTCCACGACGACATCACCGTCATCGTCCTGTTCCTCGATTCGCATCTTGTTAACCGCTCGAGCTCAGTTAAGGCCCCGAATCTCTCTGTGAGAGGGGGTGGAATCAATCTCCCTTCAAACTTGCTTGCTCCTTGTGCTACTCCCACTTAACTTCCTTCCTCTTGAAGGGAAAAAAAGAAAGAAAAAGAGAACCAAGCTATGTTTTGCTTATAAATTTAGTTGGGAGTATGATTTAGTCATTTATTAGGAATTTTTAATTTATTTTCTTCTTTCCTTCTTTCGTTTTTCCGGAGAACTTGACTCCATGTAAATTCCGCATAACGCCTTCCTGTGCCAATCTAATTGTTCTTCTTCTCCATTGATTTAATTCTAATTCCACAATGCGACGTATATGCATGTATGTGGTCTCTCCGACAAAGGAATATTTGATGTGATCAAGTGTGTAAAGGGATGCATGTCATGACAGCAGGCTGTGAATAAGAATAAAGAATACAGATTGAAGGCTGTGAATAAGAATAAAGATTATAGATTGAATATTTATTAGCACTCAAAGATCCAATACCAAAAAGTTCTTGGGATTTTGAGCCTAGTGTTTTGGAAAAGCATACATGACATTGCGGCGATAGCATAATCTTAATTGTGTGGTGCATCAAGATCACATACGTTAGCCATCATTTTCGAAATAGTATGTTGATATGGAGAAAAAGAAACTATGTTTTCTATATCCATAGAAACTGATGGAGATGTATGGGGCTTTGAACGACCCAAAAAGTTTGTTGGCTGTAAACGACCACAAACTATTTCCCCTTAAAATGTGATATATGCAATTATGAAAATAAAACATGAATGGTCTTTAAGTGACCTCTGTCTCATTAGCAATTTAAACGACAATATTTACTATGTTATTAACCTTAGTTATCTAACCAATCCGGTCCTTGATTCAACAAGCACTTTAGATCAGAAGTACAGGCTTTTTATAAATGGAGTTAGATGGTAATGCATCGAGGATCAACAAAGAGGTCCCCTCGATCCATAATTTAGATTGAGGGACTCGCTTCCTTGCTACCTCGTGCAAGAGACCTTCTAGCTCAACCTCAATTACGCAAAAAAGGTGAAATAGCCAGTTATAAACACGGTCCGTGGACGAATAACACGGAATGAACAACCCTTTTCTTACACTCTTACTAGATTTTAACACTGCGCGTATTGTGCAGGTTTAAAGAATTAAATGATTACTTACTCTAAAACCAAAGTCAACATATTTTCTTGTTTAACCAGGCATAAATGTTTAACAATTTATCTGTGATGGAATTTTTAATGACGAAGTAAAAGTAAAAAGATAAGAAAAAATAGAAAATGACAAAGCATATGCATACAAAGCATGATGCGTCTTTTTGAAATCATGGAAAGCAACATGTAAATGTAAAGTAAAGCATGGGGAAATTTATTAACATTGAAAGAAAACAACCTTTACTTTACTTTTTCTATGTCCCATCTAATCTAATACTGATCGAGACATGAATTTCTTGCGTATTAATTATTAATTTCCTAAACAGTCGAGCATTTTATTTGAATATCAAGTTAGTCTTTTATTTATTTCTTTATAATAATTATAATTTAGAACCACATCTTAATTAAACATTTCATAATTGTACATAGGCTAAGTTCCATTAAAATATCAAAATATTTTTGCATTTTCCTGGATAAATACTATATATTTTTATAACTTGAGAGCTTCATTAAACCTAAATAGATAACATGTTTTGGAATTTTTTTAATTTAAAATTTAGACATAAAAACATCTATTTTATATTGTTTTTTTAGATACAAATAGTATTGTTTCTTTTTTCCTTTCTTTCCAAATCCCTATCGATTATTATTAGTTATAAATCCCAAAGATAGATAAGGGAATATGTAAGGCAAAAGAGGAAAGTAGAAAAATAATGCTTTGATCAAAAAGTTGCTTTGATTTGCTAAAAAACCAACTTTGTATTAATTATATAAATCAAATCCAAGTCTAAACACTAGTAATATGGATTGGTAAGTAACTTTTAATTAGTTTACTTGACTATATAAAACAATCTACAAAAGTTTTTTTTCCTGGGAACTTGTAAGCTATTTTGATTTTAAAAAACGAAAAGAAAAAAGGGAACTAAGATGGCCGCAATGTTCATTTCAAAATAATATCATTTTTTTAAATTTATTTTTCTTATTATTGAAATCAAACATAGCCTAGCCTTAGATGGTGTTGTTAACAAGTCATTATTTGTATATAAAAATGCCTAGAATTTGAAATAGATAAATAGTCCCAAGTCATTTGTAAGTCATTTGTAGCTAGCGTTAAAATAGAGTGTTAATCCTAATTTCTTACTTATTAAAATGCTAAAATGTGATAAAATATATATTTTTTTTAAATTTCACCCAAACTTATGATAGAAACATCCATAAAATTTTTAACCTCAAATTTACTCATAACCTCTCTCGAAATCTATGATTTTCGAGACCAAAAGTTGTGGCCAATGCCATTAATTACAAGCCGCCATCGTCCATTGCTTACCACCGGACATCCATGATTGATGGCCACCGACATTTGGCAACTGCACACCGCGGTCAAAGAGTGATAACCGCCCGTTGATGATAGCCTTTGGCAACACCCAGTGACAACTTATTGACCGAGGTAACGGACCGCTGACAACCACCTCCAGCACCGACATGTCTGCCGATAATGTCGCCAGCAACTAACCGCCTCCTGACAGCCACTTGCAACTGTTCACAGCTGAATTCCTCAGCAACCAACAGCCGCCAATCGCCAATGACTGTTGTAGCCGTTCGTTGATGATTGATGACCGTTGCTGGTAATCGTCTATCGACGATGACGGCTCGTCGACAACCATTGTTGGAAACCATCCGCAAATGACCATTGTTGGCAACACCCACCCAAGTTCCTGTCGCCACCAACAGCCGTGTCCGCTAATGATCGACAATCGCTGCCGACACCTGCCCATCGGTGACCAATTCGGCAAGTGATGATTGTCTCTCATCGACTAATCGAACCCCCCCCCCCCCCCGCCCCCCCCCCAGCGCCGATGACCGCAATGGCAACTGACTATCGACCGCCGATAACCGACCTTAGATGAATTTCTCTGAAACCGACAACCGCCGACTGCCACCATTGACCGACGAGTGCCCTCGATTATCGACGCCATCCGCCGATGACCGACAACCTCCCGCTGTCCGCTGCCCACAACCGCCCGCCAAAAACCACTGTGGACGGCCTTCGCCGGCTACTTCCCATTGATGACAACCACCAGCAACCCCGTCGAGGATCGCCGTCGGCCACCGTGCACTGACGATCACCCCTCCGAAAACCGCACGATAATAATTGTCAACTCTTTTCGAGAATCACTGCCGCCGATCGCTGCAAATGCCGTCGGCGACAACCGCTAGCCGATTGACTCCAGTCGCCGGAGATATCTTTCCACCGTCAGCTGTCTACTTGTCTCTATGTCATCATCCAGTCTTAGATTAAGTTAATATCATTTATATTTGGAAAGTATAAGATTTTGAAATCGAACTGCATTTTGAAATGAAAAGGAAATATATTCAAATAATAGTTAAAATTTAAGTTTCTTAAATTTGTTTAGACTAAACAATTGCATTTATTGATCATTTAACCAACGCAAGCATCCAAGTAATTCTCTCTTCCGGCATCACTTCAATGAAGGGCGCATTTGTTTGCATAGAAGTAAAAGCAACATGGAAGTATAGCAAGTTTACTACTTCGGTATAGGAAGCATAGGAAGTAACATGAAAGTAAGTTTACTATTGGTATTTCGGTTGTTTGTTTTGACGGAAGTAGAGCTTGGAAATTACTTTATGATGATGAGGTGGATTCTATGTACCATGGTTACTTCCAAAATTTTCTTACACTCGTTTTGGATGAAAAGTAACCATGGAGCATTAATAGAAACACTAAAAAATATTAATTATTTAATACTTCTCTTTATTACTTCCATAAAGTAGTAATTTAATACTATTAAAAAAATACTTTTTTGTTTGTTTTTCATATGAAATAAACATAGAAAATTGCTTCATTTTTTATTCCTTTCTAAAAAAAAACATACTAACAAATCTTAGAAAAAGATTTAGCTCTATTTCCATAATAACTTATTCAGAAGCTATTTCTATAATATTTCGGAAGGGCCCGAACAACCAAAAAGGCCCGAAGTGAGCCTAAAATAATAGCACAGGTGGCCCATGCACAATTGATGCAGGTATGGGCATGCATATAACTCATCACTGTCACACTTTATAAACTTTATTAATATCACGTGTGATCACATGCAAAGCTTAGTGCAAAGCTGAATCCATTGCCTAAAGAAAGGGAACAATGCCCCTCTAAAATTTCAAAAAAAGGAAAAAACAAACAAACAATATCATTGAGTTTACCAGTTTTGGAATTTTTAAACATACCATATATGTTTATACCATCTTAATAATAATTTATAGTCTAAGTGATAGCATGTGTTAGATTATGAGATATTTGAATATAACTGTATTAGATATTATAGTTATTATAAATCAGATAAGTTCTAATTTAGGTTGTTATGATTATGATTTATGTGTTAGATTCTTAATATTAATATTATTAGTTATCAATTTGTTATGTTATAGGGTGTATATATAAATTAAGATTATTTATCTGTTTTCTTGTCATGATGAGTGGGCCTAAAATAATGAGATGGCCCGTGCACAATTGATGTAGGAATGGGCATGCATATAACTCATCACTCTCACACTTTATAAACTTTATTAATATCACATGTGATCACATGCAAAGCTGAATCCAATGCCTAACGAAAGGGAGCAGTGTATGCAATTTATTGCATATTTTTCTAATCCATTTATCATTTTATTATCATATATTATGCTGTTCCAAATATCTTTTGTGAATTATTATAGATAACAGGGCTTAGACGTAAAAAGATGAAAAATTGTCCTAAAATGATGATTACGTGCGTACAATGGATACTTAAGAGAGTTATTCAGAAAATCAAAAAAATAATTTGGAACAAATTTGGAAATATCATTGTAAATCCACAAAAGTAGCAACAAATAAAGGTGAATCAATCATCACAACAACAAATTAGTAGCAGAAACCAAATCAAATCAAAAGCAACAAATCAACATGCCTAATTATATGCCAAATTTAGGAATAATTCGGAGATCTAAGCAACTACAGAAAAGACAGCGAGATATTCAAGAGTTTATGAGCTCAAAAATCATATAAATTGACGATAAAACCACACAAAAAATCTGGAACCACGAAACAAAAATTCAGCGGGAAAGTTTGACAAATTAGAAACTTAATCAGGGAAGATAAGAGAATAATTTAATCACAAGATATTCAACTTAGGTAGTTAAAAACGATCTAAATTAATCGACAAGACATTAATTATAGACTCATGATCTACATATTTTTCTGGAAGTTTAAACCTAGGTTACTTCTAATTAACTAGAACTAGGATTTTAATATGATCTAAATGATATTATAATTTTGATTGGCTATATTTATAATTTAAATATAATCGTTTGCTTATTTATAATTAATGGAAACTATCACGCCAGGCTTCCCAAGATACCAAAATTTCGGGACGTAACTCGGCCAGCCTTGTTACTATGGTAAGGAAATATCCTTCCATAGTCACATTAAGACAGTCAATCACTAATCAAGAACAATAATATAAATATCTATCTCTAAGCATATCCAATAGCTACGATAAACAATAAACGGAAACGACAGCGGAGATGATAAAGATCCAAGAAAAAATAAAATACCTAAAACAAAATACTTAAACCATAATAAGGACTATGTCACGTCCCGCTTCCCAAAATACGGGATACGAGGGGTTGACAAGGCCAGCCATGATCCTACGGTCGAGAAAACATCATGCCGTAGTCACACTTCGGCTTCTAACTTTATGTGGTAATCAGTAATCAATGCACAGGTAATGAGAAATGCAATCACTAAATCAAAACAAATACAAAAAACTAACCAGATAGAGATCAAGGAAGCATAGCGCTGAGTCGCTGATCTAGATATCCGCAATGTCCTCGAGGTACATCAGGTCCTGGTCCAAGCTAAATCTACTTCTCACTCTGAGCATGCATACTCAGGTCGTCAGAGCGACACAATAGCAATAAATAGAAATACATATGTAACATGTGTAATAATGATGAATATGAAACAACAAGCATGAAGTGATGATATGAGCATGAAGGAGCCAGTACAGGTAAACGATAAAGCGGGTAAAAAGTAAGGCAGGTGTATCGAGTCAGTAATCAATGCATGTCACTAAACCTATCAATCTCTAAGTCTCACTATCCAGGTCGCTAAACCTATCGTCAGTCCAAGTGTGAGAGTCAACCACTTGTGAGTATCCCCCACCCAAGGGTAGGGCTCCAGAGGCAAGGGAACACGGGCCCGAGTCGCTCGCTAATAATCAGTAATATCATCCATATGACTCCCAGAATCGCTGTATATGCCGGCAATGGGACTCCCGAGATTCCGTTGAACTCACACTCAAACTACTCCACACCCCGTGGTCTATATCATATACCAACCATGAATCCAAATACTAGTCGGTCCATGACAAGTCTACGCGAGAACTGGAGACAAGATCTCCATCAAGCATGTCTCGACTGATACTCAAGAAAAATGGACAGTGTTTGGTGCCTTACCTATGACACTAATATAAGTGCTTCCATAATCGTCCCATACCAATTATAGTTACACTTACATATGTCCCATAGGCGTCGACAATGCAATAAATTAACTGGGTCCGCTGATTGTGTACAAGTACGTGTCATTTCGCTTATTCATTCATTCTTTAACACTAACGTACTTACCACAATCCAAACACTAATATCTATCACTGGGTATTGTACACGATCATTAGGTTATCAATGTTTCATGACCACTACATGATATGATGAGAATGCAATAATTACGATATGAATAAAATATCAACAACCAGTGTCCTACCACTTGAAAAATTTACTATAATTCATACATGCAGAATTAAGCAAAACAATATAAAGGAGGTAAGCAGTATGTTTAATTATCTACCCATCAAAATTGGTTTCGCATCAATCGGGTTTCAGATTTGCTAGATACGGCCATTTCAATTTAAGTGTTCACTGCTGGAAATCCGGTTTCAGAACCGGGAGTCCGTTTCGTAACACGTTTTACTCCTAGTTGGGATCATAATTAGGCGACACTATAGTTGAACCATATTTAGGGTCATCAGTTAGGTTTCCAACGCAATTTGCGGATCAGTAATATCCTACATCAACAGGCAGTTATGGTTAGGTTAAGGTTGATGTGTAAAATCTGTCACCGCAGAATTCAGCTAGACACGTCGAAATTATAAAATGTGTTAAAAATATCATACAGAATAGGAATCCAGTGAAACCAGTGGAGTAAGAAATCTAACTTAATTTTGTACGTAACGATATAGGGTTACTCACATTCTCACATTTGAACAAGGATATACAGTGATTTAAAAACAGGGGTTAACTTGGATTTCTGTTCTGGACTGCAGTCCAGGATCGTAATTCTCCTTAGTTTTCTCTATCATAACTTGTTAAAATTATAGATCAACTATAGAATACTTTAGGTTAACCTGTTAGCTTCGATACAAGTCAAGGAATGCTAAAATCCGATTTGTAAAAGATTTAATATGAATTTAACGGGATAACGTATTCAGGAAAATTCTAATTTCGCAATGGTCAACGGGGTAACATTTTATAGATGAAACGATATTGATTTTCAACCAAATTTCTACAGTACTTCTGTAAACAGTAAACGGGCTTAATGATCACAAGTTTCGCCATTTAAAGATAGGTTTTCACTTAAAATTTAGCATCAAGTACTTGTTTATACATATGGTGATCGAAGCTCTGGTTATGCAAAAATATAAATAATTAGGTGTATAACATTAATAGCATGTAAAGCAAGTGGGAATCACTTGCCTCGCTGACGATATCACGGAGATGGTGGGTCGGTCGGACGCTGTAATGCGCGGCACGGATGTGAAAAACGGTCGTTGCAACGGAACCGGAGTTCGCGAGCCTTGGATTTGCAATAGCGTGACCTCGAATCCTTGCTTTTGATTGGCTACAGCTTGCACCGATCAACGTGGGTGGCGGTACTTGAAGGCTCCGAGTTCGCAGAAATGAGGCCGTCGATGGTGGATGGGTCGTCGTGCAGTTCTGGGTCGTGACCGGAGCAGGTGGAGGGCGCAAAAGGATCTCGGGTACGGGGCTTGGGGTTGGTGACGAGCTGTGGAACGGCTGGGGTCGAGATGATCGCGACGGGGAGCTCAGTTTGGCTGCAGGAATTGGCCCGGGGCTGGTGCTCGGCTACTTTGGACTACGGAGGAGGTGGATGCAGCGACGGTGGCCGGTGTAGGGAGTGGTGACGGCGATGGTGCTCGGTGTGCAGTGGAAGGAGGTTTGAGGTGGCGGTGAGTGCAGTTAGGGGCTGGGTTTGAGAGGAGTGGGCTCGTGGGTGGAGTCAGGGTTGGGTGATGAGGAGAGGTGAGGGCGGTGGCGAGGGGGAAATGGTGACGATGGTGTAGGCGGCATGGGGCGACGACGATGGGGGTGCGGGTTGTCGGGTTCGTTGCGAGGTCGGTGGCGTGGAGGAGAGGAAGGTGAGGGGGAGAGCTCGGGGCAGGTGATGGAGGGAGAAGTGGGGAGAAGAGAGAGACGTGAAAAGAAGGAGGGAGCAAAGGAGGGTAGAGGGGAGTGTGGTGATGCAGGCGAGGGGGGTCGTGGCGGTTGCGAGAAGAGGGGGCGTGGCTGGGTCGTGGCGAGCGGGGGTGGGAAGCGGGAGCCGTTGGGGGAAAGCATGGGCGGGAAAGAGAACGGGGAGAGGAAGAAGAGAGAGAGAGGGAGAAGTCAGGTTTGGGCTGGGATGTGGGTTCATGGGCCAGGCCCTGGGATGAGGAAAAGAATTAAAAAGAGAGGGGGAAGGAAAGGTGGGCTATGCTGGGAAAAGGGAGAATAAAAGGGAAATAGAGTTAGGGTTTGGGTAGTGTTAGGAAATAAAAATAGAAATTAGCAATATTTTAATTGGAAAAATAGAAATTAGCAATATTTTAATTGGAAAAATAGAATATTTATTTATAAATACGAAAATTGCTTTTAAAGAAACTGGGTATTACATCATACCCCATTTATAAAAATTTCGTCCTTGAAATTCAAAATAAACAATAAGTTATAAGGTAATGCGAAAGACAACAAAATCAAATACTATTATATAGCGATTTACGCAAGAGCAGCTAGCTGAAAATCCAAGGTCTATATAAGTATAAGAAATAACGCAACTAAAAGAATAGGCCTAAGCAAGCACAAGGCAGAACCATCTATAATGATAAACTACATGCACAATACCAGAAAACAAAATAACAATAATAAACAATAGTGAAGGATTTGCCGATAGGCCAAAATATTTTTAGAGTAAATATATCGATCAAACAATTTAAAATAACTTGAGGAAACCCATATGGTGAAATAAGAAAATAAAGCAAAATATTATGTGCGACGTATATTTGCGCTATTGAAAATGGGACGAATAGTAAGGTATTTAGAATAAGTAAAATGGAAGTAGTTAATAACACGCAATTTTTCGATAAACACAAAATAATGAAAACTAAATTTTCGAATAACGATGTCACTGAATGTAATCATAGTAATAAGGAATAGCACTAATAATGTATAAGGGCTAGTCAGGATAGGGATTACAATGGACTATGACCCATTCAAGAGATCGGAGTGCGATACTTTAATCTGAATGTTGAAGAGGCTGGGGTCAGGTCAGCACAAGGTGTAAGGATGAAGAGTAATGAATCTCAGGAGGGAAAGAAATTTATTGGGGAGGGAACACAGTCAATGCATCATGCGAATCAATACTCAAAAGATTAGCGAACTCAGAAACTTTATTATTATTTATTTTCCAGAAGAATTTCAAACAAGGCATACTCGAAAGATAAAGGTGGCCCTAAACTATACATAGATTTATTTGGCCAGAGGAAATAGAAGATAAACTGCACCAGTCGCAGTTATGGAAGTTCAACAGGTTACGGTAAGCTCTCGCGCTAAGATAGGGACGTCTACTTCTATAGCGCCCCGCAGGGATTGCCACTGGAGGTTCTTCTGCCACGGGGTCTTTTTCTCCTAGTCCTTCTTCCTCGGCTGGGGCTTCTTCATCGTGGTCTGCTTCCACGTGATTCATCTCATCTGGATCTTCTTCCTCAGGATTCTCCTCAGGATCTTCCTTTCCTGGATTTTCTTCTACTGGGTCTTCCTCGGAATCTTCCTCTATCGGGTCCTCTTCGGGGTCCTCTTCCTCCTCGTTGGCTCTCTCGTCCTCGGAATCGCTGTTGCCGAAAATAACCTGTGGGCCGTTGATCTCGTCATCTGAACTCACCAGCATGCAGTCTAAGGAAACGCAGGATTGAGTGTCTTCATCGATAGGCGGCGCTACTCCAGGATTGGCCATGGCCTAAAAAGAAAGAGTCATGATCATAAAGTGGAACACACCAAGAAAATAACCAAGGATATGGAGCACAAGGAAAATATACGGTAGGTAAGGACTGAAAAATCAAAATTTAGAATATTGATGCAATAAGCGGTATAAGGAAAATGAGTGACAAGGGGATGATACATAAATCACAACTCACAATTTTATTGCATTCAAACTAAAAAGTTTAACGGATACAAGATTTTAAACGAAAGGAAACATTTACTAAAGAGTGTCAATATTTTTATTGAAAACAGGAAAGGTGATAACTCTGCGTCGATATCCATCTCTGCAATATCGTATGATAAGTCTGAACCTTGTGCTGGGTCCATATCATCCTCGAACCCGAACTACGAAACAATCAAGTCGCTCAAGTAGATGTAGAAGGGGTTGACGAATCTCCTCCTTGTAGTTCTTTCTTTCGAGGGCAACCACTGATAAGATGCCCGTTGGATCCGCAAATCAGGTATTGCCCTTTAACCCTGCGACAGTCTCTCTGAAGGTGTCCTGGTCTCTTACAGTATTAACAACGTTGAGTTCTCCATTGCTTCTGTTGCTGAGGAATAAATGGGCGCTTCATCTTCACATCTTTTCCTTGTTTAACAAGGATTCCCTTACGATTGGAGGCTTCCTCTGGTGCCTGAGCCATTTGCCTTCTTAATCCTTCAGCTAAGAGGTCGTTTGTTCGCTCCTGGGCTTCCTTCAAGCCTTACAGTACACTCACAATCTCGATGGTCTGACCTTGGGGAGTGGGGATAGAAGAAGAGCCGTTGGAAGACATGGTCCTGAAACAACAATTTTAGGATGGCATAAGGTACAAGATATAAGGATCGGAATAAGATATAGAATGAACAACGAAACAAGAATATATGGTGAGGTGAAACTCAAACGAGTGGAAATCAAATATAGAACTCCAAGTCACTCAACAGAGTACAGTATTGTAACCATGCTGCAGTTCATAATTACAATCACATAACTCTACTAAGTCACCCAAAACCCTAGCGGACGAATCAAAACATGTAGCAGAATACACTATACGAATCAAGATCAAGGATAACAAGTTTACAATCTAGACCGAAAGGGTGGTTTAGATTGTCAATCCTTACTCGGAAACTGCAATCCCAATCATGGCAAAACCTGGCTCTGATACCATCAAAATATGGTTTTGATGGTATCAGAGCTGGTTCCTCAATAGTAGGTCTGTGGTTCGAGGACGAACCATTGTTTTAAGTGGGGGAGAATGTAATGCCCCATGTATTATCCGGTATGCCCATATATACCAGATAAGCATGGGGACCCACTGTAAAACAATAGGGAATCTTCGGAATACATTCCGAAAGAGGACAAATCTGTACTATAAATGGAATGATACCACTCTTCAGTACATATGCGCCTTTTAAGTGAACCGGCACTACAGGAGCTTGAGAACTCTGTAGTTAAGCGTGCTCGAGCCAGGGAAGTTCTGGGATGGGTGACCTCCTGGGAAGTGGCCCCCGGTCGGGTCTGGTTCGCCCCGAAAGACAAAACCGTTGGACTTCGGTCAGAGCGGACAATACTCTCTGTATTGGGGGTGGGTCATGACAGACTATATCAGTGGAATGCTCCTCACTGATCCGCAATCCTGTCAACTTACTCACGGTCCTCCTATGCTAAAGTCAAAGAATCCGGGCCATACAAAACCCAAACGTTAGTGTGTCATACATATCATAATAAAAATATAACTAATATGAAATATAGTATACCATATGCAATAAACTCGATGTCATGGGTATAAACAATAATCAATATAAGTAACATGTGAGGTAACAAGCAAGATATTTGTATCAAACATATCATGTGTATTCTAAGGGTTCATATCGCTAGATTATCTATCTTAAAGGTATTTGAAATTGTCGGGTCCGGTTCGCCTCGAAGGACAAAACCGTGCGACTTCGGTCAGAGCAGACAATACTCTCTGTATTGGGGGTGGGTCGTGATAGACTATATCAGTGGAATGCTCCTCACTGATCCGCAATCCTGTCAACTTACTCACGGTCCTCCTATGCTAAAGTCAAAGAATCCGGGCTATGCAAAACCCAAACGTTAGTGTGTCATACATATCATAATAAAAATATAACTAATATGAAATATAGTATACCATATGCAATAAACTCGATGTCATGGGTATAAACAATAATCAATATCAGTAACATGTGAGGTAACAAGCAAGATATTTGTATCAAACATATCATGTGTATTCTAAGGGTTCATATCGCTAGATTATCTATCTTAAAGGTATTTGAAATTGTCGGGTCCGGTTCGCCCCGAAGGACAAAACCGTGCGACTTCGGTCAGAGCAGACAATACTCTCTGTATTGGGGGTGGGTCGTGATAGACTATATCAGTGGAATGCTCCTCACTGATCCACAATCCTGTCAACTTACTCACGGTCCTCCTATGCTAAAGTCAAAGAATCCGGGCTATGCAAAACCCAAACGTTAGTGTGTCATACATATCATAATAAAAATATAACTAATATGAAATATAGTATACCATATGCAATAAACTCGATGTCATGGGTATAAACAATAATCAATATCAGTAACATGTGAGGTAACAAGCAAGATATTTGTATCAAACATATCATGTGTATTCTAAGGGTTCATATCGCTAGATTATCTATCTTAAAGGTATTTGAAATTGTTGGGACTTTACCCGTGCGCGCAAACACGTATGTTTTAAAAATAGAATCGGTTTTGGAATTGGACGCGCACGTGAGCTCGGTCTCGTTTTAAAATTTATAAACCGCAAGTGCACAGCGCGTTGTAGCGAGCCGGCAAGTACGGGTCGATCCACAGGAAATTGTGTATTAGGTTTTGTTAGTTAAGGTTCAAAAAATAATGAATTGGTTGGTTTGTCACAAAAAAAATAAATAAAATACGAAAATAACGAAAACAAGTTAAGAAAGAAATGGCCGTGGCTTTGGCTCGGATGTTCGAATCGCGACGATTCCTTCGACGCTCCCTTACTTATGAGTTGTCCGTCCTTGTGTCGATTCCGGCGTGAAGCATGACTTGTCAAGACGGTTGCGGAGCACAAGTCATCAAATTCCGATATTCGACGCAAAACACGAAACGAGTCCGTATTGTTCACTTACCGTTTGTATGTCCAAGCTTGAGGTATCAACACTAAGCACAAGGGTTTGCAAGCATACGACAACATCAAAAACACAAAGTAGCGAGTGAAAGCAATTAGTTTTAGTGTTAACTTTGCTAAGGGCTTGTGATAGTATAAGGTATATGAAAACCGAGGGTTTGTTAAGCACTTGGTCACAAAATACCGTATCTAAACTTAGCAAATTTAATACCAAATTGATTTTAACTTAAACATTGTGAAATGGGGAAAGGGAGTGAGTATGGTATATGAAGATGTTACAAAGTAACCATGGTTTCAAAATACCATATCACATCTAAACATGAAACAATCCTTAAGTTAGAATCATAAATATAAGCACATTAAACATGAACAAGAGGAGGAGGAAGACAAAGCCTTTCATCTCATTTGCTCACCATTACCACAACCAAAGAAAGATTAGTTACACATAATGAAAAGAAAAGCAAGTAAAGAAAAGAAACAAGTAAACAAAACAATAACAATATTATTAACGCTTGAAGAAGTTTAGGTACAAGATATTGGTAGCTTGTTCAACTTCCATAATGAAGCTCTCAAAAGAAAGCTTCAAGAGGGAAGAAGAAGAAGAAACCAAGTTAAAGCCCACTCAACTCTTAAGCCTAAACAAAAAACTAAGAAAAACTATAGAATATGTGCACCCTCTCTTTAATCTGTTCTGGTATTTATATGCATCAAAATAGAATAAACAAACAATATAGAATGGATGGTGTGATGCCTATAAAGTGCCAGCAGAAATATGGAGGAAAAAGGAGCTAGGGGGGCCGGCATCGCCGGAATTATTGGGGGGCCCGCCGGTTTGGATCCGAGCAATGAGGCTCTTCTTGGCATGGTGGACTTGTGTGCTCTCCAACATCATCCTGATGCTGCTTGATTTATGTATAAACTCATGTTTACAACTCAGGGATTTTGGAGGGAAGAATGATGCTACATATCACATCAAAACTTTTAGCATTTAACTCATGTCATTATCCCACATGTGCCCACTTGCATAAATTGTAAAATGGCAGCCCCCATATGGTCTATGTCCCAAAAGAGCTAGTGCACACTTGTATTGTGTTGGACCAAAATTGTGTGCACACATTTATTGCAAAAGAGCTCTTTGAATATCGGTCGGTTTTCCGTTCTGATTGCAGTGTCGGCTCCCAAACGTTATATCCATGATATTGAGTCTGTTTCCAGTATTTTATCACGGATACCTGTAAACTGTAATTACTGAGCAGACACTGATTAATAGTACCGATAAATAACAAAATTGATAATGAATGAGAGATATTAAAATGCAGTTTTTAGTGATGAACAGAAATCAATTAATGTAATCATCCATGTAACCCAACACTATATATCCCGTTATCCTCCGGGACCACGGACGCAAGATATATCTCGTTACCTACAGACGCAAGATGTATGAATCAAGAATAATTTGTTCCGTTAACCCCCGGAACCACAGAAACATGTAATATCTTTTTGAGTTACACTTTAGTTATATTTTTGATTTCTCCATTCCTCCAGGTTTTTTTTGTTCATGTCAGGTGTAAAAATAATATCTACCTAATATCAACACAGGAACAAGCAGGTATAGATTATGTCTATCAATACAACATATTACGTCCATCAGGACAAGTCAGGATTGTTGGCATCAGTAGGTACTATAGGTAAATAGGTACTAGCATGATAACAATAACATTAACAAGATGACATGGTACAAGCATATTAGGAATGATCTAATCGATCAGGTAAGGTGTATGTATCACAGTCACATATCATAGACAAGTCTGGATGTAAATCAAGTAATATAGTTGTAACAGTATATCGATAAAAGTGAATTGATATAAATTAACAGGCGTTTAAATCAAATAGGTAACTAATACTGTTAACCAGATAATGTATATTTTCTAGTAATAGGATTAACACATGAAATAATGCTTTTATAAAACTTATCTAGATACAATACATGAAGTAACGACAATGATCAAATAATACTACAGGTTCAATATATCACGTTGACCGTATTAAAATAATCTTTTGTTATAATTATGAAATATTGTTAATTTGATGTATTTAAGAAATATTATAAATTAAACTTATATTTATTAAATTTAATTAATGGTATGAAATGATAATTATAATAGTGTTACGGCAATGTATGTGTGTATTGCCGTAAGTTATAGCATGTAGCAAGTAAAAACTTGCCTGGAGATAAATGCGGATGCGCAAACACGAACGGAGCAAGATCAAGACTTGATATCGTTTAAAGAACATGGCTCGGCTAGAACTTGATTCGAGTAGCAATGGTGTTGGCTTGAACTTGGGTTCGACTGTGAGGTAATGGAGGCGGTTGTGGCTAGGTGGATGTGATGTTGTGATAGGGAGGAGGAAGGACTTGGTTGCTGGAGATGGAGATGGTTGTGGCGGCTGCTTGGGTCGAAGGGAGTTGAGGTGGCGATGATGATGATGGTGGGTTTAAGGGATGAAGGAGATGAGATCGAAAAAGATGGCAATGGAGTTGAAGGAAGAAGGAGGAGGATGAGCTCGATGGGATCTGTAGAGGAGGTGATGGGGTTCGGAGATGGTTGAAGGTTGAGAGAGTTGCTGGAGATGGCAACGAGGAATCGAAGAAGATGAAGGCGGTGGCAAAGGTGAAGACGAGGCGGAGTTAAGGAAGACAAAGTTGGGTTCGGTGATGGCTAGGTAAGGCGTCGGTTTGGAGTCGGGGAAGATGCTCTGGTGATGACGAGGAGATGAAGACGAGGAAGAAGAAGAACGTGGCGATGGTCGGAGAAGAAGTTGTCGGCGATGATTGGGTGTTGGGTTTCTCGACTTGGGTTGAGGAAAGGACGACCGGAGTTGGGTGTGCTGTGGCAAGGGTGAAAAGGAGATAAAGATGATGGAGGCAACGGTGAGGGGTGCTCCGCCGGCGGTGAGGTGGAGGCGTAGGTGGCAAGTTGGCTGGAGATGGTGGCGGTGACGGTTTCCGGCGATGGGCGAGGGTGTCGAAGGTCCAAGGAAGGTGATCACTTTGAGGGAGGTGAAGGCAATGGTGATGCAGCGGTTCGAGCATGAGCACGCGAGGAGGCGACAAGCTCGGGGACACGAGGAGAAAGAAGAGAAGGTATGGGTTTTATTGATGAAATGAGTGAGAGAAATATATGATCGACATGGGGGGAGAGAGAGAAATCGAGGAGAGAGAGAGCGTGAGAGAGATAGAGAGATAGAGATTTGTTTTTATCTTTTTATACTATAAGTTACACACACACACATATACTTTCTACATGAATTTACCTTATCTAAAAGATTATGTGAAACTCCTAACAATCGGCTAATAGAATAAAAAATATTGTGGATTATAGGTCAAACCAGTATATGCACATATTATCCTAATAGCCTATAAACATAATGTAATGGCTACGAAATATATTCCAATTTAAATATTGTATACATATTTTTTTGAGATTCATATAGATTATATTCAATGGATAAATATCAATAAAATGTACTCTATCTAAATATTAACCTATAACGGATTTCATACTAGCGGGTCGGGTACAAACATAATCAATTCGCATAAACAAATATAACCCAATAACCGATATACCCAATAACGCCAAAAATTATTATTTTTCCAAAAATAATTATATTTAATATAATTATTAACGTATGATCGTGCCAAGGTGTTACAGAAACATATTAAAACTAGATTAAGAAAGGAACATGAATCCTTTATACCAACCATAGAAATAAAGTAAATAAAAACCCTTGAACTTTTTCTCTCATAAAAAAACCCCATTTTTATTTGCAAAAAATCTAACTCTTTAACTTAGTTCAAAAGTAGTTAACACACTTCTATGTGGGAACGATTCTCAAGTACGACCACGATAAGCTGTATACTTGCGGTTAAATTTGGAGATAATAAAATCCCTACCAACGCCCCTTTAAAATTTCAAAAAAGAGAAAAAAACAAACAAAATCATCGTTTACCAGTTTTGGAATTTTTGAATATGCCATGTATGTTTATACCATCTTAATAATAATTTATAGTTTGAGTCATAACATGCGTTAGATTATGAGATATTTGAATATAACTGTATTAAATATTATAGTTATCATAAATTAGATAAGTTCTAATTTAGGTTGTTAAGATTATGATTTGTGTGTTAGATTCTTAATATTATTAATTATCAATTTATTATTGTAACGACTCTGTTTATAATGTACAGAAATTTGTTTAATGTTAAAGTACCAAATGAATTATTTGCAATCCTGAGTATGCTATAAGTATTTAATTTGTTTTAGAACAATAAGAAAGCACTTGTAGCTCATTGGTAAAGCCTTACACTGCTGTGACATAGCCCCTGTGTTCAAATCCCCCAGCCACATATTATTTTTAATGATTTTTCTTTTAAACTTTTGGAAGCCAAAAAATTTACACGTGCAATACACGTAAAAAATGAAAAGTCACTAAAATCAAACATGTGGAAAGTATTATATGTACATACTAAGACACGTAGCAAGTATCCAGAGACCCAACTCACTAATGTGATCGGCGAGATGGGGCTCTTGGCCGGCGCCACCGGGCCCCCCATACCAAATACCCCCAAACTTTGCCTAAGTGACTCTTCCCCTACCCACACTACTACTCTTCTGTTTGTTTTTCCTGAAATTAAATAGAGAATTAAAATGAGTCATTAATCCAAAATTTTAATGCATTTTAATTCTATTCTTCAATCCTCAAAACCCTAATTTCTCCTATAAATACAACATCACATCCTAACCCTCTCCATTCTGAAATCTATCATCAAAACTCTCAAATTTTTCCAAGTCAAATTAGTTGTACAAGTGGAGTTAGCCCAAGGTCATCTTCCGGCGACGACTCGGGAAAAATCCGGCGACACCGCGACTCCACGAAGCTCTCAACCCGTTCCTCTACCTCCCCTCTCTCATCTAATCCAGTAAGTCCCCTCTCCTCCCCTCTTTTCCTATTCTAAAAAGATCTCTTTTCAAAACTCGTCCGAAGTGGAGTTATTTCGACTTCCGATTTTAATATTGTTAAAAACATAACTTTTCTTAATAACCAAACACCCATATTGTTACAACTTGTTTAGTAATCATAAACAAACATTTAGAGTAAGTTTCAATTCAATATACAATGCTATGCAACTTTTATTTCACTTTTACGGTTAAATACCACAAACTTTCTATTTGACATCTTTCATCATATATGCTCATATTACCTTTAGAAAACTCATGAGGTAATGACCTACCTCATCACAACACTCATCATGACATAGAACGATGGATTTTGGAACAATATTTTGTGGGATAAATACAATTTTACAATAAAATACCTTATACTAATAAAACCGTATTCTTTAAGATTGTTTTAATTAAGTTCCTTGCAGATAAGCCTCTACAACCCATTTTGGGGCACCCGATTTGGATGGTGCGGGTTATCGCACATCCTTGGTACTCATAGAGCGAGATGCAGATCTCCTCACGGAGCATCCTATCTCGATGGAATTTTTAATACAATTTTTAAGAATAATGTGATTTTCTATTTAATAAATAATTTCTATTTTTATATACATATATATTATCAAAATATCTATTTTAAATATATATAATAAATTCCATCTTTTCTAAATAAAGGGATCACAAACTTCATGAATACACCATCACAAATCCATACAATTCCAATTTACACTAAAATACCTTATACTATTCAATCTAGGTTTATAATCATTAGAATACTTCACTTTTAAAAATTACATCCATGAAAACCCTAAATACGATAAATAAATGCTTGAGATTTACTTTGAAAGTTTATCAAAACTATTTTTCATAAAACCCCCTCAAGTTTATTAATTTACAATAAGGACCCTAGTAAATATAGGTTTAATCGGGACCAATTCTCTTGAGCCTCAGGAAGCCGGAGAAATTGGGTGCTTGTCTATTTAATGTAGAAAACTAAAACGGGGTTACCAATGGTAATTGGCTTGGAAAAAGTGAAAAATCCTGCCGTCCATGTACAGCAGTTACCGATAACTCCAAAACCTAATTCAGGAATCCAATTCTGTTTTAGCGTCTCACTCAGACAGAGTCTCAGTCTAATCGGAATACAATCTAAACATGAATACAATCCAAATATAACTCCAATACATCATGAATCCATATATACTGAATACTATCAAATATCAACATGACTTGAACTGACCGAACCATGGATATACATTGACTTGATTACATGACTATCCGCTTATATCCTTATCCGTTTACATGAGCAATTGATATCATGGTTTCGGTAAATCTTACATCTATAAAACAACACAATAAACATTACGGGGTTTTTAAGGGGTAGATTGGTACGGAATGTGTTAAAAGTGGCACGATGATAGTCACTTTAATACATCCAACCTGAATATCCGTTGTTGTTGTCATGTGGCTTAACGGTTCCTTGTGCTCTGTATACCTTAGTCCACAGAATAGTTGGACTCCTCTAGTATACACTGGCATATTCTTTACCAAGCTACAAACAACTGCGTTAACATAACAATCATACATTATACCAGATATATTCTCTTTACCTATTCAGTCTATTTCTATATCTCTTTGGAACTTACTGAGCGATTGTTTGCTGACGACATTCCTTTTCTATTCTTTCTTTGGAATGTTGTCAGGAGGACCCGACTCTTTGGAGATCGAGCCCAGCTCAGAAGACATGGAGCAGTTCATCGAGAACCCGGAGCTATAGTCACTTGTATATACTTTTACTTTCAGTTCATGCCATTGTTTAGGCATTTCTTTCCATATTGTATTTACTTTTCAGCTGTATTGTAAAGAATGTTTAATAAATAAAAAGTTGATGTTCATTTACATCTCATGTTTTTCTTGTGTACATTTATATTATATTGCTTATTTACGCTTAGCGTGTTTACTTCTGAGTAAATACGTCGCGGGCCTAGTCACGTCTCCTTATTTGTGTTAGTTGTATGTATGCCCTAGAGGCCAGTATTGTACAGATGATGTATATTATATTGGATGCTTGGACATATATAGAGAGGACTTTCTTGCTCGATATGATAGTATGCTATCTGGTTGCACTTTACTTTAACATGTATACTTGTCTCTTTATACTGTTTTATTGTTACATGTTGGTAAAGCCCTTAGGATGTGTGCTTGACTACCTGGACTATGATGCAGATCATACTAGTGGGGACATGGTAGTCCATAAGTACATCCTTCAAGGTCCCTAGTCATGGGTGTATCGAGACGGGGCATCGATATACCAGAGTAGACTAGCGTATACGCTTCTCTACCCATGAGATAGGTGATGGATGATCCCATATCCATTGGTGTTTGACATCAGAGATGGTATACGGGTGCTCAGTGGAGACTGGGTACACTGGACGGACTCGCTGAGAACTCCCAGATGGTATTATACCTCACGTCAGATGGCAGTTCTCTGGTGACACTTGTGCAGGTTAGTCAATAGACCCGAGATCGTCATAGAGTCTTGTGTGATTCCTACTGTGCTTTGATTCCCACCTTACCACGTCCATGAGGGCGTGCAAAACGGTGGTTTTTGGGTACAGTCCCGAGTCACATGGAGGCAATGAGCGATAGGAGGGGTTTCGTCTCTCCCGGTATTAGGGGTTGATGTTGCACTGTGCTCGATTGGCCGTAACAGGGAAGTGCCTGGCCAGGGCTGATTTAGAGATTTACTGGTAAGTGTTACCAGTAGTTTCTCGACCCGTTATGAGCCTCACATCGGCACGACTTATCGGTTATTGGGGTCTGACGTTTACCACCCCTGGACTTGATATGCGACATATCAGACGAGGAGACCGGACTGTGCGGGAAGTGTTACCGGCAGGCTTTTACAGGAGTTGGAGCGGTCTTGCTTGCTGATCTTCTGATCGTTCAATACCCAGGCAGCCGTTACGTCCAGCTAGTACCGTTGACGGCTTGTGGGTGCTTGATGTGATCATCACCTGCTGCCGGCGTATTGACGAGTCTTTAGAGTCCTACATAGAGGTTTTACTGGCTCAGGCAAAACGAAATAGGTGCACGTATGTGATATATGCAGGACCGAGAATAATGCGTGTATGTGATACCGTATTCTATTCTCGCGACTTTATGTATCAGTCGGTTATATATGATATAACCGGGTTATCGAATCAAGTGTTGATTCGATAAGTCGATACATTGGATGTTAGTCGGTTATATGTGATATGACCGGATTATTAAGTCAAGTGTTGATTTAATAATTAAGTGTATAATTGTATATTAGATATACTAGTTTACATTTACTAACACTTGTTCACTTTAGGGTTTTTCTCACATGAGCACAATTTTAATGTATATATGATATATATTAAAATGTGTTTTCCTTTTTGTATCATGGTTGATGATACACTTGACTTGGGTGTATGAGACTTACACCATGCTATCTTTTATGTTGGATTTTAATATTCAAAGTAATTACAAAATTAGTGGAGGATTAGCTAAATGCTTGAAGCTTGTGGAAGCATTTGACTAATTCCACTAAATTTGTTTTTACTATGGATATTTCTTAACCCAACCATAAACTTTAGCTATGGTTATGGCTCTACAAGGGTTAGTATATGATACTCACTCACCATGGTTAGCCTTCTCACTAGATCATTATCCTCATCTCTTTCTTTTGCTCATCTTCTTCTTCATTGATAAAAAGAGAAAGCTTGCTAGGGTTTGATAAAAAGTGAGATAGAGTGTGAGAAATAAAATTCTAAAGAGAACCCACTTCCTATTTATCCATCCTCTACTAGACTAGCACTTTAGTTTAGGGTGTTTGCTTCACTAATTCTCAAGTTAGTGAAGTAGAAGCTTGAGTTGGCATCCCCTCGACGTAGATCATCTTCGGCCTCGAAGACTTCAAGAAAGGACGCGTTTTTCGCCTCGTGAAGCCATGCAAGGGTCCGTGAGAACCACGATCGCAGCGAAGGGACTTCAACAAGGAGCTAAAGAAGTGAAGGACCGATCTACAAAGGTTGTATATCGCATTCACTTAGTAGTAAACCTAGTTTACATACATATAAAACCCTAATTTTCTAGCAACGATCTTGCTTAGGGATATTCGGCACGGCTAAAATTTTAAATGGGTATGTTTGATGCTTCCTTAAACCTTATTAGAGTGCCTAGTAACCCTACAGTGGTATCAGAGCCTAGCTAGAGCATTAGGCGATGTGTTAACAAAGTTAAAACTCCGAACCGACCCGAACACGTCAAGATAACCCCCTCTCTGTACAATTTTTAAAAACTGGGTTTTTTCAGAATTAAAAATACCTAAAAAATTCAGCAGGGTTTTCTAAGAATTGTGGTGAAAAACGATAGCATACGCCGTACAACCCACCGCGGAACCGCGGCCGTACCCTGCTTGGGCAGCGATTCCGCGGCCGTACAGAGGAGATATGCCATCATGTTTTCACTGTAATTACTATTTCTGTGATTTGTATTTTCTGGGTATTTTTAAATTAACTCAAGTGTTGAGTATTTTGGGGTTTATTTTGTAATCGTCGATTCGATCGGAGAATTTAATTTTGTTTTGTTATTCCGGATAATTTAGAAAGTATTAAAACGTTCGAACGGATATCATTAACTCAATTTTTCCCGGCACGAAAAACATTCAAGTGTTGAATTTTTCTCGGGTTTAAATCTTTCGGAAATACGTGCATGTGACGCGATGGACCCTCTAGAAGACAACAAACCTTAACTCGATTATGTGACCGTCTTGAACTGCCTTTTGAACCTTAGGGTTTGAGGCAGTACGGCGTGCCACATGTGAGGCGTTGGCTTGACCCTTCTACGGCTGGACCGTTGCTACTGTGACGTATTTTGGAATTTTTGAACTCCGCTCAAGTGTTGAGCTATTTAAGGAAATCTTGGGTATTTGATTATTCGATCGGAAAGTTTAATACTGTCTATTTATCTGGAATGTGATACAATATGTGGAATTCATACAGTTAGGCATGAAATGCAAAATATGTAATATTTCGGATTTACGATGTCTAAAGAGATTGTGGATTCCAAATATTGTAGTTTTACACTTTCTTTTCTGTGACCGTAAGTGTAATATGTGATATCGCCGGTTTCATTGCTATATGTCAACGACAATTGGGATGCGCATATTTACTTACGTTGATGACATGTGATGTTATGTGTTGCTGGATATGTTATATTGGATCGTCGCGTTTTGGATAGCCGGTTTTTTTTATGTGAGATAAGTGTTTTTATTTTCATTCATGTAAAATAAAATGTATGTAATATTCTTTTATTGGGGCACTTCCGGGATGAGGTTGATGTCACATTTTGTATATTATTTACTTTTCCGCACTAGGATAGACCCAAGGAGGAGAGCACAAGTAACCGGGTTCTGGAGTCCAGTGGGAGACCAACTCGAGGAGTCGAGTCCGGGTCTCCTAACTCTAGAATTGGTAGGGTTGCTTGCTGCTCTCGCAGGGGTCTAGGGGTGTGGGTTTGGCTATTCATCGCGACCGTGGAATCCGTGTTTTATAGAGGCTCAAAATAAAACACGGACGTCCTAGTATATCCAATGTTTCATATGTTTCTTCTGCTGCGATATCTGTGATGAGATCATGTGATGTGATGTGATAAATACTGCATATAGTATATATGATATATTATATAGGCGTTACTTATGTTTTACACCCGCGCTAGTCTTGCCCCGCTCTGCCGTTAGTTACCTAACCTAACGGTGCACGAGGGGACATCGAGGCGAATGCGGATGGCATAAGTGTACGTCGTATTTATCTGTGATGTTTAGGTAACTTAAATGATGGGACTTCATTAATGTGATTAATGAAAGAAAAGAAACCTAAAAGATGTTGTAGAATCAATTTTTTTTTAAAAAAGGGTAGCTACAGTTTTGCTTTGCATAGTGGTATATATGATATACCCTGCACCTTATTCGATGAGGAAAGAGCCGAGATCCCTTCACCGGGAGTGACCTCTTTAGCAAAACTGGCAGATGCTACAACACTCGGTTTGTTTTTGATTGGTTTTGGAGTTTTGCTTTGCATAGTGATGTATATGATATATCCTGCACCTTATTCCATAAGGAAAGAGCCGAGATCTCTTCACCGGGAGTGACCTCTTTAGCAAAAACAATGAAAGCCTCAAAATCACTCCATTTCAAAATTCACTCGATTCTACAACGATATCAAGTTCATTACGCAATAGGTTTTCAGAAAAACCTGTCGTAGCCCTCCGTCATTTCAGATAAGTCCTACTTAGTATTCATACTACGTTTGTTGGCCTGCGTCAAGGCGTAGTGTGCGGTAGCTAACTAGTATTTATCTGTTTATGCATATGATGCAAATTGGATTAGGGTAGTCGTGCGACTTTGTTGGCCTGCGTCAAGGGTTGTACGGGTGGGTTTAATTCAATCAAGAAATGACGGGATGAACTTGACTAGCGCACTATGATTTGTTGGCCTGCGTCAAGGTCAGGGGACGCTAGGGGCAAAACATTATCGGGAATTTCAAGTGTTGAAATTTGCAATGAGACTGCATACCTTCTATGAGATAGTTGGATCCCGATACCCACTGCGAGTAATTGTTACTCCCGGGAGAATTTTACACAGGACAATTAGCCGATCAAGTAGGTGTCTAGAAAGGTTTCAACGGGGTTACGCCTTTGGGAAAATGAGGTTTACTTTAATTAGGTCCGTGCGAAAGCACGGGGAGCTTCCCTCAAAGTACTGACACTGGCCTGGCTGAAAGATTGGCGAAGTTGTAGGGTGTAATTTATCCCGGCTAATCTTTCCTTTTAGGGTTTGAAGGAAGATTTGATAAAAACAGTGGGAGCCATCCTGATTAGATAAAATAATAATAACCAATCTGATCTTGCAAGAGCATACGCTAAAGTGTTTTCTTCTCTCTTTCTCCAGGTAGCGACCATATCATGCCTTAATCAAGATAATAATCTGGATGTATTGACTGAACCCGCATGTTATACTGTGCTGGGGAACGTTGGTTCCGTTCTTTCTTATAAGAGTTATAGGACTGAACAGGATATAGGGGAATACCAGGATTCCCATGCCACCCGTATGAAGAAAGTACATGTTGATGCATTTTCTTCGGGTGTGTTCGTTACAGAGAACCGTTTCTCCATTTGCTCTACGTCCTAGGTATTAGATACCGGGTCAGGATCCCATATATGTAATCAGTTACATGGGCTTAGGAAAGGTAGAGAACTTGGAGAAGGTGATAAAGACATAAGGGTTGGAAATGGTGCAATTGTTGCAGCTAAAACCATCGGGGAATATCACCTTGTATTGCCAACTGGTAATACATTGATTCTGAATGAATGCTATTACATGCCGAACCTGATATGCAACATTATATCAGTTTCTTTGTTGAGTAAAGAGGGATATAATTTTGTATTACAGGATAATGTTATGAACATTTTCCTTAACCAAAAGTTTGTTGGATCAGGCACGTTGTGCAATGGCATTTATGTTCTAAATCAATCAACAGTTCTAAGCATAACAAACACACACAAAAGGAAGAGTTCAGAAATGAACGAATCCTTCTTGTGGCATTGTAGACTGGGTCACATTAATGCGATATGACTAGCTAAGTTGCATAAGGATGGATATTTGAATCCGTTTGAATTTTCATCTTATGACACTTGCCAGTCATGTCTCAAAGGCAAGATGACCAAAACTCCGTTTACGGGACACGGAGAGAGAGTTACCGAACTCTTGGGACTGATACATAGTGATGTATGCGGCCCCATGTCTACACATGCCATGAATGGTTCTGCATACTTCATTACATTCACTGACGATCTCTCTAGATTCAGATATGTGTTCCTGATGAAACACAAATCAGAAGCTTTTGAGAAATTTGGAGAATATAAACAAGAAGTCGAGAACCAAACCGGGAAAAGTATTAAAATCCTTCGTTCTGATCGAGGAGGTGAATACTTGAGTAATGAATTCCTGGACTTCCTAAAAGAGAATGGGATTCTCTCTCAGCTAACTCCTCCATATACACCACAGCACAACGGTGTATCGGAATGGAGGAACCGCACCCTATTAGATATGGTGCGCTCTATGATGAGCACAGCTGAGTTACCTATTTCCTTCTGGGGGTATGCACTGGAAACAGCTGCAGACCTATTGAATATGGTTCCCACCAAATCTGTGCCAACCACTCCATATGAGATATGGAAAGGAAAGAGACCATGTCTTAATTATGTTAAGATATGGGGTTGTCCGGCCTATGTAAAAATGCAAAATCCGGACAAACTCGCGGCAAGGTCCATTCTGTGTAAGTTTATTGGATATCCCAAACATTCGCACGGGTATATCTTCTACCAAACTGAGGAACAAAAAGTGTTTGTTTCTCGACATGCCACCTTTTTAGAAAAGGAATTTCTTGAAAAAGAGATTAGTGGCATGGAGGTAGAACTGGAAGAGGTTCCAGCAATACAGACTACAACAGAAGATTTGGTTGAACCAGAGGATTCGGTAGTTCCCAACGAACCTCAGCCTCTCCGCCGATCTAGTAGGGTTCTTCACCCACCAGAGAGATACTACGATTTTCTCATGGACGGTGGGAGCGAGGATTGCATCATGGTTGATGATGACCCAACTAGCTTCGAGCAGGCCATCACGAGTGGGGACTCAGTGAAATGGCTGGATGCAATGCGGTCCGAGATGGAATCCATGTACACCAACAAAGTATGGACTTTGGAAGTTGCTCCTGAAGGGGTAAAACCCATTGGGAGCAAGTGGATCTTCAAGAAAAAACTTGGTGTAGATGGGAAAGTGGAGACTTTCAAAGCTAGACTTGTTGCAAAAGGTTTTCGTCAAAGACCAGGTGTGGACTATGACGAAACCTTTTCTCCAGTGGCTATGCTTAAATCCATCCGGATCATGCTTGCCATCGCTGCATATCATGACTACGAAATCTGGCAAATGGATGTTAAAACCGCCTTTCTAAACGGTGATTTAGAAGAGTGCGTGTACATGACTCAGCCAGAGAGCTTCGTAGATAGTGGGAGCAGCGGGAAGGTGTGCAAGCTGCTTAAATCCATTTATGGATTAAAGCAAGCATCGCGGAGTTGGAACATCTGCTTTGACGTCGTTACCAAAGAGTTTGATTTCGTCAAAAACGTAGATGAACCTTGTATCTACAAGAAGGTGGCAGAGAGTAAGGTTGTCTTCCTCATATTGTACGTGGACGACATACTCTTGATAGGAAATGACATTCCTATGCTGCAATCGGTCAAGCTCTTCTTATCACAAAGATTCTCAATGAAAAATCTTGGTGATGCCTCCTGCATATTGGGAATTATGATCTATAGAGATAGATCTAAAAGGATATTGGGATTGTCCCAATCCAGGTACATTGACACCATACTAAAGAGGTTTTATGGAAGAGTCCAAACGTGGGTTTTTACCCACGATCACAGGGCTCACTCTCTCAAAAGAGATGTCTCCCAAGACTGATTTGGAGAGAGCTCGCATGTAAGGGATACCCTATGCTTCGGCTGTAGGCTCTATCATATACGCGATGCTATGTACCAGACCCGATGTAGCATACTCACTAAGTGTAGTGAGTAGGTATCAAGCTGATCCTGGAGAGAGTCACTGGACAGCTGTGAAGAGCATTCTCAAGTATTTGCGAAGGACTAAAGAGATGCTCTTGGTGTATGGTAACAGAGAACTCCAAGTGGAGTCCTTTACCGATTCGAGCTTCCAGAGTGATAAGGACGACTCTAAGTTGCAGTCGGGATTTGTCTTTACCCTTTACGGAGGGGCGGTTAGCTGGAAGAGTTCCAAGCAGGAAACCGTGGCAGACTCGACGATGGAGGCTGAATACATTGCTGCCAACGATACTGCCAAAGAGGCTGTCTGGATCAAGAAGTTCATTACTGAACTTGGAGTGGTTCCATCCATTGAGCATCCAATACCTTTGTATTGCGATAACAATGGAGCGGTGGCTTTGGCCAAGGAACCCAGGTCCCATCAGCGATCCAGGCATATTCTGAGGCGGTATCACCTGATCCGGGAGATAGTTGATCGCTGGGAGATCGAGATCAGGAGGGTTGACATGAAGAACAACACAGCGGATCCACTTATGAAGGCTATTCCTTAGATACAGTTTTAGAGACTCTTCGGGATGCTTGGTATGCGATACTACAGCAGCTGGCCCTAGTGCAAGTGGGAGATTGTTAGTTGTATGTATGCCCTAGAGGCCAGTATTGTACAGATGATGTATATTATATTGGATGCTTTGACATATATAGAGAGAACTTTCTTGCTCGATATGATAGTATGCTATCTGGTTGCACTTTACTTTAACATGTATACTTGTCTCTTTATACTGTTTTATTGTTACATGTTGGTAAAGCCCTTAGGATGTGTACTTGACTACCTGGACTATGATGCGGATCATACTAGTGGGGACATAGTAGTCCATAAGTACATCCTTCAAGGTCCCTAGTCGTGGGTGTATCGAGACGGGGCATCGATATACCAGAGTAGACTAGCGTATACGCTTCTCGACCCATGAGATGGGCGATGGATGATCCCATATCCATTGGTGTTTGACATCAGAGATGGTATACGGGTGCTCAGTGGAGACTGGGTACACTGGACGGACTCGCCGAGAACTCCCAGATGGTATTATATCTCACGTCAGATGGCAGTTCTCTGGTGACACTTGTGCAGGTTAGTCTGTAGACCCGAGATCGTCATAGAGTCTTGTGTGATTCCCACTGTGCTTTGATTTCCACCTTACCACGTCCATGAGGGCATGCAAAACGGTGGTTTTTGGGTACAGTCCCGAGTCACATGGAGGCAATGAGCGATAGGAGGGGTTTCGTCTCTCCCGGTATTGGGGGTTGATGTTGCGCTGTGCTCGATTGGCCGTAACAGGGAAGTCCCTGACCAGGGATGATTTAGAGATTTACTGGTAAGTGTTACCAGTAGTTTCTCGACCCGTTATAAACCTCACATCGGCACGACTTATCGGTTATTGGGGTCTGACGTTTACCGCCCCTGGACTTGATATGCGACATATCAGACGAGGAGACCGGACTGTGCGGGAAGTGTTATCGGCAGGCTTTTACAGGAGTTGGAGCGGGCTTGCTTACTGATCTTCTGATTGTTCAATACCCGGGTAGCCGTTACGTCCAGCTAGTACCGTTGATGGCTTGTGGGTGCTTGATATGATCATCACCTGCTGCCGACGTATTGACGAGTCTTTAGAGTCCTACATAGAGTTTTACTGGCTCAGGCAAAACGAAATAGGTGCACGTATGTGATATGTGCAGGACCGAGAATAATGCGTGTATGTGATACCGTATTCTATTCTCGCGACTTTATGTATCAGTCGGTTATATATGATATAGCCGGGTTATCGAATCAAGTGTTGATTCGATAAGTCGATACATTGGATGTTAGTCGGTTATATGTGATATGACCGGATTATTAAGTCAAGTGTTGATTTAATAATTAAGTGTATAATTGTATATTAGATATACTAGTTTACATTTACTATCACTTGTTCACTTTAGGGTTTTTCTCACATGAGCACAATTTTAATGTATATATGATATATGTTAAAATGTGTTTTCCTTTTTGTATCATGGTTGATGATACACTTGACTTCGGTGTATGAGACTTACACCATGCTATCTTTTATGTTGGATTTTAATATTCAAAGTAATTACAAAATTAGTGGAGGATTAGCTAAATGCTTGAAGCTTGTGGAAGCATTTGACTAATTCCACTAAATTTGTTTTTACTATGGATATTTCTTAACCCAACCATAAACTTTAGCTATGGTTATGGCTCTACAAGGGTTAGTATATGATACTCACTCACTATGGTTAGCCTTCTCACTAGATCATTATCCTCATCTCTTTCTTTTGCTCATCTTCTTCTTCATTGATAAAAAGAGAAAGCTTGCTAGGGTTTGATAAAAAGTGAGATAGAGTGTGAGAAATAAAATTCTAAAGAGAACCCACTTCCTATTTCTCCATCCTCTACTAGACTAGCACTTTAGTTTAGGGTGTTTGCTTCACTAATTCTCAAGTTAGTGAAGTAGAACCTTGAGTTGGCATCCCCTCGACATAGATCATCTTCGGTCTCGAAGACTTCAAGAAAGGACGCGTTTTTCGCCTCGTGAAGCCATGCAAGGGTCCGGGAGAACCACGATCGCAGCGAAGGGACTTCAACAAGGAGCTAAAGAAGTGAAGGACCGATCTACAAAGGTTGTATATCGCATTCACTTAGTAGTAAACCTAGTTTACATACATATAAAACCCTAATTTTCTAGCAACGATCTTGCTTAGGGATATTCGGCACGGCTAAAATTTTAAACGGGTATGTTTGATGCTTCCTTAAACCTTATTAGAGTGCCTAACCCTACAATTTGTACACCGGGAAGCGGGGCATGACAGGTTTTGTTGGTGGCCCATGCATGTAAGTTCTGCATGGAAACCTAAGCAATATAACACAGGAATTATAAGACTCAGCAACTAAACATTTTTTATATTTCATATTTTTTGAATCTATCCTAACCCTATTTTTCTTTCAAGGTTATGGATTCCCCGAACAATACTAGCACCATTGTCAACGGCAACATCCTGCTACCACCACCACCTCTTCCACTTACGACCACTGTTGTGGCTCCGATCAATGAGCATACGGTTCTGCTCGAGGCAATAAAAAGCCTCTTAGAGGGACAGCAGTAGCATACTGCTATCCTAATGAACCGCCCAGAAGCTGAGGCACCTGGAGTGAAACAATTTCGGGCACTGCATCTTAAGCAATTTTCTGGGAAAGAGAGCCTTCTGGAAGCTGAAGAATGGGCTCAATCCATTGAGGACGATTTGACAGCAGCACAAGTGCCAGACATCACTTGGGTAAGAGTTGAAAAGCTGCAACTAACTGACAATGCCAAGGTATGATGGAAGGCAGAAGAAAGCCGTCTTGCCCAACTGATCGAATGGAGGATTTTTCGCGAGATGTTCGACGCGAAATATTTTCCCGAGATTGCCCGCTTTGTTATGGAGCAGCGATTCATCCACTTGCAATAAGGCTCTATGTGGAGCAAATCCGTGGATGAGTATGATGCTGAGTTCACTATGTTGAGCAGGTAAAATATGTCTTAAATATTCGAATTTTCTGATATCACATACTACACAGCTAATACAAGACCGTAACAGGTTCGCTGCACATCTCATACCGACTGCTGAGATCAGGGCCAGGAGATTTCAGCAGGGGTTGGACCAGGAAATCCAAGCTGCTCTAGCTATAGGGGATTTTCAAACCCACGACTTAGCTCTGAAGGCTGCCCTTCGATATGAGGCAGTGATGAAGAAGAAGGGCAGATCTCAATCTGCCGGTATGAAGCGCCCTGCTACTCAGATAGCAGGAGGAGCCTTTTCCAGGCCATCTTTTGTACCCAGGAGACCGGGAGTACCTTTCAACCGGTCCAGTCCAGACTTTTGCATCTACTGCAGGAGGAATGAACACCTGGCGAAGGACTGCAGGCGTGCTAATCGCCTTTTCTTAGTCTGTGGCTTATCCACACATGATATTGGATCTTGTCCTCGTACACTCAATCCAAATCCTACTACCAGACCAGCAATCACCTATCTGCAGCGGCCAGCTATCCAGGCACCTGCACCACTTCTTGCTCTCCAGCTCCACCTCCTCGTGGACCTACTGCACCTCCTCCTCGTCAGTTCCATCAAGCACAAAGGAACCTATCTCAAGAACAGAGGAACAGACAGAGGAATGCTCCTCCAGCAAGGAGAAATGTACCGAGACGACAGGCTTTCACAATGACTGTAGAAGAAGCTGAAGTCACTGGCCAAGTCATCACTGGTAACTCTTTTCTTTCAAACTTTCTTTCAATCCTTATACATATCAAATATCTTTTCCTATACCTAAAACATATTCCACATAACTTAGGTACAATTTTAGTAGCCTCACTTCCTGTACTAGCACTCTTCGATACCGGAGCATCTCATTGCTTTATGTCGCAACGGTTCGTCCGAAATCATGCGATTTTAGTCAAACCGCTCGTATCCAGCTGGAATGTCAGTTCAGGGAACAACGTTATAAAGGAAACAATGGGATACGACCTGTATCCAGTGGTCGTCTGCAACAGAGAATTTTATGCTGACTTTAAGGTGCTGGACATACCGAACTTCGATGTAGTTTTGGGTATGGATTGGCTATAAACTTTCTATGCTACCATCGACTGTCGTCAAAGGAGGGTAGTATTCGAGATTCCAGAGCATCCAGTTTTTTATTTCAACAGTGGAGACCGTACCCTGGAGCCTAGCATATACAAAGCAAAACCGAAGAAGGCAGTGATTGCAACTCTACAGGCAGAAGAAGACAAGCCAGAGGTAGTTCGAGAGTTCGATGATGTATTTCTTGAAGACATATCAGGTTTGCCTCCTGATCGAGCTCTTGAATTTGGAATTGATTTAGTACCTGGAGCACAACCGGTGATCAAAGAACCATACCGATTAAGTCCAGAAGGTTTGAAGGAGGTCCATACTCAGCTAGACGAACTTCTGCAGAAAGGATGGATTCGTCCCAGTACTTCAAGTTGGGGATCTCCATTATTGCTTGTGAAGAAGAAGGAAGGTTCATACAGAATGTGCATTGATTATAGAGCTTTGAACGAAGTCACGAAAAAGAACAAGTATCCACTACCGCGAATCGACGATCTGTTCGATCAACTAAGTGGGTATTGCGTTTTCTCAAAATTAGATTTTCGTTCGGGTTATCATCAGGTGAAGGTCAAAGTGTTCGATATTCCGAAGACGACATTCAGGACTCGCTATGGACATTATGAGTTTCTCGTGATGCCATTTGGAGTGACCAATGCACCATCCATATTCATGAATCTGATGAACCAGGTTTTCCGAAAGTACCTAGACAAGTTCGTTGTCATATTCATTGACGGCATCCTGATGTATTCTAAGAGTCAGAAATAACATGCCGAGCATTTACGAATTGTCCTGGAGACTTTGCGACAGCATCAACTCTATGCCAAATACAGCAAGTGCGAGTTTTGGTTAGAACAAGTCGGATTTCTCGGACATATCGTTTCAGGTGAAGGAATCTCTGTGGATCCAGCTAAAGTATCAGCAGTAAGCAAATGGCCGACACCGAAGACAGTGAAGGACATTTGAAGTTTCTTGGGATTAGTGGGATACTACCAAAGATTCATTGAAGGCTTTTCGAAGATTGCAACACCCCGGACCAAGTTCACACGTAAAGATGAAGAATTCTTGCGGTCAGAAGCATGCGAACAAGGTTTCGTAGAACTCAAGTCAAGATTGACATCAGTACCTATTCTCGTCATACCGGACCAATCTGGAGGTTTCGTAGTGCATTGCGATGCATCCGGTAAGGGATTATGATGTGTTCTACATCAGCACGGTAAAATTGTAGCTTATGCATCAAGGTAGCTAAAGGTTCATGAGCGCAACTATCCGACGCATGATCTAGAGTTAGCAGCCGTTATCTTTGCACTCAAGATTTGGAGTCATTATCTTCTTGGAGAACGGGTAGATATACACACACACCACAAAAGTCTGAAATATGTGTTTACTTAGAAAGAGCTGAATATGCGGCAGAGAAGATGGCTAGAACTTATGGCGGACTTCGACATCAACCTATAATATCATCCAGGGAAGGTGAATATAGTTCCTGATGTACTTAGTCGCCAACCATTATCAATGAACCTCACCACACAGTGGAAGCTACAACAAGATTTGCACCAGATGGAGATAGAAGTGGTTATGCCAGGTAACGCTTTAAGTTTGATGAACTTACAAGTTCAGTCTACAATTGTCAATTAGATCAAAGCAGCTCAAGCAAGTGATGCCAAGCTGTAAAAGATCAAAGAACAAGTAGAAAGTGGACTTCGAATAGACTTCATCATCCACGAAGACGGATCTTTGAGATACAGAAGCAGATTGTGTGTACCATAAGGTTCTGTTTAGGAAGAGTTGAAGAAAGAAGCTCACAGCTCTCCATACTCAGTACACCCTGGTGGTACAAAGATGTACAAAGATCTGCAGCAATATTACTGGTGGTATGGAATGAAGCGTGAAGTAGCCAGAAACGTAGCCAAATACTTGGTGTGTCAGCAAGTAAAGGCTGAACATCACAGGACTGCTGGTCTACTTCAACCGTTATCTATTCCAGAATGGAAGTGACAACATATCATCATGGACTTCATGACTGCACTTCCTCGCAGTACGAAAGGTAACGATGCAGTTTGGGTTATTGTGGATAGACTCACAAAGTCGGCTCATTTCATCCCATTTCGAGTTGGCCAATCTACCGAGACACTAGCAAAGAAGTACATGTAGGTAAGTTTGAATTTAAGTAAGATTTAACTCTTTAATGTGTACTATCTCTGATACCCATGAACTCATGCAGGAGATATTACATGGAGTACCGGTTTGCATTGTCTCCGATCGTGACACCAGATTCCGATCATAGTTTTGACAGAGTCTGCAAGCTAGCTTGGGAACGAGTCTGAACTTTAGCACAGCTTACCATCTACAAACAGATGGATAGTCTGAGCGAACGATTCAGATCCTTGAAGATATGCTAAGATCTTGTATGCTAGACATCAGAGGATCGTGGGAAGATCACCTACATCTTGTGGAGTTTTCATACAACAACAGCTGCCAAGAAAGTATTGGAATGACACCATTTGCAGCGCTCTATGGAAGAAAGTATCGTTCACCATTAAGTTGGGACGACATCGGAGATAGGGAACTCCTTAGACCTAAGATGATAGTGGCGACTATAGATGTAGTTTGCACTATCAAGGAACGAATGCGCATAGCCCAAGACCGACAGAAGTATTGGGCTGATGCAAAGTGCCGACACTTGGAGTTCCAACCGGGTGATCATGTCTTTCTAAAGATCTCTCCAAACCGTAGAGTGATTCGTTTTGGAAAGAGGGGTAAACTAAGTCCAAGGTATATTGGACCGTTCGATATACTCGAACGAGTCGGAGAAGTGACATATCGCTTGGCACTTATACCCTTATTGGAAGGAGTGCACAATGTGTTCTACATATCCCAACTCAGAAGGTATGTGAGTGACCCAGCCATATCCTTGATCACTCCGAGCTCACTGTACAGACAGACTTATCTTGTAAGCAACAACCCGTTGAAATCCTGGACAGAAAAGTAAAGTCACTTAGGAACAAGAAAGTAGACTTGGTCCGAGTGATGTGGAGGAAAGACTTACCAGGAGAATCAACTTGGGAAAGAGAAGACGACATGCGTGCAAGATATCCTTTCTTATTTGTAAATTAGTCCTTAAATATTTGTAAATTTCGAGGATGAAATTTTTGTAAGGAGGGTAGAATGTAACGACTCTGTTTATAATGTATAGAAATTTGTTTAAAGTTGAAGTACTAAATAGAGTATTTGCAATCCTAAGTATTCTTTAAGTATTTAATTTATTTTAGAACAACAAGAAAACACTTGTAGCTCATTGGTAAAGCCTTACACTGCTGTGACATAGCCCCTGTGTTCAAATCCCCCAGCCACATATTATTTTTAATGATTTTTCTTTTAAACCTTTTGAAGCCCAAAAGTTTACACATGCAATATACGTAAAAAATGAAAAGTCACTAAAATCAAACATGTGGAAAATATTATATGTACAGACTAAGACACGTGGCAAGCATCCAGAGACCCAACTCACCAATATAATCGGCGAGATGGGGCTCTGGGCCGGGCCCCCCGGGCCCCCATACCAAATACCTCAAACTTTGTCCAAGTGACTCTTCCCCTACCCTTACTACTCCTCTTCTGTTTGTTTTTCCTGAAATTAAACAGAGAATTAAAATGAGGCATTAATCCAAAATTTTAATGCATTTTAATTCCATTCTTCAATCCTCAAAACCCTAATTTCTCCTATAAATACAACGTCACACCCTAGCCCTCTCCATTCTGAAATCTATTATCAAAACTCTCAAATTTTTCCAAGTCAAATTAGTTGTACAAGTGGAGTTAGCTCAAGGTCATCTTCCGGCGGCGACTCGGGACAAATCCGGCGACACCGCGACTCCACGAAGCTCTCAAACCCTTCCTCTACCTCCCCTCTCTCATCTAATCCAGTAAGTCCCCTCTTCTCTCCTCTTTTCATATTCTAAAAATGTCTCTTTTCAAAACTCGTCGGAAATGGAGTTATTCCGACTTCCGATTTTAATTTTGTTAAGAACATAACTTTTCTTAATAATTAAACACCCATATTGTTACAACTTGTTTAGCAATCATAAACAAACATTTAGAGCAAGTTTCAATTCAATATACAATGCTATGCAACTTTTATTTCACTTTTACGGTTAAATACCATAAACTTTCTACTCGACGTCTTTCATCATATATTCTTATATTACCTTTAGAAAACTCACGAGGTAATGACCCGCCTCATCACAACACTCATCATGACACGTCACGATGGCTTTTAGAACAATATTTTGTGGGATAAATACAATTTTACAATAAAACACCTTATTCTAATAAAACCGTATTCTTTAAGATTGTTTTAATTAAATTTCTTGCAAATAAGCCTCTACAACCCATTTTGGGGAACCCGATTTGGATGGTGCGGGTTATCGCACATCCTCGGTACTAGTAGAGCGAGATGCAGACCTCCTCAAGGAGCATCCGATCTCGATGGAATTTTTAATACAATTTTTAAGAATAATGTGATTTTCTATTTAATAAATAAATTCTATTTTTATATACATATATATTATCAAAATATCTATTTTAAATATTTATAATAAATTCCATGTTTTCTAAACAAAGGAATCACAAACTTCATGAATATACCATCACAAATCCATACAATTCCAATTTACACTAAAATATCCTATATTATTCAATTTAGGTTTATAATCATTAGAATACTTCACTTTTAAAAATTACATCCATGAAAACCTTAAATACGATAAATAAATACTTGAGGTTTACTTTAAAAGTTTATCAAAACTATTTTTCATAAAACCCCCTCAAGTTTATTAATTTACAGTAAGGACCCTAGTAAATATAGGTTTAAGCGGGACCAATTCTCTTGAGCCTCAGGGAGCCAGAGAAAATGGGTGCTTGCCTATTTATGGCAGAAAACTAAAACGGGGTTATCAATGGTAATTGACTTGGAAAGAATCACAAATCCTGCTGTCCATGTGTAGCAGTTACCGATATCTCCAAAACCTAATTCAGGAATCCAATTCTGTTTAAGCGTCTGACTCAGACAGAGTCTCAGTCTAATCGGAATACAATCTAAACATGAATACAATCCAAATATAACTCCAATACATCATGAATCCATATATACTGAATACTATCAAATATCAACATGACTTGAACTGACCGAACCATGGATATACATTGACTTGATTACATGACTATCCGTTTACATCCTTATTCGTTTACATGAGCAATTGATATCATGGTTTCGTCAAGTCTTACATATATAAAACAACACAATAAACATTACGGGGTTTTTAAGTGGTAGATTGGTACGGAATGTGTTAAAAGTGGCACGATGATGGTCACTTTAATACACCTAACCTGAATATCCGTTGCTGTTGTCCCATGGCTTAACGGTTCCTTGTGCTCCGTATACCTTAGTCTACAGAATAGTTGGACCCCTCTCGTATACACTGGTACATTCTGTACCAAACTACAAACAACTGCGTTAACATAACATTCATACATTATACCAGATATATTCTCTTTACCTGTTCAGTCTATTTCTATCTCTTTTTGGGACTTACCGAGCGATTGTTCACTGACGACATTCCTTTTCTATTCTTTCTTTGGAATGTTGTCAGGAGGACCCGACTCTCTGGAGATCGAGCCTAGCACAGAAGACTTGGAGCAGTTCATCGAGGACCCGGAGCTCTAGTCACTTGTATATACTTTTACATTCAGTTCATGCCATTGTTTAGGCATTGCTTTCTATATTGTATTTACTTTTCAGTTGTATTGTAAAGAATGTTTAATAAATAAAAAGTTACTGTTCGTTTACATCTCATGTCTTTCTTGTGTACATTTATATTATATTGCTTATTTACACTTAGCGTGTTTACTTCTGAGTAAATACGTCGCGGGCCTAGTCACGTCTATCCGTACATCGGGAAGTAGGGCATGACAATTATGTTATGAGGTGTATATATAAATTGAGATTATTTATCTCTTAATAAAATTGATCGAGTATATTGCTTTCTTATCATGGTATTAGAGCCAATGGCTCGTTTCAAAATTTATCTTCATTTTTATTTGTAGTTTATTATTCTAAAATAAATAAATTTCCATAACAATATCTAATTCAGAAATGATTTCTCTCGATCATAAGTAGATACCTGCATCAATATCAAGTCCACACAGCTTAAGCTGATCACATAGAGAGAGTGATGTCAATGATGTACTCTTTTTTATGAAATAATAATTGATTAGTGTTTTGCTTGGTGTTGGCATTGGGCCAAGTCGGGCCCGTCCAATGGCTAGACCAATCGAATGGGCGAGGGGGTTGGCCGATCCGACCTATTTTGAGAAACTGAGTCCAAGCCGGACTCAAGCTCCATGATGGGGTCAACTTAAGAGGTGGTCAAACCTTATTAAGAGTTTAGTCCCGATACAATCTCAACTATCTGTTTTCCCCTCTACTTATATATACAGTAGGTAGAGGTTAGGGTTTGCACTGAATGATCATAATGTTAACTATTGATAGATGATCATAATATTGTCGAATGAAAATTTTGATGGATGCATATGAGTGCAACCATTTGAGATTAGGGTTCTAAGGTTCTTGATTGTCTTCTTTAAAGTTTCTAGCAGCCGCGGTGAATTAAGAGACTTTTCGAGCAACACTGTGATTGATCCTCGTACGGTCATCCGAAGTGGAAGACAACCATGAAGAACAGATCAGCGGTCCAACGGTATTTCAGGTTATCTACTATCCTGCAAAGGTATGCAAATTTTAGTATTTGTAGGATACTAATTGATATTTGCTTATATGATATCCACTTGCGAATTGAATCTGCATGAATTGGATCGGCGATCTAGAGATCATCCCACCATTATCCTACATTGGTATCAGAGCTATTAGGGCTGTCTGATCTATTTTATCGAAATTCTGATTGTGTTTAGGTTATTTCTGATTATAAATTTTTTATTTTTATTAGATCTGCTTTTGTAAAACGAAATTATATTTTTTTGGATCTATAGAAAGCGCATAATAAAGACATATGTTTCTTGTAGATCGTTTGCTTGAAATTGATTTAAGGATTAAAGTTTATGTAATTTAACTTGGAAAACATATTTATTTGACGATAAAAATTAATTTTTGTATGCGATGATGGCGCTGTGATGAAGTGGAGCCGACGGCGGCCACCATCTTTGCAATTGTTTCGTCGTAAAGAGGTAAAGGGGATGATGATCGCAACGCCCTAACCCTAAATTTTTGAATTTATAAAATTATTTAGATTTTTGCAAATTGTGTGCAAAAGTCAAGGGATTTTCTAATGGTTTAAAAAAAAATTTGCATGAGATTTTTCTGAAAGATAAAATCTAATTCTTTAGAAAAGATTATGGAATTTTCTAAAATGATAAATCGAATCTTCCATGATTTAATAAAGATTTTCTTATTTTTTAAAGATTTATTAAACCTTTATGGATTTAATAAAGATATTTTTTTGTAATTTTTTTTTGATTGGCTCGGCTCGTCGGAGCCGGAGTCGATGGCTCGAGCTTGAGCTGCAGGCTCAGGCGGCTCGAGCCTGAGCTGCCGGCTCGGGCAGCTTGAGTAGCAGTCAGCCTCGGGTCGAGTTGGAACGGGCTCGGGTGGCTAGGGCTTATGACTAATAAGACCTTGGGCTTTATATTAGGGGATTTGGACAATTTTTAAAGGGTTTTTTTTGATTTTTAATTGTTTAAAAATCAGGAAAAATTTAGAAAAAGGCAAGAAAATCCTGAAAATTATTTTGAAAATTCAGAAATTATTTTGGGGATTTTGGGACATATCACGTTCCGCTTCCCAAAAGAGCGGTAACGGCACGTGACGAGACCCGCGACGTATCTATTTCGAGAAGGTCATTTCTCGAAACAAATACGCTAAGCGTTTATAAGTAACATAAAATGTGACAAGAATAAACAAGTGAATAAAATCCAACAGCTATTTTATTCCATTCAAGATTCCATAAAATTTCAACTCATACAAGATGTCTGAACAAGAAACGTAAACATAAAATGCCTAAATAGCGGCATACTGTAAAACGAAAAACTGGATTGAAACTAAGAATCTGCTTGTGATGTGAACTGGTTGAAATCCTTTTCATTCGGTTCCTCCTTCCCCGTTCCTAAACCACCCGACGAACATTCCAAAGAAAGAAATCGGATGGAATTCCCGTCAGCGAACTTGCGCTCGAGTAAGTCCCCAAGAAAGATGGAATTATAGTATAAATGTATAATGACAAGTTATAAAAATGAAAATGGAAACCATGAACATATGAACAAGTATGACATGGAAATGTACATGGCAAAATTGTATAGTATGTATTAGTCAATATAAGTATGTAATAAATATGTGTTGATGAACATGATATGAATGTCACGGTGTCTAAAAGAGGTCACTAAAAGGTCATCTAATCTAACGTCGGTTTAAAATGTAAGTGTCAGCCAATCATAAGAGTGTTATCAAACCTAACAGGCTGTAATCCAGGGGTAAGAAATCACGGGCTCTCAAGATTGTTAGTAACAGGATTTCGACCATCGTCGAAGTATTCCAAACTCAACAGGATATAATCCGGGAGAAAAGAAACACAGGCCCTTATGATTGTTAGTATTCGAGATTGTTAGCATGAGACTTTCAAGATTCCATTGGACTCACAACTCAAACTATCCCAACACCCCGTATATTTTAGATTGTAGCTAATGTCCTGAGTTTTGCCCGAATCTATGAATACAACAAATTTTAAAGATTGAGTTCATGTCAAGATCAAGTATTCATGTTAAGTTTCGAGTATTCATATCAAGTTCAAGTATTTATGTCATATTGTATTCATGGTTCGGGTCAAGTCGAGTGAATCATGCAATATGTTTATTCATGTAAATCATGTAGATACATTAAGCAAGCGGTACATAGCATGAGATGATACAAATATAATGTTCAAGCAACGACCAGAAACAAGGCTATAAAGAAGTGTTATATACGATTAATTACTCAATTCAATTTGTAATAACCCTAAACTTTTTGTACAATTTTTTTTCCAAAATACAGAAGGAATACCTTAGCCTGAGCATAAATTATAAATTTAATTTGCTTTTGAACAGCAAGAAAGCACTTGTAGCTCATTGGTCAAGATTTGTACTGCTGTGACGTAGCCCTTGTGATCGAATCCCCCCAACCACATTATCGTTTTATTTAAATTTTCTTTTAATCTTTTAGAAACCCAAGGGTTTACATGTGCACTACACGTAAAATGAAGAGACACAGAATAAACAAACATGTGGAAAATGTTGCACACAGACAAAGACACATAGTGTGAATCCAAGCTCCCCTTGCCGGGAATGGACCGGCGAGATTCCTTCTTGACCCGGTGATGCCGGCCCCCCATCCGTAGGTGATGCTCCAATTGCTAACCCTAGTCCCTTGGCCTTCCCCCTTAACCTCTGTACTGTTTGTTTTTATTAAAAATAAACAGAGAATTTTAAAATGACACTAAACTAAAATTTTAATGCATTTTTAATTCATTCTTCATCACCTCTAAACCTTAATTTTCCCTATAAATACCACACTCCATTTCACCCCCTCCTCATTCAGAATTTCCTCACAAAAACTCAATAAAATTCTCAAGTTCTTATAGTGTGCAAGTAGAGTTAGCAAAGGTGAAGTTCTGGCGAAGTTCCGGCGAAGTTCCGAGGAGATTCCGGCGACGAAATGACGCCCCGACACTTCCCAAGTCTTTCTCTCTCTCTTCTCTTGTTCCCTAGCCAGCAAGTCCCCTCTCATCTTCTATTCTAAAAACTTTAATTTCTAAAACCCGACGGAAGAGTTAATCCGACTTTCGATTCGGTTTTTCCTTAAAAAAGTTATTTTTCTTAAACAATCAATACCATACTCTCATATAATGTTTAAAAAACATTAACAAACACTTTAAAACAAGTTTCATCTCAAAATAATCTTTTATGCAACTATTATTGTATTTTTACGGTAAAATACCACATACTTTACATTTCGTCATAATTCACATAATACTTGTATTACCTTTAGATAACTCACGAGGTAATGGCCTACCTCATCACAACACACATCTTTGACATAGCACTTTGGGACATTAGTTATGGGATAATACGACATTACAAATAAATACCATCAAACTTGCAAAACCATTTCTTTAAAAAGTGTATTATCTAATCCTTGCAATTACGCCTCTACAACCCATTTTGGGGAACCCTGTTCGGGATGGTGCAGGTTATCGCACGTCCTCGGGCCTAGTAGAGCGAGATGCAGACATCCGAAAGGAGCATTCGATCTCGATGGAATTTTTAACGCATTTTTCTTTAGAATATGAGATTTCTACAAGAATAAATAAAATTTATTTTTATTAAATATATAACTATTATCAAAATATCTATTTTAATTATATTATATAAATATTCCAAGTTTTCTAAATCAAAGGAATCATCTTTACATGAAAATACCATCCAAATACAAAACAATACCGATATTTCATTATAATACCATATACTATGAAAACTAGGTTCTACTCACTAGAAATTTCACTTTTATAAAATATACATCTATGAAAACCCTAAGGACGATAATTAAATGTTTGAGATGTATTTTGAAATTATACCAAAACTATTTTTACATAAAACCCCATCAAGTTATACTAAATTACAATAAGGACCATAGTAAATATAGGTTTAAGCGGGACCAGTTCTCTTGAGCCTCAGGGAGCCGGAGAATATGTGTGTTTGCCTATATAAGGTAGACAATCTAATAACGGTGTTATCAACACGGTAATTGTCTTTGAAAAAGACACAAATCCCCGTCCATGTGCAGCAGTTACCGATAACTCCAAAACAATCAGGACTTCAATTCTGTTTAAAAGTCTGACTCAGTTCGAGTCGCGGGCAATATACAATCAATCTAACTTGAATTCAATTCAAGTATAAACTACAATACAATATGAATCCATGAATTCGTCTATTCAATCTATATCAATCTATATTGGCCGAGCCGAACCATGGATATACTCCATCTACATGACTCTCCATTTACATCCATTTCATTTACCGATATCATGATTTCAGCAAGTTTTCCATTTACTACAGACAATACAATACAATCAATACAATAAGATATTATGGGGTTTATAAAGGGATAGACTGGTACGGAATATGTTAAAGGTGGCACGAGGTGGTCACTTAAGATGTAATTACATCCATACCGTTGTTCCGTGGTATTTTCGACGGAGCCTTGTACTACGGGTTACCTAAGTCCACGGTGTAAGTTGGACTCCTCTCGTATACACTGGTATCTTCTGTACCAAGTTACAAACACTACGATAACCTAACAATCAAACATTATACTAGATATGCTCTCTTTTCTGTCTATTCTACTTTTCTCTTTCTTTGGGACTTACCGAGCGATTGTTCGCTGACGACATTCCTATTTCTCTTCTTCTTTGGAATGTTGTCAGGTGGATGGGACGCACTAGTGATCGAGACCAGCACTGAAGACTTGGAGCAGTACACTGAAGACCCCGAGCTATAGTCACTTGTACATATTTCCATTTCAGTTATGCCATTGTTTAAGCATTGTTTTCCATCCATGTATTTACATTTCCAGTTGTACCTGTAAAAGAATGTTAATAAATAAAGTTGCTGTTCATTTACATTTCTGTCTCTTGTGTACATTTTACTTTATATTGCGTAGATATGCTTAGCGTGTTTACTTCTGAGTAAATACGTAGCGGGTCTCGCCGCGTCTTCTTGCCGTACACCGGGAAGCGGGGCGTGACACAATTAGATTCAGAATATAAACGAAAAATATATCCCTAAGAGTTATACACGCGTGAGTTTCAGTCGCGCCTAAATACGACTACTGGTTTGAGTGATATACCCGTTTTCATATCGTTGTGCAGAACATATCAGAATCTGTCGAGCACCACCGCATATTTTTAAAACACAGTTTGAGTTGATTTCCGTCGGGTTTCAGGTTTCAACGATTATTAGAAATTTGTAGGTCTTTCGGAGCACTTATCCAAACAACTAAGTTCCGTGCGATTTGGATTCTTGAAACTTTAGTTATGGTCATTTTAACGTCAGGGTTTAAAACAGAAATTCTGATTTCTGGACAGCTATTATAGGGTATATTGTCGGGCATATCTCGGGCCATTCTATGAATTTCTGGGTCTCTGAGTATATAGTAAAGTTCTAGGTCTATCAACTATGCATCTATCCATCTAAATTTTTCCATGAATGGACATCGGGAGTTCGAGTTATGTCCAATTTAAAAACAGTGTGCGAATCATGATAGATTCTGTTCAGATTCGTCACTAAATCTTATAACGCAGTTTTCTATATTTTACATCGATTTTCAGAAAATCTATATAACTAAGAAAATATAGATATTTCGATCTATATATCTGAAATATTTGAAAATACTTAATTTGGATCACCGATAATAGAGTTATAGCCTCTCGAAGAAATCCCTTAAAAGTAGTTTTCTATATTTAAAAACAGTAAATAAAAACTACGCAACTCCTAATCCGTTAATCGATCAAATCTGGAATTTTTACTATAGACTTGAATTTCTATCCATCATTTATCCTAATATTCCTAGAATTTCCAGAAGTCAAGTTTGGTTTCAAAAAATTATTTTAAAGATAATGGCACGTAAGATCGTTTTTGAAAATGATAAAACTAGAGTATTTATTTGAAACTTCATTTTTTAAATAAAAGATCGGGTTTATTGAGATGACATACAATATAGAGTGATATGATTCATTCATTCTCATAAACTAATACTGTTACCATTTAATATGAACATGTACAAGAAAAATCGTAACAACCACTTAACACGTTATCAAGCATTTAGGCAACATATCGCCTTTGTGTATTATAATAATTAATTTATTTTAAATATGTTATTTAAATATGGGGATTATCAAAGTATGTGCAAGTAGAGACATGGCAGAGGAAGGAGATTCAACAAAAGGAAAGTTATGAGGAGGGAATCTATAATAAGAGGGAAAGAAAGAGGTGGATGGGGGACTTACTCGCACAAGCCGGTATCATCACCGGGCTGATCTATCCGCCAATAGTCTTGCATTACTAGCGAGACTTTCTTGAGAGTTTCTTCGTGTTCTTCTTCGAGAAATTTAGATGAAGATGGAGAAGGGAGAGGTAGAAAATTATGAGGATGAAAAAAGAAAGAGAGGATGAAAAATAAATATGGTGTAATGGTGTATTATCTCTAATAATTTATGCATTAAAAATGAAAGTTAAAAGAATTGTGAAAGGCCACCATTCATTTTGGGAGTTAAAGGAATTGAAATATGTCGGGACCCGGTTCTTGCTCACGGAACAAACTGCCACACGGAACAAACTGCCACGCCAAGTGTCATGTTAAGGGGGCGGGGGCCATCTCTTGAATCCGTGGGACCCACTGTAGATCAATGGGGACTCTTCAGAATACATTCCGAAAGAGGACAGATCTGTACTATAAATGTAATGATACCACTTCTTAATATAGAGGCGCCTTTTAAGTGAACCGGTACTACAGGAGCTTGAGAACTCCGTAGTTAAGCGTGCTCGAGCCAGGGAAGTTCTGGGATGGGTGACTTCCTGGGAAGTGGCCCTTGGTCGGTCCAGTTCGCTTCGAAGGACAAAACCGTGCGGTTTCGGCCAGAGCGGACAATACTCTTTGTATTGGGGGTGGGGTATGACAGAATGGGTATTAGAGCCGGTCTCTCAATAGTAGGTCTGTGGTTCGAGAATGAACCATTGTTCAAAGGTGGGGAGAATGTCGGGACCCGGTTCTTGCTCACGGAATAAAGTGCCACGCCAAGTGTCATGTTAAGGGGGCCGGGGCCACCTCTTGAATCCATGGGGCCTACTGTAGAACAATGTGGACTCTTCGGAATACATTCCGAAAGAGGGTAGATCTGTACTATAAATGGAATGATACCATTTCTAAATACAGAGGCGCCTTTTAAGTGAACCGGCACTACAGGAGATTGAGAACTCCGTAGTTAAGCGTGCTCGAGTCAGGGAAGTTCTGGGATGGGTGACCTCCTGAGCACATACCGTGTTTTCTGGCTTGTGCTTTTTGGTGTCCCCTGGTCGGTCCGGTTCGTTCCGAAGGACAAAATCGTGCTTCGGCCGGAACGGACAATACGAGTTTCTTGGGGTGGTCACTCGCCAGGAGAGTCTACTTGGAAACACGATTTGTACTATAAATGGAATGATACCATTTCTCAATACAGAGGCGCTTATTAAGTGAACTGGCACTACAGGAGCCTGAGAACTCCGTAGTTAAGCGTGCTTGAGTCAAGGAAGTTCTGGGATGGGTGACCTCCTGGGCACATATTGTGTTTTCTGGCTTGTGCTTTTTGATGGCCCCTGGTCGGTCCAGTTCGCTCCGAAGGACAAAATCGTGCTTCGGCCAGAGCAGACAATACGAGTTTTTTGGGGTGGTCGTTCTCCAGGAGAGTCTACTTGGAAACACGATCTGTACTATAAATGGAATGATACCATTTCTCAATACAGAGGCGCTTATTAAGTGAACTGGCACTACAGGAGCTTGAGAACTCCGTAGTTAAGCGTGCTCGAGTCAAGGAAGTTATGGGATGGGTGACCTCCTGGGCACATATTGTGTTTTCTGGATTGTGCTTTTTGATGGCCCCTGGTCGGTCCGGTTCGCTCCGAAGGACAAAATCGTGCTTCGGCCAGAGCGGACAATACGAGTTTCTTGGGGTGGTCGTTCGGCCAGAGCGGACAATACGAGTTTCTGGCTTGTCCTTTGTTTTCGTTCCTTAATTTCGAGGACGAATTTTTTTTGTAAGGAGGGTATGATGTAAATCCCCAGTTTTCATATATATTTTTCCGTATTTTTTCCCCAAAATTTTCCCTATTTTTTTCATTTTATAAATATTTTATTATTTTATTTTAATTATTACATAAACCTAAACTCTACAAACCCTAAACCTACCCAAACCCTTACCCGATCCGACCCACGGCTACCCGACCCGACTCCCAACGCTTCTTCTTCTTCGCCTTCTTTTTCCCGCCACTTTTATCTAACGTTTTTGCTACGACTCGCGCCCACCTCCATGACGACCGCGCCCACCTCCGTGAGACTCGCGCTCCGCTCGCCAACTCCCTCGTGATCCTCTCCACCAAATCACCTGCCTCCAACGACTCCCCCTCTCTCGTCTTCGCCGCGAGACCCGCTCCCCCCACGTCTCGACCGAGCCCCTCCCCTTTTTCCCAGCTTGCTCCTTCTCCCTCGCCATCACTCTCTTCGTCCCCTCCAACTTCCTCCTTCGTCACCATCGCCTCCTTCTCCTTCCCAAGCTCCCCGTCTCCATTGCACCCGAACCAACTACGCATCGCCGACGAGCTTTTCCTCCACCTTCATAGCCGACGAGCTCCTCCTCCTTCAGCTCAAGCCCACCAACGCCACGAACCCCCTGCCACTTCATCGCCTCCAATGACCCATTGAGCCCCTGCATCCATCGCCACAGCCTCCACCATCTCCACCTCGCCGACGAGCCCCGACCTCCTCATCTCCTCAACTCCATCTCCTCACCCGAGCGCGTCCCACCTCGCTGCAACCGCCACTGGAGCTCGACACCACTGACGCCACCTCCATCAACTCCGCGATGCCTCACCCAAGCCACTGAGAACCAGCCGACGACCCACTGCCCCGTTGCGGCCACCACTGCAACCCCACTGCATCGTGCCTGTTAGTTATATGTATGCCCTAGAGGCCATTACTGTACATTGGATGTATATTGTAGTGGATGCTGGGACATATATAGGTAGGACTTTCTTGTTCAACATGATAGTATGCTATATGGTTGCTCTTTATCTTAACATGTATAGTTTCTGTCTCTCTGTTACATGTTGATAAAGCCCTTAGGATGTGTGCTCGACTTCCAGGACTATGATGTAGATCATACTAGTGGGGCCTGGGTAGTCATGAGTACATCCTTCAATGTTCCTAGTCGTGGGGATATCGAGACGGGGCATCGATATTCCAGAGTAGACTAGCGTATATCTTCTCGACCCATGTGATGGGCGATGGATGATCCCATATCTATTGGTGTTTGACATCAGAGATGGTATGCGGGTGCTCAGTGATGACTGGGTACACTGAACGGACTCGCCGAGAACTCCCAGATGGTATTATACCTCACGTCAGATGGCAGTTCTCTGGTAACACTGGTACAGCTTAGTCTGTTGACCCGAGATCGTCATAGAGTCTTGTGTGTCTCCCACTGTGCTTTGATTTCCACCCTACCACGGCTCTACTGAGTCGTGCAAACAGGTGGTTTTTGGGTACAGTCCCGATTCACATAGAGGCAATGGGCGATAGGAGGGGATTCGTCTCTCCCGGTATTGGGGGTTGATGTTGTGCTTTGCTCGACTGGCCATAACTGGAAATCCCTGGCCAGGGTTGCACTGATTTACTGGTAAGTGTTATCAGTAGTTTCGTGCTTGTTATGGACCTTACATCGGCATGACTTATCGAGCTACTGGGGTCTGACGTTTACCATCCCTAGGCGAGATATGCGACGTATCAGACGAACAGATCGGACTGTACGACAAGTGTTACTGGTTGGATTCACTGGAGTGTGAGCGGGCTTGCTCGTTGATCTTCTGATCGCTCAATACCCGGGTGGCCGTTACGTTTAGCAGACCGCTTGCGGCTTGTGGGTGCTTGATATGATCATCACCTGCTGCCGGCGTATTGACGAGTCTTTAGAGTCCTACACAGAGGTTTCCTGGCTCAAGCGAAACGAAATAGGAGCGCATATGAAATATGTGCGGGACCGAGAATAATACCAGCATGTGATACTGAATTCTATTCTCGTGATTTGTATCATCGGACGGTTATATAAGATATAGCCGGGTTACCGAATCAAATGTTGATTCGATACATTGATACACTTGATATTAGTCGGTTATATGCAGTATGACCGGATCATTAAATCAAGTGTTGATTTAATGATTTAATGTATAATTATATATTTGATATATTACTTTACATTAACTAGTATTAGTTCACTTAAGATGGATTTTCTCACTTAATATGCACATTGTATATATGATATAGTTTTGTGCATTAGTTTGTATCATATTTGATGATACATGCAAACTTGGGTGAGTGTGTGCTATACACCATGTTTAGTTAATGGTTAGGGTTTCATTTGCCTTATTTATTTATTTCATTTATTTATTTTTGGCAAGAAATAAAAACAAAATGGTGGTGGCTTTTCTCACTTTGGCTTGAAGCTTCATGAAGCTTCATGGCATCTTTGACAAAGTCTAAGCCATTTTGTTTTATCCTTAACCCAACCATTAGCCTAAACCCTAGTTTACTCTCTATATGAGTTTATTCACCCATGGTTGCTAAATGATAAGATCACTTGATTTTCTATTATTTATAATTCACTTTCTTTTCTTTCTTCTTCTTCTTTTTCATGAAGAGAAGAAACCATTGCTAGAAATTTCCAAGTGATGAATCCAAGTGAGAAATACAATTCCAAAGTGAACCCACTTTCTATTTCCTCATCCTCTACCACTTGCCATGTAGTAGAGTGTGTTATCTTCACAAGTTCTATGACCAAGTGAAGATGGAGCTTGATCTTGAGTTGCCTCGACGTAGATCATCTTCGGCATCGATGTCAACGACCTAGCCCGATCATTTCTTCGATGAAACCGACAAGAGAGTCCGGGATTCCGATGATCGCAGCGGAGGGACGTCAACACGGAGCTAGAGAAGTGGAGGACCGGATCTACAAAGGTTGTAGTCACTTTCCTTTTAGCAATAAAGTTGTTTACTTGCTCGTTTCGCCTTTACCTCTAGTAACGATCTAGCATTAGGGTTCTTTGGCACATAGAAAAATTTGATTTTGGCATGTTTGATCTGTTGTGGAACCTCATGTGTGTGCCTAGAAACCCTACAGTGGTATCAGAGCTACTAGGCATTGGATGTCGACCTATGGGGGGTTCTCACTGTGTGATAGTGTGGCGAAGCATAGGCTCTTACCCCCAGGGTGTCCCGAGACCGGAAGATGTTCCAGCGGGTTGTAGTCCTCGCGAGGGGACATGCGTAAAAAGTAGCTGCTGAGGGACCCGTTGGTGCCACGGTGACCCCATTGGATGGGGTGGCTGCCTGACCTACAGTGGTATCGGAGCCTAGCTAGAGCTTTAGGCGAAGAGTAGACGATGTTAGAAGTCCGATCGAACCCGAAACCCTAATCCAAAACCCTTCTCTGTACAATTTTTCAAAACTGGTCTTTTTATGAATTAAAAATATGCAGAAAAATCAGCAGGCTTTTTTAAGAATTACTGTGAAGCACGTACGCATAACTCGACCACGTGGCCGCGGAACCGCGGCACGAGCATGGCATGTGCGGCGGTTCCGCGGCCATATAGGAGCATCTTGGAACTTTCTTTGCACAGTAATTCCTATCTTTTAGTGCTGTATTTTCTGGGAATTTTTAAATTTTACTCAAGAGTTGAGTTTTCTGGGTTGTATTAGGAGTTCGTAGATTCGATCGGATTGTCTAATTTTGTCTATGTGTTTTTCCGGGTAATTTTAGAATATGTTAAAAAGTTCGACCGGATATAAATACCCAATTTTTCCCCTGCCGGAAAATTTCCAAGTGTTGGATTTTTCTGTGGTTTAAAGACGTTCTAAGTAGTGCAAGTAACGCGATGGACCCTCTAGAAGACAACAAACCTTAACTCGATTATATGACCGTCTTGAACTGCCCTTTGAACCTTAGGGTTTGGGGCAGTACAGCGTGCCACATGTGAGGCGTTGGCTTGACCCTTCTACGGCTAGACCGTTGGTACTGAGGCATGAAGTGAATGTTTTTAAAACTTATTTCATGTGTTGAGCTGTTTCGGGAAAACTTGGGTGTTTGAATGTTCGATCGAAAAGTTTAACATTTTTCTATTTATCTGGAATGTGATACAATATTTGGAATCCACAAGTAGTTATGAGATAACTGATTTGGATGTTATAAACATAGCGCTTTAGTCTCACTTGATTGGTTGCCACGGGATTTTGATGTGATCAAAAGTCCGTCGCAATCATGTTGATTACATGGATACTCGCCGGTAAACTTAATAGACAGCTACACCCCATAGCCCCGACCAAGTGACTGTAGGAGAACCCCGTCGCCAAAAACCATTCGTCCGGGTGCTTGCGGCAGCGGTGTTCCGCTTTAGTGCACTTAGTCGACGGTATCGGGGGTGCGGCCGTCTACTGAAGTTTGCGACGAGCATTCGTTCAGTATACCGGGAATCTTGTTGAATTGCCCGAATAGATATTGAAAAGGGTTTTCGATAAATGAGACTAAAATGCGGGGTTTATAATTGTTAGGCATACGATGTCTAAGGAATTCATTTGGTTAGGCATGCGATGTCTAAGTAGGTTGCGGATTCCAACTGTTGTAGTTTTACACTTTCTTTTCTGCGACCGTAAGTGTAATATGTGATATCCCCGGTTTCGTTGCTATATACCAACGACAATTGGGATGGGCATATTTACTTATGTTGATGACATGTGATGTTATGTGTTGCTGGATATGTTATATTGGATCGTCGTGTTTGAATAGCCGGGTTTTTTTTATGTGAGATGGGTGTTTTTCATTTTCATTCATGTAAAAACTTGTATGTAATATTCTTTTATTGGGGCACTTCCAGGTTGCGGAAGATGTCACCGTTGATGTATATTATTTACTTTTCCGCATTAGGATAGACCCAAGGAGGGGAGCACAAGTAACTGGGTTCTAGGGTCCAGTGGGAGACCATCTCGAGGAGTCGAGTCCGGGTCTCCTAACTCTAGAATTGGTAGGGTTGCTTGCCGCTCTCGTAGGGGTCTAGGGGTGTGGGATTGGCTATTCATCACGACCGTGGAATCCGTGTTTTATACTGGCTCGTATTAAAAACACGGACGCCCTAGTATATCCAATATTTCATATGATATTTTCTGCTGCGTTATCTGTGATGTGATCATGTGATTTGTTCAGATAGATATAGTATATAGTATATATGATATATTATATAGACGTTACTTATGTTTTACACCCGCGCTAGCCCTGCCTCGCTCTGGCGTTAGTTACCTAACCTAACGGTGCAGACGGGACATCGAGGCGAATGCGGATGGCATAAGCGTACGTTATATTTATCTGTGATGTTCAGGTGGACTTAAATGATGGGACATTCATTAATGAGATTAATGAAAGAAAATAAACCTAAAAGATGTTGTGGAATCGAATTTCTAAAATAAAACAGGTAGCTACAGTTCTTGCTTTGCATCGCGGTGTTCCTTGTAGAACATCATGCACCTTATTCGATAAGGAAAGGACCGAGATCCATTCACCGGGAGTGACCCTTTTAGCAATAACTGGCAGATGCTACAACCCTCGGTATGTCTTTTGATTGCTTCTATGGTTTTTTCTTTGCACAGCGGTATATATGATATATCCTGCACCGTATTCGATGAGGAAAGGGCCGACGATCCCTTCACCGGGAGTGACCCCTTTAGCAAAAACTAGAAAATCCTTAAAAACATTCCATTTAAAAACCATTTGATTCCGTAACGAGATCAAGTTCAAAGCGTTAAAGGTTTTATTAAAAAAAACCATTCGCAACCCTCCGTCATTTTAGGAAGTAGAGTACTCAGTATTCGTGCTGTGTTTGTTGACCATAGTCAAGGCACAGTGTACGGTAGCTAAGTGATGTCTTCCTACACCGCATATGATGCGATTTGTTAGGACAGTCATGTGGCTTTGTTGACCTTAGCCAAGGGTCATGTGGGTGGGTCTAATTAATCACGAAATGACGGGTAGAACTTGACTAGTGCTTATGATTTGTTGACCTTAGCCAAGGTCATAGGTGCTAGGGGTAAAAACCTTTATCGGGAGTTTCAAGTATTGAAATTTGCAATGAGATTGCATACCTTCTATATGATAGTTGGATCCCGATACCCACTGCGAGTAATTGTTACTCCTGGGAGAGTTTTGCACTTTGCAATTAGCCGATCAAGTAGGTGTCTAGAAAGGTGTCAACGGGGTTACGCCTCTGGGAAAACGAGGTTTACTGTAATTAGGTCCGTACGAAAGCACAGGGAACCTCCCTCAAAGTACCGACACTGGCCTGGCTGAAAAATTGGCGAACTTGTAGAGTGTAATTAATCCCGGCTAGTCTTTCCTTTTAAGGTTTGAAGGAAGATTTGATAAAAACAGTGGGAGCCATCCTGATTAGATAAAATAAATAACCAATCTAATCTTGCAAGAGCGCACGCAGAGTGTTTTCTTCTCTCTCTCTCCAGGTAGCGACCATATCACGCCTTAATCAAGATAATAATATGGATGTATTGACCGAACCCGCTTGTTATACTGAGCTGGGGAACGTTGGTCCCGCTCCAACTTATAATTGTTATAAGACAGAGCAGGAAATATGGGAATACCAAAATTCTTATGCCGCCCAAACGAAGAAAGTGCATATGATGCATCTTCTTCGGGTGTGTTCGTTACAAAGAACTGAGAACGGGTGATAAGTTTCATGAGACAGAAAACGGGGCAAGTGTTGCAGCCAAGTCTGTTGGTCACTGTCACCCTGTATTACCAATACATTGATTCTGAACAAATGCTATTAGATACCGAACCTGATGTACAAAATCATATCAATCTCTGTATTAGTAAAGAAGGATATAATTTTGTAATGATGGATAATGTTTTGAACATTTCCTATTTCAAAAGTTGATCGGTTCAGGCACGTTATCTAAAAGCATTGACGTTCTAAATCAAACTACAGTTCCTAGTATACAGAACACACACAAGAGGAAGAGTTCAGAAATGAACGAATCCTTCTTGAAGCATTGTAGACTAGGTCATATCAATGCGACCCGACTGGCTGAAGTTACATTTAGATGCATATTTAAATCAGTTTGAATTTACATCTTGTGAAACTTGCCAGTCTTGTCACAAAGATTAGATGACCATAGCTCTGTTTATTGGAAACAGAGAAAGAGTTAGTGAACTCTTGGGACTGATACATGATGATGTATGTAAGGTCCCCTGTCTACACATGCCAGGACCGGTTCTTTGTACTTCATTACATTCTCTGGTAATCTCTCAAGATTCAGCCATATGTTCCTGTTGAAACACAAGTCCGAACCTTTTGAGATATTCACAGAATATAAGTTAGAAATAGAGAACCAAAAACCGGGTATAAGTATTATGTCCTTTGATGAGATCAGGGAGGAGAATACTTGTGCATGGAATTCTTGGACTATTCTAAAGCAGAATGAGATTCTCTCTCGGTGTTACTCCTTTGTATACACCACAGCACAATGGTGTATCAGGGCGGAGCAATAGCACCCTATATGATATGGTGTGCTCTATGATGAGTAGTACTGAGTTACCTATTTCCTTTTAGGGGGTTATGCACTTGAGAAGTTGCATACCTATTGAATTGGATTCGAATCAAATCAGTGCCTACCACTCCATATAAGATATGGTATGGGAAGAGCCTATCTCTTAAGTAAGTTAAGATTTGGGATTGTCCGGCCTATGTCAAAAGCAAAATCCGGACAAGATCGAGGCAAGGTCAGTTCTGTAGAACTGGAAAGGTTCCAACCATACAAAACTGCAGCTGATTTGACAGAACCGGAGGATTCAGTAGTCCCCGACGAACCTTAGCCTCTCTGCCGATCTAGCAGGGTTCCTCACCTGCCTGAGAGATACTTCGGTTTTTCGATGATAGTGGGAGCGAGGATTGCATCATAAGATGATGACCCAACTAGTTTCGAGCAGGCCATCGAGAGTAGGGACTCTGTAAGAATGGCTGGATGCTTAGCGATCTGAGATGGAATCCATATACACCAACAAAATATGGACTTTGGATGCTATATCTGAAGGGTTAAATCCCCATCAGGAGCAAGTATATCTTGAGAAGATTACTTGGTGTAGATGGAAAAGTTGAGACTTTCAAAGCTAGACTTGTTGAAGGTTTTCGTCATCGACCAGGCGTGGATAATGATGAAACCTTTTCCAAGTGGCTATGCTTAAGTCCATCCGGATCCTACTTAACATTGCTACATACCATGACTACGATATCTGGTGGTTGGGTGTCATGACTATTTTTCTAAATACTGATTTAGAAGAGAACGTCTATAAGTACACATCCAGAGAGCTTCGTAAACAGTGGGAGCAGCGGAAACATGTGCAAGTTTCTTTACAGGATAAAACAGGCATCGCGGAGTTGGAACGTCTGTTTTGATGTGGTAGTCAAAGAGTTTGACTTCATCAAAATGGTAGACGAACCTTGTATATACAAAAAGGTAGTAGAGAGTAAGGTTGTCATCCTCGTATTGTACGTGGACAACATACTCTTGATAAGAAAAGAGTTTCCTATGCTACGCATGGTCAATCTCCTCTTATCACATGGATTCTCCATATAGGATAAAGTTGATACCTCCTAAATCCTGGGATTTAGATCTATGAGATAGATCTAAATGGATGTTAGGCTTCTCACTAGGTTTAGTGAGATGGTATCAATCGATCCTGGGGAGAATCACTGTAAAGGTTCCAGGGTGATAAGGACGACTGAATGTCAGTCGCAGGCATTGTCTTTACCCTCAGTGGAGGGATGGTATGTTGGAAGAGTTCCAAGCTAGATACCGTGGCAAACTAGACGATAAAGGCTGGTGACATCGCTATCAAAGATACTACCAAAGAGGCAGTTTGGGTGTATATTGGTTCATGAGATGAACTAGGTTCCTACCATTGTGTGACAATGGAAGTGTGGTTTTGGCCCAGGAACCCTGGTCCCATCAGTGACCCAGACATATTCTGAGGCAGCATCACCTGATCATGGAGATAGTTGATCTCCAAGGTGATCGAGGTTAGGAGAGTAGACTCAGAGGACAACATGGCGGATCCACTCACAAAGGCTTTTTCCCAGAGAGAGACTCATAAGGGATGGTTGAGTATTAGATACTGCAACCACTGCTACAGATGGCCCTAGTGCAAGTGGGAGATTGTTAGTTATATGTATGCCCTAGAGGCCTTTACTGTACATTGGATGTATATTGTAGTGGATGCTGGGACATATATAGGTAGGACTTTCTTGCTCAACATGATAGTATGCTATCTGGTTGCTCTTTATCTTAACATGTATACTTTCTGTCTCTCTGTTACATGTTGATAAAGCCCTTAGGATGTGTGCTCGACTTCCAGGACTATGATGTAGATCATACTAGTGGGGCCTGGGTAGTCCATGAGTACATCCTTCAATGTTCCTAGTCGTGGGGATATCGAGACGGGGCATCGATATTCCAGAGTAGACTAGCGTATATCTTTTCGACCCATGTGATGGGCGATGGATGATCCCATATCCATTGGTGTTTGACATCAGAGATGGTATGCGGGTGCTCGGTGATGACTGGGTACACTGAACGGACTCGCCGAGAACTCCCAGATGGTATTATACCTCACGTCAGATGGCAGTTCTCTGGTGACACTGGTACAGCTTAGTCTGTTGACCCGAGATCGTCATAGAGTCTTGTGTGTCTCCCACTGTGCTTTGATTTCCACCCTACCACGGCTCTATTGAGTACTGCAAACAGGTGGTTTTTGGGTACAGTCCCGATTCACATGGAGGCAATGAGCGATAGGAGGGGATTCGTCTCTCCCGGTATTGGGGGTTGATGTTGTGCTATGCTCGACTGGCCATAACTGGAAATCCCTGGCCAGGGTTGCACTAATTTACTGGTAAGTGTTATCAGTAGTTTCGTGCTTGTTATGGACCTTACATCGGCATGACTTATCGAGCTACTGGGGTCTGACGTTTACCACCCTAGGTGAGATATGCGACGTATCAGACGAACAGATCGGACTGTACGGCAAGTGTTACTGGTTGGATTCACTGGAGTGTGAGCGTGCTTGCTCGTTGATCTTCTGATCGCTCAATACCCGGGTGGCCATTACGTTTAGCAGACCGCTTGCGGCTTGTGGGTGCTTGATATGATCATCACCTGCTGCCGGCGTATTGACGAGTCTTTAGAGTCCTACACAGAGGTTTCCTGGCTCAAGCGAAACGAAATAGGAGCGCATATGAGATATGTGCGGGACCGGGAATAATACCAGTATGTGATACTGAATTCTATTCTCGCGATTTGTATCATCGGATGGTTATATAAGATATAGCCGGGTTACCGAATCAAATGTTAATTCGATATATTGATACACTTGATATTAGTCGGTTATATGCAGTATGACCGGATCATTAAATAAAGTGTTGATTTAATGATTTAATGTATAATTATATATTTGATATATTACTTTACATTAACTAGTATTAGTTCACTTAAGATGGATTTTTTCACTTAATATGCACATTGTATATATGATATAGTTTTGTGCACTAGTTTGTATCATGTTTGATGATACATGCAAACTTGGGTGAGTGTGTGCCATACACCATGTTTAGTTAATGGTTAGGGTTTCATTTGCCTTATTTATTTATTTCATTTATTTATTTTTGGCAAGAAACAAAAACAAAATGGTGGTGGCTTTTCTCACTTTGGCTTGAAGCTTCATGAAGCTTCATGGCATCTTTAACAAAGTCTAAGCCATTTTGTTTTATCCTTAACCCAACCATTAGCCTAAACCCTAGTTTACTCTCTACATGAGTTTACTCACCCATGGTTGCTAAATGATAAGATCACTTGATTTTCTATTATTTATAATTCACTTTCTTTTCTTTCTTCTTCTTCTTCTTCATGAAGAGAAGAAACCATTGCTAGAAATTTCCAAGTGATGAATCCAAGTGAGAAATCCAATTCCAAAGTGAACTCACTTCCTATTTCTTCATCCTCTACCACTTGCCATGTAGTAGAGTGTGTTATCTTCACAAGTTCTATGACCAAGTGAAGATGGAGCTTGATCTTGAGTTGCCTCGACGTAGATCATCTTCGGCATCGATGTCAACGACCTAGCCCGATCATTTCTCCGATGAAACCGACAAGAGAGTACGGGATTCCGATGATCGCAGCGGAGGGACGTCAACACGGAGCTAGAGAAGTGGAGGACCGGATCTACAAAGGTTGTAGTCACTTTCCTTTTAGCAATAAAGTTGTTTACTTGCTTGTTTCGCCTTTACCTCTAGTAACGATCTAGCATTAGGGTTCTTTGGCACATAGAAAAATTTGATTTTGGCATGTTTGATCTGTTGTGGAACCTCATGTGTGTGCCTAGGAACCCTACAGTGCCGAGCCCCAAGTCCTCACCTGAGCCAAGCGAGTCGCGTGTGTATCATGCCGTGACGCCTCCGTGCCGTGATCGTGCCCGCGTCATGCCTGCCGTGTTGTCGTCTATCGCTAGGCACCACTCACTTGCTCATACATGCTAATATTATACTAATTATGGCTAAGTGTTTATTTAAACTATATATACATTTATATATTTATAGTAAATGGTCGTTCGTATTACAACGATGCCGTAGTCCTTGGATTTCTATGCGTGAATGATTGGGACTGAGTTTAGAATCAAGTGTTAAAGGTATAGAGACTATATGGATCAATATCATATTCGAGTCGGCTAGATTGAATAAGATCCCAAAAATCCTTGATATGTTGTGCTAATTGCTCGATGCAAAACCTAAACTAAAACTTGTTTTGCAATGGCGGAATTTATGGCCCATGAACCCCTTTAATGATAATAAATAACTTGTAAGAATTTGAGATAAAAATATTGACTTCATCACTATGAAATGATACCTCCGTCTAGTTACGTCAAATCTGAAATTTTACCGCGCGTGTTGCCTTATTAAAATCATTGTAAATTAAATATAGATTGGAATGTGATGTTCTATGGCTCATATCGAAGACGATTCGATAATCTATAACCATATAGAGTTTATTTTTCGATATTGATGGATTACGTCAACGAGAATTGACTGGGAATACGGCGCTGGACTGCAGTCCGGGGCAACATTCCACGGGGATACCTAAATTTAAGCACCTGTACATACCTTCTTAAAACAAAAAACGCGCGGAGCCCCAAATAGTCGCGTTGATAATTTAGTTAACAAACACATGAATCTAGTCCCGTGCAGTTTCACCATCGTTTGATATTTAGTTTGTATTTTAGAATATCAACGTGTTCTGCAGTTTCTGCAGCGACATGTCTTACACCTTTACATTAAACATGACATAACTCCTAGTACTGAAAGACAATTATTAATCCTTTTGATGCGTTGGAAATCTAATGGATAGATCTAGATTTTATTCAACTGGGGAAATGTAAGTCTACGGTAGCGCCCCGGCTGTCAATCCGAAGCCAAATACGGAACAAAAACTTTTATAACTGGCCCTAACGCAGACTTTCACCCGGATCGTGCCATTAACACTAAACTAGCAAACTACAAAGAGGTTAGAATGGCTCTACCGATCGATCCGTGTCCTTCGGTCTTTAGCCATCATCACACGCTCCTCGCGGCATCTCCATTTCCAATCCCAACTTCAAAAACCAGCTCGTCGAAGTGGCACCACGTCAACGAACCTTTATACGGGCTCCCGCTTCAAATCAAAGCAATTCGGACATGAAGTTTGCTAACCGACATGTCCAAGATGAAGTAGAGAATGAGTGTGAATACTTTGTCTCAATACACCCAAGGATTCTCATCACATGAGAGGGTTAGGGTGGAGGTTGAAGAAGATGCAAAGAGATGAAGAGTGTGAGCTTATGAAAATATCAAGAGAGCAAAAAACCAAGCACCAAAAAAGTCATGGCTGCCCTCTCTTTCTTGTGGTGGTGATATTGTGTTGGTTTTGTGTTTAAAAACAAAGAAAAGATATATGAAAATATCTCTCACAAAACCCTCAAAATATCCTACCAAAAACAAAGCTCATTAATCTAACACGACTCACTATATGACTCATTACCATGAGTCATTAGTGAACATGCTAGAATAATGACTCACCAAATGAGTCACACTTTCCAAATCCAATAAACATTTAAACCAAAATGTTTAACCAAAAAGAAATGCATCTTCTAAAATAATCTCGTGACGGATCACAAGAATACCCCTCACTTGTATATACATACCTGCATCCGTATTCCGACCGAATACGAATACAATGAGACTAAAATATTCCGACTCAATATAATACCAGTATCTGGCTTAAACCAAAGCCCAGTAGTATTATCTGTCCGAAACATGACACGTGCACAAGTGCACGTGTATGCTCGAACCCTGCCATAAAAACATACGGACTGTACAACGTTTCGCCCGAACTTGGGAAACTATCTGTGGGGGACTCTAAAGACCCGTCAATACCCTGGCAGTGGGTTTAACCACGAGCACGTCAGTAGCACTAGCTGTGCGTAACGGCTGCCTATGTATTGAGCGAAAGTGAAGCCGATGAGCGAACTCATCCTGGAACCCTACTGAGCCTATCAGTGACAATATCCGTACAATCCGGTCCGTTCGTCTATGAGCATCACATATCGGGCCTAGGGGCTGGTAACGTCAGACCCCCAAAAGCGGTATAAGTCGTGTCAGAGTGTAGCCCAGAACACCCTGAGATACTACTGGAGTACCTACCAGTAAATCTCCTGACTTATCCAAGGACTTTGTGTAATGGCTCTCCTAGACACAACGCGATCTCACCCCTAATATCGGGAGAGACGAAACCCCTGCCGATCCGCTCACTGCCTCCATGTGGCTCGGGACTGTACCCAACTAAAACCTGTTTGCACGACTCCTTTGAGCCATGGTAGGGTAGTAATCAAAGCACAGTGGGAACTCACACGAGACAAATGATGATCTCAGGTCGATGAACTAACCTGTACACATGTCACCAGGGAACTGCTATCTGACGCTAGGTGTAATACCAACTAGCAGGTTCCCGGCGAGTCCTGTCCGGTGCACACATAACCCAATGAGCACATGTATACATCTTAGGTGAACCAACTGACACCAATGGCTTGTGAGACCGGCCACCGCCCCTCGTCGGGGTCTCGACTGTATACACTAGTCTACTCCGGAGTATCGATGCCCTGTCTCGAAACTCCCACGACTTGGGACCACTTTTAAGGATGTGCTTATAGACTACCCAACTCTCACGTATATGATCGCCATCATACTGCTGGCAGTCAAGCAAGAATCCTAAGGGCTCTATCAACGTGTAATAGTGATCTGTAATGTCACCTAAAGCAGCACACGATGATAAAGACAAACCAGATAGCATACTATCATCTCGAGTAAGACCATCCTACGGTATAGGTCCTCTTCAATCATTGCAATCACGTGCCCGCGATCCAATGATTGACTTTGAGGGCACTATATCCAACAATCTCCCACTTGCACTTAAGGCTAATTATTGCGATGTCGCATACTCACAGCCCGTGTGATACCGAACACCCAACTCCTCTACTAATTAGTTTCACAAAGCTCGTTTGTAAAACTATTGTGTTCGATAAATAGCCTCAGTGAGTGGATCCGCCCTGATGTTTCTCTCTCTGTCTCTCTTAATCTCAAGTTCGCGGAGAAAGCCATCTCCCGAATTGAGCAATACCTGTCTTAGAATATGTCTGGATATCTGATGGGACCTAGTTCACAAATGAACTCCAAATCCAAACTTCTTAGACTGTATCGTCAACTGAATCTAATCAGTATCCTGCACCATGCCTCCCTCAGTATCCGCTTGGGCTATCTGTCCAAACTACCGCCCCTCGTCAGAGGGAAAACTATAACTCTGACAGTCACTCTGTCATCCATGTCACCTTGGAAGCCTGTAATGATAACTGTCTCCCTCCTATAACTGTCTCCCGAAGGAGGCTGTCGTTATCAAATCCTATAACATTCACTTATGTTCTAAAACTGCTTCCGAATGTTTCTCTAGGATTGGATTAATATCATAACTTATTGCATCTAGTGCAAAAACAACATCTGGTGTGGTACTTGACATCTCATGATTGACTCAATTGCCTAAGCAAGTGATATGCCAATCATGTACATCACTCCCTCCTTTAGTCTATAAGACACCTTTAGAGAGGGTGACTCCATCACCTGCAGGTACACCACCATGCCAGGAGTCGTCCATTCTAAAATACCTTTTAGAATATTGTCTAAGTATCCAAATTGGGATACTTCCCAAATCTAGATCTAAAACCATAGATCTAGTAACCATAATGTCAGATATAATATCCATATCCTATGTGGAGAAACAACTGTGTGACAACCATAGTATAACCGATCGTAGTATAGGAATTTCACTTCCTACTCCGTGTATGTCATCCAAATATCAGGACATCACACCCTACCACCTTCTTAACAGATCCATCCCCTATTCTGATGAAGTCAAAGCCCATGACTGTCACATCAAAAATAGATGATCTATCTCCGCTATATCTGCTTTAGTCTATAAATAGACACAAGCTACTTGTCCACTATGCTTCCGTTGCTCCCACTGACCACAACAACCATCTGGCAGAGTCATATATACGTACACTTCTAAAGCTAGTTTAGAACGATGCTATACTCATCCTCCTGCCGGGTCTCATAGTCTGGAACAACAGTAATGGCAAGTCTGGATAAACAAGAACCTCCCTGTCACCGTCTTTGAGCATATCGAAGTACCTCTCGGGTGCCTGAGGTTACCCACTGTAACGTTTTGAAAATCGTTTCGGTGAAATTTCGAAAAAAATCGGTAAAAATAGGGGGTTTTCTGTAAAAAGTCAAAATACAAATATCTTATTATAAAAATTAAATATACATATTCTAGCTATGTAATTGCTATTATTTGGTGTTTATTGAGCCGCTGGTGAAATTTCAAATTTTCTGAAAAAAATATTATTTTATTATTATTTTAAGCCGTCACTAATACATTTAATTAGGGAAAATTACAAATTGGAACGAGTTGAAACAAATTTTGTGCATCATAAAACATTAAATAAAATTTTATCATGTGGTTTTTGGAACGAAAACATTTGCCAAAACGATTTAGAAATTATTGAAGAAAAAAAGGCTTTTTTTAGCGTAAATGGATGTTTGGGGTATTGTATTTATCATTTTTCATCACCCCACACCCGTACCCATACCCACACACACCCACTTACTCCTCCCCATGGCTGAATTCAGTAGCCACCCTATTTTTCCCCACTTGATTTTCAAATGAAAGGAAATGAAAGAAAAGAATAGAAAATGGATAAAGTAGTTAGACTTTTGACTTGCTTTGACCTTGACTTTGCCCCCCCATTTTCTCTACCTCCCTCTCTCTCCTCACTCCCATTTCTGGCCGAATCCTTCTCCCCACAGCAGCAGCCCTCCCCCCCCCCAAAATCCACACTATTTTGCTTCAAAAATCCACAAAAAAGCTTCAAAATCCATACAATTTCAAAGCTTTTCCAAATCGAACCCTTACCCATTATTTCTTGCCCAAGCAAGCATGGATCTAGGAGCTTGGAGGCCATTTTGGGAGGCTAGATTTCAAGCTTGGTCTCTTGATTTTGTGAGGTATAAATCCCAAGCTAAATTTAAATTGTTGGATGGTTTCTTTCATCAAGGTCTATTAAGTTTAAATGCGATTCTAATTGGGTTTTAGTTTGTAATGGAAAGAGTTTGAGATCAAGTTAGGTTGTGATCATGTGTTCATGGTTGTGTGATGTTCTTTTTTGCATCTTAAACTATGCAACTTAAATTTGTTACTTATTGCCAATTGTAACATGTAAAGTGTCTAAATTAAGCTTTTGTGTGAACTAGGGTTTTATAAAATGCATTATATGTGAGGTTAAAATTGTGTTTAGGTTTTTCATGACTTCATTAACTTTATTAAGTGTGGTTTAATGCTTTAGATCATGCAAATCTAAGCTAGATTGTAGTTTGTGCATTTTTTCTTTGAAATTGTTAAAAAGGGTATTTTTGTAAACTAGAATATTAGGATTTTTGGAATTTAATGAGATTAAATTCCGGAAATTGTTTATACGACTTATTTAAGATATTTAATAAATATATTGGCCGCTACATTCATTTAAACATCGTGTTTTGTACAAAAACGGCGAATTGTGCTTGCTAGATTTTCGGAAAAATGACTTTTTAAGTGAAATTGGCGTTTTTGTGAGTTTTAACCTAGTTTATATTAAAATTAATGTTCGTGAATGTGCAAATAAGTGTGATTGGATTTTCTCGATGGTTTGACGTTCGTACATCGACATCGAGGGTTGGTTTGACTATTCCTGCATGCGTGGGCGATAGGTTTGGACCTATGCGTGATACGCGTGCCGATTTGATTTTCGTATGCCGTTTCGATATCGAATTTAGTTTTAATGCGATATGGTACGTTATGATATGTAGGTACCCCCATGTGGACTTCGAGACGACAAGCAAGCGCGTGGCGACGTCGGCACTGGCTAGCGAAGACCAGGTGAGTAGATTTATATCTACGGGGAGAAGTCGGGTGGATGGCGTATAGCACCCCCGCAGTCCGTGGTGGTGTATACGGATACGTATACACACCAACAATTATTATATGTTTTTGGGATTAATAACGGTGCTTAGGATGGATATTAGTGTGTTGGATTATTTTAGCATTGCGAACCCTAGGGTAGTGTTGCACTACACATACACACATACATACTTGCATACATTCCTATTGATATGTGCTCATGGGATTCATTATAGTTATGTGTTCACATGGGTATGGGACTATGTGTTCACATACGGATTGAGGATGATACTTGGGATTAAACTGAGTCGATGAGATTCGATTTGAGGCCGTGAGATCGGTGATATAGCAGGGTTCGTATCTTAGATACGACATGACGTTGTAGCGGGTCCTTGACGTAGTGTTTCACACACGTCCATGCTTACGTAGGCAGTATCAGTATGGTACTAGACGTAGATCAGTACCCCGATCATGATATTTGATAAAGAGGATATCAGGTGAATAGTATGATGAATGTGATATTGACCCGTACCCAGATTGGGATGCCGTACGACGGATTTACGTACGAGCTATATTGATGATTGATCCGCACTCTTGACTTGGGATGCCTGATTATAGATATGGTATCGGATATGATATTATTGAGGCGGGATCACCGACTATACATATACAGGTATGTATATGTATCGACTCAGATGATAGGCGGTTTCCTTACCTGTAGTTCAGCCGTATAGTTTAGTGTAGTTGTTAGATTAGATTAGACTTCTTACCTATTTCAAAAACTAACGAATCGTGGGCATTTTTAAAGACAGCTCAAGGGAATCTACGGATATTTCAAAAACGACGTATCTTTTCATAAAAACACCGTAGCCCCTATTTTCAAAACCCCATGATTCGTGTTATTTCAAAAGGCACCATTCGTAGGACTTATATTAGATTATTGCAGATTAGTTATCGTTGTGTCTAGTATTCAGCTCCCGCACATTATTGCTGTTCGCTCTGCCTCGCATATTTATTTTGCTGCATATTCCATTATTGATATCATGCTGTTAGGACACCAGCACCATTACCGATGATGCGTATGTACCACGTACACCTACTTGCCGGCTCACACACATCTTCATCGGTAATTGCCATGTCACGTACACTTTAGAGAATATAATTGCTTGACTTAGATTGTTAGCTGGTAGTTTGACATGCTATTAGTGTACTTCCCTTATATGCCATATTAGACATTGTAGTTATTACCTACCACTTCATGCATACTGTTATTCAGTTGTTCATGCCTAGTTCATTATCATTGACATATGCACTTGTGATGATTTCTTGAGATTTATGATATTTCTGGATTTCGGGGAAAGCCGCAAAATTTACAACTTATGATCTTTTAAAATATAAAATGTTGCGGTTTTCTAGTGATGTAAAGTGTCGTCCACCATGAGTTTTCTGTGGTTTTGGAGATCCGTGTCGAGGAGTGGAGGAACCGTCACGGGTACATGGTGGGCCCGGTATGGTACCCCGGGGCAAGATGAATGTGGTGTTGACGTTGAGCCCGGCAGGGGAGCACTACCTACCGGTGATATTACCCGACGCGTCGGATATCCGGAGGATACCGTCGTGGTCTTGAGATGGATGGTAGGGGCCGGTCCGGACTGACGGCGCCCTAGATATTGAGATTGAGACATTGATATTTCGAGACAGTGAGATTTATGTTTTGTGTCGATGCTAGACACTGTTGATACTGATTTCATTATGATACCTCAGTTTAAAAATACGAAGGAAATCTCACTAATTTATGAAAACAGTTTCTTCATTTACATGTATTCTGTTTTCATGCATTCATACCTCATTCATATGATATATTGCTACCTGAGGCACTGACACGGGCACATAAGATTTCACTCGGGTTAGATATTCACCCTAGCCTTGTTATAGGCTGCATGTTATATACATTTTTGAGGATATATTATGATCATTGACCTATGATTGCGTTATTTATGCGATTTCTGTGCGTAGATGTTTTTCTGTTCACGAGTTGGCAACTCACCCCCGTTGTGCCCCAGTTTCTTGCAGGTTTGCCGTACAGGTTTCATTACGGCTTTGCGGGCTCAGTTTCATTCGGGTGACTTGCTAGTAGGTGGGTTTTTCTTGTATCGTACCCATCATATTACCTTGTATAATATTATTCAGTTGTATCTAGTAAATTCCATCAACCAAACATGTATTTTTTGAGATAGAGACCAGTGTTGGTTATTCTTTCGACCTTAGAGTCGCTCGTTATATTTCTGGTGGTTTTGAGTTTCCTTTTGAGTTTTGATCCTCGCCGTTGGCGTTGTATATTATATTGTTTGTGTGGTTGTGACCGTCGATTGACGAAGAGCTAGCTCCCGCTTGGGGATGCCCTTTTCTTGATTTCGTATACTATTCATGTTGTATCCCGTTTGGGGGCCAGTATTTACAAAGAAGACTCTGCCGAAATTTTCAGTAAATTTTTGATGTTTTAAAAACCGCATAATTCGGCTTATGCTATTGAAATTACTTGCTTTAAGTTGGTTTTTCCTGCACTCTACTTTTTCTTGGTTTGGATTTCTGGGTTTTCGGTTTACTTAGATTATGTACGCCTCGAGACGTTCGTAGTTTAAGTGCCGGTCATGTTTCGTACTTTCGGGTCGTGACAAAGTTGGTATCAGAGCGTTAGGTTTTAACCTTCGGAGCGTAGGATGACCCTTGGTTGATGGAATAGGTGACTAAAGTAGAGTGACGTACCGTTGGTATGTTCCGCGGCATATTTACGACACGCCACTCCACTTTTGAAGCCTTAGGATGTACATTTCCTTGTTCAGTATTATATTCATTCCGATCTAGCTTCATCGGTATCAGTTTGGTTTTGCTGCTACGGTTACGGCAGGGAGAGCTACGGCTAGAGTTACGGTCAGCACAATCTCGTCACGAACGAGGACTGACCAGGGCGAAATTCCGGCGACACATGATTGCAGAGATGTGTCTTTTTACTGTGTTTCCGCGCCACGAGCGTTTGGCGGATCGCCTTTATGAGGTTACTCGGATGTGCTGATCGACACTAGAGAATTGAGCCAATAATCGAGGCCAGCCAGATTTTGATGACCGTTGGTGTGTTGCTTACTCCTGATGATTGAGGCACGGTTCAGCATGCAGACGAGTGAGCCAGTTATTGCTGCGAACGACGAGATATCGCTCCAGATGTTGGAGCTATTGCAGTATAAGTTGTACTAAGAGATGATAGGAGGTCGCTAGTCATCTAGGATGAATGACTAGGACATGTGGATCGTTCGCTTACCCCGATGCGAGGTCATCAGATAGATTGATTCCAGCTAGAGACGACTTCACGCAGAGACGTGAGGGTCGACAGAGACGATCGAATGTCGGAAACCTATTATTCCAAGTTTAATGTAGTCGGAAAGACATGCAGGCAATTATATAGTCCCTCTAGAAGAATGAAACCCTAACTCGACTTAATGACCGTGTGAAAACCTTTGAACCTTCGGGTTTGCGGCAGTTCTACGGCGCCATTAGTGAGGCTTGGGTTTGCCCTTCTACGGCTGGACCACCGATGCTGTGGTATGTACTCGATACTATTAAACTGTACCCAAGATGTTGAGCCCTTGGGGGATTATGAGGTTTTGACAATCGATTGGATGGTTCGACTTAATTCGGATGCTAGGTGGTGAGATGCATTTCTTGGGAGACTCCAGATTCGAGGATAGTCGTTGGAGCTCAGTCCATGCAGCCGCGACGAGACGAGTCCAAAGCAGACGACATTAGAGAAAAGTGGAGTAAGAGATTCGCACCAGATCTAGATGGATGATGTTCCACTCCGCCGACATCAGAGAGGCGATGCGCATGCCGAGGCATAGTACTGGATATACCTTCCAGAAGGAGTCGCGATGAGTATGCAGTCGTTCCAGAGCAAGATGCAGATATAGGAAAGGACAATGACTTCCGGACAGTTGGCAGAGACGAGACATGGAAGAGACCGTGAGCAGGATTCCTTCCAGGACACTGCTGCAATGATACTTGCACCCAGGATCAGATGTGTCACGTACATTCAGAGAGCCAGAGGCCGACGCCAGTGATATGCTGTCTTACGAGTGGTCGCGATGATTGACCAAGAGATGACCAGAGAAGTGCCAGAATGGAATCGTCCCCGTTAGCACACCTGACAGGGCCGATGAGCCGATGGACCGAAAGATTGGTAATTCACAGTGAAGACCTTGACCCAGGAGTGGTCATGGTTACGCACACCAGCAGGACAGAGTTCATGATCATCGACGAGACGTCCCACTAGTGACCGCGACAGTTGGCCGAGATTCTTAGAGAATGCACTTGAGCGGTACTGTTCCGCCATTATTGATTACGATGTTTTGGGTGATTTATTCGTATGATTTGATTTTGATGATTAAGGATTTACGATCTTTGCACAGTGTTGCACTTGATATCGTTTTCGTGCTTTAGTTTCACATGTTTGTGATTTTACGGTTTTAAACAGTTGAGTTGGTTTTGTGCGTATGCATGCACACGATTTGGTTCCTGCACTCTGTATAGTTATTATATGCTTGCAGTGCAGTGATACGCCTTTTGTGCACTTAGATGCACTGGACTTCGATTTCGATTGTGATACTCGATATTTGTTTTGTGCACTTTATGCACCTGATTGGATTTTGCGCATGTTCGACGCTTGATATTGGATTTCATGATTTCGTGCACGATGGATGCACCTGATTTGGATTTTCGCGCATGTTGGGCGCATGTTTTGAAGGGTGATTTTGGTGCGTACCAGATGCACTAAATCGAGATTTTTTTCGTGCATGTCAGATGCACCTGATTTTGCTGTCAGGCACACATGTTGCCTACGATAGATGTTTCGTGGACACCCGATGCACTTAGATGTTGTTTCTGTGCGCATGTATGGCACATTCATGGATTTTGATTTCCGTGCGCACCAGACGCACGTAGTATTCATGTGCATATTTTGGGATTGATTTCTTATACAGCAGTACGTTTTTATGATATTGCTATGTGTTTTCGTACTGAGCAGGACTAGTCAGAGGACAGTACCTGAATATATTTTGCATGCATTGATAGTTATTGAAGGGATTTCCAAAAAGCGAGCTATAGCCTCAGTATTTACCTACGTGTCTGACATGACACGAAATGTTTAAAACAAGGAGACCCTTTTAAATTGTTTCCAAAACGGCGGAACGTACGTTTCAAACAAAAGTATATATGTATATAGTTATTTTCTTATGATAGACGTCCGCCACTGTGCAGTGTTATACGCGTTGCACAGCGACTTAAAAAGATTTGGCATGCATTTCCTTCAGATACTTACAGATATAGATTCGATATTTACATGTATAGTTTCGAGTTATATCATATTGGTTTTGATTTGGATTTGGCATTGATGTCTTCTCCTTGACTCCGATGATTGCGGGATGCTTGACGGAGTTTTGATTTGAGTTATATACTCATTTTTCAAGCGCATGCGCTGCGCTACGATTTGTTTTATATATTTACAATTTCGGAGCCCCGACGACTTGATGGTTTTTCTTAGATGTTTTAGTATTTGGGGGAGTTTGAATTTAAATTTGGGGACCGAATTTCTTTAAGGGGGGAATATTGTAACGTTTTGAAAATCGTTTCGGTGAAATTTCGAAAAAAATCGGTAAAAATAGGGGGTTTTCTGTAAAAAGTCAAAATACAAATATCTTATTATAAAAATTAAATATACATATTCTAGCTATGTAATTGCTATTATTTGGTGTTTATTGAGCCGCTGGTGAAATTTCAAATTTTCTGAAAAAAATATTATTTTATTATTATTTTAAGCCGTCACTAATACATTTAATTAGGGAAAATTACAAATTGGAACGAGTTGAAACAAATTTTGTGCATCATAAAACATTAAATAAAATTTTATCATGTGGTTTTTGGAACGAAAACATTTGCCAAAACGGTTTAGAAATTTTTGAAGAAAAAAAGGCTTTTTTTAGCGTAAATGGATGTTTGGGGTATTGTATTTATCATTTTTCATCACCCCACACCCGTACCCACACCCACACACACCCACTTACTCCTCCCCATGGCTGAATTCAGCAGCCACCCTATTTTTCCCCACTTGATTTTCAAATGAAAGGAAATGAAAGAAAAGAATAGAAAATGGATAAAGTAGTTAGACTTTTGACTTGCTTTGACCTTGACTTTGCCCCCCCCCAATTTTCTCTACCTCCCTCTCTCTCCTCACTCCCATTTCTGGCCGAATCCTTCTCCCCACAGCAGCAGCCCTTCCCCCCCCCCAAAATCCACACTATTTTGCTTCAAAAATCCACAAAAAAGCTTCAAAATCCATACAATTTCAAAGCTTTTCCAAATCGAACCCTTACCCATTATTTCTTGCCCAAGCAAGCATGGATCTAGGAGCTTGGAGGCCATTTTGGGAGGCTAGATTTCAAGCTTGGTCTCTTGATTTTGTGAGGTATAAATCCCAAGCTAAATTTAAATTGTTGGATGGTTTCTTTCATCAAGGTCTATTAAGTTTAAATGCGATTCTAATTGGGTTTTAGTTTGTAATGGAAAGAGTTTGAGATCAAGTTAGGTTGTGATCATGTGTTCATGGTTGTGTGATATTTTTTTTTGCATCTTAAGCTATGCAACTTAAATTTGTTACTTATTGCCAATTGTAACATGTAAAGTGTCCAAATTAAGCTTTTGTGTGAACTAGGGTTTTATAAAATGCATTATATGTGAGGTTAAAAATGTGTTTAGGTTTTTCATGACTTCATTAACTTTATTAAGTGTGGTTAATGCTTTAGATCATGCAAATCTAAGCTAGATTGTAGTTTGTGCATTTTTGCTTTGAAATTGTTAAAAAGGGTATTTTTGTAAACTAGAATATTAGGATTTTTGGAATTTAATGAGATTAAATTCCGGAAATTGTTTATAAGACTTATTTAAGATATTTAATAAATATATTGGCCGCTACATTCATTTAAACATCGTGTTTTGTACAAAAACGGCGAATTGTGCTTGCTAGATTTTCGGAAAAATGACTTTTTAAGTGAAATTGGCGTTTTTGTGAGTTTTAACCTAGTTTATATTAAAATTAGTGTTCGTGAATGTGCAAATGAGTGTGATTGGATTTTCTCGATGGTTTGACGTTCGTACATCGACATCGAGGGTTGGTTTGACTATTCCTGCATGCGTAGGCGATAGGTTTGGACCTATGCGTGATACGCGTGCCGATTTGATTTTCGTATGCCGTTTCGATTTCGAATTTAGTTTTAATACGATATGGTACGTTATGATATGTAGGTACCCCCATGTGGACTTCGAGACGACAAGCAAGCGCGTGGCGACGTCGGCACCGGCTAGCGAGGACCAGGTGAGTAGATTTATATCTACGTGGAGAAGTCGGGTGGATGGCGTATAGCACCCCCGCAGTCCGTGGTGGTGTATACGGATGCGTATACACACCAACAATTATTATATGTTTTTGGGATTAATAACGGTGCTTAGGATGGATATTAGTGTGTTGGATTATTTTAGCATTGCGAACCCTAGGGTAGTGTTGCACTACACATACACACATACATACTTGCATACATTCCTATTGATATGTGCTCATGGGATTCATTATAGTTATGTGTTCACATGGGTATGGGACTATGTGTTCACATACGGATTGAGGATGATACTTGGGATTGAACCTGAGTCGATGAGATTCCATTTGAGGCCGTGAGATCGGTGATATAGCAGGGTTCGTATCTTAGATACGACATGACGTTGTAGCGGGTCCTTGACGTAGTGTTTCACACACGTCCATGCTTACGTAGGCAGTATCAGTATGGTACTAGACGTAGATCAGTACCCCGATCATGATATTTGATAAAGAGGATACCAGGTGAATAGTATGATGAATGTGATATTGACCCGTACCCAGATTGGGATGCCGTACGACGGATTTACGTACGAGCTATATTGATGATTGATCCGCACTCTTGACTTGGGATGCCTGATTATAGATATGGTATCGGATATGATATTATTGAGGCGGGATCACCGACTATACATATACAGGTATGTATATGTATCGACTCAGATGATAGGCGGTTTCCTTACCTGTAGTTCAGCCGTATAGTTTAGTGTAGTTGTTAGATTAGATTAGACTTCTTACCTATTTCAAAAACTAACGAATCGTGGGCATTTTTAAAGACAGCTCAAGGGAATCTACGGATATTTCAAAAACGACGTATCTTTTCATAAAAACACCGTAGCCCCTATTTTCAAAACCCCATGATTCGTGTTATTTCAAAAGGCACCATTCGTAGGACTTATATTAGATTATTGCAGATTAGTTATCGTTATGTCTAGTATTCAGCTCCCGCACATTATTGCTGTTCGCTCTGCCTCGCATATTTATTTTGCTGCATATTCCATTATTGATATCATGCTGTTAGGACACCAGCACCATTACCGATGATGCGTATGTACCACGTACACCTACTTGCCGGCTCACACACATCTTCATCGGTAATTGCCATGTCACGTACACTTTAGAGAATATAATTGCTTGACTTAGATTGTTAGCTGGTAGTTTTGACATGATATTAGTGTACTTCCCTTATATGCCATATTAGACATTGTAGTTATTACCTACCACTTCATGCATACTGTTATTCAGTTGTTCATGCCTAGTTCATTATCATTGACATATGCACTTGTGATGATTTCTTAAGATTTATGATATTTCTGGATTTCGGGGAAAGCCGCAAAATTTACAACTTATGATCTTTTAAAATATAAAATGTTGCGGTTTTCTATTGATGTAAAGTGTCGTCCACCATGAGTTTGCTGTGGTTTTGGAGATTCGTGTCGAGGAGTGGAGGAACCGTCACGGGTACATGGTGGGCCCGGTATGGTATCCCGGGGCAAGATGAATGTGGTGTTGACGTTGAGCCCGGCAGGGGAGCACTACCTACCGGTGATATTACCCGACGCGTCGGATATCCGGAGGATACCGTCGTGGTCTTGAGATGGATGGTAGGGGCCGGTCCGGACTGACGGCGCCCTAGATATTGAGATTGAGACATTGATATTTCGAGACAGTGAGATTTATGTTTTGTGTCAATGCTAGACACTGTTGATACTGATTTCATTATGATACCTCAGTTTAAAAATACGAAAGAAATCTCACTAATTTATGAAAACAGTTTCTTTATTTACATGTATTCTGTTTTCATGCATTCATACCTCATTCATATGATATATTGCTACCTGAGGCACTGACACGGGCACATAAGATTTCACTCGGGTTAGATATTCACCCTAGCCTTGTTATAGGCTGCATGTTATATACATTTTTGAGGATATATTATGATCATTGACCTATGATTGCGTTATTTATGCGATTTCTGTGCGTAGATGTTTTTCTGTTCACGAGTTGGCAACTCACCCCCGTTGTGCCCCAGTTTCTTGCAGGTTTGCCGTACAGGTTTCATTACGGCTTTGCGGGCTCAGTTTCATTCGGGTGACTTGCTAGTAGGTGGGTTTTTCTTGTATCGTACCCATCATATTAACTTGTATAATATTATTCAGTTGTATCTAGTAAATTCCATCAACCAAACATGTATTTTTTGAGATAGAGACCAGTGTTGGTTATTCTTTCGACCTTAGAGTCGCTCGTTATATTTCTGGTGGTTTTGAGTTTCCTTTTGAGTTTTGATCCTCGCCGTTGGCGTTGTATATTATATTGTTTGTGTGGTTGTGACCGTCGATTGACGAAGAGCTAGCTCCCGCTTGGGGATGCCCTTTTCTTGATTTCGTATACTATTCATGTTGTATCCCATTTGGGGGCCAGTATTTACAAAGGAGACTCTGCCGAAATTTTCAGTAAATTTTTGATATTTTAAAAACCGCATAATTCGGCTTATGCTATTGAAATTACTTGCTTTAAGTTGGTTTTTCCTGCACTCTACTTTTTCTTGGTTTGGATTTCTGGGTTTTCGGTTTACTTAGATTACGTACGCCTCGAGACGTTCGTAGTTTAAGTGCCGGTCATGTTCCGTACTTTTGGGTCGTGACACCCACCATATCTGCGGAGTGGCTAATGGAATGTAAATCCAGATTGAATCTTTAGGTCCTATTAAATTTTCAGTAATCATTTACGGTTCTGGAATCACTTCCAGTTCTACCATACTCCCACTAATGTTTTCTGAAAAAAAATCCATTTTACTAAAACTGTGGCGAGTCAAGAACAATATCACTATTGATCTTCCAGATGGTAGAAAGTCAACCCTCGTCATAGCCCGGGTTAACCCATAAACAGCCATTACAGAAACGTGTCTTGAGTTATCCAGTGTCTGGTTTTAAGCATAAGCCAGACAACTCCATATACCTTAACATTGTTAAGATATTAACTGTTTTATATCCAATATAGAAACAGAGGCACTAATTTAATTGGAACCGGATTCAAATCATGCATCTGTCTCCAGTGCATGTCAACTAAATGGAGAGAGGTCAATCATCATTACTCAACTTAGGATTACATCCAATTATGAGTAACCTGAAAGAGAAACAAGTTTCTCAAAACCATTACTATCAACTGAATACCAAACATAAGTATCTACATTTTCAATCATCTTGAAGAATCCCGATACTTGCATCACATGGTTCTCTACTTTATTCTTGTACTTATAACTTCTCAAAACTTAGACCTTGTATTTCTACGAAAACACTTGTCTAAAAACTAGAGTAGTCACAAGTAAACAGAATATAGTACGAGGACCTACCCCTTTGTCCTAATGGACACTGGACAACATACAATACTTTGTATAAGTCCCTTGAGTTTAATAACTCAAACTTTGTGCTTCGTAGGTTAAAAACTGTACTATGGTTAAGAACTATACCACCGTTGAATGCTCCTTACCTAACCATCAACTGATATAGGTAAATGTCACCGACATAATTTCAAAAAGTTATATCTCACTTTATAAAAATTAATGTACAGATATATCAGATTGAAATTGCTGCATAATAACGTATATTCAAAACCACATATTTTCTATCCGGCAAAAAACCCAGGCGCTTTCTTCAAATATCACCAATTACAACAAATTCCGATATAATGAGGATAATCACCTAATTTCCAATAACTTACTCCCACTCATCATCTGTAAAACCATACAAATGTAAGAATCATACCTGGTAAATACATATCCTGGAGTAAGTATCTAATTGGGAAATCAGTTTTTTTTTAACAACACATAGTGAAACCGAAACATGAAAATGTTTCGAAGGGGTATCCGGTTATTCCTAGTAATGCCTCTTCCATTATCAGATTCATGACTGTAACCATATATTTCTTTGCCATTTCTTCAAATCCCTTTATTTGTCTTTACTCATTTCCTTCTGTACACCACCTTATGCTAAATGGTTTTCTTCCTTCCCTACCGTTCGGCACCAGCCTATGGTTTGGAAGAAGACTATCCAGTAAGCATAATAGGTGTACTCTCCTAATCCTAGGAGTACTCGCAACTTGAGAGAAGGTGATGATAAATGACAACTGAATAAAGCTTATTCTATTTCTCCTGAACTGGAGAAAAGTAAAGGTGAAGTATGAGTGGCGATGATATACTCGGTTGGTCGTGAATGATAGTAGTCGCAATTTACTTTGCCCTCTTTCTATTCCTTTTATTTGTCTTAACTTATTACATTCTGTACACCATACTTAGGCTAATTGGTTTTCTTCATTTCCCTACATTTCGGCACCTGCCTATGGTTTGGAAGAAGACTATCCAATAAGCGTAACAGGTGTACTCTTCTAATCCTAGAGCCCTCGCAACCTGAGAGAAGGTAAAAAGGAAAAGACAACTGAATAGTCCTATTCAATCTCTCCAGAACCAGAATCCATCCTCGAATCTGAAACAAGTTCCTCCGAGTTCGTTATAACCATACGATGGATTTATCCAATGGAAGTGGATGTTCGTAGTAATATGAGGTGTTCTGGAGAAATGCAAAGGGTAAAAGAAGGAGTGGCAATGATGTATGCAACTCAGACAATACAAAAGCCAGTGTTTTAAGAAGGTTCGGTTAACTTGGTCACTGAGTCATAGTCTAGGGTCGGTCCATGGTCGCTGCCAAAGAGAGAGAGAAAAGAAACACTCTGCATGCACTCTAACCTAGATCAGAATGGTTATCACTTTATCTAATCAGGAAACCACCCACTGTATCCTCAAATTCTCCTCCAAACCTGAAAGAAGAATTAGTCGGGATCACCCAAAGAGTAAACCAACTCATCAGTGGGAATCGGGATCCAACTCTTATCGCATGATAACGTGAAGGAATTCACTCACGTTATCACACTCCAGAAGGTATGTGCATGCCTGGCAAGTTTCAGTTTCTTTAGAAACTCCTGATATGATTTTTACCCCATGCTCTTATGACCTTGACCAAGGCCAACTGTTCCCCTCCGAATGGCGGCGTACAGGACTGCGAAGTCCTGACGCTGAGATTCGGGGAAGATGCTATTTGGTTTTATCCATCCACCTCTCCGAAGATGCCAAGTTGATTTATGGCACCGTGTATCGGAGGTTTAGACGGATGCAGCCGATATAGCAGACTTCGTCAGATTCCCCATCGCTTGAGGGGTTTTTGATTGTGGGGATGCTCTTCCCTGCAGGTGCAAGCCCCTGCAGTTAATTAAGCTACCGCATCGCGGTAACAACTTTTTCCTTCTCCAGAATTTCACTTCGTGTCGTGTGTGTTTATTTTGTTTGTGGTTGCCCGTGGATTGTATACGGAGACTAAGCGATGTCGTCGCTGGATTAGTCCAAATCCGTATTTACTTAGATTTGGGTTTGGTGTTTTGGTTTAAGGATACGTTAGCCGTATTTAGGCTAAAATCGACTTAAACGTTTGTTAAGGATACGTTAGTCTGATTTGAGACTAAGATCAACTTAACGGGATCATTTTGGATCCGACAAAAGAGTGTTTGGGGACTCTATTGTTCCAGTTTAGGGATATAGTGGTCCATATTCCAGTTTAGAGACGTGGTGGTCCATATTCCAGTTTAGCGACGTGGTGGTCCATAGGTAGTTTAAGGACGCTTAAGTCCGTGAGTTTAAGGACCTCACAGTCCGTGTTTTAGTTTAAGGACGCATAAGTCCGCGGGTTTAAGGATCCCACAATCCGTCTTTTGGTTTAAGGATGCTTAAGTCCATGAGTTTAAGGACCCTACAGTCCTTGTTGATGTATGGTTGTCGGGACCCGTCACCTCTCTAACGACGTTGAAGGATTACAACGATAGGAGTCAAAGGAGTTCGGAGATGTACCCTTGAACCGGTCATACATTGATTTAAGAGAGCAGCTGTGCTCAGTCAATTTAATTTGAGGACTTACGGCCATGATTGGGCTAAGTCCAGTTGAAAAATATTCAACGCTTTTATTTATTTTTGGTCTATTAGACCTGTGCTAGGGCTTTCCCACATTTAAATAATGCATTGCATTGCTTTTTATTTTTGTTTGGGCTCTGCCCATAAAGGATGCAGAGCATCAATTTTACTTGGGCTCTGCCTTTTATCAATTTTATTTGGGCTCTGCCCTTTTATTGCTTTGCAATTTATTTTGGCTTGTTAGGTCTTTTTGACTTGGGCCTGGCCCTTTAGCAAAAGAAATGCATTGCATTTGTCAGGCTCTTTGCGCCAACCAAAGAGCGCAAGCGCTTGTGGTGATGACACGTGTCATGCAAGCGCAGTGCGCTGCGCTTGCGCTGCTGACACGTGGCGCGCTGTGGTGAGTTGTGCCAGTTTCAGAGAGCAAGGCTCTATTTCAAGAGCGCATAGCGCAAATGGTTCAGATGCTGACACGTGGCGCTCTCTGGTGGCTTGCGCCAACCCAAGAGCGCAACAGCACAGTTTTGCAAGTGCAAGGCACTATTAACTTGAGAATCTTTTAGATTCCAGAACCAATGGTTCATAAAAGAAGTGCAAATCACTGCTTGGTTTCTTGATCTAATTTAGATCAAAGAAAACAAGTGTTTCTTATTTTTCTTGATCACAGAGAATCCATGGTTCATAAGTGCAAAGCACTATTATTTTTTTGTTTTTTATTGAAGATCATTGATCTTGTTCTTAGATCAATGATCTATTAGAAGAAATTCTTCTATCTAAAAAGTCTTTTACCTTTTTCTTTTTGAAATTTCTTCAGAGTTCTCTCTGTTTGAAGTTTTTGATTTCTCACCAAATGTTCATTTCTTTGAATTGAGGTCTAGGGGCCTTTATATAGTGCCCATAAATTTGTTAAAGAGATCTTTCTCTGAGTGATTTGGGGAATTTTCCCCACCGTTGGATCTTTGATCCAAGGGCTTCTGTTTTACAGAAGGCAATCTTCTTGTTTTAACAAGAACATAAAAATCTTACTCGAATTTAATTCTGTTTGGCGCAAACGCCCCTGCGCGTGACACGTGTCAAGCAGCGCAGAGTGTAGCGCAACTGCGCTGACACGTGTCGCGCAGCGTATAGCGCAGCGCAACTGCGCTGACACGTGTCACGCAGCGCACGGCGCAGCGCATTTGCGCTGACACGTGTCGCGCAGCGCAGCGCCTACGCAGCTGAAGCGTTGCTTCCTTTAATTTTGTTTTAAATAGAGCTTTTCTCTGATTGGGCGCGCTGCCTTGGGCGATGCGCTGATGTGTCAGCTTTTGACACGTGGCGCGTTGCGCTCAGCGTAAAGAATCTGAAGCTTTGCTTCGAATTTTGAATTTTGAAATTCAAACAGAGCTTTGCTCTGATTGGGGGAAACACCAACAAATCATAAGTCACATGTCAAGTTCTACCCGTTATTGTCCAAGTTAATTTGAACCCACCCGTACAAGCCCTTGACTAGGGCCAACAAGGCTGTACGACTGTCCCAAACCAACGCATCTATTTATGCAACAAAAAAGTAACAAATAACTACCATACACTATGCTTTGACTAAGGCCAACAAACATAGCATGAATATTAAGTGCTACCCGTCTGAAATGACGGAGGGCTACGACTGGTTTTTGGCGAAAAACCTTTAACGTAATGAACTTGATATCGTTGAAGGAACCTGATAGCTTTTTACAAAAATATAGTGGCGAAAACCTTTTCTAAAGAGGTCACTCCCGGTGAAGGGATCTCGGCTCTTTCCCTGTAGAATGAGGTGCAGGATATTCCAACTAAATACCGTGAAGCAAAAAGTAATCGACTATAGTGAAGTCATTGCCCCGACGTAAACCTCTGTCCAAGGGGTCAGTCCCGATGAAGGGATCTCGGCCCTTGCCTCGTCGAATGAGGTGCTGGATATTCATAACCGAATACCGCTGTGCAAAACAAAAGAGAACGTCCTTGCAATAACAACTTTTTTGAAAAATGTTCCAACAATATCGAATATGTTTGTTTTCCTTGCATTGATCTGAATCAATGCAATCCCATCAATTAATCACACCAGAAAAGAACGAAAATAAAATGTACGTATATGCCATCCGTATTCGCCACTGGGTCCCGTCATCACCCGTTAGGTTACTTAACTAACGACAGAGCGGGGACTGAACTAGTGCGGGTGTAAAACATATACAACATCTACTAGTATATATATCAATATACAATAATCTCTCCAGGCGTGATAAATATAACATTACAGAAAAGTAATAAGCATAATAGAACAATAAAGATATCTGGGAGCCCCGGGTTTCTTTTGAGCCGCAAGCGAAACCCGACGTTCCCCTGGTCGTGTAGATAGCCTGTGCAATGAAACCTAGACCCCTACGAGTGTGGCAAGTTACCTGCCAAAACCTGAAGCGAGGCAGCCCCCTTCATCAAAGTGAATGGACCACCCGGCACTTTACGGAATCCGGTAACTTGAGCACCCCATCTTGGGTCAACCTGTACCCCCTACGAGTGCGGCAAATTGCCTGCCAATCCTAGGGTAAGGCCCCCTCCCTCTCAAAGCCATGAGATGCGGACCCATTGCCCTCCAGAACCCGGCTATCCGTGCACTCCGTCACGGGGTAATCCTAGTACAGTAATGAAAATATGTACAACGGGTACATCGACCTCAACCCGGTCATGCCCCAAAAGAATAATATACAAACAGGCAGTGATGGCAGTCCACATGTCGGACGCTCGCCCCGCGATATCAAATGTACAAATAAATTCAAACTGCACTACCATTGCACACAGCTATCCACCACGACAAATCCGCAACATCACAGCACAACACAGAACATCAACGCGAATGTCACGTTCGCAAACCCTTCTAAAAGGACTATATAAATCAGACGAGTTATACCGCTCTAATGACATTTACGGTCGAAGATATAATGTAAGCACTGTAAACTAACGAATTTAAAATTTCGATCGACAAAACTTCCCGAAGTGGGCCCCAAGTACAAATCCAGTACTTAAACAAAATCTGGGCCCAAACAAAATATTCCAGAAACCACAATTCCACATGAAAGACACCCAGAATAAAAATGGTACACTGTTGCTCCAAAACGGCGGCAGAACTGTGGCTAACACAAGGTTTGTGGGCGGTTCCGCGGCGGTCTTGTGGGTTCAGTCGACCAAATTTCTTCCAGAGTCTTCAAAAAGCCTGTATGATTTTTTGACATACCCAAAAAAATTTTCAGACGAATTTTTTTTTCGACAGACACTTTAATATTGGATTTGCGGTTTTGGAAATTTCGTTCGATCGATATTTTATACATGTTAGAACAAGCTAGTAAAAGTTAATGGCGTGGCTCTGATACCATATAAGTATACGGTAGCGCTCCGGCCGTCAATCCGAGGCCAAACGCGGAACAAAAACTTTTATAACTGGCGCTAACGCAGACTTTCACCCGGATCGTGCCGTTAACACTAAACTAGCAAACTAAAAAGAGGTTAGAATGGCTATACCGATCGATCCGTGTCCTTCGGTCTTTAGCCATCATCACACGCTCCTTGCGGCATCTCCGATCTCGCTCGATCTCCTCGTCAAAGTGGCCCACGTCAACGAACCTTTATACGGGCTCCCGCTTCAAACCGAAGCAACTCAGACATGAAGTTTGCTAACCGACATGTCCAAGATGAAGTAGAGAATGAGTATGAATACTTTGTCTCAAATCACCATAGGATTCTCATCACATGAGAGGGTTAGGATGGAGGTTGAAGAAGATGTAAAGAGATGAAGAGTGTGAGCTTATGAAAATATCAAGAGAGCAAAAAACCAAGCACCAAAAAAGTCATGGCTGCCCTCTCTCTCCTGTGGTGGTGATATTGTGTTGGATTTGTGTTTAAAAACAAAGAAAAGATATATGAAAATATCTCTCACAAAACCCTCAAAATATCGTACTAAAAACAAAGCTCATTAATCTAACATGACTCACTATATGACTCATTACCATGAGTCATTAGTGAACATGCAAGAATAATGACTCACCAAATGAGTCACACTTTCCAAATCCAATAAACATTTAAACCAAAATGTTTGACCAAAAAGAAATGCATCTTCTAAAGTAATTTCGTGACGGATCATAAGAATACCCCCCACTTGTATATACATACCTGCATCCGTATTCCAACCGAATACGAATACAATGAGACTAAAATATTCCGACTCAATATAATACTAGGATCTGGCTTAAACCAAATCCCAGTAGTTTTATCTGTCCGAAACATGACACGTGCACAAGTGCACGTGTATGTTCGAACCCTGCCATAAAACCATACGGCCTCTACAACGTTTCGCTCGAACTTGGGAAACTATCTGTGGGGAACTCTAAAGACTCGTCAATACCCTGGCAGTGGGTTTAACCACGAGCACACCAGTGGCACTAATTGTGCATAACGGCTGCCTATGTATTGAGCGAAAGGAAAGCCGATGAGCGAACTCATCCTAGAACCCTACTGAGCCTATCAGTGACAATATCCGTACAGTCCGGTCCGTTCATCTATGAGCATCGCATATCGGGCCTAGGGGGCTGGTAACATCAGACCCCCAAAAGCGGTATAAGTCGTGTCGGAGTGTAGCCCAGAACACCCTGAGATACTACTGGAGTACCTACCAGTAGATATCCTGTCTTGGCCAAGGAATTTGTGTAATAGCTCTCCTAGACACAGCGCGATCTTACCCCAATACCGGGAGAGACGAAACCCTTGTCGATCCGCTCACTGCCTCCATATGGCTCGGGACTGTACCTAACTTAAACCTGTTTGCTCGACTCCTTTGAGCCATGGTAGGGTAGTAATCAAAGCACAGTAAGAACTCACATGAGACAAATGACGATCTCAGGTCGATGAACTAACCTGTATACATGTCACCAGGGAACTGCTATCTGACGCTAGGTATAATACCAACTAGCAGGTTCCCGGCGAGTCCGTCCGTTGCACTCATAACCCAATGAGCACCTGTATACATCTTAGGTGAACCAATTGACACCAATGGCTTGTGAGACCGGCCACTACCCCTCGTTGAGGTCTCGACTGTATACACTAGTCTACTCCGGAGTATCGATGCACTGTCTCAAAACACCCACGACTAGGGACCACTTTTAAGGATGTGCTTGTAGACTACCTAACTCTCACGTATATGATTGCCATCATACTGCTGGTAGTCAAGCAAAAATCCTAAGGGCTCTATCAACGTTTAATAGTGATCTGTAATGTCACCTAAAGCAGTACACGATGATAAAGACAAACTAGATAGCATACTATCATCTCGAGTAAGACTGTCCTACCGGTTTAGGTCCTCCTCAATCATTGAATCATGTGCCTGCGATCCAATAATTGACTTTGAGGGCACTATATCCAACATGAAATACCTGAATCTGAACATAATCCCTAGTAAACCGCGTGCGAAGTTGGACTTTCAGTTCTGAAACTGGAATTCCAGCAACTGATCGCTGATTTAAAATGATGATAAATCCCTAACCTGAATCCCGTTTGACATGAAACTAATTTTACCGCGTAGATAATCAAGTATACATTGTATGACTTTTATATTGTTTTGGTCGATTATATACGTGTGATTTATAGTGAATTTTTCAAGTCGCATGGCTTTGGGTGCCATAATTTAGTGAATATCCGTTCTGTACATTTTTGCCTATTTTTGTGCTTGCTTTATACCTTATGCATAGTGATTGTTTACATTGAGACCTAGCGACTATTGTGCATTGTCGATATATAAGTGTTAGTGACTGGGTTGTGGCAAGTACGAAAGTGATATTGATAAGTGAAAGCGTGATTGAAAATGAATGTGATACGTATTTGTTCACAACCTATCTAATACTTGAATACATATTATGACCTTGGGAATGGGGGAAATCAAGGTGGAATTGAACTCGTATTTAGCGAGATACGACGACTTAGAGGATGATCATTCGTTATACACACACACACATACACATTTGGTTATGGGCCTAGCAGCACGGCTACAAGGTTATGTCCCGGACAACAGTGGACTGTAGTCTTGGGCATGCACGAGACCCTTGTTAAACACGAGCATCCTTTCCACCAATTGATTTCATTGACTTAGTGACTGATAAGTAGTGACATATACATTGCTTGGTTTACCGATATGATACTTATATCGCACTGTTCATATTCATTTGATGTTCATTATTCTCATGCTTTGTATTATGTTGCACCTTTCATGTTTAATAGCATTGTACCCATTATATATATTTATTGCAATATGTGTCGCCCTGACGACCTGAGTGTGCACTCTCAGAGGAAGAAGTGGACCCAGTCAAGGAGCAGGACCTGCCCTTCGAGATCGTGGAGGTCTAGACCGCAACATCAGCGCCATTCTTTTTTTCTTTGAGCACATTGTTTTTCGTTAGTTAGTTATTTTATTCTGCAAAATAAATGTATCTCGAACTCTTTTATTATGATGTAATAAAGTTGTGAACTGTGATTTCCTTTACTCTTGTACTGTTTATTGACTACCATGTAATGCTAGAAGCCAAAGTGTGACTACGGCGGGATTATTCCCTGACCGTAGGAGCATGGCTAGCCTAGTCATCCCTCGTATTCCGTATTTTGGAAAGTGGGGCGTGACAAAAGGTCTCATTTGTAGGTTTAAAAAAAATAGATAAAAATAATTGCAGAACATAAGGTTCGAAGCTATAGCTTATGGACTAGCAATACAATGATTTAACCAATGAGCTATAAGGTTACTATTACATATTATTAAAAGTAAATAAATATATACAAAGTTTCAAAAAAGGATAATTTAAAAGATAAACAAAATAAATCATTTTCTCAAACTAATTTTTTCCTTTCAAATAAAACAAATTTTCTTTTCAAAATTTTCCTTTCAAAACAAAATCGAATAAATTCTTTATATTAAATAAATCAAAATATTTTAAAATAATCTTTCAAAACCTTTTTTTTTACAAAACGAATCATTTCGAAACAAATATATTTTTAATTATTAAAAAGCATTATAGTAAAAATATGGTCGTTACATTCTACCATCCTTAAAAATAATTTCGTCTTCGAAATTATTCAAGAAGGATCTTGCAACAGAGCAAGTTAAAGGGTTAGGATAATGCAGTCGTGTTTCATCATCGTGCTCCATCAGTCGGTACTCTAAGTAAATCGCGATATGACAACCAGAAAGACGAAGAGTTTTGAAATCGGAATAGATGCTGTTAGGATAATCAAAAGTAGTATTCAAGAACGCTGCGAGTAAGCATTCGAATAGAAGAAACGTAAATAGGGATTAGATTGTCAAGAATGGTACAAAGATAAAGAATAAAAATCGAATTTAAAATCAGGGAAGGATATTAGTTAACAAAGAACATAGGATTCGATAATCAAGGATAAGGATATACAGTAGGAGATAACTAAATCAAGAGGAAGGAGAATCAAAGGAAGAACTCTAAATCGCTCAAGTAGAGTACCGCATTGTAACTATACTGCAGTTCATAGTTACAATCACATAAATCAATTTAAGTCACACAAGTTTTACTATCAGAGTTAATAGGATAAGATTTAAGAAAACAATAAGGAATCAAAAAGTTTACAAAATAAGATTAAACCAAGATGAAGGGTTCGCAGTTTCTTTTTCTTTACGTCGAGACACGATTATCGGAGAAAATAAGAAAGAATTTAAAAGGATGAAATCATGGTGTAGACATTATAGTCTACCTTTCTTAAAAGAATTTCATTCCTGAAATTCTTAGGAAGGGACTGATACACATAGATGTGGATCATGTTCTCGAATATCGTCTTCACGCTCCGTCAATCGATGCTCTAACCAGCTGAGCAAATAGGTCTACGAGATATAAATAGAAGGGGCAAACTAGAGTTAAGGATTCAAAAGTCGAGAGGTTATATTTAAAGAAATTGAAAGTGAAGTTCAAGATAGATTCAAGGAATATGATAAGATTTAAAGGAAAGGTTGAATGTAATAGTTGAATGTAATAATTCTTGTATTACATTGCTTACGATGTACATGCAGAACTGACCTGCATGGGCCACCAATAAAACCTGTCATGCTTCGCTTCCCAAAAGAGAGGTAACGGCACGTGACGAGGCCTACAGCATATTTATTTCGAGAAGGTCATTTCTCGAAACAGATACGCTAAGCGTTTATAAGTAATATAAAATGTGATAAGAATAAACAAGTGAATAAAATTCAACAGCTATTTTATTACATTCAAGATCACATAAAGTTTCAATTGATACAAGATGTCTGATAAGAAACATAAACATAAAGAGCCTAAATAGCGGCATACTGCAAAATGAAAAACTGGACTGAAATTAAGAATCTGCTTGTGATGTGAACTGGTTGAAATTCTCTTCAGTCGGTTCCTCCTTCCCTGTTCCTAAGCCACCTGACGAACATTCTAAAGAAAGAAATATGGTGGAATGCCCATCAGCGAATTTACGCTCGGATAAGTCCCTAAGAAAGATGGAATTATAGTATAAATGTATAATGACAAGTTATATAAATATAAATGGAAATCATGAACATATGAACAAGTATAACATGGCAGTGTACATGGAAAAATAGAATAGTATGTGTTGGTCAATATAAGCATATAATAAATGTGGGTTGGTGAACATGATATGAATGTCACGATGTCCTAAAAGAGGTCACTAAAAGGTCATCTAATCTAATGTCAGTTTAAGATGTGAGTGCCAACCAATCTCAAGAGTATTCTCGAACCTAACAGGATGTAATCCAGGGGTAAAAAACTACGAGCCCTCATGATTGTTAGTAACAGGATTTCGACCGTCGTCGAAGAATTCCAAACTCAACAGGCTATAATCCAGGAGTAAGGAAACACGGGCCCTCATGATTGTTAGTATTCATGATTGTTAGCATGAGACTATTAAGATTCTATTGGACTCACGACTTAAACTACCCCAACACCATGGATTTTAGCTAATGTCCTGAGTTTTTTCCGAATCCATGAATACATTAAGTTTTCAAGATTGAGTTCATGTATACATCAAGTTTTCAAGATTGAGTTCATGTCAAGATCAAGTGTTCATGTTAAGTTTTGAGTATTCATGTCAAGTTCAAGTATTCATGTCATGTTGTATTTATGGTTCGGATTAAGTCGAGTCAAGCATGCAATAAGTTTATTCATGTAAATCATGTAGATATATTAAGCAAGCGGTATATAGCATGAGATGATACAGGTATAATGTTCAAGTAACAACCAGAAACAATGCTATAAAGAAGTGTTATGTACGATTAATTACTCAAGTTAATTGATTCAGAATATAAACGAAAAATATAGCCCTAAGTGCTATGCACGCGTGAGTTCCAATCGCGCCTAAATACGACTACAGATTTGAGAGATTTTCTCCTTTTCGTATCGTTGTGCAGAATAAACCAGAATCTGTCCAGCACCGTCACACATTTTTAAAACACAATTTGAGTTGATTTCCATCGGATTTCAGGTTTTGAAGAATTTAGAAACTTGTAGGTCTTTCGGAGTACTTATCCAAAAAACTAAGTTCCGCACGATTTGGATTCTTGAAGCACCAGTTATTGTCATTATAATGTTAAGGTTTAAAATAGAAATTCCGATTTGTGGACAGGCGCTATATGGTGTATTGTCAGGCATATATCATGTTATTCTATGGATTTATGGGTCTCTGAGTATATAGTAAAATTCTAGGTCTGTCAATTGTTCATCTATATATCTAAAGTTTTCCATGAATGGATATCGGGAGTTCAAGTTATGTCCAATTTTAAAATAGTGTACGAATCATGACAAATTTTGTCCAGATTCGTCACCTAATCTTGTAACGCAGTTTTCTATATTTTATACCGATTTTTAGGAAATCTATATAACTAAGAAAATATAGATATTTCGATCTAGATATCCAAAATATTTGAAAACACTTTATTTGGATCACCAATGACAGAGTTATGGCCTCTCGAACAAATCCCTTAAAAAACAGTTTTCTATATTTAAAAACAGTAAATAAAAACTACGTAACTCGTACTCCGTTAATCGATCAAATATGGAATTTTTACTGTAGACTTGAATTTCTATCTATCATTTATCTTAATTTTTATAGAATTTCCAAAAGTCAAGATTGGTTTCAAAAATTATTTTAAAGATAAGGGCGTGTAAGATCGTATTTGAAAATGATAAATAAACTATGGTATTTATTTGCGACTTCATTTATTTAATAAAAGATCGGGTTCATTGAGGTGATATGAAATATAGAGTGATATGATTCATTCATTCATTCTCATAAACTAATAATGTTATCATTTACCTAGAACATGTACAAGAAAAATCGTAACAATCACTTAACACGTTATCAAACATGTAGGCAACATATTGCCTTTGTGTATTATAATAATTAAGCTATTTTAAATATGTTATTTAAACATGGGGATTACCAAAGTATGTGAAAGTAGAGACATGACAGAAGAAGGAGATTCAACAAAAAGAAGGCTAAAAGGAAGGAATGTATAACGAGAGGGAAAGAAAGAGGTGGATGTGAGACTTACTCGCACAATCTAGTATCGTCTTCGGGCTCGTCTTTCTGCCGATCGCTTTGCGTTAATAGCGAGACTTTCTTGAAAGCTTCTTCATGTTCTTCTTCGAGAACATTAGATGAAGAGGGAGTAGTGAGAGGTGGAAAATTGTGAGGAAGATAAAAAGAAGAAAGGATGACAAATAAATATGGTTTAATGGTGTATTATCTCTAATATTTATGCATTAAAAATGGAAGTTAAAAGAATTGTGAAAGGTCACCATTTTTTTAGGGAGTTAAAGGAATTGAAAGGTTTAATTTGTAGGTTTAAAAAATAGATAAAAATAATTACAAGACATAAGGTTCGAACCTATAGCTTATGGACTAGCAATACAATGATTTAACTAATGGGCTATAAGATTACTATTGCATATAGTTAAAAATAAATAAATATATACAGAGTTTCAAAAGAGAAAAATTTAAAAGATAAACGGAAAAAATCATTTTCTTAAACTAATTTTTTTCTTTCAAATATAACAAATTCTCTTTTCAAAATTTTTCTTTCAGAACAAAATCGAATAAATTTTTTATATTAAAGAAATCAAAATATTTTAAACTAATCTTTCGAAACCTTTTCCTTGTACAAAACAAATCGTTTCGAAACAAATATATTTTTAATTATTAAAAAATATTATAGTAAAAACATGGTTGTTACAGGACATATTTTGGCTAATATGAGCCAAATTAAATTAATCTGTGATGCCGAAAATAATATTTATTTTAATCCTAAACAACCCAGGGTTGTATGTGATACTCAGTTTGTAGCATTTTGAAAATTTAGAAATAAATAAAATTAATTAATTTAATAATAATATGATAAATCACAAAGTTGTTAAAAACAAATAAGTCAATTTTCATAAGTTATATGCAAAACAGTTTAAGTTAAAATTTTAGTATGCAACATAAATAAGTTATAAGGGTTTTAATGACAAATTTAGCTTTATTTTAATAAAATGTGTGTTTTATAATAAGCTAGGTTGTGAAGGGTTTATAAGTAAAGTTTAAGTTTTTATGCATATAGGAAATTGTTGAGGATATAAATGAAAGTGAGATAGAAATCAATTTAGTTCAGAATTCAATTTCAAATTAAATCAAAATTTAAAGATAAGGCATGAACACCTCATGCTTGCATGCACACACTCACCTTACACCCCCTACTTGCATGAAACCCTTACCTCTAACTTGATTCCACCTCCTCCTTCACCTTATTCCTTCCTTCTCTCATATATATAGCACATATTCAGTTCATAGCTGAGATTAAACTTAACACTTTAAAAGAAAAAGAGAAAAATTAAAAGAGAAAAGAAAGAACAAGAGAGAGAAGAAGAAGAAAGAAGCTATATTCTTGGTTTTTCATCACCATCAAGCTATGAGGGACTTAGCATCTTGGAGGGTTATTCCAACAACTATTTGGAGGGTAAAATTCTTAAACACAGTAGGAAATTTTAAGTTCTGTAGATTAGTTATTTTGAATTGAACCAAGTCACATAATATCGTATTTTGGTTAATATTAAGCTCTGTTGAAATCTGCTTTTAATTAGTAGATAATTAACTTTACAAAACAGTGTTAAAATGATGTAGGAAACACCTAGAACAAACCATAGGACCACGAACCCGGGGGCCGGTTTTTAGCCGGCGGCCAAACTTGAAATTCCGGCGTCACCAGCTATAGGGGGAGCTATATGGGTTTGTCTTGTTGGGTAGTTTTCAGTGTATAATTTTGACTATTTTGGTGTTGTTTAATTAAATTAATTTCACTGTAAATAGAATCTGGAAACGTATATCGGAAAGGATATCTTAAAACACCAAATACGACACGGTTAAAATACGTCGCGATTTAAATTCCGTAGCGATGCAGGTTAGGGTTAAAATCCAGTAAGTTAAGTGTTTAATAGCTCAATATAGTCGTATATTATATAACTAGTAAGTGGGAACGGGTGTTTTTCATTTCCGTCATGTCGGAATAGCCGTTTTCTTATATACGTTAAATTGTGATATTAGATTCGAATACGGGAATTACGGAGGCAGCGAGGAAAGGGAAAGGATTAGCAATTCCTGAATAGATTCGACGTTTCCGGTGAGTAGACTAAACATCTACCGGGGAATTGTGTAAAGATGGCGTGATACGCCCGTAGTTTTATTTAACTCAATGCATTATTTTGTTATGCTAAATTGACATATGCATTCATCATTCATATATATACTTGTTTAGTTGCTAGAACACTACACAAGTATCGACGAGTCATGCCACGTGCACATCTTATTTGTTACACACACCTCGTCGATATTACAATGCCACCTTTACACTTAACAAATGTATTGTTTAAATGATTCATATTGTATATTACATTCCAGTAGTAGTGGTAAATTGCATCATTAACATCATGTTTAATATCTGAGTATTCTATTTTGATGTAAGAGGTAATTGAAGTATTGAGGATTTATGGTTTTGAGTTTTAAATACTATTACATAGATCCGGTGATTTTCATGATTTATGTGACATATACACCCTGAGACGTTTATATGATTTTGTTTTATTCCAAACCGAGTCGGTGGATATACGGTTATGAATTTATAGTATTGTTCCGAACTGAGTCGGTGGATATACGGTTACGGATTTACAGTTTTATCCAGACCGAGTCGGTGGGGAATACAGTCAGATACATATTGGACTTTGTTGATTTCAGAATCATTCGAGGAATGATGTCGGTGAGAAATGGAGGTTTTGTGTCGATGATGGACACGGGGAGATGAATTTTATTGAGAATACATGATGAGATTTCAGTTTTGACAATGAGATTCGTAGTATAGATTCATGAATTCCATACATAATTATACATCATACTTATTCACATTTCTGTTAGTATGATCGTCATATTTACATTATTAACCGATATATGCTAGTTATATTCACTGAGTTGGCAACTCACCACCGTTGTGCCATAGTTCCTTGCAGGGGTAAAGTGGACGGTTAACTGCGGTGTGGATCTACTTTTGCAGCTTTATCCCATCTTTTGATAGGTAGGTTACATATGTAGTAACCTTCTATTTTGGTATTGTATTTGTATCTAGAAAATCTCTATCAGACCTGTATATGAATTAGAGTGAGAGATGATATGCATATTATTGACAGTTGAGATCGTTTATAAATTGTGGTTTCTTTTCCTTATGTCTGAGGCTCGTGTTAATGTCCTATATACAAAAATTTTATTTTCCGCTATTGATATTGTTGATCCCAACTAGGGATGCAACCAAACTTAACACCTTATATTTGTTTAATATTTTAACTTCATAACATGTGAATTTTTACTTAAAAGCTAAATTTTTCTATATAAAGAATTCCGCAAAAAGGATTTGATCTTGGTTTTCGGCTTACTTGGATTGTGTGCATATCTTTAGATATGATATAATCTAAGTGTCGGTCACATCCAAACTTGGGTCGTGATAAAGTTGGTATCAGAGCTTAGGAATAACCTTACGGAATTGAGTAGGGGATAAAAATAGGTTTACGTGTGTCCGTGAGTTAGGATGACCTTTGGTTTGATGGAGTAGGTGAATTAGGATGAATGCAGTACCGTACGTATGTTCCGCGGCATATTTACGTTATCGTATTCAACCTAACTAACCTTAGGATGTATATCTTGATCTATTCTTCCGTTGATTCTCCATTATTGATTGTTCCTATTCATACGCCTTATCAACCCTCGTTTCTTATTCCAGTTGCTATGGCTACGCGGGATAGGCGAGCCGCAACCAGAGATGCAGCTAGGGAGAGTTCGCCTGTGACGATGATTGGTACACCGGACGTTCCAGCGGTGCATGCGCATATTGATCCTCCTCTTCAAGATCGTATGACTAGGATTGAGGAGGGTATGTTGGGATTACAGAGAGTGGTAGGACAGTTAGCTGAGGCCACTCGAGTACTGAGACCGGATCCGGCACCGACCGTAGCAGAGTCCGAGGTACAACCTACACAGACGGTGGCACTAGTAGATATGAGAGTGATGGAGGTATCACTTGCAGAGTTTATGAGATTGAGACCTCCGGTATTTACGGGGACCGATGTGGAGGAAGATCCTCAGTCCTTTCTTGATAGGATGGAGAGGATTGGCAGATCATTGCGATGTTCTGATGCGAGGTCAGTAAAGCTGACTAGCTTTCGTTTGGAGGGACTTGCACAGGAGTGGTGTGAGTCGATGGTGAGAGGGCGAGCTACGAGTCTTCCTCCGATGTCGTGGACCGAGTTTTCCACTGTTTTTCTTGCCAGATTTCTTCCCCAGAGTGTGAGAGATGCTAGAGCTAGCAGTTTTGAAGCGTTGCGAAAGTCGGCAAGTATGTCGGTGGCAGATTATGATTTACGATTCACCCAGTTGTCGCTCTATGCTCCATATTTAGTACCTACGGAGGAGCTTCGGGTTAAGAGGTTCTTAAGGAGTCTGGATACGCAGTTATATCTGGCGATAGGCTCCCAGCATTTTGATACGTATGCACAGGCCATGGATGCAACAATACGAGTAGAGGAGCGGTTGAGAGAGGCAGTAGTTGTTCCAGAGCCAAAGAGGAGTAGGCCGACCGGGCCACTGACTAGACAGTTTGGTGGAGGTAAAGGAAGATATACTCCAAGACGCAGTTTCGGGCGAGGTTGGACTCAGGGCTAGATGTTCAGTTCATACCCCGATGATCAGGGGACCCCACTTACATGTTATAATTGCGGGCGTCCAGGGCATACAGCTAGAGGGTGTACACGTTATTGTGGGACTAATACTCCACAGGCTGCTTTACCCCTTCCACCTTCTACGCCGATGGCTTTACTTCCTCCCCCAGTTGGCGCTACACGCCAGGCAGCTGCACCACAAGGTCGAGGCTTTGCGGGACGTTCTCAGAGAGGTCGAGGAGATAGAGGTAGAGGACGACAGGATGCGGGCAGGGGCCAGGCACGAGTATTTCGCTGACTCCTCAAGATGCCCAGGCATCAAATGCAGTCGTGACAGGTACTCTTACAGTATGCTCGTTAGATGCACATGTTTTATTTGATCCCGGTTCTACACATTCTTATGTATCTTCATAATTTGCACTTTCTTTGGGGAAAGAGTCGTCATTGTTAGAGTTACCATTAGTAGTGATTACCCCGGTGGGAGATTCTTTTATAGCTCGGCACGTATTCAGATCGTGTTCGGTGAGTATTGGTGATAGAGATTCACTAGTTGATCTGATTCTCCTGGATATGTTAGATTTTGATATACTTTTTGGTATGGACTGGTTAGCCGCTTGTCATGCCTATGTAGATTGTCGGGGAAAGGCGGTTAGATTTTGTTTTCCAGGTGAACCGGTGTTTGTTGTGCAGGGGGATTGTAAAATAACTCCTGCCAACATGATTTCTGCTCTTTGTGCGGGACGACTCTTGAAGAAGGGTTGTCAAGGGTTCTTGGCATTCGTTCAGGACTTAGGGGTCGCTGATATTCCATTGGACCAGGTTTCGATCGCATGAGAATTTCCTGAGGTATTTCCTGCTGAGTTACCAGGATTGCCACCCGATCGTGACATTGAATTTTGCATCGACTTGATTCTGGGTGCGGGGCCTATTTCTATACCACCCTATAGAATGGCACCGACGGAATTGAAGCAACTCAAAGGCCAGTTGCAAGAGTTGTTAGATGGAGGGCTTGTTCGTCCCAGTGTATCACCGTGGGGAGCTCCTATCCTATTTGTGAAGAAGAAAGACGGTAGTATGAGACTGTGCATCGACTACCGACAGCTGAATCGCGTCACTGTGCGAAACAGGTATCTACTACCCCGTATAGATGACTTGTTCGATCAGTTGCAGGGAGTTGGTTACTTCTCAAAGATCGATTTACGGTCAGGGTATCACCAGTTGAGGGTTTGGAAGGACGATAAAACGGCGTTTCGTACGAGATATGGACACTATGAATTTCTGGTGATGTCGTTCGGACTCACCAACGCTCCAGCAGCTTTTATGGATATGATGAACCGTATCTTTAGACCCTTCATTGATCAGTTTATCATAGTGTTCATAGATGGCATTCTTGTTTATTCTCGGAGTCGGACAGAGCACGAGCAGCATTTGCGTATTACGTTGCAGACTTTGAAGGAGCATCAGCTGTTTGCAAAATTCTCTAAGTGTGCTTTTTGGCTCGATAGTGTAGAGTTCTTGGGTCACATAGTTATGAGAGAGGGTATATGTGTGGACCCAAATAAGATTGAAGCGGTACAACACTGGCCCAGACCTGTGTCAGTTACGGAGGTTCGGAGGTCTGGCAGGTTATTACCGACGCTTCGTACAAGATTTTTCACGGATTGCTGCACCTTTTTCCGGATTGACTAGGAAGGAGGTTCCATTTCAGTGGACAGATGCGTGTGAGCAGAGTTTCCAGCAGTTGAAGACGCGCTTGACGATTGCACCTGTATTATCTTTACCTTCCGGGTCAGGAGGTTTTGTTGTATATTGTGACGCTTCTAGAGTGGGTTTAGGCTGTGTGTTGATGCAACACGGCAGGGTTATAGCTTATGCTTCTCGACAGTTGAAAAGGAATGAACAAAACTACCCCACTCATGATCTAGAGATGGCTGCTGTAGTATTCGCATTGAAGATTTGGAGACATTACTTATATGGAGAGTCCTGTCAAATCTTCACAGATCATAAGAGCTTAAAGTATATTTTTCAGCAGAGAGATCTGAATCTAAGGCAGCGTAGATGGATGGAACTGGCAAAAGATTACGATTGTGAGATTTTGTACCATCCAGGCAAGGCGAATGTTGTAGCAGATGCCTTGAGTCGGAGGCCTGGAGGTAGCTTATCTCATTTGCGCATCTTGCAGAGACAGTCTTCTACAGACTGGCAGATCTTATGTGATAGTCGTATACAGTTTGAGTTCACATCGGCAGGAGGCCAGCTAGCACATGTTCACATCCGTCTTCAGTTATTGGATCGCATTCGAGGGGCATAACCCGCAGATACTCGTATGATGGAGATTATGGATCAGGTTAGGCAGGGCAGGGAGACGGAGTTTGTGATTGATGATCATGGAGTATTACGTTTTAGGACTCGTCTCTGTGTGCCAGATTCTGACGGATTGAGGCGGGAGATTTTGGAGGAGGCCCATAGATCAGCATACAGTATTCATCCTGGTTCCACCAAGATGTATCATAATCAGAAAGATGTTTACTGGTGGGAAGGAATGAAGAAGGATGTTACGGAATATGTTTCGAAGTGCTTGACTTATTAGCAAGTCAAAGCAGAACACCAGAGGCCAGTCGGAGAGTTGCAGCCCTTATCCATTCCAGAGTGGAAATGAGAACAGATTTCTATGGATTTTGTGGTGGGTCTACCCAGGACTAGCAGAGGGTATGATTCCATTTGGGTGATTGTTGATAGGTTGACAAAGGCAGCTCACTTTCTCCCAGTGAAGACGACGTATGGTTTTGCACAGTATGCTCAGATTTATATCGATAAGATTGTACGTCTACATGGAGTTCCGACATGCATAGTATCAGATTGGGGTATCCAGTTTACTAGCAGGCTATGGCAGAAACTTCAAGACTCTCTTGGTACACGACTAAATTTTAGCACAGCTTTCCATCCACAGACAGATGGTCAGTCGGAGCGGACCATTCAGATACTAGAGGATATGCTTCGGGCTTGTAGCCTTGATTTCGGTGGTAGTTGGGATCGTCACCTACCTTTGATAGAATTCTCGTACAACAACAGCTTTCAGGAGACGATCCAGATGACACCCTTTGAAGCTTTGAATAGGAGGAAATGCCGATCATCCGTTTGCTGGACGGAGCTGAGCGAGAGTTGTATATTGGGACCGCAGATAGTACATGAGACTACAGAGAAGATTCAGTTGATTCAGGATAGAATGAAGGCGGCCCAATGCAGACAGAAATCGTATGCAGATCGACGACATCGTAGGCTCGAGTTTGGAGTGGGAGATCATGTGTTCCTTCGTGTATCTCCAATGAAAGGTGTGATGCGTTTCGGGAAGAAAGGGAAGCTCAGCCCCAGATATGTCAGACCTTACGATATTCTGGAGAGAGTGGGTGCTGTAGCTTATCGGTTAGCACTTCCACCGAGTTTTCCCGACGTGCATTCGGTGTTCCATGTTTCGATGCTTCGCAGGTATCTTCAAGATCCATCTCACGCGATCCATCATCAGACCTTACAGCTTGAGCCAGATTTATCCTACACAGTGCAGCCAGTCGCTATTATTGACAGGCAGGCAAACAAACTACGATCGAGGGTACTTCTATCTGTAAAGGTTCTCTGGCAAGGAAAGAATCGCGAGGAGATTACTTGGGAGATCGAGAATGCGATGCGAAAGAAATTTCCACATCTTTTCGAAGGTATGTCTAGTAATTATTTTAAATTCGGGGACCGAATTTTCTTAAGGGGGGAATATTGTAGCATTTTGAAAATTTAGGAAATAAATAAAATTAATTAATTTAAGAATAATATGATAAATCACAAAGTTGTTAAAAACAAATAAGTCAATTTTCATAAGTTATATGCAAAACAATTTAAGTTAAAATTTTAGTATGCAACATAAATAAGTTATAAGGGTTTTAATGACAAATTTAGCTTCATTTTAATAAAATGCGTGTTTTATAATAAGCTAGGTTGTGAAGGGTTTATAAGTAAAGTTTAAGTTTTTATGCAAATAGGAAATTGTTGAGGATATAAATGAAAGTGAGATAGAAATCAATTTAGTTCAGAATTCAATTTCAAATTAAATCAAAATTTAAAGATAAGGCATGAACACCTCATGCTTGCATGCACACACTCACCTTACACCTCCTACTTGCATGAAACCCTTACCTCTGACTTGATTCCACCTCCTCCTTCACCTTATTCCTTCCTTCTCTCATATATATAGCACATATTCAGTTCATAGCTGAGATTAAACTTAACACTTTAAAAGAAAAAGAGAAAAATTAAAAGAGAAAAGAAAGAACAAGAGGGAGAAGAAGAAGAAAGAAGCTATATTTTTGGTTTTTCATCACCATCAAGCTAGGAGGGACTTAGCATCTTGGAGGGTTATTCCAACAACTATTTGGAGGGTAAAATTCTTAAACACAGTAGAAAATTTTAAGTTCTGTAGATTAGTTATTTTGAATTGAACCAAGTCACATAATATCGTATTTTGGTTAATATTAAGCTCTGTTGAAATCTGCTTTTAATTAGAAGATAATTAACTTAACAAAACAGTGTTAAAATGATGTAGGAAACACCTAGAACAAACCATAGGACCACGAACCCAGGGGGCTGGTTTTTGGCCGGCGGCCAAACTTGAAATTTCCGGCGTCGCCGGCTATAGGGGGAGCTATGTGGGTTTGTCTTGTTGGGTAGTTTTCAGTGTATAATTTTGACTATTTTGGTGTTGTTTAATTAAATTAGTTTCACTGTAAATAGAATCTGGAAACGTATATCGGAAAGGATATCTTAAAACACCAAATACGACACGTTTAAAATACGTCGCGATTTAAATTCCGTAGCGATGCAGGTTAGGGTTAAAATCCAGTAAGTTAAGTGTTTAATAGTTCGATATAGTCGTATATTATATAACTAGTAAGTGGGAACGGGTGTTTTTCATTTCCGTCATGTCGGAATAGCCGTTTTCTTATATACGTTAAATTGTGATATTAGATTCGAATACGGGAATTACGGAGGCATCGAGGAAAGGGAAAGGATTAGCAATTCCTGAATAGATTCGACATTTCCGGTGAGTAGACTAAACATCTACCTGGGAATTGTGTAAAGATGGCGTGATACGCCCGTAGTTTTATTTAACTCAATGCATTATTTTGTTATGCTAAATTGACATATGCATTCATCATTCATATATATACTTGTTTAGTTGCTAGAACACTACACAAGTATCGACGAGTCATGCCACGTGCACATCTTATTTGTTACACACACCTCGTCGATATTACCATGCCACCTTTGCACTTAGCAAAGGTATTGTTTAAATGATTCATATTGTATATTACATTCCAGTAGTAGTGGTAAATTGCATCATTAACATCATGTTTAATATGTGAGTATTCTATTTTGATGTAAGAGGTAATTGAAGTATTGAGAATTTATGGTTTTGAGTTTTAAATACTATTACATGGATCCAGTGATTTTCATGATTTATGTGACATATACACCCTGAGACGTTTATATGATTTGCTTTTATTCCGAACCGAGTCGGTGGATATACGGTTACGGATTTATAGTATTGTTTCGAACCGAGTCGGTGGATATACGGTTACGGATTTACAGTTTTATCCAGACTGAGTCGGTGGGGAATATAGTCGGATACAGATTGGACTTTGTTGATTTCAGGATCATTCGAGGAATGATGTCGGTGAGAAATGGAAGTTTTGTGTCGATGATGGACATGGGGAGATGAATTTTATTGAGAATACATGATGAGATTTCAGTTTTGACAATGAGATTCGTAGTATAGATTCATGAATTCCATACATAATCATATGTCATACTTATTCACATTTCTGTTAGTATGATCGTCATATTTACTTTATTAACCGATATATGTTAGTTATATTCACTGAGTTGGCAACTCATCCCCGTTGTGCCATAGTTCCTTGCAGGAGTAGAGTGGACGGTTAGCTGCGGTGCGGATCTACTTTTGCAGCTTTATCCCATCTTTTGATAGGTAGGTTACATATGTAGTAACCTTCTATTTTGGTATTGTATTTGTATCTAGAAAATCTCCATCAGAATTGTATATGAATTAGAGTGAGAGATGATATGTATATTATTGATAGTTGAGATCGTTTATAAATTGTGGTTTCTTTTCTTTATGTTTGAGGCTCGTGTTAATGTCCTATATACAGAAATTTTATTTTCCGCTATTGATATTGTTGATCCCAACTAGGGATGCAACCAAACTTATCACCTTATATTTGTTTAATATTTTAACTTCATAACATGTGAATTTTTACTTAAAAGCTAAATTTTTCTATATAAAGAATTCCACAAAAAGGATTTGATCTTGGTTTTCGGCTTACTTGGATTGTGTGCATATCTTTAGATATGATATAATTTAAGTGCCGGTCACATCCAAACTTGGGTCGTGACACAGTTTTAGTGGGAGTGCACATACGTGCGGGTCGATCCGAGAATACAATTAACGCCTTAAATTTAGAATTTTTGATAGTTAAATCAAGATAGTGAAATAATTAGAGAAAGGTGTTCTAATACTAAAAATTTCAAGTGGGAGATTTTGGGAAGATTTTGGGAAGATTTTGGGTGAAGTAATGGATGAACCACCCATTTAACCTTAACTTTGAGATCTAGATTCCATAATTTTAACAGCTACTTATAGAACATTTTTATTTTTATATTCTATGGAATGTAGTTCTAGAATCGTCTAGTTTCTCTTTTCTTAATTATTGAAATTTATTTGTTGCTACTACTTTTTGTTAAATGATGAAATTAAATTATTTTTTGCAATTACTCCAAATCAGAAATGCTTAGAAACTTAACGAATCTATAATTCCTAAATAGATAGTTATTTGTTGATAGTGTTTTATGGACAAGTTGAAGAACTATATGCTAGTGACGAGATGACATCGCTTTATGACACAACATCGCGTTTGATGCGGCAACCTTCGAAGGTTTGGCGCATCAAAATCCGTTTTATAGAACAAAGTCATTAGTAGTTATTGAATTCTTTTCTTCATTGCTAAGCTAATGCGGTGTACGGGTGCGATTAGTATACGGTTATCTACGCACCAAATGGCTGTGTGATGTGTGGAGCGGTATGTTGTGCACTAATATTTTGTTATCTAGGTGCTAAGCTAATTGCTTGATGTGTCGTGTAGTAACGACGCTTCAATTGTTTGTTTCCAATTTAAGTAGATCACTTATAGTTTATAGCTCCAGTTTGTCTATTGAGCATACTATACTACTCCAGTTTGTCTGTTGATGGAAGTATATTTTTCTATTGTCTCTGTTGAGCAGGTGTGCTACTCCAGTCTATCTATCGATCAACATTATTATGCAGTTATGTATGTTTTTCTATCAAAGAAGTTAGTTATCCGGAAGATATTGTGATGACGTTTGCCAGTACATTTAGATAACTGAAGCTTATGGTTACGCCACTAAGAGCAATTGTTCATCATGAAAAACTACATTTCAATACCGCTCATTTATTATCATTTTAAAATATATCGGTATTATTAATCCTGTTCACCGCCGAAAGACGCGACCGGGACGTTGGGACGTCTAGCCTGAATTTTGGGGGCAGATGCTATTTGGTTTTATCCGTCCACCTCTCCGAAGATACCAAGTTGATTTATGGCACCGTGTATCGGAGGTTTGGACGGATGCGGCCGTTGTAGCAGACTTCGTCAGATTCCCCCTCATTGTGCGGGGTTTTTGATTGTGGGCACGCTCTTCCCTGCAGGCGCAAGCCTCTGCAGTTACTTACGCTACCGCATCGCGGTAACCACTTTCTCCTTCTCCAGATGTTCACTTCGTGTCGTGTGTGTTTATTTTATTTTTGGTTGACCGTGGATTGTATACGGAGACTAATTTATGTTGTCGCCCGTAGGGCGGGGATTCCAAATCCGTATTTTCTTAGATTTGGGTTTGGTTGATTTAAGGCTCGTTAATCTCGTTTGAGATTAAGATCGACTTAAATATTTTTTGAGGATACGTTAGTCTAATTTTAGACTAAAATCCACTCAACGGGATTTTGGGATCATTTAGATCCAACAAAAGAGCATTTGGGCTCTATCGTTTTAGTTTAAGGATGTCACAGTCCATTGGGTTTAAGGACATCATAGTCCATGTTTAAGGACATCATAGTTCATAGAATTGAGTTTAGGGACATTGCGGTCCATTGGGTTTAAGGACATCATAGTCCATGGAGTTTAAGCACATCATAGCCCGTAGTTTAAAGACATCATAGTCTATGGTTTAAGGACATCATAGTCCATCATTAGTTTAAGGACATTGCGGTCCTATGGAGTTTCTGGTTGTCGGGACCCGCCACCTCTCCGAAGACGTTGAAGAATTACAACGACACATATCAGAGATGTGAAGAGATGTACCCTTGAACCAATGTTGGTTGGGAGATCTGTAGTCAAGTTTGGGGCTAAGACCAATCAAAGAGATTATGAGCACATGTGCTTGGTTGATCTGAACTGGGGACTTGTGGCCAACTTGGGCTCAGTCCACTCAGTTTTGAATAAAATGTTGAACATTTCTTTGGACTCGGTCCACTTAGTTTTGAATAAAATGTTGAACATTTGTTTGGGCTCCGCCCCTTTTTTTCAACAATGCTGAGCATTGATTTGGGTTTTGACACCCCTTTTCTTTTAGAATCTTTTTTTATTGAGTGTTGAACACTCTTTATGGCGCTGAGCTTTACTTGAGGAGCGCAGATCGCTCTGTGTTAAGTAGCGCCCACGTGAGGGGCACGTGAGGCGCTTAGCGCTGAGCGCCAGCATTTGAGTGCTAAGTGCTCTTTTTATTTTGAGCAGCGCCCACGTGAAGGGCACGTGGAGCGGTTGGCGCTGAGTGCCAACATTTGGGTGCTGAGCACTTTTTATTTTGAGCAGCGTTCACATGAGGGGCACGTGGAGCGCTTCGCGCTGAGCGCCAGCATTTGAGTGTTGAGCGCTCAGATTAAATAGCGCCCACGAGAGGAGCACGTGGAGCGCTCGGCGCTGGGCGCCAGTGCTAAGCACTTCTTATTAAATAGCGCCCACGTGAGGATCACGTGGAGCGCTCGGCGCTGAGCGCCAGATTTGAGTGCTATGCACTGAGTTTTTTGTTCTGCCCAATCCAATTCTCTGAGAATTTGGTTCCCCCTTATGAAAGACTTCGTCTTATAGATATGAGATCTGAAAAAAGAACTAAGTTCTTCTGATGTGAGAGTTAAACTCTTAGATGTGGAGGAGATGCTATGATCTTTCTTCTTTTTATGAAAGACCTTGTCTTATAGATCTGTGATCTGGAAAAAGAACTAAGTTCTTATGATATGAGAGTTAAACTCTCAAATATAGAGGAGCTGCTATGATCTCACTTATTTTTATTTACTTTGAAGAAAATTCTTCTTCTTAGAGCTTGCTCTTCTCTTTTTCTTTTATAAGAACTTGAAGTTTAGGGGGGGTTCTTCTCTTCTTCTTCTTTCAATTTGAAACTTATCGGGAGGTTTCTCTCTTTGCAAGACTTGAAGTCTTGGGTCTTTTATATAGGGGAGGCTGATTTGTTTAATCAGTTAAGGAAATCTCTCATCGAGAGATCTCTGATTGATTTGGGGATGTTTCCCACCATTGGATCTTTGATCCAAGGGCTTCTGTTTTACAGAAGACATTTTTCTTGTTTTTAACAAGATTGGGAAAATATTTTCCCATACAGAACTTATTCTGTATCTTGGTGATTTTTAATCACTATTGGATCTTTGATCCAACCGTGCTCTGATTTACAGAGCACAATCTTTCTTGTTTAGAAAGATTTGAGGAGTATTTCCTCAATCATAATTTAATTTTGTACTTTGATAATTTATCATCTTCGTTGGATCTTTGATCCAAGGGTGGAGAACTTTTAGTTCTGGCACTCTCGTGCTTTGCACGTGAGGCGCTGCCTAAGAGTCTTTGACTCATGGCGTTGGCGCTCTCGTGCTTTGCATGTGAGGCGCTGGCTCAGAGTCTTTGACTCTTGGCGCTCTCGTGCTTTGCACGTGAGGCGCTGCCTCAGAGTCTTTGACTCTTGGCGCTTGGTGCTCTCGTGCTTTGCACGTGAGGCGCTGCGTCAGTTCAAATTTTGAACAGAGCTTTGCTCTTTTATTGGGGGGAAACAAATGCCCCCCACCGCTGCGCTCACGTGGCTGACACGTGAGTGCAGCGGTGGCAGCCTTTCCACCGTTGGATTGTCTTGGAAGTCAGATCGACTTCCAATGCCTATAAATAGGGCCTTTGGCCCTTGAGATGTCTGTTGTTCATCTTCTTGCTTTTTTGTTCTTGAGAATTTAATTCTCCTTCAGAGCTAAGTTCTTTGCCTTAAGAAACTCTTCTAGAGTTAGAACCTTGCCAAATTTTTTGGTAAAGATCAAATCTTTGAAGGAATCATTTCATATTCTAGGGTTTTACCCATTAACAGAGCCTTGCTCTTCTTTGATCATAGATCTTAAAGTGGATTTTAGGGTTTCTTAACCCGTTAATGAAAACACAGCTTTGTTCTTCTTAGATCATAGATCAAAAAATCTTCTTTTAGGGTTTCTTAATCCATTAATGAAGAACTCTTAGAGTTCGTTTTGCAGATCTTAGAGATCTTGGAGATTTTAACTCAGTAAAAGCTTTGCTTTTTAGGGTTTTTGATGGATTACTCCATCATTTTCACAGAGCATAGCTCTTTAGAATTTTTGGGGGAATTTTTATTCCCTTCATCATTAATTTTGACAGATGTCATTTCTGTTGCAGAGCGTTGTTCTCGAGAGAGTTTAACTCCTTGGCCCGAGGAGTCTCTCATTAAATGAGGATCTTCTTTTAGGATTTCTTTTCTAATGAGTGACTATCTCATCAATGATGAGTCGTCGCCTTGATTTTGTGGGTCCCCTTTGGTCCATTTCCACTGCATTGCAGTATGGCAAATTTTAAGTACTAAGTGTTAGAATTTGGACTGTAGCATTGACAGCTAACCCTTGTTCCTTTTCGCGCAGGTACTATGTCTTTCGACACTTCTTCCCCCTTCGTTCGTCCGGAGAGCGCATTTGCTGACGCGCCTGTAGACCGGGAAGTTTTTGCACTGATCAAAGATCATGACCCGGAGCAGAAGTCTCTTCATTTATGGGGGTTGTGGTATAACCAAATCATTCAGGGTCGACGCAGCTTCTCTTGTGCGACGCCTTCAGAGCCGATCTCCGCTACTATGCCGACTCACCCCAAGTGATTATACCGTAGAGGAGGTCAACTGGACTTCGGAGGGTCGCCTTCAGCCCTCTATGGCTTCAATACCCATACAGCCTCCAATGGCTTTGGATATCTTGGGGCGACGCATATGTCAGGTTGAGTCGCGCCCTTGGGGACAAGTGTATATGATTGGCTTGACTCCTCGCCATTTGGCTGGATACCTGCAGTGGGCCCGATATATCTTATCGGCCAAGAAGTCGTTGCTGCTGAAGCTCGGGCTGTACCCTGCCATCTACGCGTCTCTTTTCCAGTATCCGATGCCTCCCATGTGGTGGATTAAGGCTTTCTTGGAATAATGGAACATCCCGACTCACACCTTTCTCTTATCGGATCGGGCGGTTTCGATTTCTTTAGAGGAATTTGTAGAGATTTCGGGCCTACCCGTCAGAGGGGAACATTACGAGGAAATACTTCCCCCTGACGAGTACATCTTCGCCACCCGATCAGTAGTGATGGGTATGACTCCAGAGAATACCATTCAACACCGATTCCTAAGCTTAATCAAGGTGTTAAACATTTATGAAATTCTGTTCCTGGAGTCCGGAAGGCACGGCGTCAGCTTCACAGATTTTATCGCCCGCTTTCTCCGCCCAGAAGTCCTGTCGAAGGAAGCCACGAAATTCGCCAAACTCGACGATCCCTTTGGCTTTGGTTTGGACAACCAACCGGAAGCGGAAGCGGATCAGAGGAATTTCTTTCTCCTGGACACCCCGGTCGCCTCTTTCATAGAGCTCGCAGCTTCTGACGTCGACGAAGAGACGTTCTTCCTGGGGTTTATTGGCTTGTGGTTGAACTGGTTCCTTTTTCCGACGCACCCTCGCTATATGAGGCCGTCAGTCTTTTACCCAGCCCACTGAATGGTTGCCGGGACGCGAGTAGCCGTCGGGATCGCTGGGCTGGCTCACCTGTACCATGGCCTTAGCTTGGCGGAAGACACCACTCAACCGGGGGTGCAGCCCGTAAACCCCCCGCTACATTATTTTACGTCGTGGATCGAGCTTCATGTGCTCGGTGCTTTCGGAGTCCACAAGCGGCCCTGTTTCTACGACAGCTATAATTTTCCTCGGGTCATGTTCCTAGTTGACGCTTCTGCTTTTGATCCACTCACAGCGAGAGGCTCGGGGCTTGGTCTTTCGCCCGCGTATGGTCGGGGATGGCATGACCTTCGTCGATAAGGTCTTAACCATCTGCAAGGAATCCACAAAGACAGTGCAGCCGCTGTGCGACATCTTCAAAGACGGGGCCCCTATATTGAAGGCTCGGGAGATTCTGCATCTGTACTCAATCAGGCCGGGCTTTTTGGTGTTCAGGCGGAACGACTTGGCGTTATTCATGAGGTACAACCCGCACCGTTTCGCTCAACAGTCGGGCTACGATCAGGGTGTCCCGCTAGAGGCTTTTTTAGCTGAGCCATTTGCTACAGAGGAGGGTATCCGTAGCGCGCTGCACCATTTCATGCGGCTAAACACCGGGTCCAACTTTTTTATCAGTGAGCCGAGCCGCGTTCCGAAAATCTTGAACGCATATATAGCATGGTATCAGCATGCGACGGGTGCTATTATTAGGGAAGAAAAACGATTACTGCTCGATCGCAAGGGTGCTGTCCCGGCTGGTAATCCAACTGTTCCCCTGAAGCGACGGACCACCGTTCGTCCTTCTTAAGAGAAGCTACTGTGGTTGTGGTCCCGCTCGCCTTTCCTGATAAGCCTCTACCTCGTGTGCCTTTAGAAGCGGTGGCTGCAGCGTCTCCTGAATTTGGCGTGGGTACGAAGATCGGGACTCGTCACTCAAAGTTGCCCACCAAGCGCAAACTCCTGTCATCGGCTGTCGGTGCTTGCTCACAAAAGAAGAAGAAGTTGCTATTTTCTGCCGACGTTGTGCTCAGCCAGGAGCCCCATGCTCCTTACAGCAAAGGCTTAAGTGAGTATGGCACCAATGAGGGTTTATTTATCATGCCTGCGGATGATACTGATCTCCAGGCTGCCCTTGTGGCCTCCGAGCGATTGGCTCGCGAAGAAGCGGCGCTGATCACCATCGCGAAGTCAGGTATGCTTTAGTTGTATTTTTCCCTTTCATTCCTTCCTTATTATTATGCTTTTACTGACTTTTTCTTCCTCAACAAGTATATCCGCCGAAGAGGCTCTCGCGGCTTCCTTCAAAACATTCGAAAAGGAAGAGAGGCTCCGTGCTTCTTTGGGCCTTAGTATAATTTAACTCATTGTGTCTTCACTCCGTTCTTCGTTCATGCTCTGACCCTAGTTTCATCTTATTGAAGGGACTACCTTGACTCAGGTTATTCCGAGTACGGTGCCGGTCCCGAGTGGTGATGCGGCGGTGCTTCCAGAGCCAGCTATTGAGGCCCCAGCTCCCCCAGTATTACCGCAAGAGGCTTCGCTCAAGCAGCCGATGACAGATGCCGTAACGGCTCCAGAGGCAGAGCTTAGTTCGGACGATGACGTCCCTTTGACAGAGGTCTTGAGGAGATCACTTCTTATTGCTCAGACCGAAAAGAAACGCAGGAAGCCCTCAGCGAAGGAACGTGATGCCGCTTTGGCTGTAGGTGCAGGCTCAAGCACCACTCCATCTGTCGCTATTCCTTCAGAGGGTGCTCTAGCCGCCCTGTCTACCGCCCATAGACAGGTTGCGCGCGCGGCTCGGGAGGTAACCCAGAATCTTCCGTAAGGTAACGTAATGCCCAGTCTTTTTATTAGAACTCGATCTGCAAATTCTTATACAACATATCCCGCAGGGCCAAGTCCTGGTGATGAGATGGCAGGTGAGACGATGGCGACTATAGAGCCCGAAGTGGCTACTCTCTCTTGGGTATCTGGGACTGTCCAAACCGCTGCTCTTTCCCCTTGTGGCTCCTTGGTATTAGCAGGCGTTGCAAGCGTCACGACTGCCCTTGTCGAATCAGGGGATGAAGCCACCGGCGTAGAAACCGTTCCATTGAAGGAGAGCGAAGAAGCCACTATGCCTGATGATGCTTCCATCGCGGTTTTGGTTGATGACCCATCTGGTAGGTCTTGGGTCACTGTTTTCTTTTATTCTTCAATTCCGTTCAGTCCCCTCTGATGACATTTTGTTCGTTTTGAGTATAGGTGTGGTGAACGCTGAGGTTGTGCCACCCGAAGAAGCGTCACCAGTTGCTGCTCTGACGGTAGCCGTCCTTTCGCCTTCTCTCATGTCCTTTTAAATGCTGGAAGGTATGGGTTTGCGATTTATTTAATTTAAATTGCGGATACCATCTTCCTTTTATTGACAGTATATTGTCGCAATTCTGCAGGAGTCCTTTTCGACCACCTATACCAGGTGCTTAACCCGCATTTCTCCTTCCAGTCGGAAGTCATTCCGTCTGCTGGTACTGGTTAGTATATCCTTCAGCTGTTGTCTCTTTCGTCTTTTTTATGAATAACCATACTGTCGCTAAGTATTCTTTATATTGATCGCAGTGTCACGGATCAAAGGAGGAGACGAGGGGATAGCCGCACTTCCGGTACTCCCAATCTTGCCATCCGCCACAGCCGGTATAGTAGACTCCATCGCTCGTGTATTTCTCTTTACACCCCGAGTCGACATTTGACCATGATTTATTTTGCAGCAATTGCACCGGCTCCAGCTCCCTTTGAGTCTCGCATCCTAATGCCGGCGGGGCCTTTCGCTAGACACCCATCTTCCAGGGGCGCTGCGACTAGACTGCGAATGTTGAGCGAATTCGTCGAGGATCTTGACGCCGAGGCCCTCGCATTCGCTGCAGATTTTGCTGCTAAGGTTAATCCTATGCCGGCGACGCTCGTGAACTTTCATGACGAAGGTGTCGTCGAGTCTTGGGTTAATCACTGTTGAAAGATCGAGGCCTGCCTGCATGAGATTGAGCTCAAGCGTCCTGCTCCTGAAGTATTAGCTTTGAACTCCCAGCGGGCTGCGTGGGTCGAGAGTAGTGTTCCTTTCATTCGCCATTTTGAACAAGAGGCGACCCTGAGGCGAAAGGAACATGAAGTAGCTTCAAGCGAATCTGCTCAGTTGCGCAGGTTGAAGCGAACGCTGCGCAGTTGAAAGCTGTCTTTGACAGTCTTCAGCGGTGCATTTCGGATGGGTTGACGCTGAGACGGGCGCTTGACTCTGCAGAGCGAGTCGTGCAGGACTGCGAAGCTTTCATGCTGGGAATTGACGAAAAGCTTTCGTCCTGTTTGCAACAGCGGGCCCGAGTCGAAGTGGAGCTGGCCGCGGCGGCTGACCATGAAAAGGAGTTGAGAGGAGTGCGCGGGCGGCTTGCTGATTTGTTAAAAACACCTCCTCCTCAATAACCGTCTTTGTATCAAGTGAAAATTTGAATAACATGCATGCATTCATTCATTCATTTTTTTGATGTATCTTGTATTCAATTGAATTTATGAATAAAAGACACGTTTTTTATCTCCTACTATCGCCTTCTTTTCTTTGCTGTGTTGTTGGCATGTTACTTTAGCAAGTGTGGCCTGTAAATGATAAATAACGGTTCATCTCGAACTCTTTGTGGGGTAGCGATGTCTTAGGAAACAGGTTCAGGTCTGCCGCCTAAGACTTTTCAACTTTATGAGCCATGAGGGTCTCATAAAGACTTTTCTCCCTACGAGTCGACAGGATCCTGTAGGTGTATTTTCTCCTTAGGAGTCGTGAGGATTCCTATGTGCATTTTCTCTTGAGAGTCATAAGGATCTCACAAGAGAATTTTCTCCTTTACAAGTCGAGAGGACTCGTAAGTGGTTGGTGAGTTGACTTGTTTCCGAGTCAAAGCATTGCTCTGACAGGGAGGCCGCTGGATGACTTGTTTCCGAGACGGAGTTCATTTGTTGACGTGTTTTCGAGACGGAGGTCATTGGCTGATGTGTTTCTGAGACGGAGGTCATTGGCTGACGTGTTTCCGAGACGGAGGTCATTTGATAACGTATTTCCGCGACGGGGTCATTGGATGACGTATTTCAGCGACGGGGTCATTTGCTGACGTATTTCCGAGACGGGGTCATTTGCTGACGTATTTCTGCGATGGGGTCATTGGATGACGTATTTTCGAGACGGGGTCATTTGCTGACGTGTTTCTGAGACGGGGTCATTTGCTGACGTGTTTCCACGACGGGGTCATTTGATGACATATTTCCGAGACGGAGGTCGTTTGCTGACGTATTTCTGAGACGGAGGTCCTTGGCTAACGTGTTTCCGAGACAGAGGTCATTGGATGACGTGTTTCCGCGACGGGTTCATTGGATGACGTATTTCTGAGACGGGGTCATTTGTTGACTTGCTCCGCTTTCTGCGGTGTCGGGTTGACTCTAGGTTGTCTGTGAACCATAAAGTCTTGGAACGAGGATGAATGCCGTTGCTGATCTCCTGGGATGCAGATGTTGCCGTTGAGATCTGACTCTCTCTTTGACAGAGTCTGTCAGGAAATGTGGTTCCTTTTTCGTTTATGCCCATGGATTGTATACAGGGGTCAGTATGGACTCGCCTGTAGGGCAGAAGTTTTATTCTTTCATTTTTTTATTTCTTTCCGCGATGCTCTATCATTTCAGCTTTTTATATTGCGAAAGTCGCGATTGGCTATTCATTTCGGCTGTTTTTTCGCGGTGCCCAATCATTTCGGCTATTTTTTTTATGCATATCTCTTACTTGCTGATTTTGTTGCAAGTTGCCCTATCATTTCGGCTATTTCATATGCATTTATGGCTCGCTGACTTTTTGCTGTGAGTGCGGAACTTGGAATCTGATGCCAATCTTAGCATCAGCATCGCTGCGACTGGAATATTGCCAGGAGCGAATCATCAATTGCCGTGAAAGGACTTGGAATTTGATACCGATTTAGGCATTAACATCGCTACCACCGGGACATTTCTAGGAGCGAATCATCATTTTCCTCTGTCGATTCGAACAAAGGTGGCTTAGCAAATAGGGTTAGGATCCTGTCGACTAAGGCTTTTAACTTCATGAGCCGTAAGGGTCTTATAAAGGTGTTTCTCCCTACGAGTCGTGAGGATCTCATAGGTGTGATTTCTCCTTAAGAATCGTGAGGATTCTTAAGTGCATGTTCTCTTATAAGTCATAAGGATCTTGCAAGAGTGTTTTCTCCTTATAAGTCGAGAGGACTTACAAGTGTCGTTCACCACATGAGGACATTTCGCGCCATCGGGGGAACTTGGTGGGTGTTCAGTTGATAAAACTGCACATTTGTTATTACATTTTTCCTACTATTTCTATATTAAAAAGGTCTTTATTATAATATATCATACATATGAGGGTTTATGTGTAAAAGTACTATTTTCTATGTGTTGATATATTATAATTAGAATTTGGTAGGAAAATGTATGCAAATAATATCATTGACCTAATCCTAGTAGACTTAGTCTACTAAATATTATTTAAGTTGTTGTGCAGAATTTTCAGGTCTAAAATCAAGGAAATCAGGTTGTTGAAGAAAACCTGCCTAATTAAGAAATCAAAATGAAGAAATCAAGTCTGGCAGAATAAAAGAAATGATTTCAAATTTCCAAAGATACCAGAGAGAGATAGACACATGTCACAAGGAGAAAGCCCCAAACTTTTGATGAAGTAATCCCCACCCTTGGCCGCGGATCCGCGGCCAAACCCCCCTGTTGGCCGCGAATCCGCCGCAGGATAGGAGATTTAGGAGATGAGGATTTTGGGGGTGCATCTATACTGTTAGCTTCCAATTTTGGAAGCTAACTTTCTGGCTTTGGGACTATAAATAAAGACCGAGAGCCTCTTGGAAAAATCATCAAGTCGACGAGATCACGAAGTCCAAGACGGCTCACGCATCCAGACTGATCATCAACTGTTCGTCTACCTCCTTGGAAGAGATCGAGAAGCAAACTCTTTGTAATCATTTTCTAAGGAATCAAAGTGTAATGATTATTGTTGATTAATAAAGGTAGCTCTTTTTCTTATTCTATTTCTTCATAGTTTAATTATGCATTTTCTCTCCATCTCTTTTTCTCCCAACATGCGCGAGTAATTCTCCGCTTGTTAGGGTTCGTAGGATTAGGGTAGGCTAATGGATGGTGAACATCCCTAAACCCTTTTTAAGTCCTATAAAGTTTATGAATTTTATCAAAAGAATCATTAACATCCTAATCGGGCGCGCTAACAATTTTTTGTTAGTTCCGACCGCTATTAGAGATTAGATTAATGATTGTTTTGGTAAAGGCTAGATATGAACGGAGTTCCGTGTCGAGATAAGGGTTAAGAGTGGGATTCCTTTTCCCTCCAGAAACCCTAATCTACACACATCACCGTCGTTCTAGTTTTAAATTTATTAAAGGATAAAAGGGTAACCTTTAATTAATCGTCCATAACTACTAAATCCTAACGAACCCTACAAGCCCCCTTATTATATTAACTACATCCATAAATAATCTAGATCTATATTCTGCATTAGTGCTTAACGTAGATCTAGAAACCATTCATCAACATTCTTATTTCTTCCTCCTTTCTCAACACATCTAAAGTAAGAGTAAAAGGTTCCGCGTTTCCCAGAGGACGACCCGTACTCACCTCGGTCTAGCTACACGCGACACCGTTATTGATTGCTGTTATTCTATAAAAACACCTTTTCACATCAATCAAATGGCGCCGTTGCCGGGGATACGTGCGTAATTTTTTATTCTTATTATTTGTGTTGAATTCTTAGACGATTCATATCATTATTAAAACAAAACTGCAAATTGCATATTTAACGATTTGTACGTGAATTTTTGCAAGGAGATCTGGAGTCACGGACTTGAGGAAACAGGAGATCTAGGGTTTCACACTTCTCTGGTATCTTTCTTAACTCTTTCTCTCTCCTCTAAAATCCAATAAAATCTATTTTCTGCAGGATTCTTTGTAAAATAGCGCCGCTCAAAAATCTTTTTGCAAAAGTTTTGTGATTGGTTTTGTTTTGCATATTTTAATATGGGCTTTAAGGGGCAAAGACCAAATCAAGATTAGGTGGGGATTTCATCACCTTTCCTAAGCCCCACAAATCATAAACCGAGCATCTGCATCAAACCTACAATAATTTAAAAAATATCTAGACCAGACTCTAAGGACTGTCGCGCTCATTAAGGACAGAGGAAGGTCGTGGGTAATCTATCGCTTATCTGCATTACTTTTGTAATGCCTAGGCAAGTGTGTCCAAGGCGAGTGGTTACTTAATTAGGACCACTACTTTTGTAGTGGGGAGCCTCCCACTCACCTGGCACTTACCTGGCTACAAGAGTAGTAAAGAGGTGGTAGAGGATTGATCCTGCGGCTTGTCTTTTGGAAGTCTAGGAGCGATCTAGGGACTGAACCTAGGTGACCTTAGTTCTAGGGTTGCTTGTGCATTTTAGAGTGATTTGTCTCGAGTCCCACTTTTTTCAAAACAAGCCAATTTTAAATCACATACATGCTGCCACTTGCACTAAACCCGCTTAGTGCATGCTCGGCTGGACACGGGATCCTAGTGCCCGTCTTGTCCGCGTTCCTGCTATCGACGCCGAAGTCGGTATTTCTTCATCTTCTTTTCCCCCACCACACACGACCGAGATGGACGACACTCCATCAGATTATAACACCACGCTGCCACCGCCCGTAGGTGCGCAGAATCCACCGCGCATTTCTCTCCAAGAGAGATGCTATCCTATCCGTGGTCCTCTTCCCACCTGTCTATCTCTTCCACCACCTAACGGGGATAATTTCGAAATTAAACCCCACTACATCAATCTGCTGCCCAAATTTCACAAGCTTGAATCGGAAGACGCATACGTTTTCATTACCAAACTCGAAAACGTATGCGCAATGATGGGTACTTCACAATTGACTTTAGATGCTATGCGCTTACGTCTTCTCCCATTCACACTGTGCGACTTGACAGAAAAATGGCTTTACAATACTGCCGCACACTCTATCACTAATTGGGATGAATTCGTAATAGCATTTCTTAAGAAGTTTTACCCAAACCATAAGACTGCCCGTGTTAGAAGCGAGATCAACCAGTTCACCCAGCTTCCCAATGAACCATTTTGGAAGTGCTTTGAACGTTTCAAGGATCTGCTTGTCCAATGTCCTCATCATGGAATCAATAGATGGGATTTATGTCGGATTATATATGAAGGCATTAATCCAGCGACAAAGCAGATGCTTGAAACAATGTGTCAATGCAATTTCATGTCTAAAGATGACGGCGAAGCTTGGAAGTATCTGGAAGACCTCGCTGAACACACTTTGCAGTGAGAAAGCGTAAGACCACTTTCATCTAGGGGAGGTGTTCACCAGCTCGATGTTTCTATCGCAGTAAAAACCGAAATGGCAGCGATACAGAAGAAACTCGACGCTATTGAGAACAAATTCTCATCATTCTCCCTAAATCAGGTCACGCTTCCTAAGACCGTCTGTGGTTGCTGTTCGGATCCTTCGCACTTAACGGAAGAATGTCCTATGAATGCACCGTTTCAAGGTCACGAGCAAACTAATGCTGCTTTTCAGCAGCGACCTAGAAACGACCCTTATTCTTGCACGTACAATCAAGGATGGAGGAATCATCCTAACTTTGCTTGGAATCAAAACCAACAAAGCAATTATCAAAGACCTCCTCCACAGCAACCACAACCACATAATCAGCCCCCTTTTCAGTCACAGAATTTCCAAAATCTGGCCAACATTTCTACACCACAAGTGGCCGGTACTGACAACTTACTTGTACAAACTTTGGATATGTTCATGAAACAATCCATGCAATTATCGGCTGAGATGAAGTCTTCTATTGATACCATAACGAAAAACTCCGCCTCCCATGGTGAGAGTATTAAATCAATAGAAAACCAAATCGCACAGTTAAACGCCGCAATGAGTGCGAGAGAGAAAGGGAAACTCCCATCTCAACCCATACCTAATCCTGGCCACTCACAAAGTTATAATGTGAGTGCTGTTACCACGTTGAGATCGGGAAAAGTGCTGAATAACCGAGTGGGTGAGCAATGTGATGATAATGACACCAATGATACCCCAGCTTCTTCTTCTTCCCCTAATTCGTTTAATCTCCCACCTTCACCCGAGCCTATTCTCCGTTTTCCCCAAGGCTCGAACATTTCGCCAAATCTATCTAAGTCGATTCCCACTCCAATTTTGGGATCGAATCCTTCCCTACAGTCTTCTCCGTAAACGTTGGATCCAAAACTTATTGATCAAGCACCTTATCCAAACAGGTTAAGGGGCAACAGACCAAGTCCAAAAATGGAGAAGATTGTGGAAATTTTTAAGCAAGTTAACATAAACATTCCTCTCCTAGATGCTATTCAACAAGTTCCGTCATATGCGAAAATCCTAAAGGACTTGTGCACTAGGAAGAGAAAAGTTCAAGTACCTAAAAAAGCTTTCCTTGCGAGTAATGTGAGCACAACTTTTACACAACAACTACCCAAGAAACGAAAGGACCCCGGAAGTCCTACAATTTCAATTTCTATTGGGGGTAAAAATATCAATCGTGCTCTACTCGATTTAGGTGCTAGTGTTAACTTGCTTCCGTATTCTGTTTATGAGCAATTAGGGATCAGAGAGTTAAACCCTGCGCATTGCACTCTTCAGATGGCCGTTCGGTCTATCACCCAACCAAGGGGTGAGCTAGAGGATGTGTTAATCAAAGTCGGGGAATTCATATTTCCCGTAGACTTTATTGTTTTAGATACACAACCTGTGGCAAACCCACGCAATCAAATCCCGGTGATACTCGGTCGACCCTTTTTGGCCACTTCCAACGCAGTAATCAATTGTAGAAACGGCTCTATGACCCTATCCTTTGGAAAGAAGTCAATTGAGCTTAACATTTACAAGTTGGGAAGTGAACCCTCCGAACCCTATGCTCATGTGTGTTCTGTCGAATTAATGGAGGTCGACAGCAGCGAATATGATCAACCACATAATTCTGACTCTCTTCATATGTTGTTGCTTGACACGGACTCTTCCACAGAGTTGTCCGGGTCAACATCTAACGCTGATAAGGAACTTTTTATAGAGTCTGACGATCACCCCATTTTTTCTGATGACATTATTTTTCGGGGTATCGATGAAAGCTTTGAGGAAATTTTCGCTGATGAAATCGCATTTTTACAAGACACAGGTGTTGAGATGAATCAACTCCAAGATGAAGAAATTGGACCCCCACCCCTTCTTTTGGACAATCATGATAATGCGAGTAATCCATCATTACTATCACTGTGTTGTCTCTCCAAATTGAGACGCAATCCTTTTCCATTACACCTCTTATCACCTCCCCACTTCTTCACGTCGAAAGGTGATATGTTCTTCCACCAACCTTGGTACTTCATCGATAAAATTTTGAATGGTTGGTGTTGACCTTCGGTCTTTGTAAAGCTTGGCATTGACCAATAACCTTACCCCCCTCGTGTGATTTTAAAAGATTAACATTGTTTAACTCAAGTTTGGGGGGGGGCGTTATATTTTGGCTCTTGAAAGAAAATGATTTTTACAAAATTGTGAGCCAAAAATAAGTTTGGGGGAGGATTTCACTTGCATATATTCTTGCCCCCATTAATAATTTCCTCCGAAGTCTACAGGTTTTTGAGCTTAACGGATGACATCAGTGAGGACACCGCTGTAAACATATTTGGGGGAGGTTTGTGCTTATTTACACATACTTTGCATTATACTATATATAAGCACAAAAAAAATTTGATAATAAAAGAATAGAAAGTGAAAAATTATATATGAAAGATAGGAATAGTTTAAGAAAACCAAGAAAATTAGAAGTTTTCCTAAACGAACTAGTAAAAAGTAGTTATGAGCTGTTGTCCTAAGGGTTAGTAAGATGAAGGAAGTCACTAATCTGAGGATAAAAATAAATCTGAAAAATAGGTTCTATTCTGGAAGCCAAACATTTGAATGTTGATACCCTACTATATGCACTTACACACGTCTTGAAACTCGGGATAGTAGAGGATACCTTGAAATGCTCTTGTCTAAAAGCCAAAGTATGAAGGAAATGAAAAAAATAAAAAAAATGAAGAAAATATAAAAATGGTGAAAAGAAAAAAATGAACACTGGTTTTGTATCGCCAAGGTAGCAATAAAAAATATAGCGAGGGTGCCTCTTCACCTAGTGCCCTAAGGCCAACTGGTCTGCAAGTCACTGCTAAGCCTTAGGTGGTGCAAGACGAGGAAAATATTATCACCTAATCAGCAAGCACATGAGTAATCGGTCGGTTAGTACCTCAAGAAGTATTAACGGTCGCATGAAAAGGTGTGAGCAAACCTAAGTATTCATCAAATTAAAAAGTACTAAGGTAGATGGACAAGAGTATGATAGCTTGAAATGAATTCTCCGAGTGTAGGGATGTTCTATACACACACGTAGGGGGTATATGGTCAATGTTTGGAAGAAAGATAAGAATGAAGAATAAAGACGATGTTTTATTGAGGGATAATGTGATTTTTAACATTTTTCCATGACTATTAAGATAGGGCTCATGACAACTGAAAAGCTAGTGTAGTTGGAAACTCTTATTTTCAAAGTCTTTCTTTTATGATTCTTATCTTTATATGTAAATTTCACCATCTCTCTTTTATTATAGGATTTTGTGGGTGTAATACGCTGAAAACTCTCAGGAGACAACACTCCTCCTACTAGGAACACCTAGAGGTTTAACGGCTTGTTACATGTGCTCAGTGCAATCGTGTTTGCCTACGAAAATGTGCTTAGTTTTCTCCTTTCTTTTTCCCTTTCTCTTAAATAAACTAGTTTGCTCGGGACGATCAAAGATAAGTTTGGGGGTATTTGTTCAGTTGATAAAACTGCACATTTGTTATTACATTTTTCCTACTATTTCTATATTAAAAAGGTCTTTATTATAATATATCATACATATGAGGGTTTATGTGTAAAAGTACTATTTTCTATGTGTTGATATATTATAATTAGAATTTGGTAGGAAAATGTATGCAAATAATATCATTGGCCTAATCCTAGTAGACTTAGTCTACTAATTATTATTTAAGTTGCTGTGCAGAATTTTCAGGTCTAAAATCAAGGAAATCAGGTTGTTGAAGAAAACCTGCCTAATTAAGAAATCAAAATGAAGAAATCAAGTCTGGCAGAATAAAAGAAATGATTTCAAATTTCCAAAGATACCAGAGATAGACACATGTCACAAGGAGAAAGCCCCAAACTTTTGATGAAGTAATCCCCACCCTTGGCCGCGGATCCGCGGCCAAACTCCCCTGTTGGCCACGGATCCGCCGCAGGATAGGATATTTAGGAGATGAGGATTTTGGGGGTGCATCTATACTGTTAGCTTCCAATTTTGGAAGCTAACTTTCTGGCTTTGAGACTATAAATAAAGACCGAGAGCCTCTTGGAAAAATCATCAAGTCGACGAGATCACGAAGTCCAAGACGGCTCACGCATCCAGACTGATCATCAACTGTTCGTCTACCTCCTTGGAAGAGATCGAGAAGCAAACTAGTCTTTGTAATCATTTTCTAAGGAATCAAAGTGTAATGAATATTGTTGATTAATAAAGGTAGCTCTTTTTCTTATTCTATTTCTTCGTAGTTTAATTATGCATTTTCTCTCCATCTCTTTTTCTCCCAACATGCGCGAGTAATTCTCCGCTTGTTAGGGTTCGTAGGATTAGGGTAGGCTAATGGATGATGAACATCCCTAAACCCTTTTTAAGTCCTATAAAGTTTATGAACTTTATCAAAAGAATCATTAACATCCTAATCGGGCGCGCTAACAATTCTTTGTTAGTTCCGACCGCGATTAGAGATTAGATTAATGATTGTTTTGGTAAAGGCTAGATATGAACGGAGTTCCGTGTCGAGATAAGGGTTAAGAGTGGGATTCCTTTTCCCTCCAGAAACCCTAATCTACACGCATCACCGTCGTTCTAGTTTTAAATCTATTAAAGGATAAAAAGGGTAACTTTTAATTAATCGTCCATAACTACTAAATCCTAACGAACCCTACAAGCCCCCTTATTATATTAACTACATCCATAAATAATCTAGATCTATATTCTGCATTAGTGCTTAACGTAGATCTAGAAACCATTCATCAACATTCTTATTTCTTCCTCCTTTCTCAACACATCTAAAGTAAGAGTAAAAGGTTCCACGTTTCCCAGAGGACGACCCGTACTCATCTCGGTCTAGCTACATGCGACACCGTTATTGATTGCGGTTATTCTACAAAAATACTTTTTCACATCAATCAGTGGGGGGAGACATTTATTTGTGCCCGTGGATTGTATACATGGGTCAACATTGAACCGTTTATAGGGCAGTCTGGAAAATGTGATGGCTTAAGAACAGGTTCAGATCCCTGTAGTTTAAGGCTTTTGAATCTTCTGAACCGTGAGGGTCTCATAACAGGGTTCTCCTTACGAGTTGTGAGGATCTCGTAAGTGTAATTTCTCCTCAGGAATCGTGGGGATTCCTAAGTGTGTTGCTCCCTTATGAGTCCTAAGGATCTCAAGCAGGTATTTTCTCCTTACAAGGTCGAGAGGACCTTACAAGTGTGCATGAATTTTTTACGAGTCTGCGCCCTCTCAGGTTTTCACAAACATCGCCGGTAGCCTAGCTTTTTTTTACTCACGGAGCCCTTTCGGGTTTTCATCCATGCCTATCTTACTTATGGACGTACCGTTTTTTTTCCCGTCAGCCCTAGGATGCTGCGGTTTGTAGTAGTTTAAAGACGTTTCGGTCCGTAGCTAGTTTCAGGACATTTCAGTCCGTTGTTAGTTTAGGGACGTTTCGGTCCGTTTTTGCCATTTTGAGGCAAGATTTCGCTGGATACTACTTATAGAGTTTGGACTCAGGAAGATAGCGAGCGGACATAGGCGTCTTCATCTTTCATTGACCTGGGCCGTGATTCGTTAGGCGTAGTATTTTTTTCAGGAATCAGCCTTTTCTTGGCCGGAAGGGTCTTTCGCCATGCATATCCATGAGAAAGTAAGCCCCACCTTGGTAGACCTTATCGTTGATGTACGGGCCCTCATAGTTTGGCTCAAATTTTCCTCGTTTGTCACGATTGGGGATCATAGGTCTTTTGACAACTAGCATGAGTTTGCCTTGGCGGAAAGTCCTCGGCCTAGTTAATCTTTCGTATGACGCGTCATCCTTGCTTTGTAAACTTCTAGGTTTTGATGTGCCATGAGACGAGTTTCATCGAGAGCATCTAGCTCTTCAAGCCGAAGATGGGCATTCTCTTCGTCTGTTAACTCATAATGAACCGCCACTCGTAGAGAGGGTAGCTCTATCTCCAAGGGGAGTACCGCTTCTGTGCCGAATACCAATGCATACGGCGTTGTATTTGTGGTCGTCTTGAACGTGGTCCGATAAGCCCAGAGAGCTTCATGCAGTCTCTCGTGCCAGTCCTTTTTATTTTTGGAAGCCGTCTTCTTTATGATCTTCGTCAAGGTCTTGTTGAAAGCCTCAGCTAGACCGTTAGCTCAGGGATTATATACCGAAGAGTATCTCCAGTCTATATTATGCTGCTGTGCGAAGCGGCTGATTCTGTGACTTCTGTAGGCCGGTCCGTTATCGGAGATAATCCGTCGCGGAGTGCCGAACCGATAGATGACGTGTGTCTTAAAGAAATGGAGAATATTCTCCGTCTTCACTTCTTTTAGCGGTACTGCTTCTGCCCACTTGGAGAAGTAATCGGTTGTCGCCAATATGAATCTATGTCCTCTAGATGACGCTGGTTCGATGGGCCCAATTATGTCGGTTCCCCATATTTTAAACGGCCAGATAGCCACCGTTGGGTGTAGCGGGTTTGGATGCCGGTGGATGAAGTCTCCATGAATTTGGCACGAGTGGCACTGCTTCACGTATTCGAGGCAGTCCTGAATCATCGTGGGCCAATAGTAGCCCATCCTTTTGATCTTCAGCTTCATCTTCGGTCCGGCCTGGTGGGAACCGCAGAGTCCGTCATGAGTTTCTTGGATGACTCTCCTTGCTTCTTCCCGTCCCAGGCATCTCAGCCATAGAGAGTCGAACGATCTCTTATATAGAGTATTATTGACGAAGGCGAAAGACAGAGCTCGTTTCATGAGCTGATGTCTTGAGGATGCATCTTCAGGTGTTCGACGGGACTTGAAGTAGTCTATGAAGACTTCTCTCCAATCCTTAGCCCTTTCTTGGTCCTCTATTTGCAGGGTTGTCTCCTTGGTCGCTTCCTTTTCTTCAGACGACTCCGGAGATATTTCTGCTGGTGCAAGAACTTAACGGCTTTGTACAATAATCCTTACATCATCGAGATTTTCGTCAGCCATCTCTTTAGCTAGTTTGTCTAGTGCATCTGCTTTGCTATTTTTTATACGTGGTATGCTTTCTAGGGCGTACGAAGGGATTTGAGTCAGCAATTGTTGCACTCTCTCGCCGTACTTTACCAACTCTGGTTTGCACATTTGATAGTTTCCGTTTACTTGACTAACGACCATCTGTGAGTCTCCATATATGAGGAGGCTTTCGATTCCCATGTCGACAACGATCTCAAGACCTGCTATCAAAGCCTCATATTCTGCCTCATTGTTTGTCCTCGGCTCCGTTAGGGAAAAGGCAAAGCGCATTATCCCTCCTTGCGGAGTCACGAAGATAAGGCCTACCCCAGATTTTATTATAGGGGTGTTATGCTGTCGCTTCTTCATTGAAGATGCTCTGTCGAAATAGAGTTCCCATCAGGTATCACTCCCTCCTTTCTCCCCGTTGATCGTGTCAAACGCGTGCTCTTCTGGCAATTCGCAATTTAAAGGTGAGTCGCTAGGTATCGGGTGATCGGCAAGGAATTCGGTGATGGCCTGGCCTTTCACTGCCTTGAGAGGTCGGTATGTTATCGAGAATTCCATTAAGAGTAGCGACCATTTAGCGATTCATCCTGTTAGTATGGCTCTTGACATCAAATACTTGAGAGGATCCACCTTTGATATGAGATGGACCTCATGCGCCAAAGCATAATGCCAAAGCTTCGTTATTGCGAAGATTAACGCCAGGCAGTGTTTTTTGATAGAGGAGTAATTATTTTCTGCCCCCAGTAGAACTCGACTCAAGTAGTAGAAAGCTCTCTCCTTTCCCTGGTCGTTCTCTTGTGCCCATAATGCTCCTAAAGAACCTTCCAAGACTATTGTGTATAGGATGGGAGGCTTTCCCTTGACCGGAGCGGTCAGTACCGGCGGATTCTGCAGGTATTGCTTGATTTTGTCCAGTGCGCTTTGGTATTTGCGATCCCAGACGAACGGGGTCCTCTTCTTCATTAGATGGCTGTAGGGGCGACATTTGCCGGAGAGGTTAGCTATGAACCGCCGGATATATGCGAGCTTTCCTTGGAAAGACCGCAGTTGCTTTAGAGTTCTTGGAGCGGGCATTTCCATAATCGCCTTGATCTTTGATGGATCTATTTTGATGCCCCGATGTCGTATGATGAATCCTAGAAATTTGCTTGAGGAGACTCCAAATACGCATTTCAGAGGGTTTATCTTCAGGTTGTACTTCTGAAGACGCTGGAATACTATTTTAAAATGCTCCCAGTGTTCCTCATATGATTTGCTTTTCACCATGAGGTCATCAATATAACATTCGACGATTTCATGTATGAGGTCATCGAAAATCTTCGTCATGGCCCTCTGATAGGTAGCGCCGGCATTCTTCAGACCGAACGACATCACTTTGTAGCAGAATATGCCCAGAGGAGTCCGGAAAGCGGTATGCTTCTGGTCTTCGGGATGCATCTTTATTTGATTGTACCCCGATGATCTGTCCATGAAAGAGAAGACTTCGTGAGTGGACGTGTTATCTATCATCAACTCGGTAACCGGTACAGGAAAGTCATCCTTCGGACAGGCTTTGTTGAGGTCCCGAAAGTCCACGCAGATGCGCACCGTCCCATTTTTCTTCATCACTGGGACAATGTTGGCGATCTAGTCGGGGTATTGAATTTCTTGGATGAAGCCGGAGTCGATTAGCTTCTTGACTTCGGCATTGATAATCATCTCAAGCTCGAGCCGCATTCTTCTTGGTTCTTATTTGACTGGCTTGACGTCCGGAGATATCGCCAATTTATGCACAGCTATTTTTGGATCTAGCCCCGGCATCTCGGAATAGTTCCACGTGAAGCAGTCCTTATGCTTTATGAGCACATCTTTTAGCGTAGCCACCTGTTCTTTAGACAGCAGCTTACTGACGAACGTAGGACGCGGGTCGTTTGGCATCCCCAAGTCGATTTTCCTTAGGTTGTCCGCAGTAGTATGTATTCCATCTTCCAACTCTTTTAGCGCCGGTGGAAATTCTGAGATCAATTCCTCTTCATCCTCGTTTTCGAAGCACCAGGAGAGGTTATCCATATTCTCGCGCTCTCCTTCTTCTGACAGCGTTATCACGTGACAGGTATGAGATCGTTTCTAAGACCGATGTTGATCTGGTTCTACTCTCACCGTATACGTTGCTTTTGCGCATGCCTTTATGGTGGGGCTATCCTCCAACTGTTGGATAGAGCGAGCCTGCCGAGTTGATATTAGTCTTCGACCCAGTTTTTGAAGGTGAAGCAGTCTTCTAGAGGATGTCCTACTGCTCGGTGATAGGAGTAATAATCCAGGTGATGAACCTCGTTTGCTTGATCGGGGTGCCGAGACTCTGGGAGTGTCATCATTTGATGTTTCATGATGAGGTCGAAGATTCTCCTTGTCTTGTCTCGAGGGAAAGAATATGCTTGACCCATCTTTTTCATAAGTGACGGGTTCTAGCGGACCTTTTCTCAATCGCGTAGCCTTTTGGACCCGTTTTGCTGCTGTCGAACGTTTTTTCCGTTCTTTAACTTGTTTTTGCCTCCGCGTCGGGCCTTTTTCTTATTTTGGGAATGCATGGTGGGCTGATGGTAGAGGGCCTTGTCATCCTCCGTAGCCTATTGAAGGAGGCGTTGCTTCTTAGCTTTCTCGTAAATGGCCATTTCACGGCTGTGGTCGCTCTGAACCTTTTGACTCGCTTCCCTTATTAGCTTGTCCATCTGTTCTTCAAACGACAGACTCGACATTTTTATGACAGGACCGCGTTCTGGTTCAGCGTCAGCGTCTTTTAAAAGAGCATCCTCTTCTTCTTCAAGGTCCTTTATGACATGGCAGCCATGGAATTGCTCCCGTTTCTTGGACTGGACATATCTGAGCCCGATCGTTTCCATTTTTTCGTTGGGCAATTTTCGCTGAGTTCCGGGGACGTTCCAGATCCTGTTGTAGAATTGGGCCTGTCGCGCGGTTTGCTTAAAGGGTACGCCTTGGCGTTTCAATAATCTTTTCAATCTTTCTGCGTAGTATCTGGGCAGACGGATTGGTTGGAGCCTGTCAAGCGCAGGTTTGGCACCTCGCCAGACTTCTCTCTTGACCTTGGTTTCCCCGGATCGGTAGAATAGGATCGCCTTTTCACCTCTTCTCCTGGGAGGGACGCAGAATGTTTGTAGCTCTTGCATGCTATATGTCTCAAGTGCATCAAGCTCTCTGTAGTGCCGCCGCCGAACCATGACGATTTGCAAACTCCGATCATCTCCGGTGAAAGCCTGTATTGGTGGACGGACCGAGAATACTACATTGACTTCGTCTTCGGAGTCACTGCCAAAGACCAGAATAGGGGCAGATGGTCCCGGCCTATTGCATTGGGGCGGCCCCGAATAGACTATCTCTTCTTCCTCCTCAGTATCGCTCCCGAAGACCGGAATAGTGGTGATAGCTTTTTGCTTATTCTCCGGTTTATGGCATGTTTCCGTGTCTTCAAAGTCTGGTAGGAAATACTTAGCGTCCTCATACTTGCAGACTTCATTTATGGAGAAGGGGTTTAGTTCCCCCATCACGGTATACTCGAGACCATCTTTAAAATACTTCATACACTGATGCTGTGTAGAAGGGATGATGTTGTACTCGTGCAACCAATGCCTACCGAGTAAAGCGTTGTAGCAGGTCTTGGCGTCAATGATATGAAATTTGATGTCAGTGACGAGCATCCCAAAACGTAACGTCAGAATCAAAGACCCGAGTGTCCGTGATGACTGGGAGTCGAACTCGGAGATGGTGATTTTATCCCGAGCGAGGTGCTGAACACTCATGCAGATTTCTTTTAACACCCTCACATTTAGGAGGTTGACGGAGGACCCGTTATCAACTAAGATCTTCCCTATCTTGATATCATGTCAGTACCCGGTGACATACAGGGGACGGTTGTGCTCGCACGTTCCGAAGAGGAGATCTTCATCGCCGAAAGTGGTGTCAGCTGTGTGCACTTCTTCCAGCTCGTCCTTCATCTTTTCTTCGGCAAAGAAACCTTGGAACTGCTCGGGCTCTTGTAATGCTTTGATCAGGGAATCTCGTGCTTCGTTAGACAGGAGAAGGGCATCCAAGATACTCAATTGTGAGGGTATCTTTCTCAGATGTGCCAGGACATTGTAATCCACCATGTTCTTCTTGAGCGGGTCCTTGGCTGTGAGCTTTTCGACGACTCGATCATCGAGGGCGATATCCTCAGGGAATTTTTCCTTCCCCTTATCTTTTTTGTTCGATCCTTTGTTTGAAGGTCCAAAATTCCAGGCAACGTATGATTACGCAGTTGAATGTTCTCGCAGTTCTTCATCTCTTCTTATCTTCCAGAGGTGGATTCCTTAAAGAGGGGGTCAAGGGCCATTTCTTCGTCAAAATCGCTCCCAAAGGTGAGAACTTGCGATCCCCTAGTATCAACCACGTGATAGTTGCCGGCAGCTCTTCTGTGCCCATCTGTCGTGCTTCTCTGCTCCCGACGAGCTTTGCGCTTTATTCGCTTGAATTGTTGTCGATGGGCGACGTATTCCTGCCACCACTTCTTGAAGGCGTTACACTCTTCGGTATGGTGCGTGATTCTCCGATGGTATAAGCAGTAGTTTGGATGTGCATCCGGTTCGTCGGGGCACGTACTTTCTGAAGTGCTTTCTTTGAAAGGTGGCAACTTCATTCCCATTAACAGGGCCTTAGCGAATCGTTTCCTCGTCTTAAGCCTGCTTTTGCCGGTAACATTGGCACTTTGACCCGGTTGGGGTATTTTATGGCTTCTCATTACCAGTGCTTCTTCAGCTTGACGCCGACGCTTGGCCTTTTCGTATATGGCGGTTTCACGCTCTCGGTCAGCTTTTCTCTTCTGAAGAGCTTCGCTCGGCAGCCTTTCAATTAATTTGTTTGATGGCTCCAGGGATTTTGGTTCCAGTTCTGCCCCCAGTCTCTCTGCATCAGGAGCTTCTTTACCATCTATTGATGAGTGAGAGATCATGTGGCAGCTCGCCACATAATCCTCGGGCTCTTCTGAAGAATCGTCTCCTTCATCAGCGTTATCGTCTTCATTCTCAAGAACATGCTTGAAGAATTCGTCCAATGTAATTAGGGTATGTGCCTTCTGGTTATATTCTTCCAGTGCATCGATATATTTCTGCAAACCTGTTGTCGTCGGGTTGGATGGGCTTCTTGGCTTTCTTCTTTTTGTTTAAAGATTTCGGAGGCTTGGCCCGAAGGTTCTGTCCACCATCACCAACTTTCAGCGTTGGGCGTGGCTTCAGTATCCCCTCAATAATCTCAGGCTTCAGCGGGCTCTTCCACCTAATTGCCGGACATGGTTGAAGGTCCTTCAGCATTCTTTTAGTCTTAGCTGAAAGGGCCACCTCCCATAGGGCTTCCTCTATAAGTGAGCATGATGCCCCGGCGTGTCCACCTTTATAGGAGCGTGCGGTTGTGGCGGGTTCACCCTCCAGTTTTCGGACAGCGCGAACTTGTTCTGTTGGTACTGGTCTTCGATCCAACTTTTGAAGATGTAATAATCTTCGATTGGGTGACTCAATATTCGGTGGTAAGGACAGTAATTGGGGCTGTTAACGTCACTTGATTGTGTTGGGCGTCTTGGCTCTGGCAGAGTGATGAGCCTGTTGCGTAGCGCTAGCTCGAATAATCTCTTTGTCTTATCCCGAGGGAATGAGTAAGGGCGTCTCATCTTTTCTTCGAGTGATCGGTGTTTATCGTTTTGGTGAGCAACCGCCTTCGGGCCACTCGGTTGTTGCTGAGCGTTGGCGACGAAGGTCGCTTTCACTTTCCCCTTTTCATTCTGAGGATCCATCTTTGAGGAGGACGGTCTATGACCCATCTGGTCCATTTGGGCCAGCTTGTCGATCAAGACCTGGAAAGTGGCCGGCTTGAAGAACATCATGAATTGGGAAATGATTGCCTGAGGGTCAAGGGTCTCCATGAACATGCCCACGGCAGGAGCTTCTTCTATGCACCGTTCACACTTTGACCACAGGTTCCGCCACCGAATGGCGTATTGAACCCAGGTTTCTCCCGGCTTCACTCTAGCGTTAATTAGTGCGGTGATCGGGGTGCGCTCTCTAGCGCTCGTGAATCTTTGTGTAAACAGTATCTCCATTTCTGCAAATGTCTTGACAGAGTCATTTGGGAGCTCGGAGTACCATTCGAATGCTGTCTCCGAAAAGCTGCCAACAAACTGGCGAAGCAGCAGTTTGTCATCACCCCTAGTATTACCGCACAGAGCCCTGAATTGAGCAACGTGCTGGTGTGGATTACCCGTCCCCTTATACACATGGAATTTAGGGATCGTATATCCTGGCGGGTACATTATTTTATCGTACCAACCCGGATAGGGTCGTCCAGTCTTGACGATTTGGCTGGCTGCTTCATTTGCCTGATGAGCTCGTATTTGTTGAGCTATATAGTCGTCAAGGGCAGCTTTAGAAATCGTCCCCTCGGCTGCTGATAGAGCCGGAAGAGGGTTCGATGTCTCCCCTCTGTCGTCTTCAATGATTATTGAGGGTCTTCAGCTGGAGGATCCGGCTGTATCATCATCCCGACCATATATTGGAACAAGAGTGCGATTTGTTTTATGTTGGCCGCTTGTTCCGCGGCCTCTTTGTCTTTCTTCTCGAGCATTCTTCGGAGGAACTCGGCGTCGGTTTCCTGTTCCTAGCGCTGCTCCAACGACGTCTCCGGGATTTTTTTCGGCCCAGTGAGCGTGACCATCTTCGTTAGCATCTCCTGGAGCTTTTGCTGTTGCTCCTGAGCCTTTGTCACAGACAGGGTGAGTGGTTGATGACCCGTGGAGATACGGCTATCCTCTTTTCCGGAAGCCATGTAAATGGTGTGCACTACCATGCTCCCCGACTTGGGGCATTTGGATTCAGTGCCCTTGAGATTTTTCGCGGACACGGGGATCTTCTCCGGCCTTCTCCTTTTATGGGCGGTCGTAGTTGAGGGGGCTGTCACAGATGATATTTTCCGTGGTACGACGGCGGGATGGTTCTCCTCCTGCCGGACCTTCATTTTCTTCGATTGGCAGGAGTAATCTTTGTCAATTACAGAGTCTTGGACTCTTCGCCAGACCTTGTGGATTTTGGAGGACAACCGCTGAGGAGGCTGGTCCGGTTTCGCCTTTGTGATATTTTTAGCGGGTGGATGAGACCTTTTCAACATGGCAGTTGGAGAGTTCTTGCGCACCCTCCTGAGCGGCTCAAAGCTGTTCCCAGTTGGAACAACAACATCAATTTCCACCGTTGGAGCTGGTGGGGTAAGTCCGGAAGGGGAACTGCCCCTAGCTTTCCTCACTCGGCGCCAGTGGCGACGTCGAGCATGACGCGTAGCCGGGATCACCTCTATCGTCAGGGTAGCTTCCTCATGCCCCCTGTTTTGAGGAGAGGCTGTTGTCGGTGTCAGCCAATCGAAGACAGACGTCCGCTGAGAGGGAATAGTCAATCTTGCGAAGGCCGACTTTTGGACAGGGGAAGCAGTTTGGGCGACTCCACCCACAGCGGGAGTTGGAATGGCCAGTCTTAAGAGGACCGATCCCTTAGAAGGAGAAGCCCCTCTGATGACTTCGTTTACCGAAGCTGGAATGGCTATCCGCTTCGGGATAACTCCTTCGGGTATTGCAGGCTTCTTCACGGGCCCACTTGAGGTTTGACCTAGTCTGTTAAAGAACAAGGCGTTGGACTTGGATGACCCGTTGAGAGGGGCCGTTGTAGTTGTAAGTCGATCAAAGACCGACTTCTTTGGAGCTTCCTGTGAAGGCACTGGAGCGTTGAAGCTCATTGGCGGGAGCATAGTCCCGAAGAATAATCCAGTGGTGGTCTGTGTCACTTGTTCCACCGGCATTGCGAAGATGGAGGCCGCTTGGGGCTCATAAGTCACTCTTCCAGACGGGGCGGAGCGGGAGTTGCTGGTGCATTTGGTGCAGTTGGAAGCCATTGATGCCATCTTCTCTTCTACACGGAGCAAGACACCAAATCTTAGTACCTCAAATCCAGGGGCAACCATATTAAACCGCGATTTTTTTGCAAATACGACACACGAAGTGTGGAGTGGAAAGAGGAAAAGGTCCCACCGGACGTGCCAGAATCTGTTCACCGCCGAAAGACGCGACCGGGATGTTGGGAAGTCTGGCCTGAATTTTGGGGGCATATGCAATTTGGTTTTATCCGTCCACCTCACCGAAGATTCCAAGTTGATTTATGGCACCGTGCATCGGAGGTTTGGACGGATACAGCCGTTGTAGCAGACTTCGTCAGATTCCCCCTCATTGTGAGGGGTTTTTGATTATGGGGACGCTCTTCCTTGCAGGTGCAAGCCCCCGCAGTTAATTACGCTACCGCATCGCAGTAACCACTTTCTCCTTCTCCAGATGTTCACTTCGTGTCGTGTGTGTTTATTTTATTTTTGGTTGCCCGTGGATTGTATAGGGAGACTAATTTATGTTGTCGCCCGTAGGGCGGGGATTGGTCCAAATCCGTATTTTCTTAGATTTGGGTTTGGTTGATTTAAGGTTCGTTAATCTCGTTTGAGATTACGATCGACTTAAATGTTTGTTGAGGATACATTAGTTTAATTTTAGGCTAAGATCTACTCAACGGGATTTTGGGATCATTTAGATCCAACGAAAGAGCATTTGGGCACTATCGTTTTAGTTTAAGGACGTCACGGTCCATTGGGTAAAAAAGACATCATAGTCCATGTTTAAGGACATCATAGTCCGTAGAATTTAGTTTAGGGATATTGCGGTCCATTGGGTTTAAGGACATCATAGTCCTTAGTTTAAAGACATCATAGTCTATGATTAAGGACATCATAGTCCATCATTAGTTTAAGGACATTGCGGTCCTATGGAGTTTCTGGTTGTCGGGACCCGCCACCTCTCTGAAGACGTTGAAGAATTACAACGACACATATCAGAGGTGTGAAAAGATGTATCCTTGAACCAATGTTGGTTGGGAGATCTGTAGTCAAGTTTGGGGCTAGGACCAATCAAAGAGATTGTGAGCACATGTGCTTGGTTGATCTGAACTGTGGACTTGTAGCCAACTTGGGCTCAGTCCCCTCAGTTTTGAATAAAATGTTGAACATTTGTTTTGACTCAGTCCACTTAGTTTTGAATAAAATGTTGAACATTTGTTTGGGCTCGGCCCCTTTTTGTTCAACAATGCTGAGCATTGATTTGGGTTCTGACACCCCTATTCTTTTAGAATCTTTTTTTATTGAGTGTTGAACACTGTTTATGGTGCTGAGCTCTACTTGAGGAGCGCAGAGCGCTCTGTGTTAAGTAGCGCCCACATGAGGGGCACGTGGGGCGCTTGGCGCTGAGTGCCAGCATTTGAGCGCTAAGCGCTCTTTTTATTTTGAGCAGCGCCCACGTGAAGGGCACGTGGAGCGCTTGGCGCTGAGCGCCAGCATTTGGGTGCTGAGCACTTTTTATTTCGAGCAGTGCTCATGTGAGGGGCACGTGGAGCGCTTGGCGCTGAGCGCCAGCATTTGAGTGTTGAGTGCTCAGATTAAATAGCGCCCACGTGAGGAGCACATGGAGCGCTCGGCGCCAGATTTGAGTGCTGAGCACTTCTTATTAAATAGTGCCCACGTGAGGAGCACGTGGAGCGCTTGGCGCTGAGCGCCAGATTTGAGTGCTAAGCACTGAGTTTTTTGTTCTGCTCAATCCAATTCTATGAGAATTTGGTTCTCCATTGTGAAAGACTTCGTCTTATAGATCTGAGATCTGAAAAAAAACTAAGTTCTTCTGATGTGAGAGTTAAACTCTTAGATGCGGAGGAGATGCTATGATCTCTCTTCTTTTTATGAAAGACTTTGTCTTATAGATCTGTGATCTAGAAAAATAACTGAGTTCTTCTGATGTGAAAGTTAAACTCTCAAATATAGAGGAGATGCTATGATCTCACTTATTGTTATTTGCCTTGAAGAAAATTCTTCTTCTTAGATCTTGCTCTTCTCTTTTTCTTTTTTGATAACTTGAAGTTTATGGGGGGGGGGGTTCTTCTCTTCTTCTTCTTTCAATTTGAAACTTATCTGGAGGTTTCTCTCTCTGCAAGACTTGAAGTCTTGGGTCCTTTATATAGGGGAGGCTGATTTGTTGAATCAGATAAGGAAATCTCTTATTGAGAGATCTCTGATTGATTTTGGGATGTTTCCCACCATTGGATCTTTGATCCGAGGGTTTCTGTTTTACAGAAGACATTTTTCTTGTTTTTAACAAGATTGGGAAAATATTTTTCCATACAGAACTTATTCTGTATCTTGGTGATTTTTAATCACCATTGGATCTTTGATCCAACGGTGCTATGATTTACAGAGCACAATCCTTCTTGTTTAGAAAGATTTGAGGAGTATTTCCTCAATCAGAATTTAATTCTGTACTTCGATAATTTATCATCTTCGTTGGATCTTTGATCCAAGGGTGGAGAACTTTTAGTTCCGGCGCTGGCGTTCTCGTGCTTTGCACGTGAGGCGATGCCTCAGAGTTTTTGACTCATGGCGCTGGAGCTTTCGTGCTTTGCACATGAGGCGCTGCCTCAGAGTCTTTGACTCTTAGCGCTTGGCGCTCTCGTGCTTTGCACGTGAGGCGCTGCCTCAGAGTCTTTGACTCTTGGCGCTCTCATGCTTTGCACGTGAGGCGCTGCCTCAGTTCAAATTTTGAACAGAGCCTTGCTCTTTTATTGGGGGGAAACAAATCCGTGTCTGCTCAATAAGTACAGATTACAGGTATTTGTGACAAAACAATGAAAACACACTTAAATGAATGGGTATGATATTTGTGAGCCGGCACTGCAACCGGAACAGAAAATCGATCAGTATTTAAAGAGTTTTGCAAAACAATTCAAGTGTACACATCTTTATTCAAGAATGATCCAACATGATGCAACATGATAGAAGTGTGAACACAAACTCTTTTGATGCATGAACCATGGTGGGGCAGCCTAGCACAAGCGGACACACAAGAATCATGACTTGTGCAAGTGGATGAGCAAGTGATCATGGGTCATGAGTGAAGAATAAAGTGTGATGTTATTTAAAGATATATTTTTCCCCCTCCAAATCTATAGATTAATATCCAAGTGTTTATAAAATAATCAAACAATATCAGAGACATCATGGCGAGGATATAAGATCACCACAAGAAAACGGGCCCACCGCTCTACAGTAAACCGCCAGAATTGGCCAAAATCCCGTTACCATCGGTCCCAACTACCTCTTTTTGGCTCCAATTTTCTTCTGGTCATTCCATGTTGTTATATCATCTCATTTTTATTGTTTGTTTTTGTTGATTTTGTGCTTATAAATACCAGAAAAGAGAGCAAGCTCAAGGAGCATACTTGGACACACTTCATTCCATTTTCATTTTGCAATCTTGTTAAAGCTTTGTACATAGTAGTTAGTTCACCTTGAGTTCCTTACCTTCTCCTGATCTTGCAACCTCTTCATTGAGATTTCAAGTTTAGGTTTTGGTTATTGAACTCATGGTTTGTATCTTAGAGTTGAACTTAATAAAGCTTTCATTTTGATGCATTTTGGTTCTTAGTATTTTCTTCACTTTACTTTCTTGCACTTAAATTTATTGCATTTTACTTACTTGCAATGTTGTTTTCTTTGATCTTTTCTCTTTTATACTTTCTTTTGATGTTGGTTATGGTTTGTGATTAGTGGATCTTGTTAGGGAAAGAGAATGGTTGTATAAGTTAATAATCTCTTTTGCTCATTTCCTTGGTCCGATATTTGCTAATTGAACTCTGCCCAAACCTCATGCAAGTGCTCCATTAGGCATCTGTTCATATCAGATTTTTGCATTTTCATACCGCCCAATTTTTATCACATTGCATATCCGTAGATACTCTTGAGCCGTGTTTGCTAGTCAATTGCAGGATACAGGTTCTCGGTTCCAAAACGGTGAAATTCATGGAAAACACGACAAAATCCGGGTTCCTGCCAACCACAGATAAAAACACGGTCTCTGCTCCTCATCCGTATGTTGCCAGATATCAATAGGAAGACAAAAGATCAAATCAATGTCATTCTCATGCACAAGGCTCAATGGTAGCACAAAATCCAAGAGATCTACGCGGAGCTCGAGGCAAATCATGACAAAATCTTGATAAAAAGTCCACCTTTCCCTCAACAGAATTCTGGAAAATTCGTGGAGCAATTATAAGAAAATACATATACCAGAATAATGTAGACAACAGATCAGGCCAGCACCAAAAATTGGGGGGCCCAATTCAATCATAAGGCCGCGGATCCGCGGCCAAAGTGGGGTCCAGGCCGCGGATCCGCGGCAATAAAGTGGCGGCAGTTGAAGATTTTTGGGGGGGTTTTTGGTCTTTTTGTTTAGGTTCTGGTGGTTGCCCTAGGGTTTCATTCTCTGGCCTATAAATAGCCCAGAAGTTTGTGAAGGAAGGGGTCCAACTTTGTAATCTCATTTTGCCTAGTTGTAATGTGTTTCTTCTTCCTCTTCTCACCTCTTCTCCATTAAACTTGTAAGTGAGTTTTTGAGTGAAGAGTGATGAATAAAGAAGAACAATTTGTTATCATGCTTGTCTCTTTATTTGTATGCTTATTATAATTTTATTTGTTGCAATTTTACTTGTTGTAATTTTAATTTGTTAAGTAGTTGTTGTTATTTTAGTTGTTTCTTTCTTCTCTCTTTTTCTTTATCCTTACATACGACAATGATACTTACGCTAGATCCTCGCCAAGGTGAGGTCGCAAATAGTTAGTCGTATTCTTCTAATCTCCTTCTTTCTATCTTCCTCTTTTGTGTTGTTTTATTTTTCCGTATTATGAAGTGTGAGTAGTTCTATACTTGTTAGGGTAGGATAAGGGAAGTTTGAGAGAAGGAAATCTCTCTCACTCTTTCCTTGCCCAACAACTTAAATCAACTCCCGTTAACCCAACCACAATCCGCTCCTTACGGCACCCTATCCTACATGATAGCGGTGATTCCGTAGTGAGACCGGTTGTGGTTGAATTAACCGGAGGTTATGGATAAGAGCCAAGAACGGACGGACAAGCACCAAAAGGAAGGACTATGCGTTGGAAAGCCTAGCTTATACTCGCAAGTTCCTTCCTAGTCGTGCTAATCCCCGTTGTTGCCGATTACCGTAACACCGATATTAAGTGGGGCAACGAAAGATGTGGAGACTCCTAACTCAAACTAACCTAATCCTAACCCTAACAAGCTCTCTTTAAATATCAACTCAACACTTAGATAACTACAAACAAAATCTGAACAACCGGACTTAACTCGTCGAAAAACACATAGAAAAAGATTCCCATCTCCCTGCGGACGACCCGTACTCAACCGGCTAGCTACGTGCGAAACCGTCTTGATTGCGGTATTTAGAACTAAACTTGACACGCTCGTATCCTTCCAATCAAATGGCGCCGTTGCCGGGGAGACGGTAGTCTATTTCTAAGTGAAATTTCGGGTTAATTTGTGAATATAAAAACAACCAAAAACAAAAAAAAAAAAATATACTTTGTAAAAATCATCTTGTTATTCTTGATTAGTTTTTGTGCAAGTGTGCAGGAAATACGAAGCTCAAGATCGACGCCTAAAGACGTTGGAAATACGGAGTTCAAGTACAGTGCCAAAGACGTGGGAAGATAGACCCACAGTTCGCGGCTACACCGCGACGGACAAAAACGAAGCATCCGGTCTACTGTAGAAATCGGGAGCAGATACAGTGAGCATATTAGAATTCCACACATCCAGACAAGTAGAGGAGATCAAACAGAGCCCACACCAGAAAAATAAATCCACAATACCTCATTTCCGCCGCGGAACCGCGGCATTAGGGACTTTTTGCCGCCCTTCCGCGGCCACTTGGTGGGGTCAGTGTGCCATCTTCTCTCTGTAAGTCCCTCTGCCTCTCTCCACTCCTCTGAGCTCCACTGAATTGTGTTTTCTGCAGCCTTCTTTGCGCAAATTCTTCTCCCCCTTCCAATAAACTGTTCTTGTGCAGGATTCTTTGCGCCGCAAATAAAAATTGTTTGCTGTTGATATTGTTACTGTTTTGCATTCTTTAATACGGACTTAAGGGGCTTGAAACCAATCCAGATTGGGTGGGGATTTCATCACCCTTCCCAGGACCCCGGAAATCACTAAAGCATATGCATTGTCCATTGTAATTAAAAAAAATACTAGACTTCAGCCCTAAGGACTTCGCGCTCATTAGGAGAAGATAAACCTTGTTTAGAACCTTGCTTAACCGTATATTGTTTACGGGGTGTCTAGGAAAGTGTTAAAGGCGCAACCGCCAAAAGAGAAAGGGTTATTTAATTAAGGAACTTCGCGAAAGCGTTGGACAACCTCCCCTTATCTCTGCACTTACCTGGCCTCGTGATCAGTGTATTTTTAAGCTTGTTTCTCGACACTGTTTAACTTCGACAATCAAGTTCAGGAGCAGGTCTAGTAGACCTAGGTTACCCTAGATCTAGGTGTGATTGTGCATATCTTGTTTGTGATTGCTTAAGCCGTATTCCCGTACATACTTCTGTAAATCTTTTTCTAAAAAAAAAAAAAAAGAAAAAATCAAAAACTTTTACAAAAACTTGCCCTTTTGTCGCCAAATCCATTTTCACCCAACACCCATCGCCTTTCTTCATTGACGTTTTCTTACCCTCACCTTCTTCGCTTTGACTATACTAAACTCGTTTAGTGTATGTCCGCTTGGACTCGGGACACTAGCGCCCGTCTAGTCCGCGTTACGTTAGTCGCGACCGACTACGCGATCGACTCCGAAGTCGATACTCCGTCCACTCCTCTTTCACCCCTTCCTTTGCCGGCCAACTCCGACGTTGACCGAAATTCTGTTCGTACATCTTCACCTTCACCTTCACCTTCACCAACCTCTTCTTCCGCGATGTCGGGATTTAATCCGAACATCTCGTTGACCACCCCGGGATTGGCTCCACCTCCTATGGAGACCAATCTCCCACCACCGCCGCCTGTTGTAGCGCCGCAGCGAATTGCGCTCCAGGATCGTTTCTACCCTACCCGTTCTGCACTTCCAACCTGCCTTTCTCTTCCTCCGGCCAATGGGGACAACTTTGAAATTAAGCCCCATTTCATCAACATGCTTCCACGTTTTCATGGGCTTGAATCTGAAGATGCCTATATCTTCATTAACAAATTTCAAAACGTCTGTGCCATGATGAAAACAACCCAGCTGTCGGACGATGCTATACGTCTACGGGTCATTCCGTTCACTTTATGCGATCTCGCAGAAAAATGGCTGTATAGCACCGCTTCCCACTCAATCACCAGCTGGGACGAGTTTGTTAAAGCGTTTCTGAAAAAATTCTACCCAAATCATAAGACCGCAAGAATTCGAAATGAGATCAACCAATTCTCCCAGCTTCCTTCTGAACCCTTTTGGAAGTGCTTTGACCGATACAAAGACCTTCTTGTTCAGTGTCCTCACCACGGTATAGAGAAATGGCAACTCTGCCAAACCTTATACGAGGGACTGAACCCAGCAACGAAGCAGTTGCTGGAAACCATCTGTCAGGGTCACTTCCTATCCAAATCTGACGAGGAAGCGTGGCAGTTCTTTGACGATCTTGCGGAGCAAACGCTACAGTGGGAGAGCACCAGACCGACTTCTTCTTCTTCTACCTCCACTTCTACCGGTCAGTCTAGGGTAGGAATCCACCAACTCGATGTCTCTATTGCGATGAAAGCTGAAATGGCTGCAATTACACGAAAGCTTGAAGCAATAGAGAGCAAATTTTCTGCTCCTGCCCCCACACCTGTTCTCCCCCTTCGTACCATCTGCGCTTGTTGTTCCGATCCGTCCCACTTGACCGAAGAGTGTCCTTACAATCCACCCTCGCAAGGACAGGATCAGGTTAATGCATTCCAGCAAAGACCGAGGAATGATCCATACTCTTCCACCTTCAATCCCGGTTGGAGGAACCACCCCAATTTCGCCTGGAATCAGAATCAGAATCAATTCCAGGGCAACAATTTCCAAAGGGCCCCTCCACCGCAACAACAAGCGCAACAACAAACTCAGTATCAGCAGCCCTTCCAACCCCAGCCTTACCAAAACCAGACGAACAACTTTGCACCGAACAATTCCTTTCCACCAAACAACTTTGTTCCGTCAAACAACGATAAGGTTTCCTCGCTCGAGCGAAGTCTGGAAGCGTTTGTTAAACAATCGACTCAATCCACCGCCAACATCCAGTCTTCGATCCAATCTTTAGTGCAACACACCGCCGCACACGGGCAGAGCATCAAGACCATCGAGGCCCAGATTGCACAGCTGAACGCGGCCTTGAGCGAGCGAGAGAAGGGGAAGCTCCCGTCCCAGCCACTTCCAAATCCCGGCCACCCACATAATGCACATGTTGCTCTTGAACAACAAAACCATAATGTGAGTGCCGTGACCACACTGAGATCAGGGAGGGTGCTGCAAAACAACATTGGCAAGCAAATCAACGATGACACCCCGGCCGCTTCTTCTTCTTTTTCTTCTCCTGCTTCTTCTTCTTCGTCTTCCGAGCCTATTCTCCGTTCTTCACAAGGCTCTCCTTCCTCTTCTTCTCTAAACGGACCCGCTTCTCACTCCACGAAAACACCTATTCTGGGATCCGTTCCAACTCCAAAATCTCCTCCTCCAGCATTAGACTCAACCAATTTTCAAAATGTTCCATTTCCAAACCGGTTGAGGTCTAACAAACAAAATCCACAAATGGAGAAGATTTTGGAGTTATTCAAGCAAGTTAACATTAACATTCCTCTTTTAGATGCTGTCCAACAAGTCCCTTCTTACGCGAAAATCTTAAAGGACTTGTGCACGAAAAAGAGGAAGTCTCAGGTACCCAAGAAGGTTTTCTTGGCTAGTGCTGTGAGTGATGCCCTTACCCAATCTTTACCACAAAAACGGAAGGACCCTGGCTGTCCTACGATTTCAATTACTATTGGGGATAAGAACATCAACCGCGCACTATTAGATCTTGGTGCCAGTGTTAACTTGCTTCCGTATTCAGTATACGAGCAATTAGGCGTCGGAGAGCTGAAACCCACACACTGCACTCTCCAGATGGCCGACCGATCGATCACCCATCCTAGGGGTGAGCTAGAGGATGTGTTAATCAAAGTCGGGGACTTCATATTCCCCGTCGACTTCATTGTCTTAGATACACAGCCTGTAGCTAACCCCCGGAATCAAATTCCGGTGATACTCGGTCGCCCATTTCTCGCAACCTCAAATGCTGTGATCAATTGTCGCAATGGTTCAATGAACCTCTCTTTTGGAAATATGACAATTGAACTCAACATTTTTAGGCTGGGGAATCAGCCCGCCGAACCTAATGCTCATATACTGGATGTTTGCTCGATCCAGGAGATCACCCCCGAAGAGTGTGAATTCGAGGAGTTTTTGTTTGAATACGATAATCTTGACGCCACTAGTGCGTGTCTCTTCGAACCTGCTGCTGTTTCTGCGCCCGATAATGACTACGAGTGTTTCACGTTCACGAACGATCTTAGCCGCGCACAACCCGAGTTTGAATCTTTCGACTTTTCGGATGAGTTACCTGAACCATCCGACTCGGTTGCCTACACTCGTTTTGAACCTTTGCTGGAGTCCTTTGAGTTCGAGACCTTTGCACCAGTATTGCCTTCCATCATTTCACCTCCAACGCTCGAACTCAAGCCGTTGCCGTCTCACCTTAAGTATGCTTACTTAGGTGAGAACGAGACCCTCCCTGTCATCATCTCGGCTTCTCTAGCTCCCGAGCAAGAGAAAGCCCTTCTCACGGTCTTGCACGGCAACAGGCAAGCTTTTGGCTGGTCCATGGCGGACATCAAGGGGATTAGTCCCCTCATCGTTGAGCATCACATTCATCTGATGGATGATGCCAAACCAGCCCGGGATCCACAAAGACGTCTTAATCCAGTCATGAAGGAGGCTGTGAAGAAGGAGATCGTCAAATGTCTAGATAGTGGTATCATTTACCCTATCTCTGATAGCCAGTGGGTTAGCCCCATTCACGTTGTCCCCAAGAAGTCGGGCATCACGGTCATAACCAACGAGGCGAATGAGTTAATCCCTACTCGCACCCAAACTGGGTGGCGAGTTTGCATTGATTACAGAAAACTCAACGCCGCAACGCGGAAAGACCACTTTCCGCTACCTTTTATTGACCAGATGCTCGAACGATTGGCCGGACATGAGTACTATTGCTTTCTTGATGGCTACTCTGGCTACAATCAAATTCCCATCGCCGAAAAAGACCAGGACAAAACCACTTTCACTTGTCCTTTCGGCACGTTTGCATATCGACGCATGCCCTTTGGGTTATGCAATGCGCCCGCTACCTTCCAGCGGTGTATGATGGGGATTTTCTCAGACATGGTGGAGAAATTTCTGGAGATTTTCATGGATGACTTCTCCATTTTCGGCGACTCCTTTGACGAGTGTTTGCTGCATCTTGACGCTGTCCTTACACGATGTAAGGACAAGAATCTCACTTTGAACTGGGAGAAATGCCACTTCATGGTGCGTGAAGGTATTGTCTTAGGACATATCATCTCGCAAAATGGCATAGAGGTTGACAAAGCAAAGATTGAGGTCATTTCCAATCTGCCTCCTCCCCGATGCGTCCGAGATATTCGAGCCTTCCTTGGCCACGCCGGTTTTTATAGACGGTTTATCAAGGACTTTAGCAAGATTGCTAGGCCCTTGACTCTTCTCCTGGCCAAGGACACGCCATTCGACTTCAGCTCAAGTTGTGCGGCTGCTTTTGAATCATTGAAACACTCACTCACTTCTGCTCCCGTTCTCTCTTCCCCTGACTGGACGCACCCATTCGAGATTATGTGCGATGCATCCGACTTTGCCATCGGTGCCGTCCTTGGACAGCACATCAACAAGATGCCGCACGTGATCTATTACGCAAGCCGAACCCTGAACGACGCACAACTCAATTATACAACAACTGAGAAGGAATTCTTAGCTGTTGTATTTGCTTTAGAGAAGTTCAGGCCGTACCTCATCGGCTCTCCAGTCATCGTTTACACTGATCATTCTGCTCTGCGCCATCTTTTTGCGAAGAAAGATGCCAAATCTCGGCTTATACGTTGGATCCTCTTGCTTCAAGAATTTGACCTTGTCATTAAGGACAAAAGAGGATGTGAAAACGTTGTTGCCGACCATCTTTCACGACTTCCTTCTTCGCCGTCGCTTCCTATCCCAATCAATGACGTCTTTCCGGATGAACAACTCTTGACAGTATCTCGCGAACCCTGGTTCGCAGATATTGTGAACTATTTGGTCACGGGATTACTACCGACTGAATGGTCGAGTCAGGACAGACTTCGCTTCTTATCCCAAGTAAAACATTTTTACTGGGACGAACCCTACTTGTTCAAGTACTGTCCCGACCAGATTATTCGTCGGTGTGTCCCTGATGAGGAATTCAAGAGTGTGCTGTCATTTTGCCACGACCAAGCATGTGGCGGGCATTTTGGGCCCAGAAAGACAGCTGAGAAGATCTTGCAATGTGGTTTCTACTGGCCACAACTTTTCAAAGACGCTCACGACTATTGCAAGACTTGCTCCCGGTGCCAACACATGGGCCGGATATCCCGGAGGAACGAGATGCCGCTCCAACCAATCTTGGTTGTGGAGATTTTCGATGTTTGGGGGATAGACTTCATGGGGCCGTTTCCCAGCTCTTTTGGGAACTTGTACATCCTTCTAGCTGTTGATTACGTCTCTAAATGGGTCGAGGCTGTGCCCAGCCGAACTAACGACAACAAGGTTGTCGTTAGGTTCCTTAAAGAAAACATTTTCTCACGGTTTGGGCACCCCCGAGCGATCATTAGCGACAATGGAAGTCATTTCTGCAATAGGACTTTCGAGGCCTTGATGCGGAAATACTCCATTAATCATAAGCTTTCTACGCCCTACCACCCCCAAACCTGCGGGCAGGCCGAAGTTTCAAATCGGCAAATCAAGCAGATACTGGAGAAAACGGTTTCCAAGAACCGTAAAGATTGGTCTTTGAAACTCACTGATGCCCTTTGGGCATTTTGAACCGCTTATAAGACCGACCTTGGCATGTCTCCCTATCGGCTTGTGTACGGAAAAGCCTGCCACCTTCCTGTCGAAATCGAGCATCGCGCGTTTTGGGCGATAAAGGAGCTGAATCTGTCTCTGGAGGACGCGGGCAGCCATCGGAAGCTGCAGCTGAACGAACTGAGCGAGCTTAGGGATGAGGCTTACGACAACGCGGTTGTCGTTAAGAATCGAACGAAGGTGTTTCATGATAAACACCTTGTGCGCAAAACCTTCGTACCTGGTCAACAGGTACTTCTTTACGACACCCGACTTCATTTCCATCCTGGAAAGCTCCGATCTCGCTGGAAAGGGCCGTATTTTGTGCGGACTGTGTATCCGCAGGGCGCTGTGGATTTGGAAAATCCAAAGGACGGTTCACTCTTCAAAGTGAACGGACACCGATGCAAACCGTACCTTAGCGCCGAACCAACAGAGGAGCTCCTGTTCTTACAGGAGCCGGTTTACCTTGCTTGATCTTCCTCTGCCTACCTCCAAACTTCGGTTATCCAGCCAAGCACAGTGGACACTGTTCCAAATAAGTTTGGGGTTTTGAACCTTCAAACTGATCTCTTCATGCAACGACAGTGAGGACACTGTCCAGTTTAAGTTTGGGGGTACGCTCGGTACGCATTTCTTACCTTCGCATTCATATGTATATTTTGCATCTGCATATTTAAATTCATAAAATCCATAAAAATTTGAAAATTTTCTAAAAAATATAAAAACTTTTTTGTCAAGTTAGCTTGTGGAAGAACTCTGATTCAACATTCGACGGTTTTTTGTTTGAAAAAATAGGAATAACTAGATCTTATGTTTGGATTTTGAAAACCTGAAAGATAACTCTCCTTTGAAGTTAACTATAGCTGATATAAGTCTTTACATCACACTACACGTGTCGTAAGATTTTGGGAAATAGATGACAAGTCTTTCATGTTTAAACTTTTAAACAGATAAATGATTTTCTGAGGATCAAATAGGTTTGTTCTGAAATAAGTAATGTCAAGAATAGTTTATGAAGTAAAGCGAATATGAAGGAATGTTATTGATGCCATAATTGGAGCTAAGTCTGAAAAATAACCCATCTGAAACTTGATTGGAATGATTACACACCAAACCCACTAGACACGTCTTTTATCCAAAAAAATATTTGAACTACCGGTTATATCTCCGTTCGTATTAAATCATCTGATTTTCACGCCAAACTGTCTTTTGTTTTTTTTAACCTAGGTAACTTGAGTAATTAAGTCCGCTGGGGTGTTTCTACACCTAATGCCCTAAAACCAACTGGTTTGGGTGCATTGGCCCAAAGCTCGCTAAGAAGCCTAGAAAGTCCAGTTTAAAACAAAGTCAAGCAAGTGTTCTTTCCGAGTTAAAATTCCTAACGGTTCTTTGTGTGAGAATAATCTTGATAAAAGACAGGCTTTTATAAAAAAATTTAACGGAGATATGAAGGTTTTACTCTTTGATAAAGACTATCGCACGTTCACAGAGGTGTGTATGAAATGAAAACAAGAAAAAGGTGGAGTGAAAAATACGACTTAGTTTCCTGTTAAGGAAGATAGAAATTCTGAAGTTGAAACCTTACTGCAAAACGAAACTTGAAAAATGCTTAACTCATTATAAAACTTATGTGATCCTTTTAAAATTGTTATCTGGGCTTTATTGTGCGACATGATGACTCTAATCGATCCTTCTGGAACTTAACGACACTATCCGCACTGCACGTAAAGACATATAAAATTTGTAGTTAAATAAGATGTGAGGTGTGAAAAATAAAGGTTCGATAGTCTAGACTAAGGATTATAGAATTGTTATTTTCTAAAACAAAACTTTAGGGTTTGAAACTTAGTCATTTTTACAAACCAACTTGACCGGATTTTGTGGGTAGTATCCGCTGAAAACCCTCAGGAGACAACACTCCTCCTACTAGGGACACCTAGAGGTTTAACGGCTTGTTGCACATGCTCAGTGCAATCGCGTTCCCTGCGAAAGTGAGGTTAGGAAATTTTTTGTGAATAAATGGACTTTGCTCGGGACGAGCAAATGATAAGTTTGGGGGTATTTGTTCATATCAGATTTTTGCATTTTCATACCGCCCAATTTTTATCACATTGCATATCCGTAGATACTCTTGAGCCGTGTTTGCTAGTCAATTGCAGGATACAGGTTCTCGGTTCCAAAACGGTGAAATTCATGGAAAACACGACAAAATCCGGGTTCCTGCCAACCACAGATAAAAACACGGTCTCTGCTCCTCATCCGTATGTTGCCAGATATCAATAGGAAGACAAAAGATCAAATCAATGTCATTCTCATGCACAAGGCTCAATGGTAGCACAAAATCCAAGAGATCTACGCGGAGCTCGAGGCAAATCATGACAAAATCTTGATAAAAAGTCCACCTTTCCCTCAACAGAATTCTGGAAAATTCGTGGAGCAATTATAAGAAAATACATATACCAGAATAATGTAGACAACAGATCAGGCCAGCACCAAAAATTGGGGGGCCCAATTCAATCATAAGGCCGCGGATCCGCGGCCAAAGTGGGGTCCAGGCCGCGGATCCGCGGCAATAAAGTGGCGGCAGTTGAAGATTTTTGGGGGGGTTTTTGGTCTTTTTGTTTAGGTTCTGGTGGTTGCCCTAGGGTTTCATTCTCTGGCCTATAAATAGCCCAGAAGTTTGTGAAGGAAGGGGTCCAACTTTGTAATCTCATTTTGCCTAGTTGTAATGTGTTTCTTCTTCCTCTTCTCACCTCTTCTCCATTAAACTTGTAAGTGAGTTTTTGAGTGAAGAGTGATGAATAAAGAAGAACAATTTGTTATCATGCTTGTCTCTTTATTTGTATGCTTATTATAATTTTATTTGTTGCAATTTTACTTGTTGTAATTTTAATTTGTTAAGTAGTTGTTGTTATTTTAGTTGTTTCTTTCTTCTCTCTTTTTCTTTATCCTTACATACGACAATGATACTTACGCTAGATCCTCGCCAAGGTGAGGTCGCAAATAGTTAGTCGTATTCTTCTAATCTCCTTCTTTCTATCTTCCTCTTTTGTGTTGTTTTATTTTTCCGTATTATGAAGTGTGAGTAGTTCTATACTTGTTAGGGTAGGATAAGGGAAGTTTGAGAGAAGGAAATCTCTCTCACTCTTTCCTTGCCCAACAACTTAAATCAACTCCCGTTAACCCAACCACAATCCGCTCCTTACGGCACCCTATCCTACATGATAGCGGTGATTCCGTAGTGAGACCGGTTGTGGTTGAATTAACCGGAGGTTATGGATAAGAGCCAAGAACGGACGGACAAGCACCAAAAGGAAGGACTATGCGTTGGAAAGCCTAGCTTATACTCGCAAGTTCCTTCCTAGTCGTGCTAATCCCCGTTGTTGCCGATTACCGTAACACCGATATTAAGTGGGGCAACGAAAGATGTGGAGACTCCTAACTCAAACTAACCTAATCCTAACCCTAACAAGCTCTCTTTAAATATCAACTCAACACTTAGATAACTACAAACAAAATCTGAACAACCGGACTTAACTCGTCGAAAAACACATAGAAAAAGATTCCCATCTCCCTGCGGACGACCCGTACTCAACCGGCTAGCTACGTGCGAAACCGTCTTGATTGCGGTATTTAGAACTAAACTTGACACGCTCGTATCCTTCCAATCAGCATCCTACCCTACCACTGTATCGGTGATCCCTAACCGTGACCGGTTGCGTTTGGTTTGGTCGGAGGCGAAAGTCAAGAGACAAGAACGGACGGACATGGGTCAATAAGCCGGATTTCACAAATACCGTGCTTAAACACCCTAATCTATGTTATTGCTGATTACTTTAGTTTCAATAGTCAAGTTAGGCACAAAGGAATGAGTAAGGATTTTCCTAACTTACACTAACCTATCTCTATCCTTAACAAGCTTATATTTTGCATATACAAACACTTAGGTTAGAATTGAATTGTTCGGACCTTTTGCTTAACTCATGAGAACAAGAACTTAATACGCACCATCTCCCTGCGGACGACCCGTACTCATCATGGCAAACTACACGCGACACCGTCTTGATTGCGGTTAACTTTAAACTTAGATACGACATAGCAAATCTCACTCCGATCAAATGACGCCGTTGCCGGGGAGACGGTAACGTTTTTATTCTTATTATTTCGGATTAATCTTTGTGTATCTTGTTTATAACATTAACACTATTCTGAAAATGAAACTAAAAATCGAAAAATTTCAAAAACCAAAACAAAAATTAACATTTCTAACTTTTTGCTCTCTAGAAATTTGACCCGCTAACACTCTGTGGTTAAATAGATAAATCAAAGAGTAACAATGGCATACTAGTAGAACACAGAGAACCCACACAAAAATTGAATTGCTCATTGCATTCAATTTTTAAAAGAAACTAGATTTTTGTGTGTCGCCACCGCCGGTTTTCCTTGTCGCCACCACCGGTTTTATTGTGAGGGATTGAAAATTTTCTTCTTGTGTTGGCTCCAGTGTTCTGTTAGTACTCTATTATTATTGTTTGATTTTTATAATTTTTTATGTGCAGGAGTTTGGCCACATATATCGCTTTTTCCCACTAAATATCCGTTTTTCCGACATTTGAAGATTTTAAGGAATTGCGAACTGTGATCGTGCGGAGCAAAGTGTACATTCAAAGCCAATGTGATAGCAAAGTACAATGCCAAAGATCCGGGTAGTTTGACCCGCGCAAGCGAACTTTTCAAGGTAATCGGATTCAATTCAACGGGGGTTTTTTAACCCAAAACATATCGGTACGTATTTCCTAACACCTTCTTTCTCAAATTCGACGCATCCAATATATTATCTTTGCAGGATTTTTTGCAAGTTCGCCACCAAAAGCTAAATTGACTAACCCGTATTTGTTAAAGCGCCGCATAAAACAAGATTGTTTGATATTTTGAACAACTTTTTCATTGAATTGCTCATTGCATTCTTTAATACGGACTTAAGGGCAAGCGAACCCCACAACATACGGTAAATGATTTTATCACCTTTTCCGTGGCCCATAAATTACGAAATTGAGCATAACGTTTACCCTCACAATTTTTAAAAGAAACTAGATTTTAAGCCTTTAAGGACTTCGCGCTCATTAGGAGAAGTTAACTGTGTTTAGAATATCTCTTAACGTTATATCGTTCACGGGGTGTTTAGGCAAAGTGTTCACGGCGCAACTGTTAAAAGAGAAAGGGTTATTCTAATTAAGGAACTTCACAAAAGCGATGGAAAATCTCCCCTTATCTCTGCACTTACCTGGCTTCGTGATCAGTATATCTTGAGCCCGTTTCTCGACACAGTTTTACTTCAACAATCAAGTTTTTGAGCAGGTCTAGTTGACCTAGGTGAACCCTAGACCGATTAGGTATGTGGCTGTTCAGTCGAAAATATCGCACTTTTGATATGACATTTTTCTTACTTTTCTTAAATATCTAAAGGTGTTTATTATAAATATGACACACATGAGGGTTTATCTGTAAAAATACTATTTACCATATGTCTATATATTATAATTAATATTATGAAGGAAAATGTATGCATAAAATATTTATATAATATTTTGATAATTTAAATATGCATATCATATCAAATATCCTTAATCAATATTCTTAAAATATAATATCATATAAAATGGTTAGGATAATATCTCAAAAATACCAAATATTACTTGTTGAGATATTGTGCAGAAATTATATCAGGACCGGATTCAAGGAAATCCGAGATATCGAGATTAAATCTGCCGAAATATTAAAGTAAATCGAAGAAATCAATTCTGGCAGACATTTAGAGAAGATTTCCAAAATCCAGATATTCAAAAGATCACCACATGTCAACTAGATGAAGCTCCAGAAGTTTGAAGCAACGAGGATACCAAACAGCCGCGGATGCACGGCCAAACGCACATTATTGCGGCAGAACCACCGCCGATATGGGGAGTTGGGATTTGGGATATTTTGTGTAGGATCGTCTCAACAAACCCTAATTTATAGAATCTAGAGATTGCAAATTCTGTGACTATAAATAGAACCCAGAGCCCCTCTTGGAAGTTCATCAAACCGAAGAGATCATGAAGTTCAAGTTGACTCATGCATCCAGGTTGATCAATCGGCTTTTCATTTACCTCCTTCAAGATAGATCGAGAAGCAAACTAGGGTTTTGTATTCCACTTTCTAAAGGAACAAAAAGTATAATTGATCAAATTGATTAATAAAGGTAGTTGTTTTATTCTTATTGCATTTATTTTATTTATTTACATCATGATCTCTATCCGTTCTTCTATCTCCATCATGCGCAAATAATTCACCGCTTGATAGGGTTCGTAGGATTATGGTAGATCAATGGAAGATGAAGAATTTCTTATATTCTTTTAAGTCTTATGAAGTTTATAAATTTTAGCAAAAGAATCGTTAACATCCTAATCAGGCGCGTTATCAATTTATTGATAGTCTTGACCGCGATTTGAGATTAGATTAACAATTGTTTTGTTAAGGGCTAGACATGAATAGAGATCAATGAAAGGACAAGGGTCAATAGTGTGGAAACACTAGTTTCTTCCAAGAACCCTAATCCTCATTCATCACTATCAATCTAGTTTTAAATTTATCAATAGATAAAAGAAGTAATCTTTATTAGTCCTCCATGACTACTAAATCCTAACAAACCCTACAAGCCCTCTTCTGATATAAAATCTACATCTTTATTTAAACTAGATCTATTTTCTACATCCGTATTTTGACGTAGATCTAGAAACTATTCTCCACTATTCTTTATTCTTTTATTCTTCTTCTTTTTCAACACGTCTAAAGTAAGATTGAAAGATTCAACGTTTCCGTGAGGACGACCTGTACTCATCTCGGTCTAGCTACACGCGACACCATTATTGATTGCGGTTATTACTACACACTCTAAAAATAAGTCAATCTGTGGTATTTGTGTCATGATTGTTTTTTTACCTTTTGTGTATATATTTAATTCTTTTGTTAATAACTAACACAAAAAATATAACCTTCACCACCTTTTTCATCTTTTCTTCTTCTTTTTATCATGGGTACTCCACATCGACCAACTCTTGCCGAACTTTGGTACACTTAACCAAATATTACTTCATACGACTCTTGTTTTGGTAGAACGTCAAACGATCCATCCATGCCAAAAATCTCTTTGAGAGATCGGATAGACGCTTCTAGAAACACCTGTAAATCCCCAGTTCCTCGTATATATTTTTTCGTATTTTCCGAAAAATTTCCTATTATTTTCTTCATATTTTTATTTATTTATTAATTATTTTTTTCGTAATCTTTTACCCCTAAACCTAGCCCAACCTGACCTGACCTGACCTTCCCGACTCCTTCTTCTTCTTCTCTTTTTTCTTTTACTTTTCCCTCCAAAATTTTCTAGTGGCTCCCCTCCCCCTTCCTCGCGCCCACCTCCACGATGACTCGCCTCGAACTCAACAACCCTCGTCTCCCTTCTTTCCCCCCAACGGCTCTTTCACCTCTTCTCGCGCTGCTTCCGCGAGACTCGCTCTCCTCCAAGACCCGCACCACCTTGTCGCCAACGGCCGCGTGATCTACGTGCCGACCCCCATGATTCCTCAACGTCTATCTCCCTCAACCGAGCTCCCCTCTCCCTTCATATCCCATCTCGCTCCATCTCTCTCGTTCTCACTCTACTTCGTCCTCCTCCAAGCAACCTCCGACCACCTCGCCAACAACCTGCCTCATCACCGGTGACCTCACCACCGCCTGAACTGTAGGGTTCCTAGGCACACTATAGAGGTCTCACAAGGCATTGATCATGCCAATTTAAAATTTTATGGGTGCCGAGAAACCCTAATACGGATCGTCGGCTAGATTTCTAGGCGAAACAATAAACTAGTTAACACTTTAACTAAAAGTTAGATGCTACAACCTTTGTAGATCCGGTTCCCCGCTTCCTTAGCTCCACGTGGGTGTGCTCTCGCTGTCCATCACGAATCCTAGACTCATTCGTCGGCTTCATCGGAAAAACGGGCGAGCAAGGTCGTCGGCTTCGTGTCAAAGACGATCTACGTCGAGGTTGCACAAGTTCAAGCTCCGACTTCACCAAGTTGTGAAACTTGTGAAGAAAACACCCAAAACCACTTGGCAAGAGGTAGAGGATGAAGAAATAGGAGGTGGATTCACTTTAGATTTGGATTTCTCACTCTAGAAATGAAGTTGCCATTGATGGCATCAAGCTTTTCCTTTTTGAAGTGAAGAAGAAGATGAAGCTTAAATTATGATAAGTCTTGTAAATATGAATAATAAAACAATACTTATCATAATGGGAACCATGGTTAGGTGTAGAGAATTGACCAAGGTTAAAAGAGTGGTTAGGGTTAAGCATGAAGACAAATTGGTCACTTGGGTCAAAGCTTCATGAAGATTCACAAAGGTTCAAGAAAGAAAGCAACCATTTTGTATTCATATGCCATTCTTTTTCTAAAATAAATAAATGAAAAGAATGGATAATAAAAGCCCTAATTACTTACTTAACCTAGGTTTAATCCTTTACACTTAACCAAATGAGTATGCATCATCAAACATGATACAAATATGTGCACAAAAGCATATCACATATACAATGTGCAAATCAAGTGAGAAAATCCGTTTAAAGTGAACCTATACTAGTTAATGCAAAGTAATATATCAAATATATAATTATACATTAAATCATTAAATCAATACTTGATTCAATGATCCGGTCATGTCGCACATAACCGACTAGTATTCAATGCATCGATTTATCGAATCAATGATTCGATAACTAGGTCATATCTCATACAACCAATCGAAACATTAATCGCGAGAATCAAATACGGTATCATATACACGCATCATTCTCGGTCCCGCACATATCTCATATGCTCTCCTATTTCGTTTCGCTTGAGTCAGGAAACCTCTGTGTAGGACTCTAAAGACTCGTCAATACGCCGGTAGCAGATGATGATCATATCAAGCACCCACAAGTCGCAAGCGGTCTGCTAAATGTAACAGCCACCCGGGTATTGAGCGATCAGAAGATCGACGAGCTAGCCCGCTCACACTCCTGCGAATCCGACCAGTAACACTTAACCGTACAGTCCGGTCTGTTCGTCTGATACGTCGCATATCAAGTCTAGGGGTGGTAAACGTCAGACCCCAATAACCGATAAGTCGTGCCGATGTGAGGCTCATAACGGGTCGAGAAACTACTGGTAACACTTACCAGCAAATCTCTGATCAGCCCTGGCCAGGGACTTCCCTGTTATGGCCAATCGAGCACAGCGCAACATCAACTCCCAATACCGGGAGAGACGAAACCCCTCCTATCGCTCATTGCCTCCATGTGACTTAGGACTGTACCCAAAGACCACCATTTTGCATGCCCTCATGGACGTGGTAAGGTGGAGATCAAAGCACAGTGGGAATCACACAAGACTCTATGACGATCTCGGGTCTACAGACTAACCTGTACAAGTGTCACCTGAGAACTGCCATCTGACGTGAGGTATAATACCATCTGGGAGTTCTCGGCGAGTCCATCCAGTGTACCCAGTCTCCACTGAGCACCCGTACACCATCTCTGATGTCAAACACCAATGGATATGGGATCATCCATCGCCCATCTCATGGGTCGAGAAGCGTATACGCTAGTCTACTCTGGTATATCGATGCCCCATCTCGATACACCCACGACTAGGGACCTTGAAGGATGTACCTATGGACTACCATGTCCCCACTAGTATGATCTGCATCATAGTCCAGGTAGTCAAGTACACATCCTAAGGGCTTTACCAACATGTAACTATAAGACAGTTTAAAGAGACAAATGTACATGTTAAGATAAAGAGCAACCAGATAGCATACCATCATATCGAGCAAGAAAGTCATCTCTATATATGTCCAAGCATCCAATATAATATACATCATCTGTACAATACTGGCCTCTAGGGCATACATACAACTAACATGAACATCGCCACAACCACCTCTCTAACACCACAACGCCACACCACCACCGCCTCCTCCGTCGATGAATTCAATCCCCCTTCATCACCTCACACCCCAGATCTCCCCACTCCAAAAAAACCCCAGTCGCCGACCCCACTGTCAGAAATCACCACCGGAGCTACCTCCACCGACCACCTCCACGTCGGCCAAGTCTCTACAGTCGAGCTTCACCCTCAATCCTCACTATCTCCGCTTCCCACTCCCCAACCCATCACCACAGTCCTCGCCCATTGTTGAGGCCACCGCCACCGTCGGTCACCACTGTCACCTCCTCCGTCAGTCGCCGTCGACCCTACCTTAGCAACCTCTCTACATCGCTACATCGTGCCCGCCTCCGTCTCATACTGTGCCCGCCTCCGTACCACACTGTGTCTGCCTCTATGCCACCCCGTGCCCCGGTCCAGTGCAAACACCGTGCCCACTCCCACACTAGCTCCACGTCTAGTACCGTGTCGCGCTGTGCCACACCCGCACCACGCACCAAGCCAAGACCGTGCACAGTACCGTGTCATGCTCATGTCATCACCATGCCCACTACCGAGTCACGCCCGCATCGTCACCGTGTCTAGTATCGGATCACCACGCATCGCGCTCGCGTCACACACTTTGTCCAGCATTGCATCGTCTCGTGTGTCGAGACGAATCCCACACGTGGTGTCGCTTCTATATCAGCGACCGAAGGCAAGTGAAATTCAATTACTTGTTTATTCATGCTATTGTATTAATTAACCGAATAGAAATCGTAACAAATGATTTTGTACTCGTGCGTACCTATATAATCATGTCGACAATATGTAAACAAATCTTTTAGCGAACCCTTTTAGATTGATTGTGGGGAATGGAAGTCCGACTCGGTCTTCTAATCTGTAACCATACCAATTAGAATTTAATTAAACATCGCCTAGTCAAATCAAATAGATTTAACCGATATTTCGATTATTACCCGTAGTTGTAACCCGAGTGTTCGATGTGAATACTCTCCAAAATGCTCATATCTTGTGTTTAGGGGATTCCCGTTATGACTAATGATATTGTGCAGTAATTTATGTTTATAATGTTGAGAATATCGTCACGAAACATCGCCCCAAAGAGGCGACGCAAAATCTGGGTTTTATTGTACATGTCGTAGTGTTAAATTGATATTAAATTAGATACATGACGGAATGTAAGGTTCTACCACTCATATCGGAGCTGACTCGATAATCTAGAACCCTCTATGGTTTATTCTTCGATACTGATAGATCACAGCAACGAGAATGGTCTGGTAATGCGGCTCTCGACTGCAGTCCAGAGCAGCATTCCATGAAGATACCTGAAAATATGCAGAGTCCTATATCGTCACGTAGATAATTTAGTTATCTAACATATGGTTCTGGTATCGTTCAGTTTCACCATCGTTTGGTATTTTGATTATATTTTAGATCGTCGACGTGTTCTGCAGTTTCTGCTGTGACAATTTTTACACCTTCACACTAAACAGGACATATCTCCTAGTACAGAAAGGCTATTGTTCAGTCGAAAATCTTTTGATATAAAATTTTCCTTACTTTTCTTAAATATCTAAAAGTGTTTATTATAAATATGACACATATGAGGGTTTATCTGTAAAAATACTATTTTCATATGTTTATATATTTTAATTAACAATATGATGGAAAATATATGCATATAATATTTATATAATATTTTGATAATTTAAATATGCATATCATAGCAAATATCCTTAATCAATATTCTTAAAATATAATATCATATCAAATTGGTTAGGATAATATCTCAAAAATACCAAATATTACTAACACTATTCTTTGAGATATGGTGCAAGCTTTGGCTCAGGTCAGGAGATCGAGATGTTGAGATGTCGGAAATCAAAAATCTGCCGAAATATTAAAGAAAATCGAAGAATCAATACTGGCAGAGACTCAGGAAATATTTTCAAGTTCCAAATATCAACTAAATCTCCATGTGTCACAAAAATAAAGCCCCAGAAATTTGCACCCAAGATCTCACCGTTTGGCCGCGGATCCGCGGCCAAACTATGCAATATGCGGCGGATCCACGGCCGATTCACCGAATTAGGAGTTAGGATTTTCAGGTTGGATTTGCTACAACTAACCGTAATTCTGGGGATCTATGGTTTCTGGCTTTGGGGCTATATAAAGGACCGAGGGCTAAACTTAGAAATCATCAATCTTTTACACAAGCTAATCACCGTCAAAGAACAAGTGATCCGAGACAGGTCTAAGATTCGACGTGATAAAGTGACGTGAGATTCGACGGAACATCTACATCCGACAAGGCAGAGATCGAGAGCAACTTCTTCTTCCTTTTATAATCTAAACTTGAAGTTTGTACTTGTGAAGTTGATTAATAAAGGTAGATATTTAGTTTAATTAATTAGTAGTTTAATTATTTAGTTACATTATGAATTTCATCTCTATCCGTTCTTTTATCTCCATCATGCGCGAGTAATTCTCCGCTTGATAGGTTTCGTAGGATTAGGGTAGATCAATAGATGAGAAAATATTTTAACTTCTTTTACGTCTTATGAAGTTTATAAACTTTAGCAAAAGAATCGTTAACATCCTTATCCGGCGCGCTACCAATTTATTGCTAGTCTCGACCGCGATTTGAGATCAGATCAACAATTGTTTTGTTAAGGGCTAGACATGAATAGAGATCAATGAAAGGACAAGGGTCAATAGTGTGGAAACCCTAGTTTCTTCCAAGAACCTTAATCCTCATTCATCACTATCAATCTAGTTTTAAATCTAACAAAAGATAAAAGGAGTCATCTTTATTAGTTATCCAGGACTACTAAATCCTAACGAACCCTACAAGCCCTCTTCTGATATAAAATCTACATTCGTCTTTAAAGTAGATCTATATTCTACATCCGTGTTTTACGTAGATCTAGAATCTATAACTATTCTTCACTATTATCTATTCTTCCTTCTCTTCCTAATCAACACGTCTAAAGAAAGATTAAAAGATTCCACATATCCCTGAGGACGACCCGTACTCATCTCGGCTAGCTACACGCGATACCGTTATTGATTGCGGTTACTACACACTTTAAATTAGAAATCAATCAAAAGGCGCCGTTGCCGGGGATACGTGCGTAATTTTTTATTCTTACTATTTGTGTTGAATTCTTATTCGATCTATATCATAAAAATAAAAAAAACGTAGCTTGCATATTTAACGATTAGTGTGCGATTTTTGCGAGAGAATCTGGAGTCACTTTAGCGAGGGAATAAAGATTCAGAGACATTCATCAAGACCCAGAGGAGAAAAGGAAGCAACGGTGAAAAAAAAATTAAACAAAGAACCCCCTAAAGCGAGGCGGAACTGCGGCTATTGTGTGCAAACGGCGGCGGAACCACCTAAAGCGCGGCGGAACTGCGGCTATTGTGTGCAAACAGCGGCGGAACCGTGGCGATCTTGGGGAGTTGTGCCCTCAAACTTTTCTGGTATATTTTCTATCTTTTTCTCTCTCCTCTGAAAAATCCAATAATATATTTTCTGCAGGATTCTTTGCAAAATATCGCCGCTCAAAAATCTTTTTGCGTGTTTTGTTTTGCGGGCTGTTTTTGCATATTTTAATACGGACTTTAAGGGGCAAGACCACAATTCAGATTAGGTGGGGATTTCATCACCCTTCCTAGGCCCCACAAATCACAAAACGAGTATCCACATAACCCTATATTAATTAAAAAATATCTAGATCAAGACCCTAAGGACCGTCGCGCTCAAATAGGACATAGGAAGGTCGTGGGTAATCTATCGCTTATCCTCATTTCTTTTGTGGTGTCTAGGCAAGTGTGTCTAAGGCAAGTGGTTACTTAATTAGGCCAGCTATTTTCGGTGATTCGTATAGCAGATACCTCCCACTTACCTGGCCACAAGAGTTATAAAGAGGTGGTAGAGGATTGATCCTGCGACTTGTCTTTTGGAAGTTTAGGAGCGGTCTAGTGCTTGACCTAGGTAACCTTAGTTCTAGGGTTTGCTTGTGCATTTTGTGATTTGTTGAGTCAACCCTCAAGTCCCACTTTCAAAGCAAAATAATACAAATGGAGCTTAAATCTTTTCACCCTCCTATCTCTTTTTACCTTCTTATAATGGGTAACCCAAATAAAAGAACTCTTGCCGAGTTTTGCGATCCAGAACCAGATATTTCTTATTATTGTAATCGCTTCGGTATACCATCTGACTCTACCATGTCTTTAAGAGATCGGATAGAGCAAGCGGAAAGAAACAGTTGACCACCTTACTCCAGGTCCTATCAACCGCATCAAAATTCCACATCTTCTTTTGTTGATACTCCATCTAAAGCGTGTGAGGGAACTCCTAAACGCATGTCCATCGCTTAGTATATAGCAAGGAATAACAGCCAACGTTTCAATCCGGTCAAACCGTTAGGACAACAAACGCCACCACCTTCTAAAGAAGATTTTACTACTCGGTTTGTGGCGTATATGACATCTGTTGACAGTTGCCAACCATACAACCAATATCAATATTCTTCTTATCACAATATTGATCCTACTCCTGCCCAATTTTCACAAGCTTTTGATTCCTATCAATCTTACCCGACTTTTACACCTTCTCGAGACATTCATTCTAATCAGTCATTTGGGAGTTTTACTTATCCACAAGAATTTCAATCTTATGCTGAAACCCCTTACCGACCCATGTCGAGTCTTGAACGGACTGTGGAAGAATATGTGGTAGTGTCACGCCGCGCCAGAGAGGAATTGAATGAGTGCATGGCCGTTCTCAATAAAAAAAACAAACGAGCAACTAGTTTCAAACCAGCTCAAAATTTTCCAACGTATGATACGGCCATAGGACAAATTGAGAATTTGGGTAGTGAGTGAGAGCGGTATACCCTTCCAAATCAAACCTTCCCATCTCAAATTGAAATCCACATCTCCAGTTTCACAGATTTATCGAGTACACCAAATGATTCACCAATTTAAGATAGAATGTCTGATGAGTTGTGTGACTTTGTAGTGTTTGATTTACCCGATTGTGAAGGGTCCATTTCAAGTGAATTCACACCCAACCCTTGTGATCTCTACACCTCCACTCTAGAACCACAATTGATTGAAAACTCTGCTTTTGATGAGGTGTTTGAGACTTGTAACTTTCACTTGATTGAAGATATTGACGTTGGGGATATATTGGATGATGAACCCGAAATTTTGGATGAGTTTGTCCCACCAATTCATCAGGTCCTTTCACTCCCGTGTGTTCATCATCTCGAACCTTTAACTATTCTTCCTGAACCCCATATGCATCTTGAAGTTGATGATAAATGTATAACCGAAAAGCAGAACGAAATTCAGCTTTCATTTCCCACATATGATTCAGCAATACTCGACATACTAATTTGTTTACCCATTTCATCTTCCACTTTCTCTGATTCTTCTTCTAATCTTCCTTTAATGATAGCGAGTGTTAATGAATCACAATTTGATATTTCGTGTTCGATAATTCTAGAAAGACAACTTGATTTAGACTCTTTTGAGAATGAGATAGATGAGCTTTACGAGTCTACTACCTCCATAATTTTTGACAAATCAAGTGTGTTGAATTCCGGCGTGACACTTATTAACATTGAAACGTTTAATCGGACCATCGATGAAAGTTTCGAAGATATTTTCGCCGACGAACTCGCATTCCTAAACGACACGGATTTTGTGATTAATCAACCTCCACCTGAAGAAGTTGAACCACCACCATTTCTTCTTATCCCATACGAGAATGCGACCGTTCTTCCCATTCCTAATCATCCACATTCTCAATTCCGTTCACCATTATTGTTTCGTCTCTATCAACCGAGACATAAACCATACCGCCTCCTATCTCCCAACTTCTTCAAATCTCTGATTTTCCACCAACCAGTGCGTTACATCGATAAATTTTTTGAATGGTTGGTGTTGACTTTTGGTCTTTGTAAGGGTTTACTTTGACCGATAACTTTAACCCCCCATAATTTTAAATGCTTAATACTATTTTACTCAAGTTTGGGGGGGAATATTTTGGCTCTTGAAAGATTTTTTTTATAAAATTGTGAGCCAAAAAAATAAGTTTGGGGGAGAATTTTACTTTCACTATTTCTTGTACCCGTTACTAACTTTTCCTCCTAAATCTATAGTTATTTTAAGCTTAACAGAAGACATCAGTGAGGACACTGCTGTAAACAGGTTTGGAGGAGGTTTGTGCTTATTCACGCATTACTTTGCATTATACTATATATATGCACAAAAAAAATTGATAATGAAAGTTTGAAAGTGAAAAATTTACATATGAAAGATAGGAATAGTTTGAGAAAAGTAAGAAAGTTAGATGTTTTCTTAAACGAAACCAGTAATAAATAGTTATGAACCGTTGTCCCAAGGGTTAGTAAGATAAAGGAAATTGCTAACCTGAGGATAAAAATAAGTCTGAAAAATAGTCCCTATTATTGAGGCTAAACATTTGAACGTTGATACCCTACTATACGTACTTACACACATCTTGAAACTTGGGATAGTAGAGGATACCTTGAAATGCTCTTGTTTAAAAGCCTTAGTATGGAATAAAAAATAAAAAAAAGTATAAGTGGTGAAGAGAAAAAAATAAACACTAGTTTTGTAATTGCTTAAGGCAGCATAAAAAAATATACCGAGGATGCTTTATCACCTAGTGCCTTAGACCAACTGGTTTGGGAGCCACTGCTAAGCCTTAGGTGTTGTAAGACGAGGAATTACGTCTAAATGCGTGAGGACATTTAGTAATTGGTTGGTTAGTACCTCAAGAAGTATTAACGGTCGCATGAAAGATGTGTGAGCAATTTCATCAAAAATATTCACCAACTAAAAAGTACTAAGGAAGATGGACAAGAGTATGATAGCTTGAATTGAATTCTCTAAGTGTAGGGATGTCTTTTACACACACGTAGGGGTATATGATCAATATTTGGAGGAAAGATAGGGAGGAAAACTAAAGATGATGTTTTATTGAGGGATGATGTGATTTCTAATTTCTTTTCACGACCATTAAGATAGGGCTCATGACAACCGAAAAATTGGTGTAGTTGGATACTCTTATTTTCAAGTTCTTTCTTTTATAGTTCTTATGTTTGTATTTAACTTTCACCGTCTTTCTTTTATTATAGGATTTTGTGGCTGTAATCCGCTGAAAACCCTCAGGAGACAACACTCCTCCTACTAGGGACACTTAGAGGTTTAACGGCTTGTTGCACGTGTTCAGTGCAATCGTGTTGCCTACGAAAGTGTGCTACTTAGGTTTTTCTTTTTTTTTTCTCCCTCTCTTGAATATGTAGTTTGCTCAGGACGATCAAACTTAAGTTTGGGGGTATTTGTTCAGTCAAAAATATTGCACTTTTGATATAACATTTTCCTTACTTTTCTTAAATATCTAAAGGTGTTTATTATAAATATGACACATATGAGGGTTTATCTGTAAAAATACTATTTTCATATGTTTATATATTATAATTAACAATATGAAGAAAAATATATGCACTAATATTTTGATAATTTAAATATACATATCATATCAAATATTCTTAATCAATATTCTTAAAATGTAATATCATATCAAATTGGTTAGGATAATATCTCAAAAATACCAAATATTATTAATATTATTCTTTGAGATATGGTGCAAGCTTTAGCTCAGGTCAGGAGATCGAGATGTTGAGATGTAGGAAATCAAAAATCTGCCGAAATAATAAAGAAAATCGAAGAATCAATATTGGCAGAGACTCAGGAAATATTTTCAAGTTCCAGACATCAACTAAATCTCCATGCGTCACAAGAATAAAGCCCCAGAAATTTGCACCCAAGATCTCACCAAACGGCCACGGATCCGCGGCCAAACCATGCAATATGCGGCGGATCCGCAGCCGATTCACCGAATCAGGAGTTAGGATTTGCTACAACTAACCCTAATTCTGGGGATCTATGGTTTCTGGCTTTGGGGCTATATAAAGGATCGATGGTTAAACTTAGAAATCATCAATATTTTACACAAGCTAATCACCGTCAAAGAACAAGTGATCCAAGACAGGTCCAAAATTCGACGTGATAAAGCGACGTGAGATTCGACGAAACATCTACATCTGACAAGGCAGAGATCGAGAGCAACTTCTTCCTCTTGTAATCTAAACTTGAAGTTTGTACTTGTGAAGTTGATTAATAAAGATAGATCTTTAGTTTAATTAATTAGTAGTTTAATTATTTAGTTACATTATGAATTCCATCTCTATCCGTTCTTCTATCTCCATCTTGCACGAGTAATTCTCCGCTTGATAGGGTTCGTAGGATTATGGTAGATCAATGGATGAGAAAATATTTTAACTTATTTTACATCATATGAAGTTTATAAACTTTAGCAAAAGAATCGTTAACATCCTTATCGGGCGCGCTACCAATTTATTGCTAGTCTCGACCGCGATTTGAGATCAGATTAACAATTGTTTTGTTAAGGGCTAGACATGAATAGAGATCAATGAAAGGACAAGGGTCAATAGTGTGGAAACCCTAGTTTCTTCCAAGAACCCTAATCCTCATTCACCACTATCAATCTTATTTTAAATCTATCAAAAGATAAAAGGAGTCATCTTTATTAGTCATCAAGGACTACTAAATCCTAACGAACCCTACAAGCCCTCTTCTGATATAAAATCTACATTCGTCTTTAAAGTAGATCTATATTCTACATCCGTGTTTAACGTAGATCTAGAATCTATAACTGTTCTTCATTATTATCTATTCTTCTTCCTCTTCCTAATCAACACGTCTAAAGAAAAATTAAAAGATTCCACATATCCCTTAGGACGATCCGTACTCATCTCGGCTAGATACACGCGACACCGTTGTTGATTGCGGTTACTACACACTTTAAATTAGAAATCAATCAAATGATTTGATTGATTTGTATTTAAAGAAGTGTTTGTAGTAACCGCAATCAACAACGGTGTCGCGTGTAGCTAGACCGAGATGAGTACGGGTCATCCTCAGGGAAACGTTGAATCTTTCAATCTTACTTTAGAGGTGTTGAAAAAAAGAGGAAGAATAGAGAAGTAGTGAAGAATAGTTATATATCTAGATCTACGTTAAACACGGATGTAGAATATAGATCTAGTTTAAATACGGATGTAGATTTTATATCAGAAGAGGGCTTGTAGGGTTCGTTAAGATTTAGTAGTCACGGATGATTAATTTAAAGATTACTCCTTTTATCCTTTAATAGATTTAAAACTAGATTGACAGAGATGCATGTAGATTAGGGTTTTTAGAGGGAATATCGTTCCCACTCTTAACCCTTATCTTTACATGGATCTCCGTTCATGTTTAGCCTTTATCAAAACAATTGTTAATCTAATCTCAAATCGTGGTCATGACTATCAATGAATTGATAGCGCGCCCGATTAGGATGTTAACTATTATTTTGATAAAGTTTATAAACTTTATAGGACGTAAAACGAGTTAAAGGATTTTTTTCATCCATTGATCTACCCTAATCCTACGAACCCTATCAAGTGGAGAATTACTCATGCATGATGGAGATAAAAGAATGGATAGAGATCATGATGTAAATAAAGAAAATGCAATAAGAATAAAACAACTACCTTTATTAATCAACTTGATCAATTACACTTTGTTCCTTTAGAAAGTGATTACAAAACCCTAGTTTGCTTCTCGATCTCTTCTTAAGGAGGTAGATGAACAGCTGATGATCAACCTGGATTCTTGAGTCATCTTGGACTTTGTGATCTCGTCGGTTTGATCATCAGCTGTTCATCTACCTCCTTAAAAAGAGATCGAGAAGAAAACTAGGGGTTTTTAATCACTTTCTAAATGAACAAAATGTAATTGATCAAGTTGATTAATAAAAGTAGTTGTTTTATTTTTATTGCATTTTCTTTATTGACATCATGATCTCTATCCGTTCTTTTATCTCCATCATGCGCGAGTAATTCTCCGCTTGATAGGGTTCGTAGGATTATAGTAGATCAATGGATGAAAAAATCCTTAAACTCCTTTTACGTCCTATAAAGTTTATAAACTTTATCAAAAGAATAGTTAACATCCTAATCGGGCGCGCTAACAATTCATTGATAGTCACGACCACGATTTGAGATCAGATTAACAATTATTTTGGTAAAGACTAGACATGAACGAAGATCCATGTAAAGATAAGGGTTAAGAGTGAGAATCCTATTCCCTCTAAAAACCTTAATCTATATGCATCTCTGTCAATCTAGTTTTAAATCTATTAAAGGATAAAAGGAGTAATCTTTAAATTAATCATCTGTGACTACTAAATCTTACGAACCCTACAAGCCCTCTTCTGATATAAAATCTACATCCATATTTAAATTAGATCTATATTCTATATCCGTGTTTAACGTAGATCTAGATCTATAGCTATTCTTCACTACTCTTCTATTCTTCTTCTTTTTTTCAACACGTCTAAAGTAAGATTGAAAGATTTAATGTTTCCCTGAGGACGACCCGTACTCATCTCGGTCTAGCTACACGCGACACCGTTATTGATTGCGGTTACTAAAAACACTTCTTTAAATACAGATCAATCAAATGACGCCATTTGATTGATCTGTTTTAAAGAAGTGTTTGTAGAAATAACTGCAATCAATAACGGTGTCGCGTATAGCTAGACCGAGATGAGTACGGGTCGTCCTCAGGGATATGTGGAATCTTTTAATCTTTCTTTAGACGTGTTGATTAGGAAGAGGAAGAAGAATAGATAATAGTGAAGAATGGTTATAGAATCTAGATCCACGTTAAACACGGATGTAGAATATAGATCTACTTTAAAGACGGATATAGATTTTATATCAGAAGAGGACTTGTAGGGTTCGTTAGGATTTAGTAATCCTGAATGACTAATAAAGATGACTCCTTTTATCTTGTGATAGATTTAAAACTAGATTGATAGTGATGAATGAGAATTAGGGTTCTTGGAAGAAACTAGGGTTTCCACACTATTGACCCTTGTCCTTTCATTGATCTCTATTCATGTCTAGCCCTTACCAAAACAATTGTTAATCTGATCTCAAGTCACGGTCGGGACTAGCAATAAATTGGTGGTACGCCCGTTAAGGATGTTAACGATTCTTTTGCTAAATTTTATAAACTTCATAAGACATAAAAGAAGTTAAAATATTTTCTCATCCATTGATCTATCCTAATCCTACAAACTCTATCAAGCGGAGAATTACTCGTGCATGATGGAGATAGAAGAACGGATAGAGATGGAATTCATAATGTAACTAAATAATTAAACTACTAATTAATTAAACTAAAGATCTATTTTTATTAATCAACTTCACAAGTACAAACTTCAAGTTTAGATTATAAGAGGAAGAAGAAGTTGCTCTCGATCTCTGCCTTGTCGGATATAAATGTTCCGTCGAATCTCACGTCGTTTTATCACGTCGAATCTTGGACCTTTCTTGGATCACTTGTTCTTTGATGGTGATTAGCTTGTGTAAAAGATTGATGATTTCTAAGTTTAGCTCTCGGTCCTTTTTATAGCCCCAAAACCAGCAACCAAAGATCCCCAGAATTAGGGTTTGTTGTTGCAATCACAACTAAAAATCCCAAATCCTTACTCAGTGAATCGGCCGAGGATCCGCCGCATATTGCATGGTTTGGCCGCGGATCCGCGGTTTGTTGGTGAGATCTTGGCTTCAGAATTCTGGAGATGCTTTGTTGTGACACATGGAGATTTATTTGATGTCTGAAATCTTCATATCTTTTCTGAGTCTCTGCCATTATTGATTCTTCGATTTTATTTAACTTTATCGGCAGATTTTTTATTCCAGACATCTCAACATCTCGATCTCCTGACCTGAACTAAACCTTGCACAATATCTCAATGAATAATGTTAGTAATATTTGGTATTTTTGAGATATTATCCTAACCAATTTGATATGATATTATATTTTAAGAATATTGATTAAGGATATTTGATATGATATGCAAATTTAAATTATCACAATATTATATAAATATTATATGCATACATTTTCCTTCATAATGTTAATTATAATATATAAACATATGATAAATAGTATTTTTACAGATAAACCCAAATATGTGTCATATTTATAATAAACACCTTTAGATATTTAAGAAAAGTAAGAAAAATGTTATATCAAAAGTGCGATATTTTCGACTGAACAACTATCTTGGACCCGTTTGATGCGTCGGAAACCTAACAGATAGAACATGGTTTTATTCAACTGGGGCCACATCTGAATCTAAACACAATACTTAATAAACTGTGTGTGAAGTTGAACTTCCATTTCTGAAACTGGAATTCGAGCAATTGATCGCTGATTTAAAATGATGATAAATCCTTAACCCGAATCCCTATTGACATGAAACTAATTTTACCGCTTAGATAATTATGTATACTTCGTATGCCTTTTATATTATTTTTGTCTATTCTATACGTGCGATTTATGGTGAATTTTGCAAGTTATATGGCGTTGGCTGTCATAATTTAGTGAACATTTGTTTAGTCTATTTCTACTTTGTTATGTGTTGCTTTATACCCAGTGCAAAGTGATCGTTTACATTGAGACCTAGCTGACTTGCATTGTCTAACGTGAGTGGTATTGGATTAGTTGTATCAAGCACGCCAGTGATAAGTGATTTACTAGTGAAAGTGAACAATGCAGTGTAAATAAGTAAGACCGTGATTTGGCGTGTGCTAGTATACAATTAATCCTATATTTATAGTTATTGAGACCTGGGGAATGGGAAAATCAAGGTGGAATTGAACTCGTATTTAGCAAGGTACAGTGACTTAGAGGATGATCATTCGATATTAGTGACACACACACACACACGAGGTTAATGGAGGAAAGAGGCAATATGAGGGAATTTCCTCCTATGGCGTCGAAAAAATACACTCTCCCTCATTTTTTCCGACGATCGACACCCACCATCTTCATCGTTAACATCTAAGATGTGGGTACACCAAATTTCATTTGATTCTACAACTTTTCACTATTGATTTAGTGGGTTCAAAATTAACTGTTTACCGACAATAGAAATTTTTACATTGCTAAATCAACGGTGAAAAGGTTGTAGAATCACATGAAATTTGGTGTACCCACATCTTAGATGATAACGATGAAGATAGTGGGTGCCGATCGGCGAAAAAAATGAGGGAGGGTGTATTTTTTCGACGCCATAGGAGGAAATTCCCTCCTATGGCATATTTCCTCCATTATTCTCTCTCTCTCTCTCCACACACACACACACACATTAGGTCGTGGGCCTAGCGGCACGGCAGCAGGGTTATATCCCGGGAAACGGTGGTCCGTAGTCTCGTGTATGCACGAGACCCTCGTTAAACACGAGCATTCTTTCCACTAATTGATTTCATTGACTTAGTGACTGATAAGTGGTGACATACACATTGCCTGGTTTGCCGACATGATACATATATCGCGCTGTTCATATTTAAATGATATTCATTACTCTCATGTTTTTGTATTCTGTCGCACCTGTCATATTTAATAACATTCTACACACATTATATATTTATTGCTATACATGTCGCCCTGACGACCTGAGTGTGGATGCTAAGAGGACGGAGTGGACCCATCTCAGGAGCAGGACCTGCCATTCGAGATCGCGGAGGTTTAGACCGTGACATCAACACCATCCTTTTCTTGCTATAAGAACATTGTTATTTCGTTGGTTAGTTATTTCTTCCATGCAAATAAATGTATCTTGAACTCTTTTATTTTAATGTAATAAAGTTATGAACTATGATTTCCTTTACTTTAGTAATGTTTACTGACTACCATATAATGCTAGAAGCCGAAGTATGACTACGGCGGGATTATTCCCTGGCCGTAGGAGCAAGGATGGCCTAGTCACCCCTCGCATTCCGTATTTTAGGAAGCGGGACATGACAACACCACTTGGACACCACAATCCACGTCATATCAACCTTTTCAAACTTTCACCCCTTCTCATGTTGATACTCCTTCTGAGGGTAGCATGGCGACTCTTAAACCGATGTCTATTGCTGAACGAATTGCACAATCCCGTAACCGATATTTCATGCCTTTCACCACTTCGGATTCTTTAGGACAATAATTCCAACCATCTTCCTATCAGGATATTGATCCTAATCCTACCCATTCTACGCATCCATTCGATTCCTATCAATCCTACCTGGCTTTCACACGTTCAATAGACATCACTTCTGAACATCAATTTGGGAGTTTCGCTTATCCAAACAAATTTGAATCTTTCATCAAAACCCTTCACAACCTATGTCTCGTCTAGAGAGAACATTGGAAGAATTTTAGGTAGCTTCGTGCCGACAGATAGAGGAATTGAATGCATCCATGGCCACACTCATACAACCTTATGAATCGGCAGCTAGCTCCCAACTAGCTCAAAATTTTCCCATATATGATGTGGCAATTGAAAATTTTGATGATTTGAGTGGTGAAAGTGCGCAATCCACCCTTCAAAATCAAACGTACCCATTCCCAATTGAATTCCACAACTCCAGTTCCGAAAGTCTATCGAGTATCCCAATTGATTTACCAATTGAAGATAGATTGTTTAATGAGTTGTGTGACTATGTAGTATTTGATTTACCCGGTTTGAAGGATCCCTTTCATGTGAAACCGATACCACTCCCTCCGATCTCTACATCCACACTCTAGAAATCCAACCGATTGAAATCCATGCTTTTGTTGAGGTGTCTGAGAAATTGAAATTTGACTTGATTGAGGATACAGATATTAGGTTTAATTTTGATGATGAATCCACAGTTTTGGATGAGTTCCTCTCACCAATTCAACACTTTCCTTCAGATCCGTGTGGACATCATCCCGAACCTTTAACTATTTCTCCTGCACCCCATTTACATATTGAGGTTATTAATGATGATTTGATCGATTGCATAGATACGCTTAATTTTTAGGAGAATTTAGAGGAAATCTTTGAGGATATACACGTTTTGTTGGATGAGTCAAATTTTTCGATTCATCATGCCCCCTCCATTGACTGTGAACATCCTCCTGCGCTTCAAACCGATACCATTTCTCAGTTACTTCCCCCCATCGTTCTCACTGTTTCCCTACCATAAGACCACTTAATACCTTCATTTCCGTCATCTAGTTCACCAAGTGCGAGCCCATGTTTTCTAGCGAATCTTGAGCGGCTTGACCCAATTTCTTAGCATATTGATAAATTAGTACAGTTAGAAAACACCAATTTCAAATCAATACAGTCTGTACTATTTCATTCAATCAATTTAAAAACTCAAGTTTGAACTCCATTTCTTTCTCCCTTTCGTTCATCTTATCACTTCCACATACCGAGACCATACACCACATCATTCATACACGGTCTCGCGTATTCTTTGTTTTCTTTCCCTCCACATTCTTCCACCAACCCTGGTAGCACCATGATAACATTTTTGAATGGTTGGAATTAACCTTTGGTCTGTGTAAGGCCTTGTATAGATTGAAACTGTTCCCTCCCACAATTTTGAATATCAATGCTTAACAGTGGAAACACTGTTTCATATAAGTTTGGGGGGGGGGCTTTTTGTGTATATATATTTTGTTTTCTTTTATAAAAAAAAAGAGAGAACCGACAATTTTGACCCCTCAACAATTTTTGACCCTTTTGGTGTAGCATGACAGTGAGGACACTGTCCAGTTTACGTTTGGGGGTGTGCTTGGTAAGTATCTCTATCTTTTGCATTCATTTGTATATTCTGCATTTTCATACATATTCAAAACCCATAAAAATCAGAAAATTTCCAAAACATAAAAACTTTGGCGTCAAGTTAGCTAGTGGGAGAACTTAGATTCGAAATTCCTACGGTTTAGTTTGATAAGATAAGACCAACTAAATCCTATTATTAGATTTTGAAAACCTGAAAGATAACCCTCATTTGAGTTTAACCGTAGCTAATATACGTTTTTGCATCATACTACACGTGTCGTGAGTTTTGAAAATTAGACGACAAGTCTGATATGTCGTAAAACTTTTAAATTGATAAATTATTTTTTAGGATCAAATATGTTTGTTAATATCAAGAATAGTTTATAAAGCGAAGTGGATATGAAGTGATATTATTGAAACCTTAATAAGAACTAAGTTTAAAAAATAACCCATCTGGAACTTGATCAGAGTGATTACCACCTTATCTACACAAACACCTCTGTCATCTTGAAAAGAATTGAACAACTGGCTATATCTACGTTCACATTAAATTATTATGATTTTTACGCTAAAACGAGTCCTTTTGTTTTAGGGCCTAGGTAACTTAGGCAATTAAGTCCGCCGAGGTGTCTCTACACCAAATGCCCTACCGACTGGTTAGGATGCATTGGCCCAAAGCTCGTTAAGAAGCCTAGAAAGTCCAATTTGAAACAAAGTTAAGCAAGTGTTCTCTCCGATTTAAAATTCCTAACGGTTCTTTGTGTGAGAATAACCTTGAATAAAGACAAGTTTTTATAAAAGTACTTTTAAACGGAGATATGAAGGTTTTACTTGATGATAAAGACTAATGCACGTTCATAAAGGTGTGTATGAAATGAAAATAAGTAAAAGGTAGAGTGAAGAATAAGACCTAGTTTTCTGTTAAGGAAGATAGAAATTCCGAATTTGAAACCTAGCCGGAAAACGAAACTTGAGAAAAACTTAACTCTTTATAAACTTGTATGATCCTTTTGAAGTTTTATCCTGTCTTTATTTTGTGACATAATGACTCGAATCGATCTTTTTGAAACGTAACGACGCTATTTGCAATGCACGTAAAGATATATAGAATCTTAAGTTAAATAAGAAGAGATGTGTGAAAAATAAGGGTTCGATATTTCTAACATAGGATAATAGAATTCTAACTTTGAAACTAAACCCTATGGTTAGAATCGACGGTTATTTCACAAAACTAGCTTGATGGGATTTTGTGGGTGTAATCCGTTGAAAACCACCATGAGATAAAACTCCTTCTACTAGAGACACCTGGAGGTTTAACGGCTCGTTGTACGAGCTCAGTGCAATCGCGTTCCCTGCAAAAGTGAGGTTAGGATTTTGTATTTCTTGGGACGAGCAAAAGATAATTTTGGGGGTATTTCTTCATCACGAAAAACCACATTTCAATACCGCTAATTTATTATTATTTTTGTGATATATCGGTACTATTAATCCTTGTCTGCTCAATAAGTACAGATTAGAGGTATTCGTGAGAAAACACTGGAAACACACTTAAATGTACGGATATGACATTTATGAGCCGACACTGCAACCGGAACAGAAAACCGATCAGTATTTAAAGAATTTTGCAAAACAATTCAAGTGTACACATCTTTATTCAAGAATGGTCCAACATGATGCAACATGATACAAGTGTGAACACAAACTCTTTTGATGCATGAACCAAGGTGGGGCAGCCTAGCAAAAGTAGGCATACAAGAATCATGACTTGTGCAAGTGGATGAGCAAGTGGGCATGAGTCATGAGTGAAGAATAAAGTGTGATGTGATTTAAAAATATATTTTCCCTCCAAATCTACAGATTAATATCCAAGTGTTTATAAAAGAATCAAACAATATCAGAGATATCATGGAGAGGATATAAGATCACCACAAGAAAACGGGCCTACCGCTCTACAGTAAACCGCCAGAATTGGCCAAAATCCCGTTACTATCGGTCCCAACTACCTCTTTTTGGCTCCAATTTTCTTTTGGTCATTCTATGTTGTCACATCATTTCATTTTTATTGTTTTTTTGTTGATTTTATGCCTATAAATACCATAACAGAGGGCAAGCTCAAGGAGCATACTTGGACACACTTCATTCCATTTTCATTTTGCAATTTTGTTAAAGTTTTATACATAGTAGTTAGTTCACCTTGAGTTCCTTACCTTCTCCTGATTTTGCAACCTCTTCATTGAGCTTGCAAGTTTAGATTTTGGTTATTGAACTTATAGTTTGTATCTTGGAGTTGAACTTAATAAAGATTTCATTTTGATGCACTTTGGTTTTTAGTATTTTCTTCACTTTACTTTCTTGCACTTAAATTTCTTGCATTTTACTTACTTGCAATGTTGTTTTCTTTGATCTCTTCTCTTTTATACTTTCTTTTGATGTTGGTTATGGTTTGTGAATAGTGGATCTTGTTAGGGAAAGAGAATGGTTGTATAAGTTAATAATCTCTTTTGCTCATTTCCTTTGCCCGATATTTGCTAATTGAACTCCGCCCAAATCTCACGCAAGCGCTCCGTTAGGCACCCTACCCTACTACGGTATCGGTGATCCCTAACCGTGACCAGTTGCGTTTGGTTTGGCCGGAGGTGAAAGTCAAGAGACAAGAACGGACGGACAGGGATCTATAAGCTGGATTTCACAAATACCGTGTTTAAACATCCTAATCCACGTTGTTGCTGATTACTCTAGTTTCAATAGTCAAGTTAGGCACAAAGGAATGAGTAAGGATTTTCCTGACTTACACTAACCTATCTCTATCCTTAACAAGCTTATATTTTGCATATACAAACACTTAGGTTAGAATTGAATTGTTTGGACCTTTTGCTTAACTCGTGAGAACAAGAACTTAAAACGCACCATCTCCCCGCGGACGATCCGTACTCATCACGGCTAGCTACACGCGACGCCGTCTTGATTGCGGTTAACTTTAAACTTAGATACGACATAGAGAATCTCACTCTGATCAGCGATAAACTAAGAGCGCTGCTCATGTGTCGGTGAAGTAATCAGTGCGCAAGGACTTGCGTCCTAAACGCACGTGCACTTCATTCGAGTTAAGAAAAACAGAAAATAACGTGCTGAAAGTTTAGTGATCTTATATGGGGAAATAAGGTGACAATTATGAAAAGATCATGTCACAAATTGTTTTGACTTTGGGAGTATGAACAACTTCTCTCGTCATTGGATTGAGTGGAAGAAGTCAGTCGCTATGAGCGGTTATATTTATAGAAGTGATTCGTGTGTCGGATACATATGAGTTTAGTTATGTATTTATATGCAGATGGATGTCTATTAAACAACTTCCCTATTAGTTATATCACGCCTTACTTCCTAAAGTACTGAAGCAGTGATGTGGCACGGTCCGCAACCTAACTGTACCGAGGGTGGTCTAACTCGATACAATTGCGTTAAGCGTAAAAATAACTTGTAGGCAATGTACCAAAACAACAAATAAAAGCAAAAGCATTTATTCTCATTAACTAAAATCTTTATTACATAACTGGGTACCAAAATAAAACTGAGTTTATTACATCCAAATCAGAAAGGTAGTCCCTAAACACGCGGGCAAGTAGAAAAGAAAACTAATTCTAATTGTAGGTCGATAGCTCTGCATAGTCCTCATCTGTAGGTTCCATGCCTTCTTCTCCCTCATGTGCCTCATCCATATTACATGCCTCATCCTCATCTAAGAGATGTTCCAGGAAAAGATGGAAGGAATGGAAGTCCGTCAGCGAGTTAAACCAGGGTAAGATGTCTCACAAAGAAAGGTAGGTAAAATAACATGTGTGTGTGATACATGATGTCATATGTGTGTAGTGGTAAACAATATCAGGTATCTACTAACTGTTATGTGCATATTGTTGGATTTAGGTGCCCTGAAGGCAATTATTACAATTGCATGTGGACCTATATGGATAGAACAGTCTTGTTCGAGATAATAGTATGCTATCTGGTTTGTTTTTATCATTCATGTGTATATGTTTTACTTGTTATTAAATATCGCTAATATATGATGATAAAGCTCATAGGATCTTTGCTGGATTACCAGGATTATGATGGGGATCATAATAGTGGGGCCTGGATAGTCCATAGGCACATCCTTAAATGTTCTTAGTCATAGGAGTATTGAGACTGGGCATCAGTACTCCAGATTTTCCTGACCTGGTTGGAGGGCAATGGTTGGTCCCATAGCTATTGGTGTTTGACACCGAGAATTGTATACATGTGCTTATTGGAGAATGAGTTTCACTGAACAGACTAACCGAGAACTCCTAGATGGTATTATATCTATTGTCAGATAGCAGTTCTCCGGTGACATGAGTATATGGTAGTCTTTTGATCTGAGATCGCCATAATGTCTTGTGTGTGTTCCCACTGTACTTTGATTACCACACTACCATGGCTCTAAAGAGTTATGCAAACAGGTTTTAGTTGGGTACAGTCTCGAAGCATATAGAGGTAGTGAGCGGTCGAAGGGATTCTTCTCTCCCGGTATTAGGAGTTGATGTCACGTTGTGCTTGATTAACTATAACCATAAGTTCTTGACCAAGACGGTTAAGATAAACTGTTAACTGTTATCAGTTGTATCTCAGTTCGTTATTAGTTTGACATCAGCACGACTTATCGGGTTATTAGGGGTCTGACAGTTTCCACCCTTCGGACCCGGTATGCGACACTCTCTGACAAAGAGACCGGACTGTACGGTGACTATCACCGATAGACTCTGATTGTATATGGATGAGCTTGCTTGTCAACCTTTCTTTCGATCAATATCTGGGTGGCTATTACGTGCAGCTAGTACCGCTGACGTGCTTGTAGGTTAACTCATGAGAAGATTGATATGAAAGTGTTTCAGATCAATCGGATATGATCATAACCTACTTCCAGCGTATTGATTGAGTCTTTAGAGTCCCACGAAGAGTTTTTCCTGCTCAGGCGAAACGATGTAATGCATGTTTGGCGATACGTGCTGGAGTTCGATTAAATACATGTATTTGATATATGTACATTAATCAGATGTTTTATAATACTAGCTGGTTTATATTTAAGTCGGATTATTAAATCAAGTATTGATTTAATAATATATATATATATATATATATATATATATATTCTAATATTATGTTCACTTTCTATTTATCTCTCATTTGGTATTTGTATACGATACAAATACGCGTATATGTATACGATACAAATATGCGATTATGTATACGATACATGTACTCTGTGTATATGATACACATACATGCTTCTAGAAGGGACACCTAATTTTCTTCTTCTTCTTATTTAGAAATGAGTTATTTCTTTTAATAATAAAAGAAAATGAGAAGAGTGTAGAGAGGTATGCCTTTAATATTTAATTAGAAAATTACTATTAAAGTATGAAGCATTCTCTCTCTTCTCCTCACTTCTTCTTGCTATTTCTCTCTCCTCTTTTTCTTGTAGAGGAAAGAGCTAAAAAGGGAGAAAGATGAGAGAAAAAAAAATAAGAGTGATACTACTACATCTCTTTATATCATTATCTAGCAAATTATGATATCATGTTTCTTCACAAAGTTTGTTTTTTTGATGAAGATGAAGCTTGAGTTGGAGTTTTTCTTGATATGGATCATCTTCGGCGAGGAGGGCCCCTTACAAGCTCGTTCCTATAGCGACTGAGTCTAGATTGGGTCTCCATGATTAGGTGGACACGCTACAAAGGTTGTAGCCCCCCAAACCCCTTTCTATGCTTATTAGATTGTTACAACTTCTTGTATTTGAATGATTTTGGGATTGGCATTTGGTGTTATACTCTTGAAATTTTTTGTTTATCATTCCGTCTCGGTCTGCAAGTGTTGTGATCCTAGCACTAAAACTTAACATGTATTAGATTGGTAGGCAATGTTTTCGGGCTCTCGAGATTATTCCGTTGGAGCCATGGAACGACAACAATTGGGAGCAAAATAGTACTAGTTTCGCTTTCCGGACAATGATCAATAAAATAAGGGAATCCAAGACCCGTAATACGACTTTGCCTAATCAAACTACCTAGCCCCGGTCTTAATAAATGATATAGGAGTACATGTTAGTGTTAGCGCGTAGTTCATCTAGACATGGAATCTCAACAGTAATATGGCCATCCGTATATCAAAATTTTTAATATATAAGGTCACCCGTATATCGGGATCTTCATAAATAAGGTCCCATATATAGGGATCTTCGTAGATAAGGTCACCCATATATCGGGATTTTCAATAGTATTCCATACCTAGGTTAGCGCGTTTAACCTTGACCGTACCAGATAGCATGTCATTCAGTATATCATGTGTTAGGTTGTGTGTAGGACAATACTCATGCAATTTGATTCCATAAAAGTTCATGGTATTTTAGGGAAAGGTGTATGGTGCCTTATCTTCGGCTCCCGGAGGCTCAAGAGATAAGATGCCATATAAACCCACCAGCTGGTCTAATTAATTGAGATCAACTGAGTGGATAATCAGACGATAATATGACTTAGCAGTTTAAGGCACTTATTTAAAAATACGAATTTTTAGAAAAGTCGGGGTATTTATTAGTCTTGGTAATCGTAGGGTATTTATTTGAAAATACGACATTTGGAAACTTTAAGGTGAAAATAAGGTATTTAGAAATGTTAGGGTATTTATATAAAAATACGCCATTTAAAATCTCGAGGGTGTTTTATATAAAAATGCGCCATTTAAAGTCTTGATGGTGTTTTATTTAAAAGTACTCTATTTAAAGTCTCGAGAGCGTTTTATGTAAAAATGCGCTATTTAAAGTCTCGAGGGTTCTTTATGTAAAAGTACTCTATTTAAAGCCTCGAGGGTGTTTTATGTAAAATTGAGCTATTTAAAGTCTTGAGGTTGTTTTATGTAAAAATACTCTATTTAAAGTCTTGAGGGTATTTTACGTAAAAAACTGTGGTATATAGTTTATTCTAAATTCGGGTAGCACTTCGGCTTGTAAAAAGATGGCTACTGAGTTTAGAGTTGGACAGTCTAATGACATGTTTGTAATTAAAAATAACAGTCAATAAAAGAGGATAAGTCGTTACTCCGTGAAATAGTTTCATCATGGAGTGTGGGTAATATAACGGGTTTGTCGTGTTTAATAATTGGAAGCTAAAAAAACATATTCAAAGTTCACATTTGGATTAGAAGTTTGTGACATTATTGAACAGATATAACATGCATAGAAAGGCGACGAGATCAAGTGGGAGCGAGCGGATCCTACCTTTTGGACGAGTGAAAGGAATGGAGTCAAGGACGTCGAGCGGCACCGTAACGCGAATGTATTCTTCCTCAGATTTTTCCCGAGCACTTGGGTGGAACTGTAGCGTAGGCGAAGAAGAGAAGAAGACATCGATATTTTTTTCAAAAATTTTGAACTAGTGGATTGTGATAAAATCGAGTTGGAAATAGGGGTATTTATAGGGTTTTTGAAAATTAAACCCGAGTCGGAAACCGCGCCGCCGTTACGCGCGGGCTCGTCTCAACCGTTCGATTAAGGGATCTAACGGCCCCTACTCATGCACGTGGGCGTGAGTCGCCCACGTGGGTGCACGCGCATGCACACGCAGGCGTGTGGTCCCCACGCGGCCCTGGGCCGTTTGATCGAGGGATCTGACGGCCTCTGCCCCCCTCGTTTTAATTTTTTGTTCATAAAAATCAAAATTGTTTTCTTAAAATGGATTTTTAATTAGAAAAATTATTTAAAAATATTGAAAAATTAGAAAAAATTCTAGAAAAATCTATTTAATGTTTTCTTCCTTAAGATTTGGTCAATAATAACTTTCTTTTTCAGGTTTAAAAATATCCCATAAATATTTATCCTTTTCTAAAAATTCAAATTAAATATTTAAAAATCACTAAAAATTATAATAATTAGTCTTAATTATAAAACAATATTTTAAAAGTGTTTTCCAACAAATGAAGCATTAAAATAATTATCTTGAATCAAAGAAAAATTTGTACAAAGCCTTTATTATCTATTTGAAAAACACAAACGTTACAATCTATCCTCCTTAAAACAATTTTGTTCTCGAAATTACAAGGGTAGGAAAAGTTTACATATAGGGGATTACAAAAAGATAGGGATAAAGTTCTTTCATCTCATCCTCTCTCTCCCACGTAGACTCGCCTGGGGAGTCTTTCCTCCACATAACCCTAACAAGTTGAACTGTCTTGTTCATCTGGGTCTTCTCTTTCCGGTCTAAGATCTCAACCTGTTGCTGCTCATAAGTTAGGTCAGCTCCCCCACGGTGATTGAATGATCCACCACGTGACTAGAGTTGCCGATTTACTTCCTTAGCCGCGAGATATAGAAGACGTTGTGCACACCCTCTAAGAATGGTGGTAAGACCAAGCGATATGCAACTTCACCAACTCGTTCTAGGATGTCGAACAAGCCGACGGATTACGGGCTGAGCTTTTCGCGCTTCCTGAAACGTATCACATCTTGATCTCCCGAACAACCATGGGCAACTCTTCCTCTATCTGCGGGTGTTCAACACTTCCTCTATCGGTCTAGCTCTATGGGTTGTTGGATTTAAAGACCGGCTTTCGCTCTTGAAGATGAACATCGGATGATCTGGGACCTTGAATGCTACTTTTCTTTGGTGGCAGTCGATGGTAGCATAGAAGGTCCCCAACCTGTCCATGCCCAGAACCACGTCGAAGTTCGGCATATCTATCACCATGAAACTGGCGTAGAATTCTCGGCCACAGATCATCACATGACGCAGGTCGTATCCCATAGTAGACTTTATTACACCACTCCCCATGTTGATATTCTATCCAGTGACGTGGGGTTCCACTGGAATAGAGTGGATAGACACAAACTTTTATGACATGAAGCAGTAGGATGCTCCTGAGTCAAAAAGTACGAGTGCAGGATATAAGCTGCTAAGAGAATACCTATGTTTGTTAAAGGGAAAGGTTTATGGGTGATCTTAACTAAGAGTCGCAAACGAAAGATAATGAGTAAGGTACCGAAAATGATGATTGATTCAAAAGAAAAAGTACATGTGATGACTTGCCCTGTGGCCTTAGCTTCCTTAGCTGTCATGGTAAAGGTCCGGCTTTTGGGAGTGCTGCGTTGGGTCTACTGAAAAATGAGCTGCAGCTGAAGCAAGGGTGTTCCCCTCTGTTGTGCTCCCTGACTAGTTGCCCTAACTGGGAGGAGTGGTCGGCCCCCTTGTTTGGGCGCCCCATTGTTGGACAGCATATTGGCAGGACCAAGTTCCTCTTCCTTTGAGCACAGTTCCCAAGAGTGTGGTCATGAGATCCACAAGCTAGGCACAGCTTGTTCAGTATACGATTGTTCCTTCATAAAAAAATGAGGCAGTGCCTCACGTTTTGGGCATGTAAGCGTCGGCATGTAAAGCACGTGGACACTTGTCTTTGATATGATTAAATCCTAAAGCAGTGCCTCACGTGCCATACACGTGAGCACCGGCGTGCAAAACAATAGATGCCTGCCTCTGATAGGATTAAATCTTGGGGCGGCGCCTTACGTGTCAGGCACGTGAGCACCGGCGTGCAAAGCACGTGGGTACCTGTTTTTGTAAGAATTAAATTCTTTGGCTATGCCCACGTGCTTAGCACGTAAGCGGCAGCGCCCAAATTGGCTAAGTCTCTGAAATTTCCTTGACCTCATATTGTTCATTTCAGCCGAGCCTATATGCTCTGTTGATGGATCTTAACAAAATTTAATGATCCTTAACCATATTTCTAAGTTGATCTTAGTCTCATATAAGACTAACGTATTCTTAGTTAAAATAAATTGAGCCTATATGCTCATATATTTAAATTGATTTTAATCTAAAATCAGATTAACGGTTCTTAAATAAATAAAATATTCCCTGAACTAATAGAACATATAACCTAAGTTTAAACCCAAATTGAATATACGGATTTGGACTAATCCGCGCCCTACGGGCGACGACATAAAATAGCCTCCGTATACAATCCACGGGCAACCCCAAAATAAACCAAATATAACACGACACGAAGTGATCTGCCTGGAGCAGGATAAAGTTGTTATCGCAACGCGATAATATAATTAACTGCAGAGACTTGCGCTTGCAATGAAGAGCATCCCTACAATTAAAAACCCCTCATAAATGAGGGGGAATATGATAAAATCACGCTACAACGGTCGCATTCATCCAAACCTCCGATATACAGTGCCATAAATCAACTTGGTAATTTCGGAGAGGCGGATGGATATGTTCCAAATAATATCTGCCCCCAAATTCTAGCAAGACGACTTATCCCGGTTCGTCTCTGTTTTTGGCGGTAAACAGATTCTGGCACACCCGGTGGGACCTCTTCCTCTTTCTATTCCACACTTCATGTGTCGTGTTTCGCGAACAAAATCGTGGTTCTCTATATTCATAGTTGCTCTTGGATTCGAGATACTATAACTTGGTATTTTATTTCTGTGCTAGACTCAATGGCCTCCCATTGCACTTCCTACAACAATGACTCCCTCTCCATCCTAGCTGGAGGAGTAACATATAGGCCCAACGCGACCTCCATCTTCTCAATGCCGGTGGGACAGGTCACTCAGGCTACTACCGGGCTATTCTTTAGGACCATGCTCCCATCCATGAGGTTTGGCGCCTCAACACCCAAGAAGAAGCTCCCCGAAGGTCGATCTTTGATCGACTAGCTACCGTGACGGCTCCTATTAGCAAGTCGTCCAACTCCGGAGGTTCCGTCTTTAACAGGCTGAAAGAAAGCTCAAATGGGCTCATAAAAAAGCCTATGATTCCAGAGGGGGTTCCCCAAAACGGCTGACCTTCCTTGCTCCTGCCATGCGGGAAGCCAGCAAAAGTGCTTCATCTCCAAGAAGGTCGGTCTTCGACAGATTGGCCAACACTGCGCCAGCTCAGCCAAAAATGTTCGTCTTCTAAAGGCTGACACCAAACGAAGCTCCGCAGCAACGCCGGGGTCATGATGAAGACGCTTCCAATACTGAGGCAGTTCCTACACCAAGACATGCTTGACGTCGCCACTAGCGCCGAGTGAGACAGGCCGGGGGCAATTCTCCCTCTGGGCTTACCCCACCAACTCCTATGGTGGATATTGACGTTGTTGTTCCAACTGGAAACAACTTTGACCCGCTCAGAAGAGAGCGCAGAAACTCTCCGAAGGCGGTACCAAAGAGATCACCTTCGCCTATAGAAACTGCAGTTCAGGAAAAGCCGGAGCAACCGTATCAACGGCACTCCTCACAAACCCACAGAGTCTGGCGGAAAGTCTAAGACTCATTGCTCGATGAAAGCTATGCCCGTCGACTGAAAAAATCCAAGGTCCGACGAGGAAACGATTGCTCCTCCGCCATACAACAGGGGAGTTCTCATAAAGAGGTACCTGTCATAGTGGCTGCTCCTTCTCCAACCTCTTATAAAAGAGTGAGGCTGGAGAAAATTTTATCGCCAGCGCCAAAATCCAAAGTCGAAAGCTCCAAATGCTCTAGGTCTGGAGGCATAACCGTACACACAGCCAATATGACTAACGATAAAGAGGAGAGCCGTGCTTTTGCGAGTCACAGACCGCATACCTGGTCGTTGACAAAATCTCAGGAGCAACAACAGAAGCTCCAAAATATGCTAGCTAAAATGGCAGCACTTACGGAACCTAAAGAAAGTCCAGCAAAGAAACCGAACAGAGCCAGGAGCAATAAACCGATACAGAGTTCTTGCGATGAGTGCTGGAAAAGAAAGATAAGGAAGCTGCGAAGCAGGCTGCTAACATAAAACAGATGGATTTTCTTTTCCAAGATATGGTTGGGATTGTTTCCCCAATCAGAGCAAAGCTCTGTTCAAATTCCAAGATTGGAAATGAAGCGACGCTTCTGCTTCCCCCAATCAGAGAAAAACTCTGTTCAAATTCTTAGATTTGAAATGAAGCGACGCTTCTGCTTGCCCCAATCAGAGCAAAGCTCTGTTTAAAAATTCAAGAGTCAAAAATTGAAGCAACGCTTCAGATCCAGCACTCTGCGCTGCGCGCCACGTGTCGAACACGGGTGCGCTAGCGCAGTTGCGCTGCGCTCTGCGCTGCGCGCCACGTGTCGAACACGGGTGCGCTAGCGCAGTTGCGCTGCGCTCTGCGCTGCGCGCCACGTGTCGAAGACAGGTGCGCTAGCGCAGTTGCGCTGCGATCAAGGTCAAGATGCCTGGCTCTGTAATGATGATGGAAAAAGCCACCAGAAAAGAAAATTAAAATCAACTAATTTTATGAATTCTGGGATCTTCAAGATCCATGAGAAAACTCTTAAGAGTTCTTCATCAAAGATTAAGAAATTCACATATGATTTAGAAGAGCAAGGCTCTGTATTAAAATTCTAAAGGGCAAAAAAAATTGTGCGCTAGCGCTAGGCGCGCTGCGCGCCACGTGTCAAGCACGGGTGCGCTAGCGCTAGGCGCGCTGCGTGCCATGTATCAAAAAATGAGTGCACTAGCGCTAGCGCAATTGCACTGCGCTCGGCGCTATACACCTCAAATTAGAGCAAAGCTCTATTTCCAAGATTGGAAAGCGAAGCAATGCTTCATGAAAGGTACTAACATCAAATGCGCTTACAACAAGAGTCAAAGACTCTAAAGCGGCGCTCACGTGCAAAGCACAGAAGCGCTTCACCCATACAAGAATTACTTGCACTTTATTATAGCAAATTAAACTATACAGCGCATAAGCATAACAAAGAATTTAAAAAAAAACAAAGGAACACCTAACGGATAATAAAATACTTAATTAAAACATTTGTTTATTATTACATTGAAAAAAAGATCACCAAACCTGGGATCAAAAGGACAGGGGTTCGCAAAGCTAAGGAGAAGATTGTCCAGTTCCCTCTCCGTCTTCTCCATCATATCAAAACGGCGATCCTCCCGAGGAGTAGCCATCAAACGATCGACACCGCACTCATCAGAGAAAGTGGTGATGGCAACCCTACAAGACCGTATCTGGCTCAGCAAGTAGATGGAGCAATCCCTCAGGGCTTTAGTGATCAAGTGCACCTCGAAGAAGCACTCGATCTTGTCTTTGGCAGTAACGAGCATTGCCGATGACATCTCTGCTGGAGGAGGGGGAAGATCGGAGAGCACAGACGCAAGGATCATCCGAAGCCAAATAGAGTGTGGGGGAAGAGGAGACCCCACACGTGTCAAAAGATCGTACAGTGCAGCGTCGCACTGCTCATCCGTGAGAGAAGGATCCACCAAGCGCAGCAAAACGAGGAACAATGTCATGAATAGACACTTCCCACGGTTGTCGACGGGCATGTGGGCGGTTACAAGCCATAATTGAGAGGGTTATTTGGAGATGAGAAAAGAAAGAAGCTTTGCTTCGAATTATAAAGACTAGGCACAGAAAATTTTGTGCGCAGTGGAACTATTTCCAAGACTCGGGAAATGAAAGTTCTAGGGAATTCAAGTTTGACTTAAAAAGGAAGGTGAAAAAACACCTCTGTTGAAGCAACGCTTTAGATCTAGTGCTCTGCGCTGCGCGCCACGTGTCAAACATGGGTGCGCTAGCGCAGATGCGCTGCGCTGTGCGCCACGTGTCGAATGTTGGTGCGCCAGAGCTGGAATTAAAAATTCCCACCGTTAGATCAAAGGATCTAATAATAATGATAAATCATTAATTAACCAAAATTAAATTCTGTTAAGGAAAGATTCCTCAAAATCTTTCCAAACAACAAGATTATGCTTTAAGTACCGCTGGATCAACGATCCAATGGTAAATAATAAATTACCAAAGACAGAACAAATTCTGCATGGAAAGATTTTTCAATTTTATTAAAACAAGAAGGTTATCTTCTGTAAAACAGAAATCTTGGGATCAAAGATCCAATGGTGGGAAATATTCCCAAATCAATCAGGGAAAGATCTCTTAAAACTGATTTAATAAATCGTTTGGCCCTATATAAAAGACCCTAGACTTCAAGTCTAAGGAGAGAGAGAATACAGAAGAAGAGATAGAAAAACCCTCTGCAAAAAAGAGCAAGCTTTTAAGAAAAGAAGATTTTCTTCATCTTCAAGGTAAAAGAACCATGTTCTTGAATAACAGAGATGAAACCATCTCGTAAAAAGAAGAACCATTTTCTAAAAAGATCATAGATCTACAGAAAGACCAAGGTCTTTGATAAAAAGAAGAAGATCAAAAGATCTAATCATAAAATAATAAAAGAAGTATTTTTCTTCATTAACAGATCTTTTGATCTATAAAGGCAGAGCCTTTTATAAAAACAAGAACTTTTGTTCTTGGTTGTCGAGGCAAAGCCTCCTTAGAACAACATAAAATTTGTTCTTTGATCTTAAAATTGATCAGAAGCGCTTTGCGCTATTGAAAAGTGCATTGCACTTATGAACTGCGCCTTTGCGCTCCTTGCATTGGTGCTCAGTGCCAAAACGTGCCACGTGTCAACCATAGACACCACTTGCGCTTTGCGTCTTAAAAACAGAGCGCTGCGCTCATAGACTGGCGCTCAGCGCCAAGCGCGCCACGTGTCGCTCGCTGGCGCGCAAACAGACTAGCGCAAAGCGCTCATAAATGGAAAGCACAAATGCGCTAACGAACCAGCGTTTAGCGCTAAGCGCGACACGTGTCACCTTCGTGTGCGCTAGCGCAATGCGCTCTTTAATTGGCGCGAAGCACCTGACGCGCCACGTGGCGCACTATCGGAACACCACTTTATTTCTGATAAATGCTATGCATTTAATACAAGACAAAAGATGTCAGAGCCCAATGCTTAGCATTATTAAAAGGGGCTGAGCCCAAATAAAGGCTTAATAGCCAGAATAAAAATGTTAAAACATTTTAATTGGACTTAGCCCAATTCTGGCCATAAGTCCTCAACTTATTTTGAATTGAGCACATCTGCTCTTTCAACCAACTCACCTTGGTTCAAGGGTACATCTCTTCACTCCTTTGATATTTGTCGTTGTAATTCCTCAACGTCTTCAAAGAGGTGACGGGTCCCGACAACCACACATTTCATGGACTGTGGGGTCGTTAAACTCATGGACAATGATGTCCTTAACCTCGACTGTGATGTCTTAAAACTAACATCGGACTGTGGGGTCCTTAAACTCATGGACTATGATGTCCTTAACCTCGACCGTGATGTCTTAAAACTAACCTTGGACTGTGGGGTCCTTAAACTCATGGACTATGGTGTCCTTAACCTTGACCGTGATGTCTTAAAACTAACATCGGACTGTGGAGTCCTTAAAACCACGGACTATGATGTCCTTAATCTCGACCGAGATGTCTTAAAACTAACAATGGACCGTAATGTCCTTAAACTAATTATCGACCACGATGTCATTAAACTAAACAACAGAGTCCAAATGCTTTCTTGTTGGATCTAAACGATCCCGTTAAGTTAATCTTAGTCTAAATTAGACTAACGTATCCTTAACAATAGTTTAAGTTGATCTTAGTCCCAAATGAGGCTAACATATCCTTGAACCTAACCCCCAAACCCAAATCTAAGAAAGATACGGATTTGGACTAGTCCACGCCCTACGGGCGACAACATAACTTAGTTTCCGTATACAATCCACGGGCAACCAAACACAAAACAAACACCCACGACACGAAGTGACCATATGGAGAAGGAGAAAGTTGTTACCGCTATGCGGTAGCGTAATTAACTGCAGAGGCTTGCGCCTGCAGGGAAGAGCATCCCCACAATAAAAAAAACCCTCAAACGAAGAGGAATCTGACGATGTCTGCTACATCGGCCGCATCCGTTTAAACCTTCTATACACGGTGCCATAAATCAACTTGGCATCTTCGGAGAGGTGGACGGATATCACCAATTAGCATCTGCCCCCAGATTCAGGTAAGACGTCAGTCTTTCCCGATTTCCGGCGGTAAACAGATTCTGGCACGCCCGGTGGGACCTTTTCCTCTTTCCACTCCACACTTCGTGTGTCGTGTTCGCGAACCAATCGCGGTTTGCTAATGGTTGCCCTTGGATTTCGTGGTACTAAGATTTGGCATTTTTCTTGGTGCAGAAAGCAAAGGATCAATGGCGTTCACCTGCTCAAAGTTTTCCACATGCAACTGCAACCCACGTCCTGCCTCAACTAGAGGTATATCTTATGGGCCCCAGGCGGCTTCCCTGTTCACAATGCCGGTAGAACAGGTCACTCAAGCCAACACAAGATTGTTTTTCGGGACCATGCTCCCGCCAACGAGCTTCACCGCTCCTGTGCCAACACCGGAAGCTCCTAAGAAATCGTTCTTTGACCGGCTTACAGCTACTGCGGCCCATGATATAGGTCGTCTAGCACCAACACTTCAGTCTTCGTCAGATTGGGCCAGAGTTCCTGTGGGCCCATGATGAAGCCTGCAACTCAAGAAAAGGTTGCTCCGAAGAGAGTAACCAACCCTGCTCCTGAAGTTGTCAAGGAGGCTTCTCCTGCCAAGGGGTCGGTCTTTACAAAACTGACTGTCCCAACTCCCACTCCCGCTCCTGCAACTCAAAGGACATCAGTCTTCAACAGGCTGACACCAGCAATAGCCCCTCACCCGAACAAGGGGCAAGACAAAGCCATCCCCGTCACCGAACCAACTCCATCAGCTCGACACGCTCGACGTAGCCACTGGCGCCAGGTAAGGAAGGCCGGGGGAAACTCCCCCTCTAGGCTAACTCCACCAGCCCCAACGGTGGAAATTAATGCTGCAGTTCCAACCGGGAACAGTTTTGAGGAGCTAAACAACGTACGTAGGAACTCGCTAACTGCCATACTGAAAAGATCTTCGCCACCGGTGGAGACTGTCACAGAAATAAAGCGGGAGCAGTCCCCTCAACGGCTGTCTTCCGAAGTTTACAAAATCTGGCGACAAGTCCGAAAGTCGGTGGTGGATCAAGACTATCCCCGCCAGCAGAAGAAGCTGAAAGTCCGACAGGAAGAAAACCATCCTGTTAAGCCACAAAAGGCGACGGCTACCCAGGTGCCCACTGCAATGGCCCCCTCAACTTTGACCGCTCATGAGAAGAGAAGGCCGGAGAAAATTCCTATGCCTGCGACAAATGTCAAAGGCACTAAGCCCAAACGCCCTAAGTCTGGGGGCATAACGGTCCATACTATTTACATGGCATCTAGGAAAGAGGATAGCCGCGCTTCTACGGGCCACCGTCCACTCACCCGATCCATCATAAGAGCTCAGGAACAACAGCAACAGAAGCTTCAGGAGATGCTGACTGAGATGGCCGCACTCACCGGCCAAAAGAAAGCCCGGAAACATCCACGGGCGGCGCTGTGATCAGGAAACTGATGCTGAATTCCTTCAGAGAATGCTTGAGAAGAAGGACAAAAAGGCTGCGGAACAAGCGGCCAATATAAAGTAAATGGGCCTTCTATTCCAAGATATGGCGGGCATGATGATCCAGCCGGATCCTCCAGCCGAAGATCCTCCAGTAATAATTGAAGATGAAAGAGGTGAAACATCGAATCCCCTGCCAGTTCTGTCAACAACCAAGGAGGAGACAATCACTAAAGCTGCCCTGGATGACTATATTGCTCAGCAAATAAGAGTTCACCAGGCAAATGAAGCGGCTGGCCAAGTTGTCAAAATTGGACGACCGTATCCAGGCTGGTATGACCAGATAAAGTACCCTCCGGGCTACATGATCCCGAAATTTCATGTGTACAAAGGGACAGGCAATCCCCATCAGCATGTCACCTAGTTCAGGGCTCTGTGCGGCAACACCGGTGGTGATGATAAGCTTTTGCTCCACCAATTCGTCGGCAGCTTATTGGAAACAGCGTTTGAGTGGTGCTCCGTACTCCCAAATGACTCCATCAAAACTTTCGCAGAAATGGAGTTGTTGTTCACCCAGCGATTCATGAGTGCTAGTGAACGCACCCCAATAACGGCATTGATTAATGCCAGGGTGAAGCCGGGCGAGATCTGGGTTCAGTACGCAATCCGATGGCGGAACTTGTGGTCGAAGTGCGAACAACGCATTGAAGAAGCACCAGCGGTGGGCATGTTCGTGGGTACTCTAGACCCTCATGCAACTATTTCACATTTCATGATGTTCTTCAAACTGACCACATTCCAGGCTTTAATCGACAAGCTAGCCCAGATGGATCAGATGGGTCACAGACCGTCTCCTCCGAAGCCGGAACCGCGGAACGAAAAGGGTAAAGGGAAGGAGACCTTCGCTGCGAACACCCAACAGCAGCCCAGTGCTCCAAGTCTAACGGATCAATTGGAGGAGAGACAGCGCTATTACAATGAGAAAATGAAGCGCCCTTACTCATTCCCGTGGGATAAAACGAAGAGGCTGTTCGAGCTGGCGATGCGCAACAGGCTTATCAATTTGCTGAATCCATGGCGACCACTACAACCCAGCGAAGTGAATAATCCCAATTATTGCCCTTACCACCAAACGGTAAGCCATCCGATCGAAGATTGCTTCGTCTTTAATGGATGGATCGAGGATTAGTACCAACAGGGCAAGTTCGCGCTGTCCGAAAAGTGGAAAGTGAGCCCACCACAACCGCACACTCTTAAGAAGATGGACACACCGGGGGAAACATGCTCTTTTGTTGAAGAAACTCCATGGGAGGTCGTTCTTTCAGCCAAAACCAAAAGGATGTTGAATGATCTCCAAACATGCCCTGCGATCAGGTGTAAAAATCCGCTGGAACCCCAGATCATCGAAGGGATGCTGAAGCCGCGCCCAACTCCAAAGATTGGTGGTGATAGCCAACGTGCTCACACCCAGCCGTCGAAATCTTCGAAAAAGAAGAAGAAATCCAAGAAGCCCGTGAAGCCTGGCGACAAGCGCACGGACCTACAGAAACATATTGACGCGCTGGAAGAGTATAACCAGAAGGCGCGGACCCCAATCACGCTTCAAGAGTCCCTCGTCCACGTCCTTGAGGACGAAGATGATTGAGAAGACTCGTCGGATGGATCTGAGGATTACGTAGCAAGTTGTCATATGATCTCTCACTCGTCTACAGACGATGAAGAATCTCCTTGCACAGAGAGACCGGGGGCAGGTCCCGAGCTGGAACTTTTATGGCCGTCAGACGAAATGATCGACGCCTTCCTGAATGAAATTCATTTGAAAAGTAAAGCCGATCGGGAGCGTGAGATGGCCATATTTGAAAAAGCCAAATGCCGGCGAATAGACGAAAGAATCGAAACACTCCCGCCGAATCAAAGGACATCTGTCATAGATAAAAATAAGTTCAAGACGAGGAAAAGGTTTGCTAAAGCCATATCAATGGGAATGAAGCTACCACCCTCTGAAGGAAACACTCTCGGTGAAGCAGAGATGCATCCTAGCTACTGCCTATATCATCGAAAGGTGGCACACCCCACCGAAGAGTGCAACGCTTTTAAAAGATGGTGGCAAGGGTATGTTGTTCACCGGCAACATTTTAAGCGGATGAAACGCAAAACTCGTAGGGAGCAGAGAAGTACGACTGAGGAGCACCGGCAACTGTCGCATGGTCAACGCCGGGGGATCGTAAGTTCTCACCGTCGGGAGCGACTCTGACGAGGAGATGGCTCTTGGCCCTCTCTTTAAAGAATCCACCTTAGGGAAAGAGGAAGAGCCAAAGACCTGCGAAAATATTCAGCTGCGCAACCGCACGCTGCCCGAAAAGAATCTTGGGCCCTCGAACAGCGGGTCGAATAGAAAAGACAAAGGAAAAGAAAAGGCCTCTGAGGATATCACCCTAGATGACCAAGTCATGAAAGAGCTGACTGCCAAGGACCCGCTAAAGAAAAGTAAGGTGGATTATAACGTCCTGGCGCACTTGAGGAAGTTACCCTCGCAGCTCAGCATTCTCGACGCCCTTTTACTATCAAAAGAAGCAAGAGATTCATTGATCAAGGCGCTATAAGAGCCAGAGCAATTCCAAGATTTTCTCGCCGAAGAAAAGATGAAGAACGAGCTGGAGGAAGTACACACAGCCGATATCACCTTCGGCGAAGAAGACCTCCTCCTTGGGACGTGCGAGCACAACCGTCCCCTCTATGTCTCAGGGTACTGCCACGATATAAAGATAGGCAAAATCCTGGTCGACAATAGGTCTTCCGTCAATTTCCTTAACGTACGAGTGTTGAAGGAAATCTGTATGAGCGTCCAGCACCTCGCTCGTGATAAAATCACCATCTCCGATTTTGACTCCCAGTCATTACGGACTCTCGGGTCTGTGATACTGACGCTGCGCTTCGGGCTGCTTGTCACAGACATTAAGTTTCACGTCATTGACGCCAAGACATGCTATAACGCTTTGCTCGACCGGCCTTGGTTACACGAGTACAACATCATCCCTTCTACACAACATCAGTGTATGAAATACTTTAAGGATGGTCTCGAGTATACCGTAACAGGAGAGTTGAACCCATTCTCCATGAACAAAGTCAGCAAGTACAAAGATGTAAAATACTTCTTGCCAGATTTCGAGGACACGGAGAGATGTCACAAACCGGAGAACAAAGATATCACCACCATTCCGGTCTTCGGGAGTGATACTGAAGAAGAGGCAGAGATAGATTATTCAGGTCCACCCCAGTATAACAAGCCGGGACTGTCCGCTCCTATGTTGATCTTTGGCAGCGACTCGAAAGATGAGGTTAATGCTATATTCTCCGCTCGGCCACCAATACAAGCATTCGCTGGTGATAATCAGAGTTTGCAAATTACCATGATTCCGTGGGAGCACTACAAAGATCTCGACGCACTTAAAGCTTATAGTGTGCAAGAGCTACAAACATTTTACGTCCCTCCCCGGCGAAAAGGTGAACAAGCAATCCTATTCTATCGATCCACGGAAACAAGAGTGGAGAAAGAAGTTTGGCATGGCGCCGATTCCACGCTTGACAGGCTCCAGCCCATCCGTCTGCCTAGATATTACACAGAAGGCTTGAAAAGGCTATTGAGGCACCAAGGCATACCTCTTAAACAAACTACGCGACAAGCGCGATTCTATAACAGGATCTGGAACGTTCCTGGAACTCAGCGCAAGTTGTCCAGTGGGTGAATGGAAACGATCGGGCTTGGATATGTTCGGTCCAAGAATTGGGAGCTACTCCACGACTGTTACGGCGTACATGACTTTGATGAAGAAGGGGATGCTCAGTGGGAGAATGCTAACCCTGAACCAGAAAGAGCCCCCGACGTGAAAATGCCCAGTCCGTCATTCGACGAACAAATGGACAAGCTTATAAGGGAAGCAGGTCAAAAGGTTCGAAACGACCACATTCGTGAAATGACCATCTATGAGAAAGCCAGGATGCAACGCCTTCTTTAACAGGCTGCGAAAGATGAAAATACTCCTCCCTGTCAACCCGCTGTGAAAAAGGCCCGACGTAGAGGCGGAAACAAACCAAAGAACGGGAAAGGCGTTCGACAGCGATAAAGCGGGACCAAGAAGCCATGCGATCGAGAACCGAGCAACCCAGATTCATCTCTTATAAAGAAGATGGGTCGAGCATACTCCTTTCCTCAAGACAAGATAAAGAAGATACTTTATCTTTCCATAAAACATCAAATGATTATCCTCCCGGAGTCCAAGCACCCCGAGCAAACAGGCGAAGTCTCTCACCCTGACTATTGCTCCTATCATAGGGCAATAGGACATCCTCTCGAAGATTGCTTCACTTTCAAGAACTGGTTCGAAGGCCAATATCAGCAAGGCAGGTTCGCTCTATCCAGCAGCTGGAGGGTAACGCCGCCGTAGAAGCATGAACCTAAATCCGCGAGAGTAGAACCAGATCAATATCGGTCTTGGAAGCGAGCTCGTATTTTTCATATCATAACACTATCAAAAGAAGAGCCTGAGAATATGGATGACCTCCCCTGGTGCTTCGAAAACAATGATGACGAGGTGATCTCAGAGTTTCCACCGGCGCCAGAAGAGCTGGAAGATGGAATACATACGACTGTAGATAACCTCAAGAAAATTGATTTGGGGAAGGCGAGTGACCCGCGGCTGACATTCGTCAGTGAGCTATTGTCTGAAGAGAGGGTGGCTGCGCTGAAGGACGTGCTCATGCAGCATAAAGATTGCTTCGCATGGAACTATTCTGAGATGCCAGGACTAGATCCAGAGATTGCTGTCCATAAATTGGCAATATCCACGGACGTCAAGCCAATCAAACAAGCGCCAAGGAGAATCGGGCTTGAGCTTGAAATGAGCATCAACGCCGAGGTTAAGAAGCTAATCGACTCCGACTTCATCCAAGAGGTTCAGTACCCTGATTGGATCGCCAACATCGTTCCAGTGATGAAGAAAAATAGGACGGTGCGCATATGTGTAGACTTTCGGGATCTCAATAAAGCTTGCCCGAAGGACGACTTCCCAGTATCGGTCACTGAGCTGATGATAGACAATACGTCCACTCACGAAATCTTCTCCTTCATGGACGGATCGTCAGGATACAATCAGAGGATGCATCCTGAGGACCAGAAACATACCGCTTTCCGGACCCCTTTTGGTATATTTTGCTACAAGGTGATGCCTTTCGGTCTAAAGAACGCCGGTGCTACATATCAGAGGGCCATGGCGAAGATCTTCGATGACCTCATACATGAAATTGTCGAATGCTATATCGACGACCTCGTGGTTAAAAGCAAATCATACGAGGAACATCTTGAGCATCTGAAGATCGTATTTCAACGCCTTCGGCAATACAACTTGAAGATGAACCCTCTCAAATGCGTATTTGGAGTTTCCTCGGGCAAATTCCTAGGATTCGTCGTCCGACACCGAGCATCGAGATAGATCTGTCAAAGATCAAGGCAATTATGGAGATACCCCCGCCAAGAACTCTCAAGCAATTGCGGTTTCTCTCAGGGAAGCTCGCGTATATTCGGCGATTTATAGCCAATCTTTCAGGCAAGTGTCGTCCTTACAGTCACCTGATGAAAAAGGGGACCTATTTTGTCTGGGATCACAAATGCCAAAGCGCGCTGGACGAAATCAAGCAATACTTACAGAATCCGCCAGCGCTGGCTGCTCCGGTCAAGGGAAAGAATCTCTTCCTGTATATGACAGCCCTCGAAGGTTCCTTAGGCGCATTATGGGCACAAGAGAACGACCAAGGGAAGGAGAGAGCCCTCTACTATTTGAGTCGAGTTCTACTGGGGGCAGAAAGCAATTATTCTCCCATCGAAAAACACTGCCTGGCATTGATCTTCGCGATAACGAAGCTCAGGCACTATGCGCTGGCGCATGAAGTCCGTCTCATATCGAAAGTGGATCCCCTCAAATATTTGATGTCGAAGGCCATACTGACGGGACGACTCGCTAAATGGGCCCTGCTCTTGATGGAGTTCTCAATAACCTATCAGCCTCTTAAGGCAGTGAAAGGCCAGGCCATCGCTGAGTTCCTCGCCGAACATCCGATACCGGCCGATTCTTCCTTGAATTGCGAACTGCCAGAAGAACATGCGTTTGATGCGATCGACGGTGGTGATACCCGATGGGAACTTTATTTTGATGGAGCATCTTCCATTAAGAAGCGCAAACAGAACACGCCAATAATCAAATCGGGGGTAGGACTCATCTTCGTCACTCCATAAGGAGGGATAATGCGCTTTGCTTTCTCCTTAACAGAGACGAGGACAAACAACGAAGCCGAGTATGAAGCTTTGATAGCAGGCCTCAAGATCGCCATCGACATGGGAATCGAAAACCTGCTTATATACGGAGACTCCCAACTGGTCGTCAGTCAAGTAAATGGCGACTACCAAACGTGCAAACCAGAGTTGGAAAAGTATGGCGAGAGGGTACGGCAATTGCTGACCCAAATACCTTCCTACACCTTGGAAAGCATACCGCATGCGGAAAAAAGCAAAGCGGATGCATTAGCCAAGCTTGCTAAAGAATTGGCCGATGAGAACTTCGATGACGTAATAATCGTGGTACAAAGCCGTCGGGTTCTTGCACCGGCAGAAATATCTCCAGAATCATCCGAGGAAAAGGAAGCGACCGAGTAAATGGCTCTATAAGTAAAAGACCGAAGAAAGGTTGAGGATTGGAGAGAAGTCTTTATAGACTACTTCAAATCCCGTCGAACGCCTGAAGATGCGTCCTCAAAACATCAGCTCATGAAGCGAGCCTTATCTTTTGCCTTCGTCAATGACACTCTATACAAGAGGTCATTTGCTTCTCTGTGGTTGAGATGCCTGGGACCTGAAGAAGCAGGAAGAGTCATCCAAGAAGTTCACGACGGGCTCTGCGGTTCTCACCAAGCTGGCCCTAAGATGAAGCTGAAGATCAAACGGATGGGTTACTATTGGCCCATGATGGTTCAGGATTGCCTCGAGTATGCGAAGCAATTCCACTCATGCTAGATCCATAGGGACTTCATCCACCAGCATCCAAATCCACTACATCCGACGGTAGCTAGCTGGTCGTTAGAAATGTAGGGAACTGACATAATCGGCCCCATCGAACCAGCGTCGTCCAGAGAACATCGATTCATTTTGGCGACGACTGATTACTTCTCCAAATGGGCAGAAGCAGTACCGCTGAGGGAAGTGAAGACGAAGAATATCCTCCATTTCTTCAAGACACACGTCATTTATCGGTTTGGAACTCCGAGATGGATCCTATCCGATTACGGGCCAGCCTACAGAAGCCACAAAATCAGCCGCTTCGCACAACAACATAACATAGACTGGAGATATTCATCAGTCTATAATCCCGGAGTTAACGGTCTAGATGAGGCTTTCAACAAGACCTTGATGAAGATCGTGAAAAAGACGGTGTACCGAAACAAGAAGGACTGGCATGAGAGACTGCATGAAGCTCTCTGGGCGTATCGAACTACGTTCAAGTCTGCCACGAACACAACTCCATACGCATTGGTATTCGGTACAGAAGCGGTACTCCCCCTCGAGATAGAGTTACCCTCTCTACGAGTGGCAGTTCACTACGAGCTAACGGACGAAGAGAACGCTCACCTTCGGCTTGAGGAGCTCGACGCCTTTGATGAAACTCGGCTCATAGCACAACAAAATCTGGAAGCTTATAAAGTAAAGATGATGCGCTCATATGAAAGATTGACCAGGCCGAGAACATTCCGCCAAGGCGAACTCATACTAGTAGTTAAAAGACCTATGATCCCTAATCGTGCTAAGTGGGGAAAATTCGAGCCGAACTATGAAGGCCCATATATCATACACAAGGTCTACCAGGGTAGAGCCTATCTACTCATGGACATGCATGGCGAAAGGCCCTTCAGGCCAATAAATGGTCGCTTCTTAAAGAAATACTACGCTTGACGAGTCATGGCCTAGGTCAATGATAGATGACGATGACTATGTCCGCTCGCTATCTTCCTAAGCCCAAACTCTATAAGTAATAACCGGCTTACTTAACAGCGGACCGAAACGTTCTTAAACTAACGACGGACCGAAACGTCCTTAAACTAACGACAGACCGACACGTCCTTAAACTAACAGCGGACCGAAATGTCCTTAAACTAACAACGGACCGAAACGCCCTTAAACTAACAACGGACCACTATGTCCTAAAACTAGTTGTTGACCGAGATGTCGATAAACTACGGTGGATTGCAGCATCCTGAAGCTGATACAAAAAAAAGAAGAAAGGATAAAAAAAAGGAAAACGGTATGTCCATAAGCAAAGTGGGCACGGATGAAAACCTGAAAGGGCTCCGTGAGTAAAAACAGCAGGGCTACCGGCGAGTCTTGTGAAAACCCGAAAGGGCGCAACCTCGTTTGAATAAAAAAAGAGGAAAAAAGGAAAAACGGTATGTCCATAAGCAAAATGGGCACGGATGAAAACCCGAAAGGGCTCTGTGAGTAAAAACAGCAGGGCTACCGGGGAGTGTTTGTGAAAACCCGAAAGGGCGCAACCTCGTTAAAAGAAACTTGCAGGGTCCTCTCGATCTTGTGAGGAGAAATCACTCGCGTGAGATCCTTACGACTCACAAGGGAGCAACACACTTAGGAATCCTCACGATTCTTAAGGAGAAATTACACCTACGGGATCCTCTCGACCCGTAGGGAGAACCCTCTTATGGGACCCTCATGGCTCATAAGATTCAAAAGTCTTAAGTTACAGAGACCTGAACCTGTTCTTAAGCAGTCCCCACAACCTCCAATACTGCCCTACAAGCGGCTCAATGCCGACCCTTGTATACAATCCACGGGCGCGAATAAACATTTCCCTAACAAAGTCCCATCCGTGACTAGGGATATGTTCGCACGATGAACAACCCTTGTGAGTCCCCTTGACTTATAAGGAGAAAACTCTCTTGTAAGATCCTTACGACTTACGAAAGAACATGCACTTAGGAGTCCTCATAATTCCTAAGGAGAAAACGCACCTATGAGATCCTTACGACTTGTAGGGAGAAATACCTTTATGAGACCCTTACGGTTCATGAAGTCAAAAGCCTTAGTTGACAGGATCTTAACCCTGTTTACTAAGCCACCTTTGTCTGATATCGACAAAGGCAAATGATGATTCGCTCCTGGCAATATCCCAGTTATAGCGGTGCTGATGCCGAAATCGGTGTCTAATCCTAAGCTTGCAGCGAAAAGCCAGCGAGCCACACATGCATACGAAATAACCAAAATGATGGGGCAACTTGCAACAAAATCAGCAAGTAAAAAAAAATGTATGCGTGCAAATAGCCGAAATGATTGGGCAACTCGCAATAAAAAGCAGCAAGTAAAAATAAAATAAATAGCCGAAATGATTGGGCAATCGCGACCTTCGCGATATAAAAAGCTGAAATGATAGAGCATCGCGGAAAGAAATAAAATAAAAATAAAAATGAAATTTATGCCCTACAGGTGATATCACAGCAATCCCTGTATACAATCCAGGGGCGCAAATAAAGAAGGAACCACACCTTTCCTCCACAGGTTTCATCAGAAGAAGAAGCCAAATCTCGACGGTTCACATATAGCCTGGAGATCATCTCAACATTCGTCTCATTACAACAGACACAATATCAAGAAAAGCGGAACAGTGGCAACTCCCAGTTCCATGACTCGGCGGTGCACAGATAACCAAGAGTCAAACCCCGACTCCGTGAAATGCGGATAAAGTAAAAATTCCTGGTTACGTGGAACGCGGCAATGACCCCGTGGGAAACGTCCAAAGCGGATCCTGGTCCTCGCAGAGCATGGCAGTGAACTCGTGTGAAGCATCCAGAGTGGAGCCTGGTCCTCGCCGAATACTGCAGTGAACCCGTGGGAAGCATCTAGAGCAAAGTTCCTGGTCACGTGGAACACGGATTATGTCACTCCTGACCACGTGGAAAACGTCCAGAGTGGATCCTGTTCCTCGCAGAGCATGGTAGTGAACCCGTGTGAAGTATCCAGAGCGGAGCCTAGTCCCCGCCGAACACGGCAGTGAACCCGTGGGAAGCATCTAGAGCAAATTTCCTGGCTACGTGGAACGCGGATTATGTCACTCCTGACCCCGTGGAAAACTTCCAGAGCGGATCCTGGTCCTCGCAGAGCACGGCAGTGAACCCGTGCGAAGCATCCAAAGCGGAGCCTAGTCCTCGCCAAACACGGCAGTGAACCCGTGGGAAGCATCTAGAGAGAAATTCCTGGCTACGTGGAACACGAATTTTGTCACTCCTGACCCCGTGGAAAACGTCCAGAGCGGATCCTGGTCCTCGCAGAGCACGGCAGTGAACCCGTGTGAAGCATCCAGAGCGGAGCATAGTCCTCGCCGAACATGGCAGTGAACCCGTGGGAAGCATTTAGAGCAAAATTCCTGGCTACGTGGAACGCGGATTATATCACTTCTGACCCCGTGGAAAACGTCCGGAGCGGATCCTGGTCCTCGCAGAGAACGGCAATGAGCCCGTGCGAAGTATCCAAAGCGGAGCCTGGTCCTCGCTGAACACGGAAGTGAACCCGTGGGAAGCATCCAGAGCAAACATTGGACTGTGGGGTCCTTAAACCCTTGGACTATGATGTCCTTAACCTCGACCGTGATGTCTTAAAACTAACATTGGACTGTGAGGTCCTTAAACTCATGGACTATGATGTCCTTAACCTCGACCGTGATGTCTTAAAACTAACATTAGACTGTGAGGTCCTTAAACTCACGGACTATGATGTCCTTAACCTCGACCGTGATGTCTTAAAACTAACATTGGACTGTGAGGTCCTTAAATTCATGGACTATGCTATCTTTAACCTCGACCGTGATATCTTAAAATTAACAACGGACTGTGGAGTCCTTAAATCCACGGACTATGATGTCCTTAACCTTGACCGTGATGTCTTTAAACTACGGTATCCTGGAAAACGTCCAGAGCGAAGCCTGGTCCTCGCCAAACACCGCAGTGAACCCGTGGGAAGCATCCAGAGCAACCCCTGATTCCGTGAAATGCGGATAAGGACAACTTTACCCATCACTTGCGGGTCCTCACGACTCGTAAGGGAGTAAATTCTCTTGTGAGATCCTTAAGACTTTCAAGAGAAAACGCACTTAGGAATCCTCACGATTCTTAAGGAGAAATTACACATACGGGATCCTCTCGACCGGTAGGGAGAAAATTCTTTATGAGACCCTTACAGCTCATAAAGTTGAAAAGTCTTAGGTGACAGATCCTAACCCTGTTTTCTAAGCCATCGCCGCTCTACAAAGAGCCCAAGACTGACAGCTATATGCTATCTACAGACCGCGCTTGCTAAAATCACATGGCAACAACACAGCAAAGAGAAGAAAGCAATAGAAAGAACGTCTGATCTGCATTTAATTAAGCGTTCGAGGCATACCCATTCATGCATGTGCAAAAGATTTAGAACATGAAATAAAACACGCTAAAATGAGAAATTTGCCATTCATATTGCAAAAAGGTTCTTACAATTACGAAAGCAGTAAACAAAGACATTATCAAAATAATTACAATGGAAAAACCTCGGATCCAGGGCATGGATTGAGGAATTCGAAAGTAAGGCCGTCTAGAGTCTTTCTAGCCTTTCTGACCATTCTCGTGTGCATCCTTTCGCGCTCACGCGTGTCAAGATCTTCGGCAATGCCCCCCACCCTTTGATAAGAAGTAATTATCGTCGTCTGTTGAAAAATTTGATGCAGAATATCAATGAGGCTATCTCGCCGTTTTTTCGAGATCAGCCCCGAGCGGTACACTGAATGCACCTTGTCTTCGGCATCACAGCGTATTAAGCGGCATGGACTCATGAAACCCCGGAAGTGCTCTCCAAATTGCTCTCAGTACGACTTTCAAGAGAGTAGAACGGCGAGGAAGCAACCAACCAACGCGTGCATACAGACGACCCATAATCTCCGCACACTGGACATCTATAAACTCTTGGTTTTGGTGACGGCCCTGTATGCGGATATCCTCATAAGTAATGAACTCGTTCAGACTATATAAATGAACAGCCATAGTGCCTGAAAGAAACATCATTAGAAAATTAGCAATGAGGAAAAATAGACACAGGGAGTTAAATTCCTTGAGAGCAATGCTCTGCACACAGGAGTGACACCTATCAAAACCAATTATGAGGGGAATTTAAAGAAATTCTCCGAGAACGCTGAGAGCCTTGCTCTGAGAAGATGATATAATCCAGCAAATAATAATAATAATAATAAAATTCCATTTTTGATCCTCATGATCCATGAACAAACTCTTAAAAGTTCTTCTATATGATTTAAAAGGGGCAAAGCCCCATTAATGAATTAAGAAATTATAAATCCTTTTAGAGAGTAAAGCTCTATTAATGGAACCCTAAAAGGGTTCTCTTTAGATCAAAGATCTATAAAGAGCAAAGCTCTGTTAATGAGTTAAACCCCAGTTTATTAAAAGTTTTAAACTATACCTAAGTTTTGACAGAGTTTTACTCTTGAAAAGTTCTTAAACTGAAGAGTAACGCTCTGAATAAGAGAAAATTCTCAAGAAAGAAGATGAAAATTATCTAAGGGACTAAAGGTCCTATTTATAGGCATTAAGAGCCGTTTCAACTTCCAAAAGTTGATTCAACGGCTAAAATGCTATCCCCGCCGCGCTCACGTATGGGCCACGTAAGCGCAACGGTGGGAGGGCATTTGTTTCCCCAATCAGAGCAAAGCTCTGTTCAAATTCGAAGATTGGAAATGACGCGACACTTCTGCTTCCCCCAATCAGAGCAAAGTTCTGTTCAAATTCCAAGATTTGAAATGAAGCGACGCTTCTGATTCCCCCAACCAGAGCAAAGCTCTGTTTAAAAATTCAAGAGTCAAAATTGAAGCAACGCTTCAGATCCAGCACTCTGCGCTGCACGTCACGTGTCGAACACGGGTGCGTTAGCGCAGTTGCGCTGCGCTCTGCGCTGCGTGCCACGTGTCGAACACAGGTGCGCTAGCGCAGTTGCGCTACGCTCAAAGTCAAGATGCCTGGCTCTGTAATGATGATGGAAAAACCCACCAGAAAAGAAAATTAAAATCAACTAATTTTTATAAATTCTGTGATCTTCAAGATCCATGAGAAAACTCTTAAGAGTTCTTCATCAAAGATTAAGAAATTTACATATGATTCAGAAGAGCAAGGCTCTGTATTAAAATTCTAAAGGGTGAAAAAAAATTGTAGCAACGCTTCAGGTTCCGCGCCAGACGCACGGTGCGCCACGTGTCAAGCACGGGTGCGCTAGCGCTAGGCGCGCTGCGCGCCACGTGTCAAGCACGGGTGCGCTAGCGCTAGGCGCGCTGCGCGCCACGTGTCAAAACACGAGTGCGCTAGCGCAATTACGCTGCGCTCGGCGCTACGCACCTCAAATTAGAGCAAAGTTCTGTTTGCAAGATTGGAAAGCGAAGCAATGCTTCATGAAAGGTAATAACATCAAATGCGCTTACAAAAAGAGTCAAAGACTCTAAAGCAGCGCTCACGTGCAAAGCACAGAAGCGCTTCACCCTTGCAAGAATTACTTGCACATTATTATAGCAAATTAAACTATGCAGCACATAAGCATAAAAAAGAATTAAAAAAAACAAAGGAACACTTAACGGATAATAAAATACTTAAATAAAACATTTTTTTATTATTACATTCAAAAATGATTACCAAACATGGGATCAAAAGGACAGGGGTTTGCAAAGCTAAGGAGAAGATTGTCCAGTTCCCTCTCCGTCTTCTCCATCATGTCAAAACGGCGATCCTCCCGAGGAGTAGCCATCTAACGATCGACACCACACTCCTCAAAGAAAGTAGTGATGATAACCCGACGAGCCCATATCTGGCTCAGCAAGTAGATGGAGCAATCCTTCAGGGATTTAGTGATCAAGTGCGCCTCGAAGAAGCACTCGATCTTGTCTTCGGCAGTATCGAGCATTGCCGAGGACATCTCTGCTGGAGGAGGAGGAAGATCGGCGAGCACAGACGCAAGGATCATCCGAAGCCAAATAGAGTGTGGGGGAAGAGGAGACCCCACACGAGTCAAAAGATCGTACAGTGCAGCGTCACACTGCTCATCCGTGAGAGAAGGATCGACCAAGCGCGCAGCAAAACGAGGAACAATGTCCTGAATAGGTACTTCCCACGGTTGTCGACGGGCATGTGGGCGGTTACAAGCCATAATTGAGAGGGTTCTTTGGAGATGAGAAAAGAAAGAAGCTTTGCTTCGAGTTATAAAGACTAGGCACAGAAAATTTTGTGCGCAGTGGAACTATTTCCAAGACTCGGGAAATGAAAGTTCTAGGGAATACAAGTTTGACTTAAAAAGGAAGGTGAAAAGACACCTCTGTTGAAGCAACACTTCAGATCCAGTGCTCTGTTGAAGCAACGCTTCAGATCCAGCGCTCTGCGCTGCGCGCCACGTGTCAAACACGGGAGCGCTAGCGCAGTTGCGCTGCGCTGCGCGCCACGTGTCGGACGTAGGTGCGCCAGCGCTGGAATTAAAAATTCCCACCGTTAGATTAAAGGATCTAATAATAATGATAAATTATTAATTAACCAGAATTAAATTCTGTTAAGGAAAGATTCCTCAAAATCTTTCCAAACAAAAAGATTGTGCTTTAAGCACCGCTAGATCAACGATCCAATGGTAAATAATAAATTACCAAAGACAGAACAAATTCTTCATTGAAAGATTTTTCAATCTTATTAAAACAAGAAAATTATCTCCTGTAAAATAGAAGTCTTGGGATCAAAGATCCAACAGTGGGAAATATTCCCAAATCAATCAGGGAAAGATCTCTTAAAACTGATTTAACAAATCGTTTGGCCCTATATAAAGGACCCTAGACTTCAAGACTAAGGAGAGAGAGAATACATAAGAAGGGCTAGAAAAACCCTCTGCAAAAAAGAGAAAGCTCTTAAGAAAAGAAGATTTTCTTCATCTTCAAGGTAAAAGAACCATGTTCTTGAATAACAAAGATGAAACCATCTCGTAAAAGGAAGAACCCTCTTCTAAAAAGATCATAGATCTACAGAAAGACCAAGGTCTTTGATAAAAAGAAGAAGATCAAAAGATCTAATCATAAAATAATAAAAGAAGTATTTTACTTCATTAACAGATCTTTTGATCTATAAAGGCAGAGCCTTTTATAAAAACAAGAACTTTTGTTCTTGGATCTCGAGGCAAAGCCTCCTTAGAAGAACATAAAATTTGTTCTTTGATCTTGAAATTGATCAGATGCGCTTTGCGCTATTGAAAAGTGCCTTGCACTTATGAACTGCGTCTTTGCTGTCCTTGGATCGGCGCTCAGCGCCAAAACGTGCCACGTGTCAACCATAGACACCACTTGCGCTTTGCGTCTTAAAAACATAGCGCTGCGCCCATAGACTGGCGCTCGGCGCCAAGCGCGCCATGTGTCGGTCGCTGGCGCGCCAACAGACTAGCGCAAAGCGCTCATAAATGGAAAGCGCAAATGCGCTAATGAACCAGCGCTTAGCGCTAAGCGCGACACGTGTCACCTTCGTGTGCGCTAGCGCAATGCGCTCTTTAATTGGCGCAAAGCACATGACGCGCCACGTGGCGCACTATCAGAACACCACTTTGTTTCTGATAAATGCTATGCATTTAATACAAGACAAAAGATGTCAGAGCCCAATACTTAGCATTATTAAAAGGGGCTGAGCCTAAATAAAGGCTTAATAGCCCGAGCAAGAATAAAAATGTTAAAACATTTTAATTGGACTTAGCCCAATTCTGTCCATAAGACCTCAACTTATTTTGAATTGAGCACATCTGCTCTTTCAACTAACTCACCTTAGTTCAAGGGTACATCTCTTCACTCCTTTAATATTTGTCGTTGTAATTTCTCAACGTCTTCAAAGAGGTGACGGGTCCCGACAACCACACATTTCATGGACTGTGGGGTCCTTAAACTCATGGACTATTGTAACAACCCTAATTTTTCTTTACACTTTTCTATACAAATTTTTTCAAAATCCATAAAGGAGTATTTTAACCTGAGGACAATATATAAGCAAATATTTTGTTTTTAAATAACTCAATTTTTAGTGTACATAAAATTGTTTTAAAATTAAAATATACTTGGGGTATTTAATGTTGTGTAAGTCCACGTTGCCCACCCCGGTACTTACAAGGAGGCGGAAAACGGAATAAAAATCGGATTTTTATGAACTTAGGCAACATGGACTAGACTTTGAAGGATCTTTGCTAAACAAAAACAAGCTAAAGCTAACTAGAAACTAGCTAAGTGCTAGAAAGGTTATACCTTGGGCTTTATGTCCTTCTCTCCTTGCTCCTTGGAGTGGTGGAAGGAGGTCACCTTAGTCGTCTTCTCCCCTCAAAAAAAGATCCACCCGAAAGCCTCAACCTTTGGCTTCAACTCCAAGCTAGAAGTAACTAGGTGCGAGAAGTGCTAATCCTTGAACCCTAGATGAGAGTAGAGATTATCAAGAGAGGGTTTTTCTCAAGCTCAAGTGTTTCTCAACACATGAGAGGGGAGAGCTTAAGGGAGAGGAAGAACAAGAGAGAGAAAATAATATGATAGAATGAGAGAATAATAACCATTCTCACATATATGTGTGAATTATTGTAATTAGATAATTAGCTAGATAATTGTTATGGTTAATCAAGACATGACCATTATCATTTCATTTTTAATGCAATTTGCAAGGATCAAAGAGCATCTTCCAAATGAAATGATGATGGTCAAAGTGTCAACAAGGTCAACAAGTCAAGATAGGTCAAATGGTCAACAACCATAACCATGCACAATTATTAAACTAATATCAATTAACAATAATACACACATAAGCATTAGGGTTAATAAAATGACAATAGTCATTAACCCTAATCAAAGTCCTCTCCCTCTGTCTCAAGCAACTGTGCATACGCACCCGTATTCGTGATCCGAGGAACACGAATACAATGAGAAAAACCAATTCCAAATCATATACTAGGATCCGGCTTAAACCAAAGCCCGCTAGTATAAGCTGTCCGGACAGCAAACGTGCACAAGTGCGCGGATGTGAACGAACCCTGTCGCAAAACCATGCGACCTCCACTCATTTTGCCTAAAGGCGAATAGCACTCTGTATGGGACTCTAAAGACTCGACACTACGCTGGCAGTGAGTTTAACCACAGACCGCAAGCGGCACTAGATGTACGTAACGGTCCCCAGGTAGATGTCGATAAGAAGACTGACGAGGTGAACCCCATCTGAACTCCTACTGAGCCTGTATGTGACAATCTCCATACAGTCCGGTCTGTTCGTCTGATACATCTCATGGCGGGCCTAGGGGGGCGGTAAAACGTCAGTCCTCTAATAGCGGTACAAGTCGTGTCGGAGTGTAGCCCAGAACACCCTGAGATAACACCGGAAACCTACCAGTATATCTCGCTTGCCCTGGCCAGGGACTACTCATGTAATGGCTCTCCTGGACACAGCGCGATGTCAACCCCCAATACCGGGAGAGACGAATCCTGTCTAACCGTCACTGCCTCCAAGTGCTTCGGGACTGCACCCAAAAACTACCTGTTTGCACGACTCCTTTGAGCCGTGGTAGGGTAGCAATCAAAGTGCAGTGGGAACACACTCGAGGCGAAGTGACAGTGTCAAGTCAGCGGACTAAGCTGTACTCATGTCACCTGGGAACTGATAACTGACGATAGGTATAATACCAACCAACAGGTCCCGACGAGTCCTGTCCAGTGTACTCGTAACCTAACGAGCACCCGCATACTATCTCAAGTACGATGTACTGACGGCTGTGGGACAGACCGTCTCCCACGCTGGGATGAGAAGCGCATACGCTAGTCTACTCCGGAGTATCGATGCCCTATCTCGATAGTCCAACGACTAGGGACCTGTATAAGAATGTGCTTATAGATCACCCAGCTCCCACGAGTGTGAGCGCCATCACAACGCTGGTAATCAAGCAAAGATCCTAAGGGCTCTACTAATATGTATAACAGCGATATGCTAAAAGAAACACATGCACATATTAAAGCAGAGACAAACCAAGTAGCATACTACCATTTCGAGCAAGATTGTATATACAACTATGAATATCCCAAGCTTCCATCAAGTAATATACAAACTAGTATGATACAGTAATGGCCTCTAGGGCATATACACTAACAATCTCCCACTTGCACTAAGGCCATGTACTGGCGTATCGAAGACCTATCATCTCGATCAGCCGCTCGAACTGAGTCTGGGGCAAGGCCTTGGTGAATGGATCTGCTGTGTTATCTTCTGAAGCAACCCTCCGAACCTCGATCTCCCTGATTAGGTGATACCGCCTCAAGATGTGTCTGGATTTCTGATGGGACCTGGGTTCCTTCGCTAAAGCTATAGCCCCATTGTTGTCGCAATACAGAGGTATTGGGTCAACAATGGACGGAACCACCTGAAGTTCTCTCAAGAACTTCCTCATCCAGACAGCTTCTTTTGCGGCATCAGATGCAGCGATGTATTCCGCTTCCATAGTCGAGTCAGCAACGGTTTCCTGTTTGGAGCTCTTCCAACACACCGCCCCTCCATTGAGGGTAAAGACAAAACCCGACATGGACTTGGAATCATCCTTGTCACTCTGGAAGCTGGAGTCAGCAAAGGCCTCAATCTGCAGGTCTTTTCCGCCATACACCAAGAACATCTCCTTAGTCCTCCTCAGGTACTTGAGAATGTTCTTTACTGCTATCCAATGTTTCTCCCCAGGGTTTGACTGATACCTGCTTACCACACTCAGTGCATAAGCCACATCCGGTCTGGTACACAACATCGCATACATTATAGAGCCTACCGCAGAAGCGTAGGGTATAATAGACATGCGATCCCTCTCTAAATCAGTCTTGGGAGACATCTCTTTGGAGAGGGTGATCCCATGACAAGCCGGTAGATTACCGCGCTTGGAATCTTCTATACTGAATCTCTTTAGTATGGAGTCGATGTACCTGGACTGCGAAAGTCCTAATATCCTCTTGGATCTGTCACGGTAGATCCGGATACCCAGAATGTATGAGGCATCACCCAGGTCTTTCATGGAGAACCTGTGTGACAAGAACCCCTTGACAGATTGTAGCATAGGAATGTCATTTCCTATTAAGAGAATGTCATCCACGTATAAAATGAGGAATACTACAGTTCTCGCTACAAATCTACAATAGATGCATAGTTCATCTGGATTTTTGATAAAGCCAAATTCCTTGACCGTCTCATCAAAACAGATGTTCCAACTCCGCGATGCCTGCTTTAGTCCATAAATGGACTTAAGCAACTTGCACACCCTTCCGCTGCTCCCACTCTGAATGAAACCCTCTGGCTGATCCATATAGACACACTCCTCTAAATGTCCATTTAGAAAAGCTGTCTTTACGTCCATCTGCCAAATCTCATAATCGTGGAAGGCAGCAATGGCAAGAAGGATCCGAATGGATTTCAGCATAGCTACTGGAGAAAAAGTTTCGTCATAGTCCAAACCAGGTCGGTGACGAAAACCCTTTGCTACCAGTCTAGCTTTATAGGTCTCAACCTGTCCATCTACACCAATCTTCCTTTTGAAGATCCAGTTGCATCCTACGGGTTTTACCCCATCTGGAGCAATGTCCAACGTCCATACATTGTTGGTGTACATGGACTCCATTTCGGTCCGCATTGCATCCAGCCATTTTACCGAGTCGACGCTCTGAATGGCTTGCTGGAAGCTAGTAGGCTCATCAAAGTCTATGATGCAATCCTCTCTATCCCCGTCAATGAGAAAACCGTAGTATCTCTCGGGCGGATGAGACTGCCTACTACTTCTGCGGAGTGGCGTGGGAATGTCCTGATCTTTCGAACCCTCTGGTTCTTCTAAGCTTTCAGTAATAGCTTGTGGTTCTGGAATTTCTTCCAGTTCTATTGCGCTCCCACTTATTTCTTTTTCTAAGAACTGATGTTCCAGAAAATGGGCATTACGAGAAACAAGGACTTTTTGTTTCTCTGCGTAATAGAAAAGATACCCCATGGAGTTTTTTGGGTATCCCACAAACTTGCACAGTACTGAGCGTGCCTCGAGCTTGTCCGTATGCTGCTTTTTGACATAAGCTGGACATCCCCAAATCTTCAGGTATTGAAGATAGGGTTTCTTCCCACTCCATAACTCATATGGTGTGGTAGGCACAGTCTTAGTTGGAACTCGGTTCAAAAGGTATGCAGCTGATTCTAGCGCATATCCCCAGAACGATCGCGGCAACTCGGCGTTACTCATCATGGACCGTACCATATCCAATAGGGTTCGGTTCCGTCTCTCCGATACACCGTTATGTTGTGGAGTGTATGGAGGAGTAAGCTGAGAGAGAATTCCATTCTCTTTTAAGTAACCCAGGAACTCGGCACTCAAGTATTCACCACCTCGATCAGATCTCAGTTCCTTGATACTTTTGCCTGTTTGTTTTTCTACTTCATTCTTATATTCCTGGAACTTATCAAAAGCTTCGGATTTATGCTTCATTAAGAAGACATGTCCGAACCTTGAGAAATCATCCGTAAAAGTAATGAAGTAAGAATAACCGCTTCGCGCATGTGTAGACATTGGACCGCACACGTCGCTGTGTACGAGTCCCAAGAGCTCGCTCGCTCTTACTCCGTGTCCAGTGAACGGAGTCTTTGTCATCTTTCCCTTGAGACAGGATTGACAAGTTGCATACGATTGATATTCGAACGAATCCAAATATCCTTCTGCATGTAACTTAGTCAATCTTCTCTCATTGATGTGACCCAGTCTACAATACCATAAGAAAGTTTTATCGATTTCTGGAGACTTTCTTTTGTGTGTATTCTGGACATTGAAAATCTGTGGCTGGTTTAATACGTATATACCGTTGTTCAATGTACCTGACCCAATCAAAACTTGATTAAGATGAATGTTCACTACATTACTTACAAATGCAAATTCATAACCTTCTTTAGATAATAAAGATACAGAAATGATATTACAGGTTGCATTTGGTACATAATAACAACTACGCAAAACCAAAAAGTGTCCATCCGACAATCCCAGGTGATAGTCCCCCACGGCCTCAGCATCCATGCTAGCACCATTTGCAACTCTGAGGGTCATGTCACCTGCCTTCAAAACTCTACGCTTTCTCAACGCCTGCAAAGAATTACAGATATGAGATCCTGATCCGGTATCCAATACCCAGGATGTAGAGTTTATTGATAGACAGTTTTCAATAACATACACACCTGAAGCTGAAGCTGCAACTCGCTTCAAATCCTATGTTCTGGCTTTCCAAGCCTTGCAATCCTGTTTCCAGTGACCACTTTGTGACAATAGAAGCATTCTTCTTTCCCCACCAGCTTTCCCGCTATCTTTGTTGCTTTTCCTTTTCCCTTCGTATCCACTTTACCGACACCGCCTCTTGGTTTGGCGGGGGCTTTCTTCTTCTTGCCCTTGGCTTTCGCCCTGGACCTAGAAGAGGAAGATCCTCCTACAAACAAAGTGGATGTCTCCCTACCCTTCTGTAGGGTTCCCTCAGCACTCCTCAACATGTTCAGAAGCTCGGAAAGTTCAACCTCCTTTCCTTGCATGTTGAAGTTAAGAATAAACTGGGCGTAAGTGGAAGGAAGGGACTGGAGAATCAAATCAGTATAGAGTTCATTCTCCAACGTGGTCCCAAGGTCCGCGAGCTCCTCAATGTAGCCAATCATCTTAAGCACGTGTTCCGCTACCGATGATCCGACGGCCAACCTTGCCGAAAACAACTTCTTCGACACTTCGTATCTTGCGATACGAGACTGCTCTCCATACAGTTCTTTTGTATGAAGAAATATGGACTCTAGGTCCATATTCTCGTGCCTCCTCTGATGTTCGTTGTCCATCGAGGCAAGTACGAGGCATCTGGCCTTCGCGCAATCTATTTCCCAGGTCTTGTAGATTTCTCTATCTACGACACTGGTTTTGGGACCTGGGACAGGGGGAGCTTTGGTGGTAAGGACATACCCCAACTTGTCGTAAGTGATTGCCATCTTGACATTCCTGAGCCAATCTTTGTAGTTTGGCCCTGTCAATATGTTTTTATCTAGTAATAACTTAAGTCCGGTCATGTTGAATGGTCGCTGCAATTAGGAGAGAGAAAAGAAACACTTTAGCATGATGCTCTTGCAAGTTTAGAGTGGTTTTTAATTTGTCTAAACTAGATGGCTCCCACTGTCTCTCGAATCCCTTCTCAAACCGTAAAGAAAGGATTAGTCAGGATCAATCTCACCGTACAATACTTGCTTAACCGTTCAGCCAGGCCAGTGTCGGTACTTCGAGGGAGGTTTTCCAACGCTTTCGCGAAGTTCCTTAATTAAGTAACCTCTTTTTCCTGTGGGCGTAGCCCCGCTAACACCTTTCTAGACACCTACTAAGTTTATAGCATTGATCGTTAAGTGAGAGTTTTCCCGAGGAGTTGCATATACTCACAGTAGGATCGGGATCCAAATATCATCGCGTGATAAAACTGAAGGAATCATACCAGAATCATCACACTCCAAATGGTATGCAGCGCTAGCAAGTTTCAGTACTTATGAAACTCCCGATGTGGATTTTTTCCCCATGCTCTTATGACCTTGGCGTGAGGTCAAAATGTCATAAGTCACATGTCAAGTTTTTCCCATCATTATCCTGGTTAATTTGAACCCACCCGTACCTACCCTTGACGTAGGCCAAAATGGCAGTACGACTGTCTCAAACCAACGCATTCTATCTATGCAACAGATAAATATCCGGCAGCTACCAATCACTATGCCTTGGCGTGAGGTCAAAATACATAGCTTGAATACTACCGAATATTTAACTGAAATGATGGAGGGCTACGGATGGTTTTGGCGAAACCGTGAACGTAGTGAACTTGATATAATCGATGGAACGAGATAGCTTTTAAAAGGAGTGGTTCAAGCTCCGCGTTTAGAAGTTTAGTTTTGAAAAGAACCGAGTGGTTTTCAAAGTGTTCCAATCGACTTTTACTTGGTTTATTTTCTTGCATTAGTTCTTTTAATGCGTCCCATCATTTAATCCTACCATTGCAGAAAACAACCAAAATATGACGTACGCTTATGCCATTTGCATTCGCCACGGGGCCCCGTCATCACCCGTTAGGTTACTTAACTAACGACAGAGCGGGGGCTAGGCTAGCGCGGCTGTAAAACATAAGCAACGCCTAAATAGTTATCATATATAAATATATAGCAATGATAGACATTACAGATCACAGATGAATACATTGGATATACTAGGAATCCGCAATCCGTTCGAGCCTGCAACGAAAAGCGGATTACACGGTCGCAGTGAATAGCCAAATACCCCACCCAAGACCCCTACGGGTGCGGCAAACTACCCGCCAAGTACCCGAAGTGAAGCAACCTCCCTCACCACCGTGAGTAGGCCACTCGGCACTTCGAGATACCCGGTAGTTTGTGCACCCCCTCCATGGATCTATCCTAGGAGCAAAAACAGTAAAAAGAATTATACAATGACGGCTACAACCCCGACCCGGTTGTGCGGCCAAACAAATAATAATATTACATCAATTTACATATTACAATGAATGAAAGAAAAAGCAACACTCATCTCACATCCACCCCGGCTATCCATCCGCGACAATCCAACCCATTCATATACACATACCATCATCAATCACAGATCACAGATATGTATAACCCCGACTAATCAACATATAGCGATTAGCCGATGTTCAACACATATAAACATCACAGATATAACCTTTTAGTCAAAGTGTATTGAAGTTTGGAAAAAAATACGGATTTATAGGCCCCCAAAAACAAATTTCTATTCTGGAAAATCTTGGCACATATAAACCATCTTAAAAATCCTAAAACAAAGCCAGAAATACACTGCACCAAACTCGACACAGAGAGGAGCCAAGATGGCCGCGGTTGCGCGGCAATAGCTTGCTATTGTCGCGGAACCGCGGCTTTTTGGTCGAATCTTTGGATCGTTTTTGGTGGCTTTCTTCACAAAACCCTGAGATGATTTTTGGAGTATAACAAATTTTATTTTGAACAGAAAAAAAATTAACAGAAACTTAGGGTTTTGAAAACTCGTTTTTTCGATTTTTCCGATTCGAACTTCGATACACTTTACTACCTAGCTAGTTTATGTTTAGTTAGGCTCTGATACCACTGTAAGTCCACGTTGCCCACCCCGGTACTTACGGGGAGGCGGAAAACGGAATAAAAATCGGATTTTTATGAACTTAGGCAACATGGACTAGACTTTGAAGGATCCTTGCTAAACAAAAACAAGCTAAAGCTAACTAGAAACTAGCTAAGTGCTAGAAAGGTTATACCTTGGGCTTTATGTCCTTCTCTCCTTGCTCCTTGGAGTGGTGGATGGAGGTCACCTTAGTCGTCTTCTCCCGTCAAAGAAAGATCCACCCGAAAGCCTTAACCTTTGGCTTCAACTCCAAGCTAGAAGTAACTAGGGTGCAAGAAGTGCTAATCCTTGAACCCTAGATGAGAGTAGAGATTATCAAGAGAGGGTTTTTCTCAAGCTCAAGTGTTTCTCAACACATGAGAGGGGAGAGCTTGAGGGAGAGGAAGAACAAGAGAGAGAAAATAATATGATAGAATGAGGGAATAATAACCATTCTCACATATATGTGTGAATTATTGTAATTAGATAATTGGCTAGATAATTGTCATGGTTAATCAAGACATGACCATTATCATTTCATTTTTAATGCAATTTGCAAGGATCAAAGAGCATCTTCCAAATGAAATGATGATGGTCAAAATGTCAACAAGGTCAACAAGTCAAGATAGGTCAAATGGTCAACAACCATAACCATGCACAATTATTAAACTAATATCAATTAACAATAATACACACATAAGCATTAGGGTTAATAAAATGACAATAGTCATTAACCCTAATCAAAGTCCTCTCCCTCTGTCTCAAGCAACTGTGCATACGCACCCGTATTCGTGATCCGAGGAACACGAATACAATGAGAAAAACCAATCCCAAATCATATACTAGGATCCGGCTTAAACCAAAGCCCGCTAGTATAAGCTGTCCGGACAGCAAACGTGCACAAGTGCGCGGATGTGAACGAACCCTGTCGCAAAACCATGCGACCTCCACTCATTTTGCCTAAAGGCGAATAGCACTCTGTGTGGGACTCTAAAGACTCGACACTACGCTGGCAGTGGGTTTAACCACAGACCGCAAGCGGCACTAGCTGTACGTAACGGTCCCCAGGTAGATGTCGATAAGAAGACTGACGAGGTGAACCCCATCTGAACTCCTACTGAGCCTGTATGTGACAATCTCCGTACAGTCCGGTCTGTTCGTCTGATACATCTCATGGCGGGCCTAGGGGGGCGGTGAAACGTCAGTCCCCTAATAGCGGTACAAGTCGTGTCGGAGTGTAGCCCAGAACACCCTGAGATAACACTGGAAACCTACCAGTATATCTCGCTTGCCCTGGCCAGGGACTACTCGTGTAATGGATCTCCTGGACACAGCGCGATGTCAACCCCCAATACCGGGAGAGACGAATCCTGTCTAACCGTCACTGCCTCCAAGTGCTTCGGGACTGCACCCAAAAACTACCTATTTGCACGACTCCTTTGAGCCGTGGTAGGGTAGCAATCAAAGTGCAGTGGGAACACACTCGAGGCGAAGTGACAGTGTCAAGTCAGCGAACTAAGCTGTACTCATGTCACCTGGGAACTGATAACCGACAATAGGTATAATACCAACCAACAGTTCGCGACGAGTCCTGTCCAGTGTACTCGTAACCTAACGAGCACCCGCATACTATCTCAAGTACGACGTACTGACGGCTGTGGGACAGACCGTCTCCCACGCTGGGATGAGAAGCGCATACGCTAGTCTACTCCGGAGTATCGATGCCCTGTCTCGATAGTCCAACGACTAGGGACCTGTATAAGGATGTGCTTATAGATCACCCAGCTCCCACGAGTGTGAGCGCCATCACAACGCTGGTAATCAAGAAAAGATTCTAAGAGCTCTACTAATATGTATAACAGCGATATGCTAAAAGAAACACATGCACATATTAAAGCAGAGACAAACCAAGTAGCATACTACCATTTCGAGCAAAATTGTATATACAACTGTGAATATCCCAAGCTTCCATCAAGTAATATACAAACTAGTATGATACAGTAATGGCCTCCAGGCATATACACTAACATGTTGCTGTTACCACTTTAAGTAATTATTTCACACCATAATTACAAGAAGGACCTAGTAGCTCATTGGTAACACCTTGCACTGCTGAACCAAGCCACCAGAGTTCAAATCTCCTGCCCCACATTATTTTTATATTATTTTTGTTTTAAATTCCTTGGAAGCCCAACAGTGCACAGACCATAACTCCCAAACTTTGAACTTCACCCAGAAAAGTAAAAATACCAGAGCCTTCGCCTGACTGCCCCACACCCACCGATCGCCTGACTCGGCCGGGATCGGCCGAGTTGGCTGGCAGACCGGCCGACTCGGTCCGGCGCCGCCGGCCGGACTCGGCCGGACGGCCGAGTCGGCAACTGAAAAGTCATGACTTTTCAGTTGCCTAACTCCCCTGCACACACCATTTAATTGGATCGGTTCTCGAAACTTAATTATCCCCCATTTACTACAATTTTTAATGAATTTCTACATTTTTCTTACAATTTTTTTAATTAGAAACCTTTCACCTACTCTACCCTAGCCTACCCTATAAATACACCCCCTACCCTCTACCCTCTCATCCCAAAACCCTAAGCTCACTCTCTCAAAAATTTTCCAAGAGTTGTATACCTTGAAAACAAGTGCGCGGCGAAGCTCCGATTCGGTTTTGTATAAAATTTCACTTCTCACCAATACATTCATGCTTAAACATCTTTATGTTGACTATTAAACATTTAAAAAATAATTTGAACAAGTTTCATCACATGAAATGATAGCCTTTCCAATTTATCGTATTTTTTCACTTAAATACCATAATGTTTCGATTTCATATTTAACCCCTTAACCTTACTATACATTTAAAATAGAGCACGAGGTAATGACCTACCTCTACACACACGCAAATACAACCCTAAACGATATCATCAAAACTTAGAATACGATAAAACATTACTTTCATTTAAATACCATATACTTAATAAAACTATCATAAAAGATTTAGAGTTGATACACTTTTAAATAAATACCTCTTATTAGGAAAACACGATAAGTTGTGGACATCGATCGTTTATCTAAACCTGACTTTGTGGTATCTAGGCTAGGCAAGTGAGCAAAGGTAATTTTAAAAGGCCCGTCTCACGATTCGTGAGCGGATCCCTCCTTTCATCATTTGTACTTACCTGGCCACAATTGGCGGTGAAGAGGCGATTTGAGGCTTCTAAAGACTTGTCGTTTAGACCATTTAAAAATAGGCTGGTCGACTTAGGAAACCCTAGAATCTAAAATACGGAAAATTTACACTTTTGCAAATAAATACCTTTTACTTTATAAAACCGTTTTCTAAAGGATTAGTATTTTACAATCTTTGTAAAGCGCCGCTACAACCCATTTTTGGGGAACCCGTTCGGGATTGTGCGGTTTATCGCACATCCTCGGGCTTAGTAGTGCGAGATTCAGACCTCCGCAAGGAGCATTCGGTCTTGAAAGGTTTAAAATACGACATCTTAAGAATATGAGATTTTTGGAATATAAAATATTTATTAAAATTATTTTTGTATAAATATATGTATTTTTATCATTTAAATATCTATTTTATTATGATATAAATATTCCACTTTTTCTAAAAATCACAAGAATAAATTTTACACTAAAATACCATGAACTTCAAATAAATCAATATTACCGATAAATACCCTTATTTATAAAACTAGAATATTTTCACTAGAAATGTCACAACATAAAATCCACCTTCATTACAACTCTAAAGGCGAACAATAAATACTTGAGGTGTATTTTGAAAAGTATAGAAACGTATTTTTACATAAAACCCCCTCAACTTTTATAAATTACCCTAAGGACCCTAGCAATTATAAGACTTCGATTCACAGTTCTGATTGTCTGACTCGGGTTTGAGTCTGATTATTCTGACTTGAATATGATTCAAGTCAATCTACAATCTACAAGATTCCAATTCAATATGAACACATGAATATGATTCAAGTCTCATCTTTAATCTGACTTGAATATGATTCAAGTCTCCAGAATCCATGAATACAATTATCAAACTATACAGTTTGACCGAACCGAACCATGGATATACATTCCACTAACATGGTCTCCAGTTATTCCATTTACATGATTATGCAGTTACATCCGTTTACTGATATCATGGTTTTGGTCAGTCATTCAATTATACAATTCAATTTACAAGACAATACAATGCAATACAGTACTAACAATAACATAACTACACGGGGTATTGGGGTAGTTCATTCGTGAATCCAATATAATCTCAAGAGTCCCCTTAGATCATGAATCCATGTCTACTAACACAAGCAAGCAATCATGAGGGCCCGTGTTTCCATGCTCCTGGACTGTGGCCTGTTGAGTTTGGAATATTTCGGCGACGGTCGAAGTCCCGCTACTAACATTTGATTCGGGCCCGTAGTTCCCTACCCCTGAAATGTGGCCTGTTGGGTTTGAGAACACTCTTGAGATTAGTTGACATTCACCCTTGAACTTACGATAACAATAGCTTAACGCTAAAACAATATACTACAACTATAAAAGCTACTCTCTCTCTCTCTCTCTCTCTATCTTACTCTTCGTCTATTCTCCTTTTACCTTTGGGACTTACCGAGCGAACTGTTCGCTGACGACATTCTATTTCTTTCTTCTTTGAATGTCGTCAGATGATTTAGACCCGGCAGAGATCGAGCCATCTCAAGTAGACTTGGAGCAGTTTGCCGAAGACCCTGCACTTTAGTTTCATTGTACACTTTTCCTTTCTGTACTTTTCATTTCCTGTTATGCCACTGTTTAGGAATCTTTTATTTCAGTTGTATTTCCTTTTCATGCATTGTACAAAGAATGTTAATAAATAAAATTTGTTGTTTTTATTATCCTTGTCTCTTGTGTATTTAGTTTATATTGCTTAGATACGCTTAGCGTATGTACTTCTGAGTATATACGTAGCGGGTCGGTCGTGTCCCCTTCTCCGTATACTGGGAAGCGGGGCGTGACAACTATGATGTCCTTAACCTCGACCGTGATGTCTTAAAACTAACATCGGACTGTGGGGTCCTTAAACTCATGGACTATGATGTCCTTAACCTCGATCGTGATGTCTTAAAACTAACCTTGGACTGTGGGGTCCTTAAACTCATGGACTATGATGTCCTTAACCTTGACCAAGATGTCTTAAAACTAACATCGGACTATGGAGTCCTTAAACCCACGGACTATGATGTCCTTAACCTCGACCGAGATGTCTTAAAACTAACAATGGACCGTAATGTCCTTAAACTAATTATCGACCGCGATGTCATTAAACTAAATAACATAGTCCAAATGCTCTCTTGTTGGATCTAAACGATCCCGTTAAGTTGATCTTAGTCTAAATTAGACTAATGTTTCCTTAACAAACGTTTAAGTTGATTTTAGTCCCAAATGAGGCTAACGTATCCTTAAACCCAACCCCCAAACCTAAATCTAAGAAAGATACGGATTTGGACTAGTCCACGCCCTACGGGCGACAACATAACTTAGTCTCCGTATACAATCCACGGGCAACCAAACACAAAACAAACACCCACGACACGAAGTGACCATATGGAGAAGGAGAAAGTTTTTACCGCGATGATAGAGGGGATGATGATCCAACCAGAATCACCAGCTGAACCTCCGTGATTATTGAAGATGATAGAGGGGAGATATCGAATCCTCCCCAGGCCCTATCAACGGACAAGGAGGAGGCGGTCTATAAGGCAGCATTGGATGATTACATTGCTCAGTAAATCAGAGCTCATCAGGCCAATGAATCATCCAACCAACTGGTCAAAACCGGGCGACCCTATCTGGCCCGGTACAACCAAATAAAGTACTCACCGGGATATACGATTTTGAAGTTCCACATATATAAAGGAACGGGTAATCCCCATCAGCACGTTGTACAATTTAGAGCTCTATGTGGCAGTACCGAAGTCGACGATAAACTTCTGCTTCGCCAATTTGTCAGAAGCTTATCAGAGATGGCTTTCGAATGGTAATCGGAGTTCCTAAATGACTTCATGAAAACCTTTTCCGAAATGGAGTTGCTATTCATGCAACGATTCGCTAGTGCAAGTGAACGCACTTCAATCACAGCGCTGATCAATGCCAGGGTCAAGCCAGGAGAAACGTGGGTACAATATGAGATTCGATGGTGGAACCCGTGGTCCAAATGCGGACAACGTATTGAGGAGTCTCCGGCTGTGGGAATGTTCATTGGGACTATTGTTTCTCATTCGAGCGTGTCCCAGTTCATGACCTTTTTTAAACCCACCACGTTCCAGGAGCTGATTGATAAGTTATCCCGGATGGATCAGATGGGTCATGGTCCTTCCTCCTCAAGCAAGGACCCCTGGAACAATAAGGGCAAAGGAAAAACAGTCTTTGTCACCAATGCACAGCAACAACCGGGCATTCCGAAAGTACCTGTCTACTAAAACAACACTTGTACGCGCCCGTCCTTGGAAGAAAGGTTAGGACGCGCTTTTTTGTTCCCTTGTGATAAGACAAAGAGGTTGTTTGAGCCGGCAATGCGAAATAATCTGATCACATTGCCAAATCCGCGGCGACCCGCATAAGCCGGCGATGTCAATAACCCCAACTACTGCTCCTATCACAAGATAGTGAGCCATCCAATCGATGACTGCAATGTGTTCAAAACTGGGTCGAGGACCAGTACCACCAGAGAAAGTTCGCACTGTTTAATAATTAGAGGATAGATCCTTCACAAAAGCATGCTCCCGAAAAAGTGGATGCGCAAGGGGCATCCCGCTCTTTCGTGGAAGAAGCTCTATGGGAAGTATTTCTTTCAGCAAAAACTAAAAGAATACTGAAGGATCTACAAGCTTATCTGGTGATCAAGTGGAAAAGCCCGCTTGATCCCGAAATTATAGAAGAGATGTTGAAACCGCATCCCGCGCCGAAAACTGCAGACAAAAGGAAAACGCCCCAAGTCAAGCCTTCGAAGTCTTCTAAGAAAAAGAAGAACACTAAGAAGCCTATGCATCCTGCTGAATATATCGACAAGCACATGGACATCCAAAAATATATAGACGCGCTAGAAGAGTACAACCAGAAAGCTCGAACGCCAGTCACACTCGAAGAATTTCTCAAGCATATTCTTGAGGACGAGGACAATGACAATGATGAGGAAAATGACTCATCAGAAGAAATGGAAGAACGTGTAGCAAGCTACCACATGATCTCCCATTCATCACTATATGGTGATGAAGCTCCGCCAGCGTCAGAAAGCGACGTGGATGAACTGGTGGCAGAATCGGCGCTAAACTCTCCGAAACCGCCAGAAGAAGACCCGATTGAAAGGCTACTAAACGAAGCTTTTCAAAAGTGCAAAGATGACTAAGAATGCGAGACGACCATATATGAAAAGGCTAAATGTCAATGTCTGAACAAAGAAGCTGCGGTGAGGATGAGTTATAAAGCTCTCCGACCAAACCAATACATGCCTGCAATAAATAAAAGCAGGATCAAAACTGAGAAGCGGTTTTCCAAAGCCCTATTACTGGGGATGAGGCTACCACCTCTCATGATGGACACCCCTGGGGTCCCAAATTTCGACGGTGAAGAGGGACATCCAAAATACTGCGCATACCACCGAAGGATTGCTCATCTTATCGAGGAATGCAACGCCTTCAAGAAGTGTTGGTAAGGATATGTTGCCCACAAAAAACACTTCAAGAAGGAGAAGCGTGATTCTCGTGCTTGTTGAGATGAGAACGATGAAACATCAGCACATAAAGAAGCAACTGGTAGCTGTCATATGGCTGGTACCGGTTCAGAAAGGGAAAAACCTCGAGTTCTCACGTTCGGGAGTGATTCCGAGGATGAAATGCCTCTCAACCCTCTCATTGAAAACTCCCCCTTGGAAAAAGAAGAGGAGAAGAAGGATTGAGAGAACATCCAGCTGCATAACCGTATTCTGCCTGAAAAAACCTTGGAGCCGCAAACAAGGGTTCAAATAAAAAGGATAAAGCGAAGGGGAAAATGCCCGACGAGATTACTCTTGATAAAGCGGTAGCCATAGAGCTCGCCACAAAAGACTTGCCTAAGAAAACTAAAATGGATTATAATGTCCTTGCACAGCTGAGGAAAATACCCTCACAATTGAGCATATTGGATGCTTTGCCCTTGTCCAAAGAGGCACGAGACTCCTTGATCAAATCCAGCTTGATCAGTTTCAAGCTTTCCTTGCAGAAGAGAAGATGAAAAACGAACTGACAAAGGTCCACACGGCTGACATCACATTCAACGATGAAGATCTACTCCTCGATATATGCAAACGTAATCGACTGTTCTATGTCACCGGGTACTGCCACGACGTCAAGATAGGGAAAATCCTTATCGACGACGGATCCTCCGTCAATCTTCTTAACGTGAGAGCACTGGAGGAAATATGTATGAATGTTCAACACCTTGCCCGAGATAAAATTACCATATTGGGGTTTGACTCGCAGTCATCACAGATGCTTAGGTCCGTAATATTGGCGCTACGCTTCGGGCTGATCGTCACTGACGTCAAATTCCATGTGTTTGACGCCAAGACTTGTTATAACGCTCTACCAGGCAGGCCCTAGCTACACGTGTACAACGTTATCCCTTGTACACAACATCAATGTATAAAGTATTTCAAAAATGGATCGGAGTGCACCGTCACGGGAAAAATCAATCCTTTCTAGGTGAACGAGGTACAAAAGTATGAAGATGCAAAGTACTTTCAGCCGGATTTTGAGGACACTGAAAGATGACATAAACCGGAGAATAAGCAAAAGTCTGTGGCCACAATCTTGATCTTCGGATGTGATACTGAGGAAGACAAACAAATAGTCTACTCGGGACAATCTCAGAGGGAAAACAATAAGTCCGGACCATCGACCTCTATCCTGGTTTTTGGTAGAGACTTCGAAGATGAGACGAATGTGGTGTTCTCTATTCGCTCATCAATGCAAACTCTTTTCGAAGCGGATCTGAGTCTACATATTATAATGAATCTGCCTCGACAATATAGGGATCTTGACACGCTCAATACATACATCATGTAGGAACTGGAAACTTTCTATGTGTCTTATGTGCCTCCAAGACGAATAGATGAAAATGAAATCCTCTTCTATAAATCTATGGAGATTATGGTGGAAAAAGAATTCTGACATGGTGCTGTTCATATCAGATTTTTGCATTTTCATACCGCCCAATTTTTATCACATTGCATATCCGTAGATACTCTTGAGCCGTGTTTGCTAGTCAATTGCAGGATACAGGTTCTCGGTTCTAAAACGGTGAAATTCATGGAAAACACGACAAAATCCGGGTTCCTGCCAACCACAGATAAAACACGGTCTCCGCTCTTCATCCGTATGTTGCCAGATACCAGTTTAGGAAGACAAAATGTCAAATCATTGTCACTCTCATGCACAAGGCTCAATGGTAGCACAAGATCCAAGAGATCTACGCGGAGCTCGAGGCAATCATGACAAAAACACTCACAAAAGTCCACCTTTCCTCAACAGAAATTCTGAAAGAAATGTGAAAAGGTTTTCAGAAAATACATATACCAGACAAGAGGGGACAGAAGACCAGGGAAGTACACAGAAGACGACACTCCAACTCACCCATAGGGCCGCGGATCCGCGGCAAAAGGGGGGTCTAGGCCGCGGATCCGCGGCCGTTTAGGCGCCAAGTCTGCAGAGATTTTAGGGGCAGTTTGGTATTTTCATCATGGTTCTGGTGGTTGCCCTAGGTTTTCAATTTTTGGCCTATAAATAGCCCAGAACTTTGTGAAGGAAGGGGTCCATTCTTGTATTTTCTTTTTCTAGGTTTTAGTTCACATGTTCTTCTTCTTCTCATCTCTTCTCCATTAAACTTGTAGTGAGCTTTGTGAGGGAGGAATGGTAAATAAAGAAGATCATTTTATTATCATGCTTGTCTTGCTCTTTCTTTACTTTTTGTAATTTTAATTGTTAAGTGGTTGTTGTTATTTTCTTGTTGTTTCTTTCTTCTCTCTTTTTCTTTATCATTCATACGACAATGATGCTTACGCTCGATCCTCGCCAAGGTGAGGTCGCAAATAGTTAGTCGTATTCTTCTAATCTCCTTCTTTCTATCTTCCTCTTTTGATTTGTTTTGTTTTTCCTTATCATGAAGTGTGAGTAGTTTTATACTTGTTAGGGTAGGATAAGGGAAGTTTGAGAGAAGGAAATCTCTCTCACTCTTTCCTTGCCCAACAGCTTAAATCGACTCCCGTTAATTGAACCACAATCCGCTCCTTACGGCACCCTATCCTACATGATAGCGGTGATTCCGTAGTGAGACCGGTTGTGGTTGAATTAACCGGAGGTTATGGATAAGAGCCAAGAACGGACGGACAAGCACCAAAAGGAAGGACTTATGCGTTGGAAAGCCTAGCTTGTACTCGCAAGTTCCTTCCTAGTCGTGCTAATCCCCGTTGTTGCCGATTACCGTAACACCGATATTAAGAGGGGCAACGAAAGATGTGGAGACTCCTAACTCAAACTAACCTAATCCTAACCCTAACAAGCTCTCTTTAAATATCAACTCAACACTTAGATAATCCAACAAAATCTGAAAACAGGACTTAACTCGTTAAAACACTTTGAAAAAGACTCCCATCTCCCTGCGGACGACCCGTACTCAACCGGCTAGCTACAAGCGAAACCGTCTTGATTGCGGTATTTAAAACTAAACTTGAACACGCACATACGCTATCAATCAGGTGCCAACCCCACTCTTGATAGGTTCCAGCCCATCCGTATGCCAAGATATTATGCTGAGGGATTAAAGAAGCTGTTAAAGAGCTGAGGTGTACCTCTCGAACAAACAGTTCGATAAGCCCAAGTCTACAAAAAGATTTAGGATATTCCCGGGACTCAACGAAAGAAGCCTAATGGGAAAATAGAAACAACTGGGCTTGGATATATTCAGTCCAAGAAGCGGGAGCGAATCTACAGCTGCTATGCCATAAACAGCTCGAATGTAGAAGAAAATATTTCTCCAAACAGCCATGCTGCCGAACAAGGGAAAAGTCTTGCTCGAAGAAACTAAAGTTCGTCACTCGAAGAGTAAATTGACAAGATAATAAAAGAAGCTTGTCAAGCCAGCCAAGACAACCACAGCCGCGAAATGACCATTTATGAAAATGCCAAGATGCAGCGTCTCAACCAGCAATCAGTGGAAAGAGTAGATCATAATACTCTCCATCTACAGTCCGCTGTGTACTCCCGTGAAAAAGAAAAATCCTGAAGCGGAGATGGGAATGAGGCAGAAATAGTGAGCAACGTTCAAGGACAACAAAGCAAGTCTAGGACACCTTCTAAACGAGGAAAGTTCACTCTTAGCCCATCCCTCGTGAAGAAAATAGGTCGGAAGTATTCATTTCCTCGAGACAAGACATGGAAGATCTTTAGCCTTGTCATGAAGCACCAAATGATAACGCTTCCAGAGTCTCGACATCCCGAACAGATAAATGAAGTTCATCATCCGGATTATTGCTCCTATCACTGAGCAGTAGGTCGCCCCCTTGAAAATTGCTTCACATTCAAGAATTGGGTCGAGGACCAATATCAACAAGACAGGTTTATGTTATCCAAAAGCTGGAGGATAAGCCCACCGCAAAAACACGAGCCAAAGAAGACCCATACCATCAGGATGGGACCAGCTCGACCATGAAAATGGAAGCGGACTCATACCTGTCATATGATAATACTCTCAAAAGAAGGAGGGGACGAGAATATGATTGACCTTTTCGGATGCTTCACAAACGAAGACGATGACGAGGAGATCTCAGAATTTCCACCGGCACCAAAAGAGCTGGAAGATGGAATACATATCACGGTGGACAACCTAAGTAAAATCAACTTGGGAACGACAGATGATCCAAGGTCGACGTTTTTCAGTGAGCTGTTGTCTGAAAAATAGGTAACCACATTAAAATATGTATTTTGCAGTAAAAAGACTGTTTCACTTGGAACTACTCCAAAATGCCGGATTTAGATCCAGAGGTAGCGGTATACAAGCTGGCCATATGGCCAGACATAAAGTCAGTCAAACAGGTGCCAAGAAGGATGCGACTCGAACTTGAGATGAGTATCAATGTCAAAATCAAGAAATTAATCGACTCCGACTTCATCCAAGAAGTTCAATACCCCGACTAGATTGCTAACATCATTCCAGTGATGAAGAAAAATGAGACAGTTCGCATTTGCGTGGACTTTCGAGACCTCAACAAAGCGTGCCTGAAAGATGACTTCCCAGTGTCCGTTACCGAGCTGATAATCAATAACACATCCATCCACAAGGTCTTCTCCTTCATTAATGGATCTTCAGGATACAACCAAATAAAAATGAATCCTAAAGACCAAAAGCATACCGCCTTTCGGATTCCGTTGGACGTATTCTGCTATAAGGTAATGCCTTTCGGTTTGAAGAACGCCGGAGCTACATACCAGAGGGCCATGATGAAGATATTCGATGACCTCATACACAATATCGTCGAATGTTATATCGACGACCTTGTGGTCAAAAGCAAATTTCATGAGGAACACTGGGAACATCTAAAGGTTGTGTTCGAGCGTTTTCGGAAGTATAATCTGAAGATGAACCCTCTAAAGTGCGCGTTTGGAGTCTTCTTAGGCAAATTCCTAGGCTTCATCATCCGTCACCAAGGTATCGAAATTGATCCTTAAAAAATCAAGGCGATTATGGAAATGCCCTCGCCAAGAACCCTCAAACAACTGTGATCTCTCTAAGAAAAGCTCGCGTATATCCGGCGGTTCATAGCTAACCTCTCTGGAAAATGTCGTCCCTATAGCCATCTAATGAAGAAAGAGAGCCCGTTCATCTGCGATAAGAAATGCTAAAATGCATTGGACAAAATCAAGCAATACCTGCAAAATCCGCCGGTATTAGCCGCTTCGGTTAATGGAAATCCCCTTATCCTATATTCAATGGCCCTTAAAGATTCTCTAGGTGCGCTATGGGCACAAAAGAATGACCAAGGAAAGGAAAGAGCTATGTATTATCTAAGCCGAGTTCTCCTGAGGGTAAAAAACAACTACTCCCCCATCGAAAACCACTGCCTGGCGCTGATCTTCGCACCAATGAAGCTCAGACACTACACCTTGGCTCATGAGGTCCAAAGTGGATCCTCTGAAGTATCTGATGTTAAAGACCATACTGACATGAAGGCTTGCCAGATGAGCCCCACCGTCGATAGAATTCTCAGTAACATATCGGTCTCTCAAAGCGGTGAAAGGACAAGCCATCGCCGACTTCCTTGCGGAACATCCGATACCAGCCCTAAATTGCGAATTGCCCGATGAACACGCGTTCGACGCAGTCGAAGAGGAGAAAGAAGAAAATGAGCCTCAGTGGGAACTCTATTTCGATGGAGGATCTTCCATGAAGCGGAGAAAGAGGAACACTCCCATAATCAAAGCCAGGGTGAGTCTTATCTTCATGACCTTGCAAGGACGAATATTGCGTTACGCCCTCTTCTTGACGGAACCCGAGACTAATAATAAAGCGGAATATGAAACTTTGATAGTCGGTCTTGAGATTGCTATTGATACGGGAATCAAGGACTTCCTCATATATGGAGATTCGCAGCTGATTGTCAGTCAAGTAAATGATGACTACAAGACATGCAAACCAAAACTAATAATGTATGGCGAAAGCGTGCAGCGGTCGTTGACCCAAATCCCTTCCTATACCCTGGAAAGCATACCGAGAGTAGAAAACAGTAAGGCGGATGCGTTGGCCAAGTTGGCTAAAGAATTGGCTGACGAAGACCTCGATGACATAAGGATTATTGTTCAAAGTCGCAAGATCCTGGCGCTAGCAGATATACCTTCGGAAGATCTGATAGAACTATTCGAGGAAAAAGAAACAACCGAACGAGAAGTTCTTCAAATAGAGAATGAGGAAGAGGTCAAAGACTGGAGAGAAATCTTCATAGACTACTTTAGGTCCCAAAGCACACCTGAAGATGCATCATCTAGACATCAGCTCATGAAGCGAGCTTTGTCATTCACCTTCGTCAATGATACTCTATAAAAGAGATCCTTCGACTTTGTATGGTTAAGATGTTTAGGGCCGAAAGAAGCAAAGAAAGTCGTCCAAGAAGTACACGATGGGCTTTGCGGCTCTCATCAAGCAGGACCAAAAATGAAGCTGAAGATAAAAAGGATGGGCTATTACTGGCCCACGATGATTCAGGACTGCCTCGAATATGCGAGGCAGTGTCACTCGTGCCAAATTCATGGGGACTTCATACATCAGCATTCAAATCCGCTACATACAACAGTAGCCAGTTGGCCGTTTGAGATGTGGGAAAACGATATAATCAGCCCTATCGAACCAGCGTCATACAGAGGACATCGGTTTATACTGGCAAAAACCGATTACTTCTCTAAATGGGGAGAAGCTGCTGCTAAGGGAGGTGAAGACGGAGAATATCCTCCACTTCTTCAAAACCCATGTCATCTACCAGTTCAGAACTCTACGAGGATAATCTCGGATAATAGACTTGTCTATAGAAGCCACAAAATAAGCCGCTTCACACAGCAACACAGGATAGACTGGAGATACTCCTCAGTCTATAATACTCGGGCCAATGGTCTAGCTGAAGCGTTCAACAAGACCTTGACCAAGATTCTAAAAAAGACGGTGTCCAAAAAAAAAAGGATTGGAACGAGATGCTACATGAAGCTCTTTGGGCGTACTGAACAACGTTCAAGACAACCACAAATACAACACCATACGCATTGGTGTTTGGCGCTGAAGCAGTACTCCCACTGGAGATAGAGCTCCCCCCACTACGAGTAGCAGTTCAATACGAGCTAATGGATGAAGAAAATGATCATCTTAGGCTCGAGAACTCGATGCTCTCGACGAAACCCGCAAAACCTGGATGCTTATAAGGTAAGGTTAACGTGGTCATATGAAAGACTGACCAGGTCGAGAACATTCCCCCAAGGCGAACTCATGCTGGTTGTCAAAAGACCAATGATTCCCAATCGTGCAAAACAGGGTAAGTTCGAGCCAAACTATGAAGGCCCGAACATCATAGGTAAGGTTTACCAGGTTGGAGCTTATCTGCTCTTGGACATGCATGGCGAAAGGCCATTCTGGCCGATAAATGGCCGATTCCTCAAAAATTACTACGCCTAAAAGAGTCACGACTTAGGTCAATGATAGATGAAGATGCTTGTGTCCGCTCATTATCTTCCTGAGTCAAAACTCTGAAAGCGGCGTCAAATGATATTCGTCCCAAACACGTGAATGTTAGACCGAAACGTCCCTAAACTAATGTTGGACCGAGATGTCCTTAAACTAATATTCGTCCCAAACACAGGAATGTTGGATCAAAACGTCCTTAAACTAATAATGGACCGAAATGTCCTTAAACTAATATATTTCCATGCGGTATGGGTCATATGATCAGCCATACACAATCCATGGGCACAAACGGTCCATGTTCTCCATATCTCCAATTGACAGTAATGTCCTTAAACTAATTTCCCTACTGTGGGTCTCTATATCGAGCACCGTATACAATATACAGGTATAAAACAATTCACATCCTTCCCAGGTCTAATATAATATTGTCCTTCGAAGAATGTCGTGATCTACAACTATTAGTGGGTTACCTTACGGGCCGCCTAAAATAAAGGTACGTCCACAAGCAGAATGGGCACGGATGAAAATCCGAAAGGGAACCATGAGTAAAAATAGCAGGTCTGTCGGCGAGCTTGTGAAAACCCGAGAGGGCGCAAACTCGTTAAAAGAAAGGAAAAGATGCACTTGCAAAATTCTCATGACTTTGTAAAGAGAAAACATCTGCGTGAGATCCTTACGACTCACAAAGGAGCAACACACTTAGGAGTCCATACGATTCCTTGGGAGAAAACGCACTAACGAGATCCTCACGACTCGTAAGGAGAATATACCCCCTATGAGACCCTTACGGCTCATAGAATTCAAAATCTTTAACTAGTAGGGATCTAAACATGTTACCGAAGCCACCATTTGGCCGATATTAGCAATGTTATATGACGATTCGCTCCTGCCAATATTCCATTTGTAGTGATACTGATGCCGAAGCTGGCATTAGAACCCAAGTCTTCGACTCATAGCAAAATTGATGAGTATATAAAAAGGAAAAAATAGTCGAAATGATAAGGGAACTCACAATAAAAAGCAAAGTAAAAAAAATAGCCGAATTGATTAGGCACACCACGAATAAATAGCCGAAATGATTGGGCAATCGCGACTTTCGCGATATAAAAAGCTGAAAAGATAGAGCATCACGGAAATATAAAAAATATAATAAAATAAAAATTTTATGCCCTGCAAGTAGGCCTACAACGACTCTTGTATACAATCCATGGGCATAAATGAAAGAAAGGGAACCATATCTTCCCACCATGTTTCGTCAAAAGAAGAGCCAAGTCTTGACGGTACATTTATAGCCTGGAGATTACCTCGACGTTCCTCCTCATTCCAATAGGGTGTGGGCGCAACTGCCAAATAAAATCGGACCAATGACATATTTCTAGCTCTAGATCTCGATGGCGATACATACAACATAGAGCTCATCTGGATGTCTATCTTACTTCAGCGAAGAATCGGTGCGACACCAGAGCGAAAGCGAAGTGACGACATGTGCCTAGCTTCAGGTCTTGATGGCAAGCCTAAAGATCATTGGATGTCATTCCACCCCAGAAGGGTGCAGTTATGACTCATCGGGACTTTAAATCAAGCCTAACCTCAAGTAAAGCGCCACGGCAATATCTAACGTTTGATCTTCTGCTAGTAATATGGATATTCCAACCTAAGAAAATTACTTGAAGATATCTTGTCCAGCCTCAGAAGGGATCAGAGACACGACAGACGCATGGCTACTCGAGCTGCAACTCAAAGGATTGCATATTGAGAATATATCAGCCAACATAATGGTATGTTGGACTTAACCCAGTACAGCAAATCTAAAGGACCCTATCATAAAAAGGGGGGTTATCTATATTTAACATTAGGGTGAGTTTGTCTATAAACCAAAGGGAGAAGTAAACTAAACACTCCGGAACGAGTAAATAAACTAAACACTCCGGAACGAGTAAATAAACTAAACACTCCGGAATGAGTAAATAAACTAAACTAAGCCATTTAGGCACAAAAAGAAAAGAAAAGTGCAGATATGAAAGGGAAAGAAGCTTTTCATTCATATTTCAGAAAAAAGAAGAATTACACACTGACAGCTGAGGACGACTGCAAAGTAAATAAAAAAAACAAAATTAAAAACAAACGCTACCGCATCATCCCGGATCTATAGTAGCAGAACACTAAATTCCAAGCACGGATTCTCAAACTTAAAAGAAAGTTTGAGTAAAGCATTTTTTGCTTCATCAACTATCTTCTTATGCATCTTTTCCCGGATGCAAGCTTCAATATCAGTACTGATATCCTCCATCCTCTGATACGAGGATATTATTTCTTTCTGTTAGAAGACGCGATGCAAGATAGTGATAAGATCATCTCTCCGTTTCTTAGAAATCAGGCCTATCAGATATACTGAATGCACTTTGTCTTCAGCGTCATCGAGTGCGTGGAGCGGCATAGCCTTAGCAAGCTCAGGAAAAGCTTCCCAAATCGACCCAATGAAGATCTTCAAAAAGGCAGAGCGGCGGGGGAGCAATCTCCTGTTGTGATCATGGAAGCGACGCATCATATCATCGCATTGGGCGGCGATATACTCTTGGCCTTGAAGGCGAGCTTGAATGCAAATCTCTTCGTAGGAAACGATCTTCTCGATGTCATACAAGTGAGTAGCCTTGGTACCTAAAAAAAAGCAGGTGGAAGATTAGCAAGAAATGCTAGAATCAGTAAATCCTAAAACTAGTAGACCTTACAAAATCAAAATGACGGCTCATTAATGATTGGAACATATGACCAGTAGAGAAATCTATCAAGATTCTCTAAGACTGTTTTTAAAAACAAAACTTTCCAGAGCTGAGCTATATTTTATAAAATGGTATAAAATACTAAAATTTCCCTAAAAGAAAAAATAAACGAGATTAGAGCCAAGCTCTACAAAATAAAGTGGAGTTAAGTCCTAGAAATCCCCAAACAAGGGATTTGATATTAAAGATTATCATAGCAAAGCTCTGTTGAATTAAAATAAATTAAGAAATCCCTAAAGGGGAGATGATCTGAAATTAAAATCAGAACTAAGTTCTGTGATAACAAGTGAAGTCAAAACTTCAAAAAATCCCCAAAGGGAGTATGATCTAAAATCTAAAATTAGAACTAAGTTCTGTGACAACAAATGAAGTCTAAAGTTTCAAGAAATCCCCGAGTGGAATATGCTAGAGCCAAGCTCTGTGACCAAAATGGAGTTAATTTTCCAAAGTTTCTGAAGAACAATGTCCCAAATGAAGAAGCTAAGCTCTGTTGAAAAAGAATTTTACCAAGAAAATTTTGGCAGAGTAAGTCTGGAATGGAGATCTATAAAAATAAAATAAAATAAAAAAATGAAGAACTAAGCTTCATGACAGAGCTAAGCTCTAATGGAGAATAAAATTCTCAAGGAAGAAGAAAAGATGGAGGCACAGCTGTCGCCTAGGGCTTAATGCCCTATTTATAAAGTGATGGGGTCGATTCAGATTCTCCGTATCCCAAGGCAGATCGGATGGCTAAAAGGCTGGACACCGTTGCATTCACGTGTATGTCACGCGAGAACAACTGTGAGGGGAATTTGTTCCCTTTAAAAAAAATTGAGGCGGTGCCTCACGTTTTGGTCACGTGAGCGTCGGCGTGCAAATGACATGGATGCCTGTCTTTGATAGGATTAAATCCTAAGGCAGCGCCTCACGTGCAAAGCACGTGGACACCTGCCTCTTATAAGATTAAATCCTAGGGCGACGCCTTACGTGTTAGGCATGCGAGCGTCGGCATGCAAAACATGTGGGTACCTGTTTCTGTAAGAATTAAATTCTTTGGCTACGCCTACATGCTTAGCACGTGAGCATCAGCGCCCATGTTGAAGTAGATTTGTTTCGGGTAGAATTAATTCTATATGGGAAAATATTTCCCTAAAATAAGAACAATATTTTTTGTTAAATAGAAAGCCGTTAGATCAAAGATCCAATGGTGATTTTAAAAATCATCAAAAGGTAGAATTAATTCTATATGGGAAAATATTTCTCTAATTTTTCTAAACAGGAAAGATATACTCTGTTAAACAGAGAACCCTTGGATTAAAAATCCAATGGTGATTAAAAAATCACCGTTTCAATTTAAAGATAGAATTAAATTCTTTGCATGGAAAATATTTCTTCTAATCATGTTAAAAACAAGAAAAATATATTCTGTTAAATAGAAAGACTTGGATCTAAGATCCAACGGTGATTAAAATCACCACCTGATTATGAAATCAGATTGAGATCTCTCAAATAAGGGATCTTTTTAAACTAACCAACAAATTTTCCTCACCTATATAAAGGACCCGAGACTTCAAGTCTTAAAAAGAGCGAATCAACCCCATAAGGTAATAAAAAAGAAAGCTACAACGGAGAATTTAATTCTCTTGCTGAAGAAAAGCTCCTTCTTGCTCCCTTCAAACCCTAGGTAAAGAAAAAAGCAGAGATCAAAATATCTCGTTTGTCTAATATATAGAAATGCAAGGGTTTAACCCTTTATAAAGAACTTAGTTCTTTCTCTGGATCTAAGATCCGCAATACAAATCTTCCATAAGTCGAGAATTTAATTCTCATCGGGAAGTCTTTATTCTTCAGACTCAAGATCTAGGGGGGAAACTATATATGAGCAAAGAAACATGAAGAAAAGAAATGAAATGTATATTTCAGGAATTTATTTCCTCTAAAACAGGGTTCAACCCTTCAAAGAACTTAGTTCTCATAAAAAAAGAGCAGAAGAACTTAGTTCTCAAAACCCGATTCCAGATCTTCAAAAATAGAGATCTTGGTGATCATTAATGGCCAAAACACCATTAATAGAAGTTTAACTTCTTTCAAAAAAATAAACAGAGATTAAATCTCTAAAGATTCAGCGCTTCACGTGCTTCATACGCGAGCGCCCATAAATAAGGACCAAGCGCCTCACGTGAGCGCCCATCAATAAAGATCTGGTGCCTCATGTGCTAACCACGTGAGCGTTTAAAAATTACCTGGAGGGCCTAACGTGATACCTACGTGAGCGCCGTATAAAAGTGCTTAGCACTATATATTCAAAGTGTTTAAGTGCTTAGTACTGATAGGGCAACGCCCAAATCTGAGCGCCTCACGTGATACCCACGTGATCGTTTAAAAATTCTCAAGCTGGAGCACCTCACGTGATACCCATGTGAGCGCTGTATAAAAGTTCTTAGCACTATATATTCAAAATGTGTAAGTGCTTAGCACTGATAGGGCAATGCCCAAGTCTAAGCGCCTCACATGATACCCACATGAGCGCCTGAGCAGAAATTGGATATTATATCCATAGTTAAAAGACTAAGTGTTTAGCATTGCAGGATGATGAATAAGCCCAAGACTGAGCCCAAAATTGGCTAAGTCTCTGAAATTTCCTTGAACCTATATTGTTCATTGCAGCCGAGCCTATATGCTCTGTTGATGGATCTTAACAAAATTTAACGATCCTTAACCATATTTCTAAGTTGATGTTAGTCACATATAAGACTAATGTATTCTTAGTTAAAATAAATTGAGCCTATGTGCTCATATATTTAAGTTGATTTTAATCTAAAATCAGATTAACGGTCCTTAAATAAAATAAAATATCTCCTGAACTGATGGAACATATAATCTAGGTTCAAAACCAAATTGAAAATACGGATTTGGACTAATCTACGCCCTATGGGCGACGACATAAAATAGTCTCCATATACAATCCACGGGGAACCCCAAAATAAACTAAATATATCACGACATGAAGTGATCTACCTGGAGCAGGAGAAAGTTGTTATCGCAACGTGATAATGTAATTAACTGCAGAGGCTTGCACCTATAGAAAAGGGCGCCCTAGAATCAAAAAACCCTTACAAATCAGAGGGAATATAATAAAGTCATGCTACAATGGCCGCATCCATCCAAACTTCCGATATACGGTACCATAAATCAACTTGGTATCTTCGGAGAGGTGGATGGATATGTTCCAAATAGCATCTGTCCCCAAATTCAGGCAAGACGTCCTATCCTGGTTCGTCTCTGTTTTCGGCGGTAAACAACGATAGTTTCGCATGAAATGCCCAGTCTTGCTGCAGTGGCTGCAAATTATGGCAGACGGTCATGAAAAAAATGGCCCTGTTGGCCTCCTAAATTGTTGATTCCCGTTGGGCCTAGAAGAGATTCTTCCTGATACATGACTTGCCGGTCACTTAGTTCTGGCCGGTTGCTCATTCTGCTTGATGCGCTTCTCAAGGAACTCAAAGCTACGGGCGACATCGAGGATCACATCGTAGGTTAAGAGGATAGAAGTAGACATGGTGGACCAAGTCTTCAAATCCAGCCCCTGTCGAGATCTCTTCGCATAGAGCTTCAGAGTCGCTACTAGGTGAAATGCAAACCGACTTAACATAGCGAACCCTGTGGCGTACTCATCGACATAATTCGCCCACATCGACCCTTGCTGAAGCTAGACAAACTTCCTCTCCATTTCCATCTGGGCCACGGCCGAGAAATATTGGGTATCAAACTGTCCCTTAAGCATTTCCTAGGTGATTGGACTCCAGCTGACTTTCCTCTCCATCCCACCAGATGTGTGCATTATCTATGAGTTGTAGCTTTGCTATGTCAACCCACGCTTCTATCGGGACCTGTGCGGCGCCGAGATCGTTTACGGTACCTCGAAGCTATACCTCGGCCTCTAAAGGTGTCCCTTTCCCGGAGAAGATCTTGGGATGCAGACACCTGAATTGCTCAACCCCTGCTGTTCCTTGGTGGTCCGGGACCAACGCTCTCTTAAGGATTTCAGTCTGCTTTTGCTGATTCTCATGCAGTTCTAGATGAAAGGCAGCGGTATTGATTAATCTAAAATATTGCACATTTGTATGAACATTTTCCCTACTATTATTAATAAATAAAAGGTGTTAATTGTAAATATAAAATATATGCGGGTTTATTTGTAAAAAGATTATTATCATATGTTTCTACATTTTAATTAATATAATTAGGGAAAATATATGCATATAATATTTAAATAAAATATTAGTCATTAAAATATGCATATCATATCAAATATTCATAATCAATATTCTTAAGATATTATATTATTTAAATGGTTGGAATAATATCTCAAAAATACCAAATACTACTAACACTTTGATTTAAGATATTGTGCAGGTATTAGCTCAGGTCTAAGGTCCAAGTAAGAGATCCAAGTCAAATTGGGATATCGGAACCGAATCTGCCAAATTTTAGAAGCAAATCGAGGAATTTAGCAACGGCAGAGATTCAGAGCATTATTTTCAGAATCTAGACATCAAAAGGATCTCCAAATATCAACACAAAATACCAGAAAAATATACAAACCTATTTCTACTAAGATGCAGTAGAACCGTGGCCAAACATGGCTAGATGCGGCGGTTCCGCGGTTCATTGGTAGCCGTCGGATGTGAGATTTTGTGGATTTGATGTTAACTGTATATCCTCACATATGGAATTTAGGGTTTCTGGTTTCAAATACTATATAAAGAAACGAGAGCTGTACATTCAAAATCATCATCGAAGAAATCAAGAGATCCAAGAGATCCATGCATCCGAATGATCATCAGCTATTCATCTACCTCCTTCAAGAGAGAGATCTAGAGCAAAGTAGGGTTCTTGTAATCTACTTTTTAAGGAGAATTGTAAATGCAATAGTTGATTAATAACCGTAGATTTTATTTTAATTCATTTTGCATTTATTTTTCTGCACTTACTTTTACGCATTACTTTTTCTACACCTTAATTATGATTTCTTTCTTCTTCAACCTTTCTTCACTAACCATGAGCGAGTAATTCCTAGTTTGCTAGGGTTTGTAGGATAGGGTAGGATAATGGAAGAAAAAATCTTTTAACTTCTTTTAAACATTTTAAAGTTTATAAACTTTAGCAAAATAAATGTTAACCTCCTTATCGGGCGCGTTATCAATTTATTGATAGTCTTGACCGCGATTTGAGATCGATTAAACACTTGTTTTGTTAAGGGCTTGACATGAATAGAGATCAATGAAAGGACAAGGGTTAGTAGTGGGAAATCCTATTCCCTCCAAGAATCCTAATCTACATTCATCACTATCGCTCTGGTTTTAAACTATTAAAAGATAAAAGATTCATTTTTAAATATTCATCCATTAACTACTAAGTCCTATGAACCCTACAAGCCTTTTTATTATAAATTTTATATCCGTCTATAAATAGAACGACAATAACCCATCTTATCTTTTATCAACTCGTCTAAAGAAAGAAAAGAGTTCACGTTTCCCTGCGGACGACCCGTACTCATCGCGACTAGCTACTAGCGACACCGTCTTGATTATGGTTATTTACAAAACACTTTTCTTTTTCACGACCAATCAAATGGCGCCGTTGCCGGGGAGATGGTCGTAATTTTTTTCTTGTTATTCGGGTTGATTTCTCATTAAAACCAGCAAATATAAAATAAAGAGAACCAAAACCGCATTCTGTGTTTTTAACGATTATTGTGCGAGTTTTGCAAGGGAATCTGGAGTAACTGGAGCAAGGAAATAGAGATTCAGAGATTTCAACTTGGACCATAGGAGAATAGGAGGTCCGTGAAGAAAATTTAGCAAAAAAACACTCTACCTTGCGGCGGAACCGCGGCACATTGGTGCAGTTGGCGGCGGAACCGCGGCTCATCGGGAGGCGTGGGCCCCCAATCTTCTGTGATATTTTCCTAATATCTTTCTCTCTCCTCTAAAACTCCAATAATCTAATTTTGCCTGTAGGATTCTTTGCAAACAGCGCTGCTAAAAAATCTTTTTGCTTGTTTTGATTTCGGTTTGTTTTTGCATATCTAAACTGGACTTTAAGGGGCAATAAACCCAAATCTAGATTAGGTGGGGATTTCATCACCCTTCCTAGGCTCCACAAAATCATAAACGAGTATACTATCACCCTACATTAATTAAAAAATATCTTGACCAAGCCTCTAAGGACCGTCATGCTCAATTAGGACAGAGAAGGGTCATGGGTAATCTATTGCTTATCCGCATTTCTCTTGTGGTGTCTAGGCAAGTGGGACTAAGGAAAGTGGTTACTTAATTAGGCCTGCTATTTCGGTGATTCGTAGAGCGGGTAGCTCTCACTTACCTGGCACTTACCTGGCCATAAGATTGATAAGGAGGTAGTGGAGGATTGATCCTGCTACTTATCCTTTGGAAGTCTAAGAGGGGTCTAGTGACTTGACCTAGGTGACCCTAGCTCTAGGGATTGATTGTGCATTTTGTGATTTGTTGAGTCAAGCCTCAAGTCCAACTATTTTTTCAAAACTAACCCTCTAAAAATTGTTCTCACACACGTTGCCACGTGCACTAAACCCGCTTAGTGCATGATCGGCTGGACACGGGATTCTAGTGCCCGTCTAGTCCGCGTTTTTGCTATCGACTCCGAAGTCGGTGCTTATTCATTTTTTATTTCTCCTCCACCTACCACATCTCCCGAGATGGATGGATCTCCATCAGATTTTAACAACACCCTGTCACCACCTGTAGGTGCACAGAATCCACCACGCATATCTCTTTAAGAAAGATGCTACCCCGTACGCGGGTCCCTTCCTACTTGTCTGTCTCTTCTACTAGCCAATGGGGATAATTTCGAAATTAAAACCCACTTCATCAACTTGCTGCCCAAATTTCATGGGCTTGAATCCGAAGACACATATGTTTTCATAACCAAGTTCGAAAACGTATGTGCTATGATGAGTACCACCCAACTATCATGGGATGCTTTGCGGTTACGTATTCTCCCTTTTACCTTGTACGATCTAGCAAAAAAATGGCTTTATAGTACTGCCGCACATTCTATCGCTAAATGGGATGAATTCGTTATAGCATTCCTTAAGAAATTTTATTCTCATCACAAAACCGCCCATGTTCGAAGCGAGATTAATCAGTTTACCCAATTTTCCAATGAACCATTTTGGAAATGCTTTGAACGGTTTAAAGATCTTCTTGCCCAATGCCATCATCACGGAATCGACAGATAGCAACTTTTCCGAATTATATATAAGGGTATTAATCCATCCACGAAACAAATGCTTGAAACCATTTGTCAATGTCATTTCATGTCAAAACACGATGGCGAAGCTTGGCAATTTCTGGAAGATCTCGCCGAACAGACATTACAGTGGGAGAGCACTAGACCTACCACATCGTCTTCATCTAGGGTAGGTTTTCATCAGCTTGATGTTTCCATCGCAGTAAAAACCGAAATGGTCGCGATACAAAAGAAACTCGAAGCTATAAAAAACAAATTCTCGTCAGCTTCCCTAAACCATGTTATGCTCCCCAAAACCGTGTGTGGTTGCTGTTTTGATCTGTCACATTTACCGGAAGAATGTTCCTTGAATCCTCCATCTCAAGGTCAAGAACAAACCAATGCTGCTTTTCAGCAACGACCTAGAAACGATCCTTATTCCTCCACATACAATCAGGGATGGAGGAATCATCCTAATTTTTCTTGGAACCAAAACCAAACTCAAACTCAAAATCAGTTCCCAAGCCAAAATAACTTTCAAAGGCTTCCCCCACAGCAACAACAACCACCACACCAAATTCAGCACCCCTTTCAACTGCAATCTTTCCAAAATCCGGCCAACAACATTGTCCCTTATAATAATTCTTTCAGACTAAAACTCCAACGGCCGGTACCGAAAAAACCTCTGCACTCGAAAGAAGCTTAGAAACGTTTATTAAACACTCCACACAAACGACGGCTAATTTAATATCTTCTATCCAAACATTAGTGCAACACACTGCTTCCCACAGTGAAAGCATAAAATCAATCAAAGCACAAATTGCACAAATAAATACTGCAATGAGTGAAAGAGAGAAAGGGATACTTCCATCTCAACCTCTACCAAATCCCGGCCACTCACAAAGAGCAAACATTGCCTTTAACCAACAAAATCATAACGTGAGTGCCGTAACTACGTTAAGATCGGGAAGAGTGCTAAACAATAATGTTGGTAAACAAGTTGATGATGATGAATAAGATGAAACCCTGGCTACTACTTCTAATCCTACTTCGTTTAGTTCACCATCTTCTTCTGAGCGTATTCTCCGTTCTTCACTAGGCTCAAACTCTCAGCCCACTTCCTTGAATGAACTACCGTCTCAGACCATCCCGAATCCAATTTTGGGATCCATTCCATCCCCACAAACTTCTCCTCAAATGTTGGACCCAACCCTTATTAATAAAGCTCCTTTTCTAAACAGGTTGAAGGCCAACAAATCAAATGCACAAATGAAGAAGATTGTGGAAATGTTTAAGCAAATTAACATAAATATTCCTCTCCTAGATGCTATTCAACCAGTTCCGTCTTATGCAAAAAACCTTAAGGACTTGTGCACTAGGAAGAGGAAAACTCGAGTGCCTAAAAAGGTTTTCTTAACAAGCAATGTGAGCACTGTTTTTACCTAACAATTGCCCAAGAAACGTAAAGACCCCGGTTGTCCTACAATATCTATAACTATTGGGGGTAAAAACATCAATCGTGCTTTACTCGATCTAGGTGCTAGTGTTAACTTGCTCCCGTATTCTGTTTATGAGCAACTAGGTATAGGAGAGTTGAAACATGCGTACTACACTCTCCAGATGGCTGATCGATCTATCACCCACCCTAGGGGTGAGCCAGAGGACGTGTTAATCAAAGTCGGGGAATTTATATTCCATGTGGACTTTATAGTTTTAGATACACAGCCTGTAGCGAACCCACGGAACCAAATCCCGGTGATTCTTGGTCGCCCTTTTCTGGCAACTTCCAAGTAATCAATTGTCGTAACGGTTCTATGAACCTATCCTTTGGGAAGATGATAATTGAGATTAACATTTATAGGATAGGAAGTCAACCCTCCGAACCTTCTGCACATCTAATTGATATATGCTATGTCAACGAGATAGCTTCCGATAGTTGCGAAGTTGAGAAACTTTGCGATAATGATCTCGACGCCACAGAATGCTAGTGTTTGATCCAGCTATTTATACGAGTGAGGACCCTTCCGTCAACAAGTCCATCCCCGAGTCCGAATCCTTTGACTTGTCGCAAAAGTTAGTCGAGCTTTTCGAGTCAATCTCTTACGCTGGTCATGAACCTCTTAAAGAGTCCGAGTATCATTCCCTTACCCTACCTTCTATCGTCTCTCCGCCGACACTAGATCTTAAGCCACTACCGTCTCATCTTAAATATGCATATTTAGGTAAGAATGATTCCTTACCCACTATCATATCAGCTTCTCTAGTTTTAGAGCAAGAGCGAGCTCTCTTGTCGGTCTTGAGATCGAATCGGCAAGCTTTTGGTTGGACAATGGCAGACATCAAAGGGATTAGTCCATTGATTATTGAACATCATATACATTTGATGGATGAAGGGAAACCAGCCCGAGACCCACAAAGACGGTTGAATCCCGTCATGAAGGAAGGGACAAAGAAAGAAATCATCAAATGCCTAGATAATGGTATAATTTACCCAATATCTGATAGCCAATGGGTAAGTCCTATTCATGTGGTCCTTAAAAGGTCTGGCATCACGGTCATAACTAATTAGGCTAATGAGTTGATCCAAACACGCACCCAAACTGGATGGCGGGTATGTATTGATTATAGAAAACTTAATGCCGCAACGAGGAAAGATCATTTCACTCTACCTTTTATTGACCAGATGTTGGAACGATTAGCCGGGCATGAATACTACTGTTTCTTGGACGGATACTCCGACTATAACCAGATCCCTGTTCCCCTCCGAATGACGCGGCCAAGGCTGGACGTCTTGCCTGAGATTCGTGGCAGATGCTATTTGGTTTTATCCGTCTACCTTTTCGAAGATGCCAAGTTGATTTATGGCACCGTGTATCGGAGGTTTAGACGGATGCGACCGATGTAGCAGACTTCGTCAGATTCCCCCTAGTTTGAGGGGTTTTTGATTGTGGGGACGCTCTTCCCTGCAGGCGCAAGACCCTGCAGTTAATCACGTTACCGCATCGCGGTAACCACTTTCTCCTTCTCCAGAATTTCACTTCGTATCGTGGGTGTTTTTTTTGTTTGTGGATGCCCGTGGATTGTATACAGAGACTAAGTTATGCCATCGCCCGTAGGATGTGGATTAGTCCAAATCCGTATTTACTTAGATTTGGGTTTGGTGTTTTGGTTTAAGGATACGTTAGCCATATTGAGGCTAAGATCAACTTAAACGTTCGTTAAGGATACGTTAGTCTGATTTGAGACTAAGATCATCTTAACGGAAAGAGCATTTAGGGGCTCTATTGTTCCAGTTTAGGGACGTAGTGGTCCATAGTATGCATGGCCATCGGGACCCGTCGCCTCTCTGACGTCGTTGAAGGATTACAACGATAGGTGTCAGAGGAGTTCAGAGATGTACCCTTGGACCAAAGTTGATTGGGGGTCTTATAGTCCAATTTGGGACTAAAGTCTGTTTGAATGTTTAAGGATACGTTAGCCATATTGGAGGCTAAGATCAACTTAAACAGGATCGTTTAGATCCGACAAAAGAGCATTTGAGGGCTCTATTGTTCCAGTTTAGGGACATAGTGGTCCATCGCCAGTTTAGGGACATGGTGGTCCATTGCCAGTTTAGGGACATGGTGGTCCATTTAATATATGGCCATCGGGACCCGTCACCTCTCTGACGACGTTGAAGGATTACAACGACAGGTGTCAGAGGAGTTCGGAGATGTACCCTTGAACCAAAGTTGATTGGGGTCTTATAGTCCAATTTGGGACTAAAGTCTGTTTGAATGTTTAAGGATACGTTAGCCATATTTGAGGCAAAGATCAACTTAAACGGGACCGTTTAGATCCGACAAAAGAGCATTTGAGGGCTCTATTTTTTCAGTTTAGGGATGTAGTGGTCCATGTTCCAGTTTAGGGACGTGGTGGTCCATTTAATATATGGCCATCGGGACCCGTCACCTCTCTGACGACGTTGAAGGATTACAACGACATGTGTCAGAGAAGTTTGGAGATGTACCCTTGAACCAAAGTTGATTGGTTTAGGAGAGCATCCGTACTCAGTCAATTTAATTTGAGGACTTATGGCCATGATTGGGCTAAGTCCAGCTGGGAATATTCAACGTTTTTATTTATGTTTGGCCTATCAGGCCTGTGCTAGGGCTTTGCCCCTTTTTAATAATGCACTGCATTTTTTGTTTGGGCTCTGCCCTTTTATAAATGATGCAGAGCATCTATTTTGTTTGGGCTCTGCCCTTTTTATAAATGATGCAGAGCATCTATCTTGTTTGGGCTCTGCCCTTTTAATGCATTGCATTTTTATTTTGTTTGGGCTCTGCCCTTTTATAAATGATGCAGAGCATCTATTTTGTTTGGGCTCTGCCATTTTAATGCATTGCATTTTATTTTTGCCTGCTAGGCCTTTTTGACTTGAGCCTGGCCCTTCAGTAAACAATGCAGTGCATTTGTCAGGCGCTTTGCGCCAATCATTGAGCACAAGCGCTTGTGGTGGTGGCACGTGTCACGCAAGCGCAGTGCGCTGCGCCAGTGCGTTGCGCTGTTGCGCTGCTGACACGTGGCGCGCTCTGGTGAGTTGCGCCAATTTCATAGAGCAATGCTCTATCTTAAAAGCGCATAGCGCAAGTGGTTCTGGTGCTGACACGTGGCGCTCTCTCATGGCTTGCGCCAACCCAGGAGCGCAACAGTGCAGTTTTGCAAGTGCAAGGCACTGTTTCAATAAATTGATCCAATTTTGGATTCAAGAAAAGAATCTTTAAAATTCCAGAACCAATGGTTCATAAAAAGTGCAAGCCACTATTATTATTTGTTTTTTTGAAGATCATTGATCTTGTTCTTAGATCAATGATCTATTCAGAAGAAATTCTTCTATTTTATAAAGGTTTTTACCTTTTTCTTGAATTTTCTTCAGAGTTCTCTCTGTTTTGAAGTTCTTGATCTCTCACAATGTTGATGATGTTTTGATTTGGGGTCTAGGGGTCTTTATATAGTGCCCATAGATTCGTTAAGTTTGTTAAAGAGATCATTCTCTGAGTGATTTGGAGAATTTTCCCCACCGTTGGATCTTTGATCCAAGGGCTTCTATTTTACAGAAGACAATCTTCTTGTTTCAACAAGAACAGAAGGATCTTTCAGAATTTTTATTCTGTTTGGCGCAAACGCACCAGCTCTTAACACGTGTCGCGCTGTGCGCAGCGCAACTGCGCTGACACGTGTCGCGCAGCGCAGAGCGCAGCGCAACTGTGCTGGCGCAACTGTGCCTGCGCAACTGCGCTGCCACGTATCGCGCAGCGCAACCGCGCTTACGCAACCGCGCTTGCGCAACTGCGCTGCCATGTGTCGCGCAGCGCAGAGCGCAGCGCAACTGCGCCGACACGTGTCGCGCAGCGCAGAGCGTAAGTCAGCTGAAACATTGCTTCTTTAATTTTTATTTTAACTTTCAGAACAGAGCCTTGCTCTGATTGAGGGAAACAGAAGCGTTGCTTCGTTTCCCGTCTTGGAATTTTGAACAGAGCTTTGCTCTGATTGGGGTAAACAAATGCCCCCCCACTGTTGCGGTTACGTGGCCTCCAAACGTGAGCGCAGCGGTGGCAGAATTCCAACCGTCGCGCCATCCCTAGGAAGTTGAAACGGCTCTTCAATGGCTATAAATAGGACCTTTGGTCCCTTAGATGATTTTCATCTTTTCATAAGAATTTTGTTCAGAGCCCTGCTCTTTTGTTTAAGCACTTTTAAAGGTTCAAACTCCAGAGAATTTTAGGTAAAAAAAAAATAATTTGGATTGAATTAAATCAACTTTAAGAGCCTTGCTCTCAATAGATCCCTGACCTAAAGAAGACCCATTTAGGGTTTCACATTGCAGAGCTTTGCTCTAAAGGGGGTCTAAAGAGAACTAAGGAGAACCCTATTAGGGTTCTATTAATAGAGCTCTGCTCTCTAAAAGATTTTCCTTGGATTTTCTTAATTCATTAATGGAGCTTTGCTCCTTCCAAATCATATAGAATAACTCTTAAGAATTCTTCATGGATCTTGGAAGTTAAAGATGGCATTTTGTATTATCATTATTATTATATCATCTCTTCAGCGCAAAGCTCTTAATGTTCTTAGGGGATTTTCTTCAAATTCTCCTCATAACTGATTTTGACAGGTGTCACTCCTGTCTGCAGAGCATTGCTCTCGAAGAGTTTTAACTCCCTGTCTCTTTTTTTATTGCTAATTTTCCAATGATATTTCCTTCAGGCATTATGGCGGTGCATCTATACAGTCTGCATGAATTTATCACCTACGAGGATATCCGCGTACTGGGCCGTCAACAGAACCAGAAGTTTACAGATGCCCAGTGTGCGGAGGTTATGGGTCGTCTGAACGCACGCGTTGGCTGGCTGCTTCCTCACCGTTCTGCTCTCTTGAAGGTCGTACTAGGAGCCATTTGGAGAGCACTCCCAGGGTTTCATGAGGCCATGCCGCTTAACACGCTGGATGATGCCGAAGACAAGGTGCATTCAGTGTACCTATTGGGGCTAATCTCAAAGAAACGGCGGGATAGCTTCATCGACATTCTGCATCAAGTTTTTCAGCAGATGACGATAATCGCTGCTTATTGAAGGATAGGGGGCCTTGCCGAAGATCTTGACACACGTGAGCGCGAGAGGCTGCGCACGAGAATAATTAGGAAGGCCAGAAGAACTCTAGATGACCTTACTTTCGAATTCCTTAATCCGTGTCCTGGATCTGAGGTCATACCATTGTAATCATTTGAATAATGTCTTTGTTTGTTTCTTTATGATTGTAAGAACCCTTGGCAATAATTTTTTTATTATTTCAGCTTGTCTTATTTCTCGTTCTGAGTCTCTTGCATATCCATGAATGAGTGTGTCTCGAACGTTTGATCAAATGTGAATCGAATGTTCTTTCTTCTTTCTTTAATTATCAGCATGTTGTTTCTAATAAACATGGCCGATAGATGATAGAGTGAGCATCTTGTCTTGGCTCCTTCAAGAGCGATGGCTTAGGCCGTAGGTTCAGATCTGCTGCCTAAGACTTTTCAACTCTATGAGCTGTGAGGGTCTCATAGAGAATTTTCTCCCTACGGATCGAGAGGATTTCGTAGGTGGATTTTCTCCTTAGGAATCGTGAGGATTCCTAAGTGCGTTTTCTCTTATAAGTCGTAAGGATCCTATAAGAGAATTTTCCCTCTCACGAGTCGAGAGGACCCGTAAGCGGTTGTTTCCCTCCTTGTCGAGATTCGAGTTTGGAGAGTGAAACCCGTGGATAGTATGCAAGAGACCATTTTGGGCTAACTTGCAGGATCCCAGTGCTTAGGGAACAAGTTTTTTAATCCTTACTGCCTAAGGCTTTATCTTACGAGTCGAGCCGCATCGAGAAGTTCTCGCAAAGACATCAATTTCTTCATAAGTCGAGACGAATCGAGTATTTCTCGCAAGAATATCCTAACGTTACAGTTAACCTCTGCTCTTTACGACAGATATCCATTAGGGTATGTGGTACTTAGGGTTTTGGTCGTCGTACCGTCGTTTCAGCTGATATATTCCTCTATAGGCAATCGTGCTGTTCGAGTAGCCCTGGGACTGCCGTGTCTCTAATCCCTTCGGGGGCTGGACAAGACGTCTTCAAGCAATCCTCCTTGGCAGTTTGACCGTCGGAAGAGCAAGCGTTAGGAATTTGCCATGCCGCTTTTTACTTGAGGTTAGGCTCATTTTGGGGAGCCCCGATGAGTCATAATCACTCCGCGCTGGTGTGGGATGATCTCCGATAGTCTTTCAGGTTTTATGTGAGTTGCCGTCAAGACCCTGAAGCTAGGAATTTGGCCTTTGCTTCGTTTGCTGGCATCGCGTCTGCTATATCGAGACGAATGTCGCGGTGAGAACTAGGGATTTTTCCGTGGCTCTGTTTGTTTGATTGTCGCGTCTGAACCCTGCTGGAGGAAGAACGCTGGGGTGACATCTCGTCTGCTGTATCGAGACGAATGTCGAGGTTGTCTCTAGGTTGCTGGTGAACCGTCGAGGTTTGGAACTAGGGATTTTGCCGTGGCTCCGTTTGTTTGATTGTCGCGTCTGAACCCTGCTGGAGGAAGAACGCTTGGGTGACATCTCGTCTGCTGTATCGAGACGAATGTCGAGGTTGTATCTAGGTTGCTGGTGAACCGTCGAGGTTTGGAACTAGGGATTTTGCTGTGGCTCCGTTTGTTTGATTGTCACGTTTGAACCCTGCTGGAGGAAGAACGCTGGGGTGACATCTCGTCTACTGTATCGAGATGAATGTCGAGGTTGTCTCTAGGTTGCTGGTGAACCGTCGAGGTTTGGAACTAGGGATTTTGCCGTGGCTCCGTTTGTTTGATTGTCGCGTCTAAACCCTGTTGGAGGAAGAACGCTGGGGTGACATCTCGTCTGCTGTGTCGAGACGAATGTCGAGGTGGTGACCATTCCACGCTGGTGTGCGATGATCTTCGATGTTCTTTCAGGTTTTATATGAGTTGCCTTCAAGACCCTGAAGCTAGGAATTTGGCCTTCGCTTCGTTTGCTTTGGCGCGTCCGAATCCTGTTGGAGGAAGGGCGCTGTAGTGACATCCCGTATGTTGTATCGAGACGAACGTCGAGGTGGTGACCGCTCCGCACTGGTGTGGGATGATCTCCGATAGTCTTTCAGGTTTTATATGAGTTACCGTCAAGACCCTGAAGCTAGGAATTTGGCCTTTGCTTCGTTTGCTTTGGCGCGTACAAATCCTGTCGAAGAAAGGATACTGTTGTTGACATTGCGTCTGCTGTATCGAGACGAATGCTGAGGTGGAGCTAGGATTTTGCCGTCACTCCGCTTTACTGACCATGGGGTCTTTTGTTGACGTTGCATCTATATCCTGCTGAACTGCGAAGGAACGCCGTTGTTGACATTGCGTCTGCTGTAACGAGACGAATGCTGAGGTGGAGCTGGGATTTTGCCGTCACTCCGCTTTTTTTTTCGACCATGAGGTCTTTTGTTGACGTTGCATCTGCATCCTGTTGGACTGTGAAGGAACGCCATTGTTGACATCTCGTCTGCTGTATCGAGACGAATCCTGAGGTAGAGCTGAGATTTTGCCGTCACTCCGCTTTTTGTTTTCTTCGACCATGAGGTCTTTTGTTGACGTTGCATCTGCATCCTGTTGGACTGCGAAGGAACGCCATTGTTGACATCTCGTCTGCTGTATCGAGACGAATGCTGAGGTGGAGCTGGGATTTTTCCGTCACTCTGCTTTACTGACCATGGGGTCTTTTGTTGACGTTGCTTCTGCATCCTGTTGGAGTGAGGAGAAATGCTATTGGTGGTCTCTAAGTTATCGATGTTGACGTCGAGACCTTGAAGCTAGGGATCTTCCTTTGCTTCGTTGGTTGACATTGTGTCTGCAATATTACGACAAATATCGAGGTTGTCTCTAGGTTGTCTATGAACCGTCGAAATTTGGCTTCGCTTTCTGATGGAGCCTGTTAGGAAGGTATGGTTCCCTCTTTGTTTGTGCCCTTGGATTGTATACAGGGATCGACGTGATCTCACTTGTAGGGCAAAAGTTTCATTCATTTTTATTGTTTTATTTCCGCGATGCTCTATCATTTCAGTTTTTATATCGCGAAGGTCGCGATTGCCCAATCATTTCGGCTATTTTTCGCGGTGCCCAATCATTTCGGCTATTTATTTTATCTTTACTCGCATCTTTTTATTGCGAGTTGATCAATCATTTCGGCTATTTTGTATGCATACGTTTTCTTTACTTGCTGCTTTTTATTGCAAGCTGCCCCATCATTTCGGCTATTTCGTATGCATGTGCGGCTTGTTGGCTTTTCACCGTAAACCTGAAATTAGACACCGATTTCGGCATCAGCACCGCTACAACTGGGATATTGCCAGGAGTGAATCATCATCTGCCTCTGTCGATGTCGAACAAAGGTGGCTTAGCGAACAGGGTTAAGGTCCTGTCGACTAAGGCTTTTAACTTCACGAGCCGTAAGGGTCTCACAAATGTATTTCTCCCTACAAGTCATGAGGATCTTGTAGGTGTATTTTCTCCTTAGGAATCGTGAGGATTCCTAAGTGTATGTTCCTCTGTAAGTCGTAAGGATCCTACGAGAGGGTTTTCTCCTTGTAAATCAAGAGGACCTACAAGGGTTGTTCATCATGCGTACATATCCCCAGTCACGGATGGGACTTGGTTAGGGAAATGTTTATTCGCGCCCGTGGATTGTATACAAGGGTCAGTATTGAACCACTTGTAGGGAAATATCGAAGATTGTGGGAGTTGCTTAAGAACAGGTTCAGGTCCCTGTAACTTAAGACTTTCAAATCTTATGAGCCGTGAGGGTCCCATAAGAGAGTTCTCCTTACGAGTCGTGAGGATCTCGCAAGTGTAATTTCTCTTTAGGAATCGTGAGGATTCCTAAGTGTGTTGCTTTCCTGTGAGTCGTAAGGTTCTCACGAGGGTGGTTTCTCCTTACAAGGTCGAGAGGACTTTGCAAGTGTCCTTTAACGAGATTGCGCCCTTTCGGGTTTTCACGAACACTCGCCGATAGTCCTGCTGTTTTTACTCACGGAGCCCTTTCGGGTTTTCATCTGTGCCCATTTTTCTTATGGACATACCATTTTTTTTATTCTCTTTTTTTTAAACGAGGTCACGCCCTTTCGGGTTTTCACGAACACTCGCCGGTAGCCCTGCTGTTTTTACTCACGGAGCCTTTTCAGGTTTTCATCCGTGCCCATTTCGCTTACGGACATACCGTTTTTTTTATTGTTTTTTTATTCTTTATATTTTTTTATCTCGTCAGCTTGAGGATGATGCGGTAGTAGTTTAAAGACGTTTCGGTTGTCAGCTAGTTTTAGGACGTAGTGGTCCGTCGTTAGTTTAAGGACGTTTCGGTCCGCCGTCGCCGTATTTGAGGCGAATCTCTAGTTTACTGACTTTTCGGTCTATGGGGCTTTCTCTATGACTGAGCATGATGCCCCCAGCGTATCCATCTTTCTCGGAGCGTGCGGTTGTGGCGGGCTCACCTTCCAGTTTTCGGAGATGACGAACTGGCCTTGTTGGTATTGGTCTTCGACCCAGTTTTTGAAGAAGTAACAGTTTTCGATCGGGTGGCCCAATACTTGGTGATAAGGGCAATAATTAGAACTGTTGATATCATCCAGTTGTAGTTGGTGTTTCGGCTCCGGTAGAGTGATAAGCCTGTTATGCACTGCCACTTCGAACAGCCTCCTTGTTTCATCCTGATGAAATGAGTACTGAAGTCTTAGCCTCTCCTCGAGGGATATGCGTGGACGCATATTATTTTGACGAACAACCGGTCTAGGGCCACTCGACTGTTGTTGAGTGTTAGCGACGAAGGTCATTTTCCCCTTTCCTTTATCCTTTTTGCTCGATCCTTTGTTTGCGGGGCCGAGATTTTTTTCGAGTAGCGGGCGATTGCACGGCTGAATGTTCTCGCAACTTCTCAATCCTTTCATTTTTTCAACAGATCCCTTGAGGAGAGGGTTGAGGGCAACTTCTTCGTCAGAGTCGCCTCCAAAGGTGATAATTTGTGATCCCTTGGAGTCGGCTATGTGACAGTCGGCGGCGGCTCTTTTGCGCTCCTCTATCGCATTTTTCTGATGTCTACGAGCTTCACGCTTTGTCCTGTTGAAGTGTTGCTTTTGAGCGACATACCCTTGCCACCAACACTTAAAGGAGTCACAGTCTTCGGTAGGATGTATGATCTTCTGATGATATAAGCAGAAGTTAGGATGCATCTCTACTCCACCGAGAGTATTTTCTTCAGAGAGTGGTAGCTTCATTCCCACTGATAGGGCTTTGGCGAACCTTTTCCTCGTCTTGAATTTGTTTTTATCTGCAGCGGATGACTTTTGATTTGACGGGAGTGCCTCGACTCTTTGGTCCAGTCGTCGGTGTTTGGCTCCTTCCAGTATGTCCATCTCATGCTCTTGATTGGCTTTAACTTTCAAACGAATCTCATTCAGGAAGGCATCGATCAACTCGTCTGACGGCCGCGGAATTTCTGGTTTAGGGTCCGCCCTCGGTTTCTCGGTGCAAGGAGCCTCTTCATCATCCGCCAATGAGTGAGAGATCACATGACAACTCGCTACGTAGTCTTCGGATTCATCTGATGAGTCTTCCCCATCGTTTTCTTCCTCAACAAAAGAACAAGCTGCCCCTATCGTGTCCGTCTTCTTTGGAATGTGCGGCTGTGGTGGGTTTACCTTCCAGTTTTCAGACAGCGTGAACTTGCCTTGTAGGTACTGATCCTAGATCCATCCCTTAAAGATGAAACAATCCTCGATCGGGTGACTTACCGTTCGGTGGTAAGGGCAATAATTGGGATTATTGAGATCGCCTGGCTGCGACAGATGTTTTGGACTCGGCAGATTGATGAGTCTGTTGCGCACTGCCAGCTCGAACAGTCTTCTCGTTTTATTCTGAGGAAACGCGTAAGGATGTCCCAATCTCTCCTCGAGGGATGGGCATGGACGCACGTCGTTTTGGCGAACGACCGGCTTTAAGTTGCTCGGCTGCTGTTGAGCATTGGCGACGACGATCGCTTTCCCTTTTCCTTTCTCATTTCGAGAATCTAGTTTTGGAGGAGACGGTCCATGGCCCATCTGGTCCATTTGGGCTAATTTGTCGATCAAGGCCTGGAAGGTGGTCGGCCTGAAGAACATCATGAATTGCGAGATGGTCGTTTGCGGATCAAGAGTGCCCACGAACATGCCTACCGCAGGTGCCTCTTCTATGCGTTGTTCGCATTTTGACCATACGTTCCGCCATCGTGTTGCGTATTGGACCCATGTTTCGCTGGGCCTTATCCTGGCATTTATCAGTGCTGTTATCGGAGTGCGTTCACTAGCATTTGCGAATCTTTGTGTAAATAGTAGCTCCATCTCCGCAAATGTTTTGACAGAGTCGTTAGGTAGCTTCGAATACCATTCAAAGGCTGCTTCTGCTAAGCTGCCGATGAATTGGTGAAGCAACAATTTGTCATCGCCTCCAGTATTGCCGCATAAGGCCCTGAATTGAGCGATATGCTGATGCGGATTCCCTGTCCTTTTATATACGTGGAACTTAGGGATCGTATATCCCGGCGGGTAACTAATTTGGTCATACCAGCCCGGATAGGGTCGTCCAGTTCTAACAGTTTGCCCAGCCGCTTCACTCGCCTGATGAGCTCGTATTTGCTGAGCCATATAGTCATCCAGTACAGCCTTGGAAATGGTTTCATCTTTGGCTGCTGAAAGAACCGGCGGAGGATTAGATGTCTCCCTTCTATCGTCTTCAATAATGATCAGAGGGTCTTCGGCTGGAGGATCCGGCTGTAACATCATCCCGACCATGTCTTGAAATAGGAGATCCATATGCTTTATATTGGCCGCTTGCTCTGTAGCCTCCTTGTCCTTCCTTTCAAGCATTCTACGAAGAAATTCGGCATCGGTTTCTTGCTCGTGACGCTGCTCTGATGATACTTCCGAACTTTCTTTTGGTTTGGTAAGTGCAGCCATCGCAGTCATCATTTCCTGAAGCTTCTGTTGCTGCTCCTGGGCTTTTGTCACGGATCGAGTGAGCGACCGGTGACCCATCGAAGCACGGCTTTCCTCCTTTCCGGAAGCCATATAAACCGTGTGCACTACCATGCCCCCAGACTTAGGGTATCTGTGTTCAGCGCTTTTACGGTTCACCATATTCACAGGGGCTTTTTGCGGCCTCCTTTTCTTTTGAGTGATTGACGTTGAGGGAGCCGTTGCAGTGGGCACCCATCCAGCTGTCGCCTTTTGTGTCTTGATGGAATAATTCTTCTCCTGAACCTTTATCTTTTTCTGTCGGCGAGAGTAATCTTGATCAATCACCGACTCCTGGACCTGTCGCCAGACTTTATAGATTTTAGAGGACAACCGTTGAGGGGGCTGCTCTAGTTTTTTCTCTGGAGCATTCTCCACAGGTGAAGGAGTTCGTTTCGACACCGTAGTAGGAGAGTTTCTGCGCACCGTGTTCAGCAATTCAAAGCTGTTCCCGGTTGGAACAGCAGCCTCGATCCCCACCATCGGAGCTGGTGGCGTAAATCCAGAAGGGGAGTTGCCCCCAGCCTTCCTTACTCGATGCCAGTGGCGACGTCGAGCGTGTCGTGCGGATGGAGTTGTTCTAACCGTAGGGGTAACCTCCTCATGCCCCCTGTGTTGGTCAGAATCTGCTGGTATTAGCTTTTTAAAGACCGACGTCCGTTGAATGGGGACGGCCAACCTGTCAAAAGCAGACTTCCGAGCAGGGGAAGCAACCTTACTGATCTCGCCTAAAACTGGAGTAGGGATAGCTATCCGCTTCGGGATAACATCTTCTGGTATTGCTGGCTTTTTCATGGGCCCATTAGAGCTCTGACCTAGCCTATTAAAAACTGAGGCAGTGGAGTCGGGCGACCCGTTGAGAGGGACTGCGGCAATGGTAAGTCGATCAAAGACCGACTTCTTTGGGGTTTCTTGCAACGTCATTGGGGCATTGAAGCTCATCGGTGGGAGCATGGTCCCGAAGAATAGTCCAGTGGTGGCTTGAGTTACCTGCTCCACTGGAATTTTGAAAAGGGAGGCCGCTCGGGGCCCATAAGTCACTCCTCTAGCAGGGACAGAGCGAGAGTTGCAGTTGCAGGTAGTGCAGTTTGAAGCCATTGATCTTCTGTTTTCTGCACGGAGCAAGACACCAAATCTAAGTACCTTGAATCCATAGGCAACCACAGCAAACCGCGATTTGTTCGCGAACACGACACATGAAGTGTGGAGTGGAAAGAGGAAAATGTCCTACCGGGCGTGCCAGAATCTGTTCCTCTCCGAATGACGCGGCCAAGGCTGGACGTCTTGCCTGAGATTCGGGGCAGATGCTATTTGGTTTTATCCGTCTACCTCTCCGAAGATGCCAAGTTAATTTATGGCACCGTGTATCGGAGGTTTAGACGGATGCGACCGATGTAGCAGACTTCGTCAGATTCCCCCTCGTTTGAGGGGTTTTTGATTGTGGGGATGCTCTTCCCTGCAGGCGCAAGCCCCTGCAGTTAATTACGCTACCGCATCGCGGTAACCACTTTCTCCTTCTCCAGAATTTCACTTCGTGTCGTGGGTGTTTGTTTTGTTTGTGGATGCCCGTGGATTGTATACGGAGACTAAGTCATGTCGTTTCCCGTAGGACGTGGATTAGTACAAATCCATATTTACTTAGATTTGGGTTTAGTGTTTTGGTTTAAGGATACGTTAGCCATATTGAGGCTAAGATCAACTTAAACGTTCGTTAAGGATACGTTAGTCTGATTTGAGACTAAGATCAACTTAACGAAAAGAGCATTTAGGGGCTATATTGTTCCAGTTTAGGGACATAGTGGTCCATAGTATGCATGGCCATCGGGACCCGTCGCCTCTCTGACGTCGTTGAAGGATTACAACGATAGGTGTCAGAGGAGTTCAGAGATGTACCCTTGGACCAAAGTTGATTGGGGGTCTTATAGTCCAATTTGGGACTAAAGTCTGTTTGAATGTTTAAGGATACGTTAGCCATATTTGAGGCTAAGATCAACTTAAACAGGATCGTTTAGATCCGACAAAAGAGCATTTGAGGGCTCTATTGTTCCAGTTTATGGACATAGTGGTCCATCGCCAGTTTAGGGACATGGTGGTCCATTGCCAGTTTAGGGACATGGTGGTCCATTTAATATATGGCCATCGGGACCCGTCACCTCTCTGACGACGTTGAAGGATTACAACGACAGGTGTCAGAGGAGTTCAGAGATGTACCCTTGAACCAAAGTTGATTGGGGGTCTTATAGTCCAATTTGGGACTAAAGTCTGTTTGAATGTTTAAGGATACGTTAGCCATATTTGAGGCTAAGATCAACTTAAACGGGACCGTTTAGATCCGAAAAAAGAGCATTTGAAGGCTCTATTGTTCCAGTTTAGGGACGTGGTGGTCCATGTTCCAGTTTAGGGACGTGGTGGTCCATTTAATATATGGCCATCGGGACCCGTCACCTCTCTAACGACGTTGAAGGATAACAACGACAGGTGTCAGAGGAGTTCGGAGATGTACCCTTGAACCAAAGTTGATTGGTTTAGGAGAGCAACCGTACTCAGTCAATTTAATTTGAGGACTTATGGCCATGATTGGGCTAAGTCCAGTTGGGAATATTCAACGTTTTTATTTATCTTTGGCCTATCAGGCCTGTGCTAGGGCTTTGCCCCTTTTTAATAATGCACTGCATTTTTTGTTTGGGCTCTGCCCTTTTATAAATGATGCAGAGCATCTATTTTGTTTGGGCTCTGCCCTTTTTATAAATGATGCAGAGCATCTATCTTATTTGGGTTCTGCCCTTTTAATGCATTGCATTTTTTTTTGTTTGGGCTCTGCCTTTTTATAAATGATGCAGAGCATCTATTTTGTTTGGGCTCTGCCCTTTTAATGCATTGCATTTTATTTTGGCCTGCTAGGCCTTTTTGACTTGAGCCTGGCCCTTCAGTAAACAATGCAGTGCATTTGTCAGGCGCTTTACGCCAATCATTGAGCGCAAGCGCTTGTGGTAGTGGCACGTGTCACGCAAGCGCAGTGTGCTGCGCTGTTGCGCTGCTGACACGTGGCGCGCTCTGGTGAGTTGCGCCAATTTCAGAGAGCAATGCTCTATCTTAAAAGCGCATAGCGCAAGTGGTTCTGGTGCTGACACGTGGCGCTCTCTGGTGGCTTGCGCCAACCCAGGAGCGCAACAGTACAGTTTTGCAAGTGCAAGGCACTGTTTCAATAACTCGATCCAATTTTAGATTCAAGAAAAGAATCTTTAAGATTCCAGAACCAATGGTTCATAAAAAGTGCAAGGAACTATTATTATTTGTTTTTTATTGAAGATCATTGATCTTGTTCTTAAATCAATGATCTATTCAGAAGAAATTCTTCTATTTTATAAAGGTTTGTACCTTTTTCTTGAATTTTCTTCAGAGTTCTCTCTGTTTTGAAGTTCTTGATCTCTCACAATGTTGATGATGTTTTGATTTGGGGTCTAGGGGTCTTTATATAGTGCCCATAGATTCGTTAAGTTTGTTAAAGAGATCATTCTATGAGTGATTTGGGGAATTTTCCCCACGTTGAATCTTTGATCCAAGGGCTTCTGTTTTACAGAAGACAATCTTCTTGTTTTAACAGGAACAGAAAGATCTTTCAGAATTTTAATTCTGTTTGGCGCAAACGCACCAGCTCTTGACACGTGTCGCGCAGTTTGCAGGGCAACTGCGCTGACACGTGTCGCGCAGCGCAGAGCGCAGCGCAACCGTGCTGGCGCAACTGCGCTGCCACGTGTCGCGCAGCGCAGAGCACAGCGCAAACCGCGCTTGCGCAACTGCGCTGACACGTGTCGCGCAGCGCAGAGCGCAAGTCAGCTGAAGCGTTGCTTCTTTAATTTTTATTTTAACTTTCAGAACAGAGCCTTGCTCTGATTGGGGGAAACAGAAGCGTTGCTTCGTTTCCCGCCTTGGAATTTGAACAGAGCTTTGCTCTGATTGGGGTAAACAATCCCCATCGCTGAAAATGATCAAGATAAGACAACGTTTACTTGTCCTTTCGGTACTTTTACTTATAGATGCATGCCCTTTGGGTTATGCAATGCTCCTACTACATTTCAGTGGTGTATGATGGGGATATTATCGGACATGGTCGAGAATTTTCTGGAGATATTTATGGACGATTTATCCATAGTTAGGGACTCCTTTGAGGAATGCCTACGTCATCTTGACGTTGTTCTTACCCGCTGTAAGGATAAGAATGTAACTTTGAATTGGGAAAAATACCATTTCATGGTTCAAGAAGGTATTGTCATTGAGGTAGACAGAGCTAAAATAGATGTTATTCACAACCTTCCTCCTCCTAAATGCGTCAAAGATGTACGATCCTTTCTTGGTCATGCAGGATTTTATAGACGATTTATTAAGGACTTTAGCAAAATTGATAGACCCTTAAATCTTCTCTTGGCCAAGGATACAACATTTCACTTCGACTCGGATTGCGTGGCTTCTTTTGAATCGCTTAAAAGTTCCCTCACTACAGCCCCCGTTCTGTCATCTCCGGACAGGAATCACGCTTTCGAGCTTATGTGTGAGGCGTCCGATTTTGCTATTGGTGCAGTCTGAAGACAACACATTGATAAGATGCCACATGTAATTTACTATGCAAGTAGGACCTTGAACGATGCCCAAATGAATTATACAACTACCGAGAAAGAACTCTTGGCAGTTATATTTGCATTAGAAAAATTCAGGCCCTACTTAATTGACTCTCCGGTAGTAGTTTACACCGATCATTAAGACATCTTTTATCGAAGAAGGATGCTAAATCTAGGCTAATACGTTGGATTCTTCTGTTATAAGAATTTGATCTTGTAATACGCGACAAAAGTGGATGTGAAAACGTCGTAGCCGACCATCTTTCACGCCTTTCTTCTTCACCAACGTTGACCTTGCCAATAAATGATTCCTTTCCTGACGAACAGCTCTTGACCATATCCTGCGAACCTTGGTTCGTGGATATTGTGAATTATTTAGCAACGGGACTTCTACCCAGCGAATGGTCAAGACAATCACCGATTTCTATCCCAAGTAAAACATTTTTACTGGGATGAAACTTATCAGTTTAAGTATTGTCCCGATCAAATCATTCGCCGATGTGTCCCTAATGATGAATTCAAGAGTGTATTGTCTTTCCGCCATGATCAGGCATGTGGCGGTCACTTTGGTCCAAGAAAAACGGTGGAGAAAGTTTTGCAATGTGGCTTTTATTGGCCAACATTATTTAAAGATGCATATGATTATTGCAAAACTTGTTCACGGTGTCAATATATGGGTCGGATTTCACGGAGAAATGAGATGCCGCTCCAACCTATCTTGGTTATGGAGATATTTGATGTTTGGGGAATTGATTTTATGGGCCCATTTCACAACTCTTTTAGGAATTTATATATCTTATTAGCGGTTGATTATGTCTCTAAATGTGTGGAAGCGGTACCATGCCGCACTAATGATAACAAGATTGTTATTATGTTCCTTAAAGAAAATATTTTTTTCGTGATTCGGACACTCTCGCGCTATAATTAGCGACAATGGGACGCATTTCCGTAATCGGTTTTTCGAGGCTTTGATGCGGAAATATTCAATCAACCACAAGCTTTCTACGCCCTATCATCCCCAAACGAGCGGGCAAGCTGAGATCTCTAATAGACAGATCAAACAAATTTTGGAGAAAACGGTTTCTAAGAACCGTAAAGATTGGTCCACTAAATTGACGGATTCTCTTTGGGCATTTCGTACGGCATATAAGATCGATCTTGGCATGTCTCCATACCGACTAGTGTTTGGGAAGGCTTGCCGCCTTCCTGTCAAGATCGAATATAAAGCAATGTGGGCTATCAAAGAACTTAACTGTGATTTTGATCAAGCCAGCAGCAATTGGAAGCTGCAATTAAATGAGCTAAGAAAACTCCGTGATGAAACTTACGATAATGCGGTTATAGTAAAGAACTGGACAAAAGTGTTCCACGATAAAAATCTTTTAAGAAAAATTTTCACATCGGGACAACAAGTCCTTCTTTACGATTCCCGTCTTCATCTTCATCCGGGTAAGCTAAGATCTCGTTGGAAAGGACCTTTTATGGTGCGGTATGTGTACCCGCACGGTGCAGTAGATATAGAAAATGCTAAAAACAGTTCTATTTTTAAAGTAAATTGGCATAGACTAAAACCGTACTTTTCCGCTGACCCATCGGAGGAGCTCCTGTTCCTACAGAAGCCGCTTTATCACAACTAACTTTTCTCCGCCTCACCTTCATGTTTCAGTAACACTGTTTCATCTAAGAGTGGAGGTGAGTATAAAAAAAACTATAACTAAATATCTGTGCGTGCCAAAGAACAAGTTTAGGGGTAGTTTTTCATTTAACTATTATTCTGTCCCTATTATTCTCTACCTAAGTCTACAGGTTTATACGCTTGAAGAACAACATCAGTGAGGATACTGCTGCAAACAGGTTTGGGGGAGGTTTGTATTTACTAAAATATCATTTGGCATTAAGCACTATATATAAAATAAAATTATTATGAATGAAATTTTTTTGGAAATAAAAGTTAGAAGTGAAAAATACATATGAAAGAGGGGAAGAGATTTAAGAAAGGCAAGAAAATTAGATATTTTAAAACAAAACGGTAATAGGTAGTCATGAGCTGTTGTCCCAAGGGTTAATAAGATGAAGAAAATTACTAATCTGGGGATATAAATAAGTCTGAAAAATAGTCCATATTCTTGAGTTCAAACATCTGGACATTGATACCCTACTATACGCACTTGCACACATCTTGAAACTTGGGATAGTAGAGGATACCTTGAAATGCTCTTGTCTAAAAGCCTTGGTATGAAGGAAAAAATATATAAATCAACAAAATATAAATGACATATAAAAAAATAAATGGTGAAGAAAAATGAACACTGGTTTTTTAATTACTTAAGGCAGCATAAAAAAATATAGCGAGAATGCCTTATCACCTAGCGCCTTAGACCAACTGGTTTGGGAGTCACTGCTAAGCCTTAGGAGTTGCAAGACTAGGATATTGCTAATTACGCCTCAATGAGTGAGCACATTTAGTAATCGGTTGGTTAGTACCTTAAGAAGTATTAACGGTCGCATGAAGAATGTGACCTAAAATATTCACCGACTAAAAAGTACTAAGGAAGATGGACAAGAGTACGATATCTTGAATTGAATTCTCTAAGTGTAGGGATGTCTTTCACACACACGTAGGGGTACATGATTGATGTTTGGAAGAAAGGAAGGGATGAAAACTAAAGACGATATTTTATTGAGGGATGATGTGATTTCTGACATCTTTACATGACTATTAAGATAGAGCTCATGGCAACTAAAAAATTACTGTAGTTTGAAACTCTTATTTTCAAGTCCTTTCTTTTATAAGTTCCTTATGTTTATATGTAACTTTCATCTTCTTTATATTATTATGGGATTTTGTGGGTGTAATCCGCTGAAAACTCTCAGGAGACAATACTCCTCCTATTAGGGTCACTTAGAGTTTTAAAGGCTTATTGCACGTACTCAGTGCAATCGTGTTGCCTACAAAGGTGTGCTAGTTAGGTTTTTATTTTTCTCTTTAATAACTAGTTTGCTCGGGACGATCAAAGATAAGTTTGGGGGTATTTGATTAGTCTAAAATATTGCACATTTGTATGAACATTTTCCCTACTGTTATTAATAAATAAAAGATATTAATTGTAAATATAGAACATATGTGGGTTTATTTGTAAAAAAATTATTATCATATATTTCTACATTTTAATTAATATAATTAGGGAAAATATATGCATATAATATTTAAATGAAATATTAGTGATTAAAATATGCATATTATATCAAATATTCATAATCAATATTCTTAAGATATTATATTATTTAAATGGTTGGAATAATATCTCAAAAATACCAAATACTACTAACACTTTGATTTGAGATATTGTGCAGGTATTAGCTCAGGTCTACGGTCCAAGTAAGAGATCCAAGTCAAATCGGGATATCGGAACAGAATCTGCCAAATTTTAGAAGCAAATCGAGGAATCTAGCAACGGCAGAGACTCGGAGCATTATTTTTAGAATCTAGAAATCAAAAGGATCTCCAAATATCAACATAAAATACCAGAAAAATATACAAACCTAGTTCTACTAAGATGCGGCTGAACCGCGGCCAAACATGGCTAGATGCGGTGGTTCCGCGGTTCATTGGTAGCCGTCGGATGTGAGATTTTGTGGATTTGATTTTAACTGTATATTCTTACATATGGAATCTAGGGTTTCTGGTTTCAAATATTATATAAAGGATCGAAAGTTGTACATTCAAAATCATCATTGAAGAGATCAAGAAATCCACGTGTTAGAGTGATCATCATCTATTCATTTATCTTCTTCAAGAGAGAGATCTAAAGCAAACTAGGGTTCTTGTAATCTACTTTCTAAGGAGAATTGTAAATGCAATAGTTGATTGATAAAGATAGATTTTATTTTAATTGATTTTGCATTTATTTTTCTGCACCTACTTTTACGCTTTACTTTTTCTGCACCTTAATTATGATTTCTTTCTTTTTCAACCTTTCTTCACTAACTATGAGCGAGTAATTTCTAGCTTGCTATGGTTTTTAGGATAAGATAGGATAATGGATGAAGAAATCTTTTAATTTCTTTTAAACATTTTAAAGTTTATAAACTTTAGCAAAATAAATTTTAACATCCTTATCGGGCGCGCTATCAGTTTATTGATAGTCTCGACCATGATTTGAGATCGGTTAAACACTTGTTTTGTTAAGGGCTTGATATGAATAGAGATCAATGAAAGGACAAGGGTTAGTAGTGGGAAACCCTATTCCCTCCAAGAACCCTAATCTACATTCATCACTATCGCTCTAGTTTTAAATTATTAAAAGATAAAAGAGTCATTTTTAAATATTCATCCATTAACTACTAAATCCTATGAACCCTACAAGCTTTTTTATTATAAATTTTATATCCATATAAAAATATAACGACAATAACCCATCTTATCTTTTATCAACTCGTCTAAAGTAAGAAAAGAGTTCACGTTTCTCTGCGGACGATCCGTACTCATCGCGGCTAGCTACTAGCGATACCGTCTTGATTGCGGTTATTTACAAAACACTTTTCTTTTTCACGACCAATCAGGTATATTGTTGTTGTTGCTCCAACAGCTCTCGCATCATTTGCATCATTGCCGCCTGTTGAGTAACGACGTAGTTGTTCATGTTCCCACATCGGTTTCTGTTGAAGCGATGTTCTGCTATTGCTTATCTGGAAAGAGGACGGGAGTGAGGTTACCAATGGTTCAAGAATAGGACAAGATAATAACTTGCAAGAAGAAATGATAATTATTGCAAGGGAAAAGAAGAACTGATGCATATAAAGGTAAAGAATTCCATAAACATGAGGCACAAGAGAAGATTTGCTTGAAACTGAAATTTTATATTCATATTTTCAAACAAAAAGAGTAAAACTAAAAAGGAAAGACAATGCCCTACTTCTATATATTATTTTATTTGGACAAAAGAAAAACAAGTCTTATTAGTCCTGATCTCTGCCTAATCAAACGTATGGATGAGCCCGCGTAGCTTACGGCGGGTGTTAACCTTTCGCGTGAAATTGTAATACCAGGATGAGCCTGGTATGTCATGGCGGTAGGGGCGCAGATGGCTGCGTCACACTTATCGATATGCCTCTCCTTGAATGTAGAGGATATCCCTAATAAACCACATGTGGGGGCCGTACTCCTTCGGTTCCTCTTCTGCTGGAGCCTCATCTCCGAACTTTTCCTCCTCATAGGGAGCCTCTTCTTCGGGCTCCTCCTCTGATTCGGTGTCACTGATTGGAATGATCTCCGGTGCTACGACCTCGACCCCCTCGTCTTCGGAGTGGCCGTCAGCAAAGATAACTTATGGGGGTCCTCCCTGGACTTCGTCGTCCGAACTCACGAGTATATAGTCAAAGGTGATGACCGACTGGGTGTCCTCATTGGGAAAGAGTGCTACTCCACGGTTAGCCATGGCCTGAAAAGGAATGGCCATAATCAGTAAATCAAAATACGAAGGAAAAATATCAACGAGTGATATGGAATATATGGATATGATAGGTCGGATAAGATTTAAGATTTAAAGACATAATAAATTTAGTTAATGTTTTTATTTTAGTACATTGAGGATATGCATGGGCCACCACTAAAACCTGTCACGCCCCACTTCCTAAAGTACTGAAGCAGTGACGTGGCACAATTTGCAACCTAACTGTACCGAAGGTGGTCTAACTCGATACAGTTACGTTAAGCGTAAAAATAACATGCAAGCAATGTACCAAAACAAAAAATAAAAGAAAAAGCATTTATTCTCATTAACTAAAATCTTTATTACATCACAGGGTACCAAAATAGAACTGAGTTTATTACATCCAAATCAGAAAGGTAAGCCCTAAACAGGTGGAAAACTAGAAAAGAAAAGAAAACTAATTCTAATAGTAGGTCGACAGCTCTGCATAGTCCTCATCAGTGGGTTCTACGCCTTCGTCTCCTTCACGTGCCTCATCCTCATTACATGCCTCGTCTTCATCTAACGAACATTCAAGGAAATGATGGAAGGAAAGGAAGTCCGTCGGCGAGTTAATTTTGGGTAGGATGTCTCACAAAGAAAGGTATGTAAAGTAACATGTGTGTGCCATGCATGATGTCATATGTGTGCAGTGGTAAACAATATCAGGTATCTACTAAGAGTTATGTGAATATCAGTTTGGTAGGTAAGGGTACCGGGCTCTCGAGATTATTCCGTTGGGGCCGCGGAACAATAATTGAGAGCGAAATAGTATTAGTTTCACTCCACGGACCGTGGTCAATCAAACAGGGGAATCCGAGATCCGCGACCTTAGCTAATCAAACTATACATCCCCAGTCTTAATCAATGATATAGGAGTACAAGTTAGTGTTAGCGCGTAATTCTTCTAGGCATGGAATCTCAACAGTAATATGGTTGTTTCCTCTAAAAAAATAATTAATAAACAATAGCCCATGGTACTTAAATCCATGCGCTAGAAAGATTGGCGCTGCCAAACGTATGCGCCAAGGATCCCTTGCACTGCACCAATCGTTGAATCCCTTACTTCTTTGATAGCTTAAGCTATATTTGGAAAAATAATTTCACTATCATTCTCAAACAGAAAGAATAAATTTGGTTAACTAGAAGATCTCCTAATGAAAGATTTAAAATACGTAACGTAAGCTATTTAAAATATCCTCTAACTTTCTAAAAACCGAAAGATAATTTTGTTAACAAGAGATAAAATCTTTTATATTTAAAAAAAATATATATATAAACCTTGTTAACAAGAAAATCAATCAAATATTTAAACATCCGGGCTGATATTAATAATATTAGCTCTTTTCATATCTTTCTAAACAAGAAAATCAATCAAATATTTTACTTAAATAAGAAAAATATTAATTATATTAGCAGATAACCCATGGATCTATAATCCAACGGTGCTTAAGCACCCGGACTTAATCTTAAAATCAATTAGAAAAATCTCAAATAGAGATTATCTCTACTTACCCAACAATATCTATACCCTATATATAGAACCTTAGAGGTAAAAATTTTAGAGACGCCAACCCCATAAACTTTGATTAGGAACTTAAGTTATCTGACAAAAGCTTTCGTCTTCTTCCTTCATTAAAAAACGAGGTAAGATATGAGATTAATCTCCATGATAGAAGGCTTAAGCCCCATTGATCAGAAGGTTAACCTTCAGGAACATAACTTAAGTTCTTTCTCGGATCTGAAGGTCCTTAAGTCAAATTCATCCTTACTGAAAACTTAAGTTTTTCAGAAGGTTTTTTTGATCTTAAGATCTAGGGTTTAGAGAAAACTGAAGTTTTCTTCTTCAATATGATGATGGCGGATAGAACCCTAATGGTTTGAAGATCAACATAAAATAACAATGACGACGACGATGATGATGAAGTTTTCAATCAGATAGCCCCTTTATGAACCGAGTCAAAAAAGAAGACCCCTGATCACAAAAGTTGCGATCTCGATGTTGTTAATGGATAAAATATCCAATAACAGAAACTTAAATTTCATGAAACTTAAGTTTCAAAAGAACAAAAATTAATCTCTATCAAAAAGCCCCAAGCGGCCATATACCTGAGGCATATACGCTAATGGGCATGCGCCACATAGAGATGCGCCAATAAAGATATGCGCCAATATGAGCATATGCGCCAAAGGCATATGCGCTAATGGAGACCCGCTACGTGGCATGCACCACAACCCATGGGTGTTAATTTTTATTGCGCTAGCGACCAAAAAGTCGAAGGCATGCGCCAATCCACATCGTATATGTGGCATGCTCCACAACCCTGATACGCCAATGATTTAATGTGCCAAAACCCATATACCTTTGTCTGTGCATGACACGTGGCATGCACCAGAGCATCTGGGGGCCAGTATATATACTCTAGAGCTAATTCTTAGTCTAAATTGACTAATTGTTATAAAGTTTATACTTCTATGATATCCCTCGAGCCCATATGCTCATATATTTTAAGTTGACTTTAATCTAAAATAAGATTAACGGTCTTTAAGTATATTTTCTAAGTCGATATTAGGCCCATATACGACTAATGATCCTTATATCAAATCCAAATATATCCCAAACTGATGGAGCATATTACCTAAGTTCAACCCAAATATGAGATTTACGGATTTGAACTAATCCGTGCCCTACGGGCGATGACATATATTGGCCTTCGTATACAATTCAAGGGCAACCCCAATATAAACAAACTATAACACGACACAGGAAGATTTCTGGAGTAGAGAAACTTGTTATCGTGCGGCGATAACGTAATTAACTGCAGGAGCTTGTGCCTGCAGGGAAAAGCATCCCCACAATAAAAAAAACCCTTCACATATGACTGGGAATTTGATATATCTGCTACAACGGTCGCATCCATCCAAACCTTGATATACGGTGCCATAAATCAACTTGGTATCTTCGTAATGGTGGACAAATATGTTCCATATAGCATCTTCCCCCATATTCAGGCTAGACGCGTCCCCCGCGCCTCGGTCCAGGATTATAATCCTGGTTGAAGAATTCAAAGGAAGAAGTAGTTATATGTGTCGACTTTAGAGTATGTGGTCCATATCTGTATTACTTGTGTTAGCCTTATCGGTCAACTTTTCGAGCTCCTGCTCAGCTTTACGATCAAACATATGAAGTTATTTGAGTCCTCTAACAGTTCAGCCCAAAAGAGCAAGCCAAATAATTATTAGCTGCCGACTAAGGGCTCATGGTTCATACTTTTGTTTTTGGTTGGCACTGGTCCGTAAGCTCTAACATACATAACACGCACGCACACATCACACACACACCTAGCGGACCCATGAATTTGCTCCGAAAGCGTTAATTTGTGGCCACTTTCCCTCCGGTTCAAACCCGCACTCTCTCCAAGAAGGAAAGTGCTCATACCAACTGAGCTATTGCTCATTGGTGTTCAGACTTTCACTTGAGGTGCAAATAACCAGAGACTATATATATTTTTGTAAACCAAATATATATTTCTATATATATGAGGGTCAGATTGGTCCTTGTGAATTAATCGTGTTAGCTAAGAAATTGGGACCAGCACAATAGACAGCTCTGGCCTTCGATTCTTTCAAAAGAATGATTTTACTGCAAGAGTTCAGTGAACGTAGCTTAAGATTTAGATTCTTTCAGAAGAATGACAATTTTACTTCAAGTAATCATTGAATGAAACTACCTCTCAATGTTTCAATTGATGTTTAAAATATTGAAACAAGAAAATTTCCTGCCAAAGAAAAACCAACTCAACTCATACTTGTTAACTGGCAGATATAACTATTTAATCGATATATGATATAATGTAAAAGAAGAGGAAAAATCTACATCAAAATCGAGAGACTAAATAGGGTACATACACTTAGCTTAGATTTCGCAATTAGGAAAAAGAAAAAATGAGAAGAAATTATAAATCACGCCGGCACAAGGGGCAAGAGCTATGGCCGATGAGCCAACCGTCGATGCAAGGCAGGTGAAACTTGTGGTGACAATACGGCAAACATCTCACCGTTTCTCCAATCTCAAAATCCTAAAAACGGAAAACGGAAAATTATTATCACACAATTCATTATCATTTCCAATTTTATTTCATTAATGAAAATGCCTAACCTGAAGGCAAACTACACAGCAAATTCTCTGTCCCATATCATCCGCATTGGTTTGAGAAGTGATGCTAATTTTAGGAAGCTTTTCTACGCATTCTCTTGTCATACCTTTCGCGCCGCCAGTATCGAAAATATCGATGGCCTCCATTAGAGGAGAGTCCGCCGCACTCATCTGATTGACAATACACAAATTTATTTTTCGATTTACTATAGTCAATATGTAATATATATGAGAATTCATGCCAACTTCTAAACTTGAGAAATTTATAACCTGGCTTTGTACTACACTCCTCATGGCAGGGCCAACCTTGTCCCTTACGAGCCTTCCACTTAATAAACTACATATTACCTGTCAAAAAAAAATCATGAAAAATCATTTTCTAACCAAAAGAATTAGGATAAATTGCATGGCTTTGCTATCTAATTTCTAGGCCATTAACTTTGTCTGTTTTTGTCAATTATATATGAAACTGAGAGTGATTTGAAACAGTGACAACAAAAATGATAGTAAAGTTGAACTTTAGATATAAAACATTGACATGAATTGCAGCCAAGAGGCAAATTGCAGGGTGTCATGCTGCACAAAAAAAAGAGCAAGGATCATGTAGAATACTCTTTTGATATTTTTATGTTGAAACGGCTTATCCATCGTCTATACTATGATACACGGACGGCTGAAATAGAAATTCTTTTTCTCTTACTAAATCTTAACCAGCTGTGTATATCACATCATAAAAGGTAGTTAGCCAGCTTCTACCTAAAAATGTCAAATGAGAATTATCCAGGATCCTTAACGGGGATACACACACACAGGTGCTTGCCGCAATTTAGGCATGAACTTACCACATACAGCAGGCTCCATATCCCTGACTCATTGGAGTGCCATATCAAAGGAGCCGATTCGAAAGCTTCGATTGTGAATACTGCTCCAGATATAGCTCCAATTCCGGCTCCCCTGAGCGGCCCGCTTTCGCTCGCGAGGCCTATCAAACCTCCTGTCACTGCCCCTACGATCGAGCCCACTGCTGACAGAGACACAAAGATCAAATTAAAATCCTAAATTGATGCCTAAATTCGCTAGATCGAAAATTCGATAATTTACATGATGAGAAAATAAGCCGATCGAACCTGATGCTAAGGCACATGTGATCATTACATGTATAAATCTTCCGACTCTTACGGCAAACGTTGCGTCACGAATCGAGACATTACGAGAAGAAACAGAGGAGGAAGAAGATGCCGGAGATAATGATGATGAATAAAAATAAGATGATGAAGAAGAAAACAAATTAGTGTAAGAAGAAGAAGTGTAGAAAATTGATGAGGAGGCACCAATCACTTCCATTTGTTAATTTTAAAGGATTTGCAAAGAGAACAGAGTTGATGAGCTAGTGTATCCAGCAATAATATATAGAAAATTCAGACATAAGAGATGAAGAAGGGGAAGAAGCAAAAAATAAATAAATAAATAAATAAAATGGTAAGCAACCAACGTACTGCACAAATGAATGCAGAGGCCCCATGTATTAAATCGCTTGGTATACTTAATTACAGACGTAGACACTCTCTTTCTCCTGCTACCATGCAGTCATTTGTGAGAGAAGAGGGTAACATAGTAACTGTCAACAGTGAAATCTTGCTATAACTACTTTCACAAATGACAGTACACAGGGAATTCTCGTG